>CM072997.1:78948779-79548779 GCA_037038555.1 Rhynchonycteris naso
TTTGCTTAGATCAAATAATCTGATTATTCTGGTTCAGGTATTTAACAAAATGCAAAGATATTGCTTTTTGCAAAGGACCCACAACCGTCTTTGCACAGGATATGCAGGACTACCCCAGTGTCATCATGGCTCATATACATCATATAATGTGCATGTATTTCCCAAGTGTAAGTAGGTAATTAGACACCTAAAATAAAGTACAGGCACAAAAGGCTCAGCAATGCCATCTCCTATACATAAATCCTCTCATTATGACAGTACCTTATCAATTTAAATTTTCTGTTGTGTCCTTTTTTCACAAGTCAAATGTCATCAGGTGAAGTCAGACACCAGTGATAATGCGGTACTGCCAAAGCTTGCAAATATTGATGTTAGCATCCATTTCCGGTTAACATAAATTGTATATATTTAAAGAACAAGGATCTATTTTGACAAATTTTATGTTGCCAAATTTTAAAGTTCTATAAAATTTGGTAAGCTAGATCAATGTACAATGTTTTGAGCTAATATATATTTTTTCCAGGTACCAAACAAACAGTTCACTGTTACCAGTCTGTATGGGAGCCATGGCTTTGGGTATGTATGCAATTTCAGAGAAACTTCAGAAGCTCAGACATGCCTTGAGCACACAAAACCTAAAAGCAGTCCCTAAACCACAAATGGAGAGTATGTGCCATAGACATGTGCAAATTAAAAGCTATAAAATAACATGGGCATTATAAAATTTGTGTTAAAACTGATAACAGCTTTACTGATTTACTGACAATGAAAATATATAGCATTTTTTTTGTCAGAGCATTTATCAACACTTGGCAACCCTGCACTAACTTGACATGTAAGATGATCAAAATGGATTATGTAATCTTTCCCATTCATTTCTATTGATTTTAGTTATGATAAAATTCATCAGTGTGCCTGGGAACCTTCAGGCTGAAAGGCTCTGGGAGATAGAAAAAAAAAAAACAACAAAAAACGGAAAGAAAAAAAAAAGAATTCAACTGAGTTGTAATAGGATGAATGTAATTTTAGAATAGGATTGCACAAATACAGAAGTCATGCCCTAAAGGCTGCAGCAACAAATTAATACAAATAATCCTGGCAGACTCATAAAATTACATGTCTATGCAGAGATTTACTTTTGAGATCAAATTACAAAATTTCAAGCTAAAGAATTAATGTGTAAGTGCCATTAAAAACATAGTTTGAAAATATTTTCAAACTTTTTAAACTTCAACAGTAATCAGAATTATTTCTCTGACTGCAAGTAACATCAAAATGCGAGCAAATGGATAATTTTAATCAGTTTTATTGATTCATGCTTTCAGTTCTTATTCAGTTAAAAACAAGGCACATTAAATACATCCTCTTATTGCTCTATAAATGCATGCAGTTCATTCATATATCAAAAGTAATAAATAATGGCGGTAAAACATCAAGACAGTTATAAAAATGACAACCCAGCCTCAAACATAGTAGTTAACAGTCCAATCTAGAACAGTAACTGAACACAATACATGAAAGTGCCACATATGAAAACATGCAGTGTGTATATCCACTTCAGCAACTGGGCTTTTACTTGATATCCTTTCAAAACACAGTAGGGCTTTTTACTCTCTAAATAGGGTTTACATAAAGCAAAACAGTGCAAGGTAATGCGTATTGACACCAATATTATTACATTCATATGCCCCAAATCTTTACAAATACATAAAAAAGAAGAAAATAAGCTCAGTGATCATTCTTACAGGTTTAGTAAGAGTCAGAATGAAATTTTTATTGTGTAAAAGAGGAAGCTACGTATATTAAAAAGGACAAAACAAAGCTAGAAACTAAAGCAGAATAGGAAGCATGCATTTAATAGTAGAAAGCCTAAAGTTACACTCAATATAAATTGATTGAGAGAAAGAATATTGCAAACAGCATGTTGGATATGAGGCAGGCAACCTTGGCTTAACCAATAATCCAGCATCATCACTGCCATGACTGTGGCAGGGGTGGAGCGGGGAGGGGCTATTAAAGGGAGCACACAGCTCTCTACCCAGATGGGGTTTCCACCACCTGAATCCCCTTAAAGGCTCTTGAAAAAAATCACTTGATTATAAAATACATTCTCTGCACACCCCACCCCCAGACTAACAGACGATCTACATCACATTTATATAAAAAGGGGAAAAAATCCTTTTACACTTAGAGTGTGTTTTGAGGGGCTTATCTTTCTATTTCTGTTCTCCTTTTCTGAAATCAGGTAAAGAAGCTGTGCAGGTTTAATTAAGAACTTACACAAAAATGTGGGGGTGCTTTATTCACAGTAAAGACTTGGAACCAACTCATTTCCAAGATGAGTCTCTGGGATTGAAGAAGGAGCGTATGTTTTAGAATTAGCAGATTCTAAGCAAAAGTAAATATGCTCTAAAGAAGAAAAGTGTGCCTTTCTTTGTCCTTAAAAGAACTTCACTCCGAGCAAAGCATGCACAAACGAGGCCTGCATTACAAATAGAGCTGTGCCCATGCTAGTCCAGTTTAAAGCTGGGTCCCCACTGTAATAGGTTCAGGGAGGATGCAAGTCTCCTTATCATGTTCTAACTAGAAAGAGAGAAGAGAGAAAGAGAAAGCACAAATGTACAATATTGTGGTATATCCTCTGTAATGTTTTAAAGGACAGCTCTTCTAGCAAGTGTCACTGGATTCTAAACTGTGAAAGTCACTGTCTTGATAGAAAAACATTAAATTACAAAGTCACATGCTTCCATTGTTTAAAAAAAGAAAATAGAAACTGGTGTAAAAAATTCACATCTTGAAAGAAGAACTTCACAGTGGTACCTGGGAGCATCACTTGCTGTGTTTTAGGTTGTCCATTCAAAGTGGCCAGTTTAAAACATTCTTTAGAAGCAAAAGGAGTTAAGATGCTATCTTAACGGTTTGTTTTGGAGGTAGGGGGGTGCTTAAGTGAGTGAATTTCCAGTGTTTGTACTATGACATGCAGGCTCATACCCCACTAGAAGGAGTCATAAAGATATCATACAATATTGCCATGAACAGAAATAACAGCACAAAAATGTTTTATGTAGCAGTTTAAAAAAACTAAGACTTTTAAGTCTGCGCCATGAAAACCTGACATTAACTAGAGGGTTAGATTTCCCATTACATAGACAACCTGATCTTGAGACACAAAAAGTAGGTAGTTAACTTTACAAGGGGAAGTACAATAAATAAATATTCAGATATCTGGCTACCAAATATTGCAAACATACCAAAATGGCCCTTTGAATTCAATACATTATTTGTTAAATGCAATACAGATCGATTTTTGTGTTTTGTCTCTATGTGTGTGTGTTTTGCGGGATGTCTGTGAGTGTGTGTTGTGTGTGGTTTTATTTTTTTCTTTTTGGTTGACTGAGAACTATTCCACTAAGTACAGAATGAGAGGGACTTTAAGAACCAAAAGGATTTTGAGCCTTTTACAAATAATTATAAAATTACCTAAGGTCTATTTCTATCCTTGTTACTATTTGTTTACAAATACTCCCCCCTCCAAAAAATGCAATAAACTGCCTGACCAGGCGGTGGCGCAGTAGATAGAGAGTTGGACTGGGATGCAGAATACCCAGGTTCGAGACCCCGAGATCGCCAGCTTGAGCGCGGGATCATCTGGCTTGAGCTAAAAGCTCGTCAGCTTGGACCCAAGGTCCCTGGCTCCAGCAAGGGATTGCTCAGTCTGCTGAAGGCCTGCGGTCAAGGCACATGTGAGAGAGCAATCAATGAACAACTAAGGTGTTGCGATGGCACCGAAAAACTAATGATTGATGCTTATCACCTCTCTCCGTTCCTGTCTGTCTGTCCCTATCTATCCCTCTCTCTGACTCTGTCCCTGTAAAAAGAAAAATAAAATGCAATAAACTAAGCAAAATAGCTAATGTTTGACAATATCACATGCTCTAAGACTTAAGATTGGGGATTAAAAATTGTGCTATCATATGTAGAAATAGAAACACAGGCTTTTAATCTTTAAATTTATTAGTACTATAAAGATTTGAGAAATTTAGTCTCATCCCATTAGCACTGAAATGCTGGTTTTAAAGTAAAAAAAGCAAAGATCTTCTTGGCAACTATAATAGTCAAAGAAAAACCAGCAGTGACTGAGGAAAAAAACTGAATTGCTGAGATGAAACTATCACTGTAACTCCCAGCAAATGTCACTGCTATCCTTATCTTATACCTGTGATTCTGGGAGCCTTCAGAGTTTCTTTTTGAAACTTGCTCCTGTAACCAGATCTAAATTTTTCCTTCTTTCCAGTTTTGCCAGTCATGCTCTAGATATAAAATTGTACAATTGTTTGGATGGGGAAGGTCGGTAAGTTGGAGGGAGAAGGGACGAGGAGGTCTCCAGAAACTATTATCTTAATAGGTCAGTCCAGCTCAATTTCTTTTAAGAACAAATACTATCTACAAGGTTATGCTCCGAGCTTTCTGTATGGCACAAATTTTTCCAGCTTCTTTTTTCTATTTCAGCCAAAATATTCTACCTCTAGAATTGAATTAGAATCAATGAATAAATACACAAAAAGGGAGCATATCCAGTCTAACAGATCACAAAATGGATATAAAACATTAAGTCACGGTGCACCAGAAATGAGAACAAAGTTAAAATACACTTTGTAGAAGCTAGAGCGAATGGCAAATACAAATAAAGGGTATATACTGACATCCTAAAGCTTTGGAATGTTTCCCAGTATTAAAAAAAAGGAGAAAGCAGCTATGTCCACTATTTGGGAGTGTTGTATTTTGTAACTGATGTTACATGAAGATTCGTTGTTCCTATGTTTGTTGGCCGAGGATGTCCTGCTCACACTCACAATCCTCCACAACTTCGGTCCACCGGAATGGGAACTCTTCTGTCCAGGTTCTCTTCTGCCGTTTTCATCAGCATTGCCAGCCGGCTTCCAGATACCCTTCCTTTCTGAATAGCACTCATCAGCTTAAAGAGAAAACACACAATAGATTTAGAAGGCAGGGCTGCTTATTCTCTTCTTTTATTTATTTATTTTTTGTATTTAATTTTTAAAGTGAGAAGTGGGGAGGCAGAGAGACAGATTCCCGCATGAGCCCAACTGGGATCCACCCGGCATGCCCACCAGGGGACGATGCTCTGCCCATCTGGTGCGTTGCTCTGCTGCAACTGGAGCCATTTTAGTGCCTGAGGCGAGGCCATGGTGCCAGCCTCAGCGCCAGGGCCAACTTGCTCCAGTGGAGCCATGGCTGTGGGAGAGGAAGAGAGATAAAGAGAATGGAGAGGGGGAAGATTGGAGAAGCAGATGGGTGCTTCTCCTGTGTGCCCTTAACAGGAATCAAACCAGGGACTTCCACATTCCAGGCCGACGCTCTACCACTGAGCCAACCGGCCAGGGCCTATTCCCTTCTTAATAGCATTTTAGTAGTTACCTTTGCCATAGGAAGAGGTCATTATGTGCTCCATCAAAAGCCACAGCAGGTCCTACAGCTCAAGTGTAAAATTTTTTAATACTTAAAAAATTGGGGGAAGTGGCAGGTGTTTCGCCATTGCTGTAGAAACTACACCCATCTAGAAAATCAGCCTGCCTTTCAATGCAAATCAAATGCATCACTTTTTTGCCCCTTAATGTGCTCTGGACACATATTATTTTTTGAGCAACTCAAATATTGGAACTTCAGTTTCATTTAAAAATCTTAAAAATGAATCTCATAGATTTAACAAAGACAAACCACGATCTATATTTAACTACTCTTTTTTTAATGTTACTGTACTTGACAACCTCAAGTCTCCTAAATCCAAATTCCTTAAAGACCTGATAATTTACATTTAAGTCCTTGAAAATGGACTCAGAGATCTACTTTACGAATTAAAAGCACTCCACAGCCCAGATTTTAACTAATTCATTTTTATCCAATGGATAAAATCAGAATTAGTCTTAAAATTATATGCAGTCAGTGGGCAAAGGGCTTTAATCTTGAAGGCACTTTCCAATTACGAGCATGAGGATTTTTTTTTCTTTTTCACATTTATGTGGTTTTAACTATTTCCTTTTCTTGATATCACTTCCCCAATCTATTTATTAATTAATTAATTTCAAAAATAACTGACTTAGCAATTCACCAGATATATATATATATATATATATATATATATATATATATATATATATATATATTCTCAAAATATTTTTAGGGTTATAGTTTTTAGCTTACAGAGATACATTTCTTTACATGGATTTGAAAAGAGTCAGATGTATCTGCCAAGGGGCTGGACAAGAATTTCATGACCTTATTAAGAACTGTCTCACAAGCTATTGCTTATTAGAGATTGACTCCTATATGCAGAAGTGGCGTTAGAGCCCAAACCTAAATATAAAGTCATATAACCATGTAATACAGTGAATCTCCTATTAGGATTATTGAAAAACTAAACCTATACTGGAAAGGGTGTTCGATGAGGTAAACGTGGGTTCTTAATCTTGAAAAAAATTGTATAAAAAACAAAAACCCTAAAAACATACTTTGCATATGATAAATGATGTAACATAAAGAATGCAGACATCTAAAGACAGAACAATGTATTGTTTATTGTTGTGTCTCTCATTCCACGAAGAGAAGACATTCCAAGTTTATCAGAGCTAATAAATCTGATAGAGCTGGAGTTTTTTCTTTATCCATAAACATTATATGATGTACCAACCTTTAAAAACTCAGTTTCTTTAAACATTACATGTATCTTGAAACCATATTACAAGAAAAAAAATAACATTAGAGTGAATATATTTCATGAAAAATACAGTCAGCATTTTTAAAGTTGAAAATTACACTCTGTGCTGTACTTAGTAGAGGTATGAATAATCTCCTATATAGAGAGAATTGGACAAAAAATAAGAAATACTTAATTATTTTAAAATGTACAAGAAAACTTGCAAATAGTATAAATTATTTTCTATGTTTCTATTGCCTTAAGAAGTTACATAAAACCGAAACTAAATAGCATATCCATAAAATTAGATTTTTATTGTTTCTAAAAACCTAGGTCTTCCAAACCTAAATGCTGTTGTTTATTTACAACACACATGAACATAAACTATTTCTTTAAAGTTTTATAAATCTTGCGACAAATAAAATATTCTAAAAATGAAAAAACTAAACAAACATGAACTAACAGGTTTCTGATGGTCAAGCATAAATTTTAAACTCAATTTAAAATGTGTGCTTAGTTAAATAGTAAGATAAAGAACTAAGCATTCTTTTTTGTCATGCTGGACACAACCTGTGAAAATTTTCCGCATTTAGATTCAACAATGCTCTTATCTGCAGCTCATCTCCAGAGACACAATTACCATTTCCTTTGCCTTGATCTTGTTTGTTTAACTTGACACAGTGAAGAAAGGGCTGACATTGACCAAAATCCCCAGCATTAATTTATTTCATGTTCAGCATTCATCATTGCCATGGTGCAAGCAAGACCTGGCACTCATTTCATTTGAAATACCTGCCCAAGAAGCACTACAGAAAAAAACCTGGCTGCTTGGAAACCAATACATTCTTCATATGATCAGAGTCCTATAAACAGCCACAAATATGTATGCGTTTGTTCAATACACTTTTTTAAGGAATGATTTGCAGCATCCAGTTTGAAGTTAGAGTACCAAAATGTATTTCCTTCATAGTTACAATTAAACAATTGAGCCTTAAGTAAAAATAGAAGTGCTTGAATTATATGGTCTTAACCCCAGAATGGATGCTTCTTTTGTTTTTCATGTTTTTATAATGTAAGAATATAATAATTACATTTCAGATTCTCAAGTGAATATGATTCTCAAATTAATGCAATTATAATTTTTAAAACTTTTTCCTTAAAGTTACTTTCCACAGGACCTGGCATATTAGCTAAGTGGGTAGAGCAATGGCCTGGCATATAGACGTCCTATGTTTGATTCCTGGTCAGGGCACACAAGAGAAATGAACATCTACTTCTTTCCCCTCCTCTTCCCCTCCTGCCGCTGGTAGCTCGATTGGTTTGAGTGTGGATCCATGGCACTGGAGATGGCTCAGCTGCTCCCAGCACATTGGCCTCAGGCACTAAAAATAGCTCAAGCATCAGCCCCAGATGAGCAGAGCATTGACCCCAGACAGAGGTTGCTAGACGGATCCTGGTCGGGGCATATGTGGGAGTCAGTCTCTCAATCTCCCCTCGTCTCACATTTAAAAACAAAAAACAATTACTTTCCATATCAGAAATAGTGTGTTACCTCTTTGAAGCAATTAAAGAATGGTCCAGCAGTAGTATTCCATGGCATTCTTCTTTAATAAGCATACTTTTGCATGACTAGGCAGTGTCATAGTGAATAGAGCAACGACCTGGGAGGCTGAAGATCCATGTTTGAAACCCTGAGGCCACCAGCTTGAGTGTGGGATCACTCAGCTTGAGTGCAGGGTTGCTGGCTTGAGTGTGGGATCATAGACATTACCCCATATAGTCGCTTGAACCCAAAAGTCACTGGCTTAAAGCCCAAGGTCTCTGGACTGAGCAAGGGTCTGTGGCTCAACTGTAGCCCTCCGGTCAAGGCAACATATGAGAAAGCAATCAATGAACAACTAAAGTACCACAATTATGAATTGATGCTTCTCTCATCTCTGTTCCTTCCTGTCTGTCCCTCTCTCTTTAAAAAAAATCATACTTTTTATTCATTCCTTAAAGCCATAATTAACTTGAACTTAACCTAAATTGCCAAACACAACAGAATGTGTCTTATAAAAAGTAAGAAAAAGAACATGCACTACATAGAGCCTTATTTTTGAGGACAGACATATCAACCTTTACAGGCTTCAAGCTCTCTTCCTTTTCAGAATGAAGTGACAACTGTGTGGCCTTAAAACTCTATTCTTGAGCACCCACTGACAACCAAAAGATGAAAAGCAAATACACTTGTTTCCTTTTAGGACAACTTACCTGCAAAAATTCATTGAGTTCAACTTGTCCGTTTTTGTTCAAATCTACTTCATTCAGAATTTCATGTAGTGTATTTTCATCCATTTGGATATTGACACTCTAAATAAAAGCACAAAATAACAAGGTTTAATTAAAAATTATACAAATCCTTTTAATGTTTCCAACATTTCAAAAGTGAAAAGAGAAATATTACTATAGAAAGCACTAGATAAAAAAGTTATCTAATATAATCTTTATATTCTTTTGCCATCCAAGACATGGAACCAAAAAAATATTACCTCTAATACACGCTGAACATCAACAATGGTAATAAAACCTTTTTGGTCTGCATCAAATTTATGAAATCTCTTCTTGTACCTGGAATACAACATTGAATAATGATAAGATATATTTATGTAGGTGAGGATACATAAAATGAGAGAGACAGAAACTTATTAGAAGTACCTGTCAATGTCTATAGGCAGGAGGCTGATTTCAGTGCGATCAGTTAACTGTTCTGAACGAGATTTATAGCCCATTTCATAATACAGAAACTTCCTGGCTGTTTCAAGTTCTTCCTAAAACACAGACACAAACAAAGTTCAAAGATTTAGGGAAAGATTTTTTTCTTTTGGTTTTCTAAAAAGAAGGTAGCTTATTCTCACATATCTGACCAGTATACTTTATTATTCCTTCTAGCTTTATTGAAGTGCAGTTTATATTCAATAAAATGCACCTGTTTAGACATGTATTTTGCTGAATACTCTACCATGATCAAAGTATAGAACATTTCTAAAACTCTAAAAAGTTTCCTCCTGCTCATTTGTGGTTTATCTCTTCCCCTGAACTCTAGTCCCAGGCAACCACTGATCTGATTGTGAGGCCAGAGTTTTACCTTTTCTAGATTTACATATAAAAGGGTTCGTATCATACGTGGTCCTTTGTGTTTGTTTCCAGAGTATAATGATTCTTATATAAAGATTCACTTATATTGTTTTATATTTTAATATTTTGTTGCTTTTTAGTGATGAATATTCTTCCACAGTATTGACTTGCAAAAATCTATAGGACCAAATTCTTGTGGTTTTGGTGTCAAAATAGCAATTAAAAGTGAAGAAGATATCTATGACTTGAACAAGTACTATAATGTGGCATGCAGTACACCAGGACAGACATCATGAGATTAGCTAGTCTGAAATTCTGTCACTAGGATTTTAATAGTTAGGTGGAAATGACAGAATAATGAAAAAAAACAGCTATCTTGACTAGTTACTCTTCCTATTTTCAATGTCCCAGCCTCAACTGATACTATTGCTGAGAACACTGCTATTCTTAATTTTCCTCATGTCTGTCTCCCATCTAAGAACTTTAGAAACGACTCTAATATACTATATATGGTTCACAAATATCTCTTTCCTTCCTTTTACATATATATAGTAGATAAACACAATGCTTGCCCCTGCCTCCCATAAGTAGACTTTTTAACCCCATTGATGTGAACTTGACATATGATTAGCTTTAGCTTTCACCAATGGAACATAAATAGATATGATATATGCCACTTCTGAGCGAAAGCTTAAAGCAACTGCACAACTTTGCTTTGCCTTTCTTGTTTCTCTGCTGTAAGAAAGGTATAGATCAGAGAAATCTGAAGATAATCTGGAAGATGGGTAAAAGCTGCAGCAGCTCACATGCAGTGTCCTGTGAAATGACTGAACGGTAAGTGCTTGCCATGGTAAACTAATATGATTTTGAAGCTGTTTGTTATATAGCATAACCTAAAGAAAGCTTACTAATATGAGTCTCCAATTCCCCAGACTTCCCATGAAATAATCTTATGTAGGTAACAAGTGCCTCTGCTCCTTTTTCTTGAAAAGACTAATTATTTTTCTGAGGTTATTCCCTTCTTACTTTCCTATCTTCTAGGAGAAATATATGATTTTTTAATATAAATATATTAAAAAAATAAATATCTATTATAGCAAAATAATTACTATATATATTAAATTAGGAATGCTAAAATATTTTATTTAGCATTTTAATATATACATAATATATAATATAGATTATATATTATAAAAGTATGATATATGTGATATCTGTGGCATTATATATATGTATATATATATATATAAACACATGATAAATAGGTATATACAAAATTTGTGAAGTCATAAAGGGCATTCTTCACTGGCAGATTATTCATTCAAAAATTTCCACCAGTTTTAAAAAACAATATTTCTCCCTCTAAGAACAAGCTCCTCTTTGATTCATGTCCTTTCATCACTTATATAATTTATCCATACTCCATCAAGCAACAAATCATGAAATTTTAAAGTTGGAAGGGGTTTTTCCCTAGGATTCACCTACTGTACCTCCATAACCCCACATTTTCTTTATAACATTTCAAAAATGAAAGCATGAGGTCTCCATCTAAAGAACTCTAACAATAGGGTGATAACTCAATACTGAAAGTAGCCCATAATGGCATGACTCCAATTGCTAAAATCTTTTGTGTTAAGATTAAACCCATCTCTCTGTGTAGTTCCTCCAATTTGTTTGATATTAGCAAGTACCTTAAAAGGAGTAACTATCAGCTTCATCAGTTTAGAGGTATGATTTTTTTTCATTTTTTAATTTTTTTTTAGAGGTATGATTTTTATCAATGCAGTTTAAGATTGCAATTGCATGTGGGGCAGCCATGATCCCCTGCTAACTGCTATGCACTCACACATAACACAAACCAGATTTTGTTTTTGCATGTGTTACTGTTAAGTTTTGTCAAATCTATTATGAATGGAGGGGGTTGTTTTTCTATGCATTGCAACATTTGCCGTTTATCTCTATTAAATTACACTTAATAAAATTTTGTCTTGTCCCTTGCTTCAATTTGTCATCAAACATTCACTCTCCCTCTAGTTTCTTATTATTGGTATGCCAAAGATGTATGGCATCAACACTGTCATCTAGGCACTTAAAGCAAGGTCAACTAGGTCAAACCAAGGACAAAGTCCCCATGACCTGCCTGCTATCAGAGACCTCTTCTGAGGAAAACAGCAATTATTCGACTGATTAAAAATCCACCAATTAAAAAAAAAGGCATCACATGGAGCTTCATAAAATGCTTTAAAAGAAGTTAAAATATATTGTCTATAGCATTTCCCTAATCTAACAATCTTGCTAATCTTTATGAAAAAAAAATGAGAGGTCTGAAATGTTTTTTCTTAAACAATTCTTTACTATCTTTTGGTGATCACTACCCTTCTTGCCAGACACTGATAAACTTCAAATGCCATAATCTAGAAAACTTTCCAAGAATAATCTAAGACCACTGGTTTCTAAATTAGAAACAATATTTTTCTTTCTTCTCTATTTTTGGAATTTGATGCTACACTTGCCCATCTTCTGTCTTCTGGTTCTGTTACTATTTGTCACAATATTTGAAAGCTCCACAGAGGTTGAATAAATTCTGTTTGCAGATTCCCAGTACCCTGGGCTGGCACCCGAATTCATTTAGAGCAACCTCCTATTTGAATAGTTCCTCTTACCAATATTTATTTTGCCGTTTTCACACTGAAAATCATTCTCCTCGACTGAGAACAAAACAAGAAAGACAATTTGGCATGAAACTCTCCGTTGCAAAGCTCTCTTCCTCCTGGGTTCGAGAACATGGGGCCTGTACCCTCCGGCAGTCATCTCAGGCCTCACTTGCATTGTTTTCCATTTTGGAAACTATGTTTTGTGTCCTTACCATTCTGTCCAACATCCAGCTAATCCCTGACACTAGTTATCTACACCCGTATTATTCCCAGATACTTCTGCGTTGTTGAGCACTCCTTTCCATCTGTTTTAAATCTGCTGGTCATCAGCTTTGCTTTTCTTAGTTATTCCATTTCTTCACTTGCTTCCTCCTCATTGAAACCGATTTTGAAAGCAGTTCTTTTGTGAGACTCAATCTATTTAGGTGCTCTTCTCTTTAACGTCTCTCAATGAAATGTATGTTTTGTTGGAAAGTTATCGAATCTCCTTACCAAACTCTGGGGCAGCACTTCCCAAAGTACTTCAGAGGCAATACGAGTCTCCCTTCCCCCCAGCTTTTCCATAAATTGAGATTTGAGTCCAGTCTCTAAGTCAATTCCTTTCAGGAGACTGAAAATTCAGTGTTTTAAAAGCACCAAATTATCTACATTAAAGGAAATGGTTTCCGTTGTGTAACTCAGAATTTCCCAAATTCCTTTGACAACACAGTCTCATCTTTTGACTTATATGATTTATACCACATGGGACACATTTTGGCAGAGTCCCATTTCTTAAATATCCCTAGCAACTGGCCCCCTCAATCCCGAACGCCCAAGACAATGCCCTCCTAACTGGTTCTTTAAAGTCAGTTGAATTTAATTTTGCATGACAGTTCTCTAAATCTTACTCTAAATTCAGGAAAATGTACGTACATTTCTAAAGTATATATGTGTTATAACTACTCAATTAGATTTCAAGATCCTTGAAACTATGAGCTATTTATTATTCCCCTAAAATATTTGGTATAATGTTCAGTATACAAGTCACTCATTAAGTATTGACTGGGAAAAACAACCACAATTCATCTACAGAGAGTTATTTATCACCTTGTTCCTCTTTCACTTTTGCAGGTTAAATAATCCCAGTGCTTTTAACCTTTTCTCAGAAGTCCAGTTTTCTAACCTTTAATTCTTTTTCTCTCTCCTTTGTTCTCTCCAGACTGTCCACAGACCTCATTAACACTCCAATGTCTCAGATGCTCAATAATAACTTGAGGTCTTTTATTTCTGCTACTTTGTTGAGGGGGATGGGAGAATATTCCTGAGTACATAAATCTGCTCATAAAATGTGAACTGAAGTTAAATCTAGTTTCCCTGGGAAGCCCGAACATAATCAGTTTACTGAATTTTCTTCCTCCTTTCTACCTCTTACAGCCTAAATTCCTGGCACAAAATATCTTACTGCATATTAAAATCATTCCAATGATAATTTTTGCAGGAACGCATTATCCTCAGTCATTCTGTATGATAAAAATGATTGGCAGTAGCACAGGAGTAAGCTTCATTCTATGTTGCCTCCATATATAGCTTTAGTTGGTCAAATCAAGACTCAAAACAGGAAGAGCCATAAAAACCAGTACCACCAAGGCAGAGGCAGAGGCACAGGGCAGGGTGGGAAAAGTGTATGCACTAGGATCAGAATACCTGGTTTCAATCCCAGTTGCACTACTTACCAGTTGTATGAACTCTGACCGGGACTTACTCCCTGAACCTATTCCTCACTTTAAAATAGGGGTAAAGGTTTATGACTGAAAGAACTGTGCACAAATGTAAAGGAGCTCTTTCAACCAGTGAATTCCACCAGCAGTATACTAAATACATAGTGTTAAAGTTACATGAGAAAATTTTAAATGTAGGGCCATGGTTTCACCCCTGAAGACTCTGACTCTGATAGTCTAAAGACAACCCTCAAAACCTGCCCTTTTCTCCTGCATTTCTCAGATGACTCCAGTATGTAATCATCTTTGGGAAGCTACACCAGAATGAGAACAATTTAAGGACAGTCTGCGCCCAATCCTTCCTTGCACCTATGACATAGATTCTCAGTAGTGTTCATTCACTCACTCATTCAATAGACATTTATTTAGAACCCACTATATATGCTGGGCACTGAGTGCACAGAGTCAAAACAATCGCATCCCCTCCTTTGGAGAGCTTATTTCCTGGAAGAGAGTCAGACAACAAACAACTAAATACATGTGTGTCAAATGGGAATAGATGCCACAGAGAAAAATAAAATAGGAAAGGGGTAAAAATAAAATAGGAAAGAGCCCCTTAACGAAGGGGCTCTTTTATTCAGCCCAGCTAGGGAAGGTCTCTCTGGGGTAGAGACCAGTTGGAATTGAGGGAGTAGGCCATGAGGATATCTAGGGAAGATCATTCTAAACAGAGGCATCAGCAGGACATGTAAGTAAAGCAACTTGACCTGTCGGTAGGAGGGGAATGAATGAATGAGAAGAAACACCAGGGATCAGAAATTTGGTGGCCAATCATGAAATCCTTGTAAACCACTGTAATCACTGGTTTTACTGTGAGTAAAAAAAGGATGTTTTAGCAAAGGAATTATTAATTCCTTTATTCTTTCTAGCGATCATCTTACTAAACTTACTAAACTAAACTCAGCAGCAATTGATACAGCAGATTACTTTCCTCTTCTTGAAATGCTTTCTTCCTTCTCTTCGGGTCACAACTCTGTCTTGAGTCTTTTCATACCTTCTCCAACCTCACTAGCTGTAACTTTCCCTTTCTCCTGGATTCTTCCTTTTCTCTCTACCATCTAAACTCAGAGTGCTCAGTCTTTGGACTGCTTGTTGTTATCTAACCACATAACTCCCTGGATCTCATCCAGTCTGATGGTTTAAATACCAACTCAAATTTATATCTCCAGTTCAGATCTTTCCTCTGAACTTCAGACTGACATATTCAACGATCTGGCTTATGTTTTAATAGAATCACTTAAGTTGTTAAAACAGGCACCCTGGTTTAGGGCAGGGAAGCTATTATAATCACATATAAGAGATGCTGAATCAGGGTGAGAGCAGTGAAATACGTTAAGAAGGGTTGAATTCAAGCCATGATTTGAAAGTAAATATAAAGTTTGCTAATGGATTTGATCAGATTATGATATGAAGATTTAGTCCTAAATATAGAATAGCTATTTTATGACATGGTGAGGTTGGTAGCAGTAGCATAACAGTTTGGGGAAGGCAGAAGGAGATCCGAGAGAGATGGTATTATGGACTGAACTATGCCTCCCAAAATTTGTATAATGAAGCCCTAACCCTCAATGCAATAGTATTAAGAGATAGAGGTTTGGGGAGATAATTAGGTTTAGGTGAGTTTTAAGGGTAGGGTCTCCCTCCCTTTCTCTACCATGTGAGGCCACAGCAAGGAGGCATCTATCTGAAATCCAGGAAGAGGTTCTCACCAGAACCTAACTGCACTGGTGCCCTGACCTCAGATTTCTAGCTTACAGACTTGAGAGAAATAAATGCCTGTTGTTGAAGCCTCGTAGTCTACAGCATTCTGTTATAGACTAAAGCAGGTGGTGATCCAGAAAGCAGCTCAAGGAAGAAGGAGGAATCAAGTTTGTCAAGGCCACCAATTAGTTGAGTAGAAGGAGGATGGAGAGTTGACAAGTATATTAAGCAACACAGAGTTACTGGTGAGTGTGAGCAGAGCTACTACAACAAAGTGGCAGCAAAAGAGCCTAACTGAAATGTGTTCAAGAAAGACTAGGCAGGCCTGACCAGGCGGTGGCGCAGTGGATAGAGAGTCGGACTGGGATGCGGAAGACCCAGGTTCGAGACCCCGAGATCGCCAGCTTGAGTGCAGGCCCATCTGGCTTGAGCAAAAGCTCGCCAGCTTAGACCCAAGGTCGCTGGCTCCAGCAAGGGGTTGCTTGGTCTGCTGAAGGCCCGCGGTCAAGGCACATGTGAGAAAGCAATCAATGAACAACTAAGGTGCTGCAACGGCAACGAAAAACTAATGACTGATGCTTATCACCTCTCTCCGTTCCTGTCTATCTGTCCCTATCTATCCCTCTCTCTGACTCTCTCTCTGTCCCTGTTAAAAAAAAAAGAAAAGAAAGAAAAGAAAGACTAGGTAGGAAAGAAATGAACCAGTGAGTATAGAAAATATTTTTTGAATGAATACATGAAAGTGACTCTGTATACCATAACAGTTTGGTTTTTTTAAAAGAACCATGAAGATCTTTTGTTTATTACAATAGGCCCAGGGCTGTACATGTGGGCATCTGAGCATCACTGGCTTTCTTTTTTTAATTGGGATATAAATATAAAATTTCAAATGACACAAATTAATACGCATTTGGTGGTCAAGCAGTAAAACCAAAAGCAACTGGTTTCCCACCAAAGGCAAATTTGCAGGAGTATAAATTTCACTGTAGATAACATTCTAAGAGTGTTTTTGATGAAAACCAGAAAAAGGTCTGCCCACAATCATTATCTTACTTTTTCAGAAATTATGGCCTTAAATTTGAGATCATTTTTCTATAAGGGATTTTCCAGAAACAACCAACAAATTTTGGTGCAAAAATATCTTTTCAGTTTCCTAAGACTGGGCAATATGAAATACACACACAGAAACTGGCAGGAAATCTAAAGTCACCACATAAAAAATTATGTTAGCCTCTACTGACAGATTGGGACATTACGTGTTTATAATGGTTACCATGATTTTAAAGACTTCTACATAATACCTCTTTTTTATAGTCATTCCAATTCAGTTCTCTGGCCATCAGTTCAACAATCCTGGGGAGGGCTTCCTCAGCTGCCTGGACGTTTAGGAAGGCCAGGCGAGTGCGGCGAGAAATCATGTCCACTGCAGTGCAGGCATACTCCTTAATCCCATATTTCACCTGAGTTAGAATTAAAGTAAAATGATTAGTTTAGAATTTTTTTAAAGGGGAAATAAAGTTTCACCAGAAAACAATCGTGTAGAAAAAGTGCTATTTTTCTTTATAAACTCTGGTTCTGCAGCAGGCATGAGACGCTAATATCATACAAGTTCCCTATCTGCCTGCCAAAGGTGGTTTGAAAACTGGAACAAACTGTTCAACAGTTAATAGAACCTGGTACTAATATGCAAATTGCATCACATTTCATTTACCATCTACAGTAATCAAATATCCTCTTTGCTTACATATAATATGGATGTTAATTTATATAGTTGAGTAGGCAAAGAAGAAGTATTAAAAAGTTATGGTCTTGCTCTGGCTAGGTGACTCAGTGAATAAAGCATCCACTTGCACACAGAGGCCATGGGTTCGACCCCAGATCAGGGAATGTCTGAAAAATAATCAATGAGTGCACAAAAATATAAAAATTAAGTGAAATGAGTTAATGCTTCTCTTTTTCTCTCATTAACACTCTCTTCCTCAAATCAATGGAAAAGTTAAAAAATAAAAATTTATGGTTTTATCTCTTTACGTTCTCCAAAGATTCGGTCTTGTAGTAACCAAGTAACATAAGTCCGGCTTTCAATCAATAACAAAATGTTTAAAGATGTGTTATAGAGTTATGCACCTGAAACCTCTATAATTTTGCCAACCAGTGTCACACCCAATGAATTTAATTAAAAAAAAAAAAAAAGTAAATGCTTACTGGATACCCAGACTTGAAGATGAAGTAAATTATAAGTAAATATAACATGATTTCTGGTTTCATAAAATGTGAAACCTTGATGAGCAACAAAGCTTAAATCTTTGAGAAGGTAACTATCAAATCAAGATATGTCATCAGATAGCATGTAAGTGGTACAAGAGTTACAAATGCACAAAAAAGCAAACAGCTACGAATTAACAAGATGGGATAGGCCCATGGAGGAGAAAGAAATCCATCATATCTCATTATTATTGTTTTTATCAATAGCAACTTAGAATTAAAGTAAAAAATTATAATTAAAAAAATTCATGCTGAACAGACATTTTATTCCAGGATTTAGCTGACATAATATGCATTAAAATTTAGCTATATTTTCATTTTTAAAGACAAAAAAAGATCAGATGAACAGTAATAGCCCATGCAGACAGGAAATTGCCCCGGGGTCATTCACATACCTCTGCTTCAATGTATGGAAATTCTGACACAAGACGCACGCCAACAACGGGCCATCTTTTTCCAGTCACACTTGCCATTTTGGCCACTTCAAAAGCCTTGTCACCATAGGTGGCCGCAAGATGCTGTGCCACCTAGAAAACAAAACTTCATTAGGCAGGTACTCGGAATAACAATAGGGTCTAGGTACAACGTAAAGAAATGTACACGCGTATCTTCTCTGCTTTTTATAACCTGTAAATAACAGTTCTAGGAAAGTGTGAGATTGCGATTTTGTGGGAGGAAACCACTTGGCCCTGAACTCTTAGGCCAGCACTAAGTCCACTGCACATGTGTCATTGTATCCGTGACTGATGAGCTGCAACCTCCCTCTGCTCCCGGTATCACGGCTGAAGAGCAGCTTTCTTGAGGTTTGTGACAGGAAGAATTTGGGATGCCCTGCCTGCAAGGAACAAAGCAAACAAGCCCCAGACTTTATTTAAACAGAAATTCATATGTCCATCGTCTTTAGACCACTAAAGCTAATAAGCCCTGTTGTTGTTGTTTCTCTTTTTGCCATGAGTTCACTTCTACGGTATATAGACAGAAATGAACCCAGCAAAAGGAAATTCTAAGTCAGGGAGGCCACAGCATTGCTGATTCCGTTCCTGGTGACAGTGAGATTAGGTGAAGAGTAAGATGACATGGTAGTGCACACCCACCTCACTTTCAAGTCCATAATCCTGGACAAGCCTAATGTACAGTGTGGGGCTCCAATCTTTGCCTCCTTGAAGAAAAAGCCCAACTGTTTTACTTGGTCCTGCCTTCAAATTATGAGCCTTGATAGCAGCATCAATGGCATCTTCTGCCATAGACCGATAGGTTGTCCACTTTCCACCTACAAATAAGTTGATAAATAATTCATTAGGTTTCTATCCCTTATTTTTTTAATTAACAATTTATCAATTTATAAATAATAAATCTATCTGTTGTTTGACGAAACTATGGCAAAACAATATGTTAGGCTTTACTCAGGATATTAAAATAATAATAATAAATCCTTGTGGGTTAGAGTTAAAAGACATTCCAGTGTGACCAATGAACTCAAGGTCCTATGTAAAGCATATCCAAATATCAAGGTGATACCCCATACCGGCTATCGTGATGAGGCCACTCTCACTGATATCCACAACATGATTTCGGGAGATGGACTGAGTATCTGCAGACTTGGGATCTGTAACAAGGGGACGAATACCGCTCCATGCTGCCAGGACATCCCCTCTTCTCACTGGAAAGAATGAATAACAAGACTTAAGAGAATTACTCAAGGACGTCTCATCTCAACAAAACTATGAAACAGTTAATGAGCAGTAGAATACACCAAAGGAACACATAAATATGTACTTTAAAATGGAAACTCCTTAATTATAAGAACTGAGTAGATCAGTAGCAGAAAAAAACTCAATTATTTTGTTACAAAGCTAATCTCATTTAAACAAAAAATGCAAAAACTTGAAAACCACTGACACTAGTACCAAAGTGGAAACAAAAGAAACAAATACTAGTGACACTTAGCTGGGACAATTTAAACTGGTTAAAAAGAAAAACAACAAAAAGAGGCAGAAATAAAATAAAAACAAATCAACAGACTTATGACTAACTTAACATTATTTCCTTCTAGAATATATCTTGTTATTTCCTCTCAAGGAAGACAAAGATCCTTAACTGAGCATTATAGGAGGCCTGGCATTGTCAAAGCACGTGGCATACACACTTCAGTTCATTTAACCTTACAAAGAACCATAGCATTTGGTTATTATTATCCTTACAGTATGGATGAGAACAAAGATTGGAAAAGTTTAACCAAACTGCCCAAAGCAAACATCTTATAAACAATAGAGCAGCACATTCTTACCCACTGAATTGTGCTGTCTCCCAACTGTCATACTTTCCATGCTCTACATCTTTCCTTGTTTAATCCCATTATCTGTATAAATACCACAAGAATAGACATATGGTCTCCTTCTAATATCGATACATGTTTTAATATAGCTCCTTAAAGAACACCCTCTTAACATGATTGCATTCTGAAAGAAGTGGTACCCATATACCTCCTCCAGGGGTGTCTAATCAAACCCATACCCAAACACCATAACTGAAACAAAGAAAGAAGAAACATAACCTGGTGAGGAAAGCCTTAGAATTCAAGGCTTCTTAACTAGCGACCACAAAGGAGTCTCCTGGTTGGGATTCCAGTCCTAGATCTGCTCCTCTGTTATGTGTACTGTCTTATACAGATTTAAGCATAATGGCTCACATGGAATAGGGGTTAATTGTTGCTTCACAGGATTCTACAAAAGTCTTTTAAAATCTCAACACAAATCATATAAAGTTTTAGCCTTTATAAAAAGCCTAACTAGGAAATTACTACTTTTTTCCATTAGAGTTCAAATCACCCTCTGAGTCAAAAATAAAACATAGTCAACCACTTAGAACGTCAGTGGGGTCACCACAAAGTCTGCTGAGTGTGTCTGTGAAATTCCTTACATAACCATGCTGACCAGGAATTTGATTTCAACTCTTAAAGCCCTCTGACTCATTTTAAAATGATTTGATGGAAAATTAGATCGTCTAAAATAAATCTGAAGCATATGCAAATAGTCTTTGTGGCAAAAGCTTTACCTTTTCTGGTATAACAGGAAAAAAAAACAACAACAAACACATCTATGAAACAGTGTTGTCTGAAAACAAAAAGACCAAACTAAAACATTTAAGTTTTCATTCATAGAGAAACAATAAATAAAACATTAGGTATACTGATACCATTGTATTAGGAACTTTCACTTACTTTGCTCAATATCTTAACATTCAGCTTTTAGCCAAAGAATTATATCAGATATATTCTGGGGCTAAATATATTTTAGAAGATACATTTAAGAATAATCAAATTTTTAAATCATATTTAAAATACGAATCAGTCTTTATAGCCTCCAGGATTTTTTATATAATTAGACCAGAGGGTGACTGGATCAGGTTATCTCTACCAGTTTACTCTCAACCTTGAGATTTAGTGATTTTTATGGATCATTCAAAATGCTGTTTGCTGCTGAAGAATAAAGTGCTTGTATCTTTTCACCCCTTAAATTAAATAATGACCAGACAATACAATAGTGTGTAGCTAAACACATGAAACATGCATTCTAAGCACTTGTATAAAATACAGCAACTAACTGAACTAACAGCTTTTTCTCCTTCTCACCCACAGTAATGTTTTCCCACAGTGGAAACCTTATACACTGTTAAACAAACACTAAAGTTATCTGAAGAAAAGAAATTCAAATCCAGTAGACTGACAGCGTAGAGAATCCTACACTATTGCCTTGAACTGCTGCAGCCATAGGTAAGCAGGAGGGAAATAACCCTAGGCTGAACCCAACTTGGAGGATGGTACAGGGAAGAGGAATAACAGCTGTGCATTGCTGAGTCACTAAATTAAGCACTGTTGAGCCTTTTTATATCTGGAGTTCTTTACAATACATTATTTTACATAACAAAAATACAAATTCAGTGACTACTAACTTAAATATTTCCTTCTCCATAAGTTCCACAAATCCTTCCAGATTCTGTAGAGCAGCAGTGTTCCACAGACTTTGGTGCAATGATGAAAATGTTCTCTATCCACACTGTTCAATGCTACTTATGTATATAGCTAGTAAGCACTTGAAATGTGGCTCATGTGAACTAAATTTCAAATTTTAATTTCATCCCATTTAAATTTAAACAGCCACATGTGGCACGATATTGCATAGCTCTAGAGTAAAAGCTGCCAAGTGGTACATCTCAGCTTTGTCCTGCTAGATCAGTAGTTTCACACGTGAAAATATTTTCTGGGACCACTAAGGCAGGAATCACCCTGAACATAAGCAAATTCAACTAAGATCACTGGGTCTATAATCTTCATACATCAGGGCGGTTAACTCTTTTGCTGACCAGCACAAAATTTCTGGTGGACTGGCATCAGTCGGCAGACTGGTGGTTGATAAACACTGTGCTAGATCATCAGGCTGGTTACTACCACCATAGCCTCCTCACCCACATCTCTCACTGGAGCATTCTTCAGTGAAGTGTGACTGTACTTTCTTTGCTCATGAGAATACAACTTGCTGTACCAGCACCCCTTCACCCAAACACTTGACTGTCATACTATTCCATATTTACCATTTCAAAGTATCCTCCTCTCCTACGAATCTCACTCGTTCAAAGAAATAAAAAATGTTTTTACTCAATTTAGTACTACCACCCTCAAGTTCTTACCCGGGTATCAGTTCTATCATTCAGGTTATATCCAAGAGTGAGTAGTGAACATTACCTCCTTCCCCTCTCTGTGATATAATGCGTGAAGCAAATAACTCAGCTCAGGCTGTTATGCTCAGGGCTCAAAGATTCATCTTGATTTTTCTGGTTCTCATACCACCAAAATAGCTAAACATTTCATTACTGCAGGGGTCCCCAAACTTTTTACACAGGGGGCCAGTTCACTGTCCCTTAGACCTTTGGAGGACCGCCACATACAGTACTCCATACACTGACCACCAATGAAAGAGATGACCCTTCCGGAAGTGCAGCGGGGGCCGGATAAATGGCCTCAGGTGGCCGCAATTTGGCCCGCGGGCGGTAGTTTGGGGACCTCTGCATTACTGTTTCATCTTCCTCACCTTGTTGAAAGTCTTCAGCAATGTAATTTTTAGTACTTCTCAAGACTTTAATTACTGTATCAATGTATATATAGTACATATAGTGCCCATGTAAAGTGATCAATAAGTATTAAGTGGGGGTCATGTATAGTAATCAATAAATATTAAGTGAAATATTAAAACATTCCCTGAACAGTCTATATCAAACAAGAAGTGCTTACATTACCAAATCAAAAGCAAGAATATTTGAGCCTCTGAACCAATATGCAAAGCTTTATATGGGATTTCTAATGACTATATATTGAAACTGGATATTCCCTTTAAAATAAATGAGCACTTTATACAAAACAAGAAGACAGAAAACAATACTTCTATTAAAGTTGAGAAAAATCCTCATTAAACACCACTGTTTAGAGTGGCTCACCTAAATGTTTCCTAGTTGATTTTTTAAGTGCCAATTGCCAAATGTTAAAAAAAAAAAAAGCCACAGAGTGTATAAAACTTCTTGGCAATATTTTCAAAAGGATGATGAGAAAATAAAATTGTCCTACCATCATGTTGAAAAAGTATTTTTATTACAATGCTGATAAATAACTAATTCAGGTTTTAGTATATATAATGTATAAAAATAAAATACTATATAAATAGTAAAAATGAACAGACATTTTTCACAGCTGGTTGAAAGACTAAACGCTCTGCATTTTTTTCAAATTATAATTAATATTTTTACTCTTAAAAACTTGGCAAGACAAGTGTTTGTTTTAAAAATTAATAGAAAATGAAGCCCATGGGAAGTGACAATTAAGAGCTAAATGTGTGGTTTTGTTTCACATCACTTATTTAGCCATACATTTGGGGGCATTCTTTCTCATGTGTGCCACTTTCAAAAAAAAAATCAATAAAAAGCATGTGAAAATATCTAAATGAACACAGGGGAAATAGTGTCAGAAATCAATACTTCTCTACCAGCATGTTTAACCTGCTGAAATGAAGTGTTAATCACAGAAATAAGATACCATATTACATTTATAAACTAATGAAACTAGAAAAAGCAAAACATGTGACACTATAATTAAACAGCTGGAAGACATCCAAGCCTGTGTAAGTTGATAACCCTGGTACAATCTCTGGCAGTGAAAAGGCAGGTCTGCAGTGAGTTGATATGGCCAGCTCAGTTGCTAATTGAATAGCAGGCAATCTATAAACACTACTAATTGCATTTGTGAAAACCTGTGCACAACTAGAGAAGCTGCCTAGAGAAGCACTCCAGAAAAACTAAATGGATATAGCACTTAGCAAATCTTCTGTCTCTCAATCCCTTTCAGTCATAGCTTACTTTCGCCACTGCATCCTCCTGATTAACTTCTACACAGCAGACTTAATGATATATTTTTCAAAAGATCCTTTTTCTTCCTAACCCAGTATGCATCGCACAACTATCAGTTACCCATTCATTTCAGAAAAGAACAAACAAGTAATCTAGAAAATTCAGCCTGTGAATGGAAAGCATTCTAAATTGTAAAAGAAGACATGGTCTTATCCCCAACAGGCAAAATGCTTTTCAGAATTGTTCCAACGCATTCTGTAGAAGTGTGGCAGCTGCTGTGAACAGCATGGAGTGTTAAAATTTGACACTTTTTTTTCTTAAGGATATAGCCATTTGGGGAGGCTCAGAAACTGTTGTCAGAATTTTACTATTCATCCATTTAATAAATCCTTTTAAAATGATTATTTCAACCCTAGTGAATGCAAACATTTTAAAACTATTGCTCTAGGATCTAAATCACTTTTTAATTTTTGATTCTGTAGAGAAGACTGCTTGATTGAAGAGCTTAGTTTAGAAAGATGAAATCTTCTTTAGCTAAATATACAAATTCAAATAAGGCCAGAGCAAAGTCACTATTATTCTGAAGGTGTCTAGCAGCATCCATAAATAAATTGAGACATAATCCACTCCTTAGTAAATATAATATCACATCATGAAACCCGAAACCACCAATCAGTACTGTACAGTATTCAGAAGCACAAGTATTAAGGTCCGACTGACTTTTACTCACATCATGGCTCCAACACAAAAGAGTAATTGGTAAAAAACTTAAGAATGCTAGAACTCAGTTTCTTCATCTGTAAAGTGGGAATTAAAATATACCTCATAAGGTTGCTCTGAGGAATCAAAGAGATAATATAGGCAATATGATTAGCAGAGTGTCTAGCATAAAAAGTGCTAAATAATGGTAGACTTATAAAAAATAAAGCATGTTATTGATTATACAGAAATGGAAAAGTTAAAATATGTGTAGCAACAGCATGCAATAAAATAACTCAGTGGTGCCTGAGGCTGAGTTTTTCCCACATTTCATCAGTATAGAAGAGAATCTAGTTTCACTAAAATTCCTTGGAAAAAAATACAAATATGAATGTCTTCACTTTAAAATACAGGCATCCTTCAGCTAACACTCTACCAAGACTAAGGGTAAGTCCTCAAATATGAGGTTTTCATTCAATTTAGAAATAAGAATGAAAAACAACTATAAAGATTAATCCATTGTTAATTGTTTAAAAGGTAAGTTTATAAGTAGGAAAGTATAATAGATGGGATGCACAGGAAAATAAATGAAGTATATAAAAGAGCTGTGATCTCTGCTTTTATCCCAGGTATTCTGGAAAGTCCCCAGACCACCAGGAGAAAGTATTGATTTACAATATTTAGATATTAATTTCAACTACTTTTATAAAAAATCAGATTTGACAGAAACTGTTAGTTTTACCAATTCCCTGGCTACCAAAAGGTATGTTAACTGAAACAAGCTTTCTAGATCAACTAGGTCCCACCAGGTATTGCAAGTTAGTCTCCATCCATTCACAGGCAGAATCAAAGAGAAAGATATAGGATCCAGTGCCTGTTACAGCCGAAAGCATATTTCACTGGTGGAAATCCTCACCTACATTATGGGCATGGCGGCCTTTTGGAACCAGATCTGTTTCTGCCTTTCAGCACATACAAGCAGTTAGATTTCTCATTTCTGCATTTGAACTTTAAGTATTTGGAAACTGTCAACATAAAGCTCTCTGCTCCTGAATTAATTGTATTCCTTGCTCTAACAATCAAAACTTTCTGCTTATGGGGCCAAGATATAAACTCACTTTTTACATATTATACCCAGGTAAATGTGAAATGAAGCAGAATTCATTAACCATAATCAATACATTAAAATTCAATCATATTCAAACTATCATTTCCCAAATAGCTGTGTGTGAGCATAAGTATTAGCCACATAGGTTTGAATTACATGTATTCAGTATATTTACACTATTATTGTAGATATACAAAGAGACTGTATTAAAAATGAAATCCATTATTTGAAATTAGAAGAAACTAAACCAGTAAAATGTAGATCAATTGATTAAACTAGGAGAGTGACCAGAACCATTTCATAAAGTGGTTTGTTTTATTTGTAATTATGTGATAACACAATGAAAAAAAAATCGTCTAAGAGAAAAGGATCCGTAGATGCAAGTAAGCTAAATCAAGGCAAAAATCGTAGTCACATGTCCTCCATTGAAGCCAACATTATAGATGATTCTTGATAGAAATAGATTATTTTTCAACAATCTTAAACTTTCTACCTTCATATAGAAAGATTTCCAACCAACAGCATCAAAAACCCTGAAAACACCTATTACTAATTCATTTTAATTCAAAACACTCATGAGAGGCATACCAGATAGCAAGCCTTATAGCTGAGTCAAGAACTCTTACGATCAAGGAGCTCCAAATGAAAATATATCTCAGACTATTAACTATAATATAATATGATATACGAGATCAAACTTTTATGGAAGTACAAAGGTGAAAAGCCAAAATTAAAAGTTGGGGCAAAGGGCATTCCAGAGCAAGGGTTCAATCTAAACAAGAAGAAAATTTAAACATGCATGACCTGATTTGGATAATACAATAAGATTAAACCATAGAATGCATAGAGGTAGAGGAGTTGAATATAAACCTGCAAAAACAAATGGTGAAAAGCTTTAGATCCCATGCAAGATAGTTTAGAACTCTTCCAATATTTGAGGGTTATTCAGGTGCAGGGATGTGATGATCAGAATTGGGTTTCAGAAAGACAGTTCTGATGGAATGATCCGACTGGGTGGGAACGAAGATCTGACATATGGAAGCCAGTTAGCGGACTAATGAAACTGTTCAAGTGAGAAATGACAAGTAGAAAACAAGGCAATAAAGTGAAAGGGAATCTAAAGAGTGAGCATTGATAGAAATTACATTGGATATGGAAAGAGAGTTGAGTGACTAGATGAATGATTTGGCTATTTACTGAGCAGGAAATACAGAAGGATAATGTTTGGAAACTGAAATTAGCCTGGCTTTCTAAAAAATCACTTTGTGATTTAAATAAATTGGTTCGAGAAAAATGGTGGGCATGAGAGATACTCCCGATCTCCCCTTGAAATTTCAACAAATTCTACAACTATACGCAGAGAAAAAAACCCAGATGAACCTGAAATATACACATACCAGATAGACAAAGGTATGACTGTGCAAGAAGGCAGGCCAAAGACAGGATTTGCTCACAGAAGGAAAAAAATGACAGAGGACTGAGTCTTTCTCTTTCCTCACAGACCTGAGGGAGGGAGGCACTGTTGGCACAGGCTTTGTCTCAGAGGCAGAGCCTGGAGGAGAGTCTGGGGGGACGGAGCTGAGATAGGGGCTACAACCAAGAGCGGGGAGGAGGGCTGTTTCCCGGCATCTGCTGCACCTGTGATTGCAGGCGCTGGGCGATTGCAGGTGCTGGGCACATACAACGCCCATGGTGCACTCCCAAGTACATGTGAACAGCTTGTGGAGATCGGCCCACGGGGCACTGGGGCACACTTGATCTGCCCGCCCGACCGGCAAAGTTTAACCTGGTGGCACCAGATGCACTTGATCTGGGATCTGTGCCCCATCAGCTCCGAAGCTCAGGCACCAGCTTGTCCCCGAAGTTCAGCATGTGTGGATGGGACGCCCCTGATCTGCTATCTCTGCTGCAACTGCTCCCGAAGCTTGGACACCAGTTTGTGGCATGCAGCCCCTGCACTGCCCAGGGCTGCTCTTTGAGTGCTTAGAATGGTATTGGAGGAGAGACTAGACTGGGTCACCCCAGCCTCCCAGTCCCACACTGCTTCCCTTGCTGTGCCAACAGTGGTGGTGGCAAACCACTATCTGCTGGGTCTCCAGGCTGCTTTCTCCTGCAAGCAGCGGGGGTGCCCGGGCACTTGATCCCCTGCTCTGTTCGGACAGCGGGGAGAGCCCCAAAGGACTCCTGGTCGGCCATTGCTAGAGACATAAAATTGCAAAGCCCCACAAGTACCTCTTACCAACCCTACCACCCTGCCTGTATCATTAGGATGGTGATGCCTCAGCAGAGCTTCACCCAAGAATCGCACAGAGGCAAACCTTGTAGTACAGCGCCTCCTACCAGGAAAAGAAATAAGTCACCTCTCAAAACTGGAAAAAATATTTTTTTCTCTTTTCTTTTTCTGCTTTATCCCACTTTTTCTTCTTTCTTTTTTCTTCTCCTTTCCCTTGTGAATTTCATTGTCCTTAGTTTTTACATGTTTTAATCTTGATTTTAGCAAGGGTTTCATTTCTGACACTTTCTCTTCTTTTTTCCTCTCCTCCCTTCTCTCATCCTTCTATCACCCTTTTTGTTCTTTTTCCTCTTTTTCTTCTTCTCTCTTTTTTCCCCTCTCACCTGCACATCATTTTTCATCAAATTATTATATTTTAGACTCATACCTCTTTTTGTGGCATTCTGCTTGTTTTTTTTACTTCAGTTTTTCTGTTTTTTTTTTTATTTTCTCTCAGTTTCTGCATTTTATAATCTGTGGTTTTCTTCTCTA
The DNA here is from genome assembly GCA_037038555.1 of Rhynchonycteris naso. Lineage (NCBI taxonomy): Eukaryota > Metazoa > Chordata > Mammalia > Chiroptera > Emballonuridae > Rhynchonycteris > Rhynchonycteris naso. Next base: position 78,977,953 of record CM072997.1, read on the forward strand.
CATCATTATTTATAGAATTTTCAACATTTCACATAATTTTTTGTATTTTTATTATTTTAATTATTTTTCAGTTAACTCTTATTAGGGTTATTAACAATTACACTCACAAATGCCATCAAGGAAAGAGAAATCAAATATGGATATACAAGACATAGATGTAGCTCATATAGTTGATGAAAAATCTCCAGGAAATAATCTCAATTACATGGAAGCCTTGGAGCTTAATGACAGAGAATTCAAAATTGAAGTTTTAAAAATACTCAATGAGATACAAGAAAACACTGAAAGGCAATATAGTGAGCTCAAAAACAACTTAATGAACAAAGAGAGTACTTCACCAAGGAAATTGAAACTATAAAAAACAACCAAACAGAGATGAAAAACTCTATACATGAACTGAAAAATGAGGGAATAAGCTTAGCTATTAGAACAGGCCAGATAGAGGAGAGAACAAGTGACATTGAGAACAGGCAACTAGACATACTAAAGACAGAAGAAACTCACATATTTAGAAAAATGAGAAAGTCCTACAAGAATTGCCTGACTCCATCAGAAAGAGCAATAAGAATAATGGGTATATTAGAAGAAAAAAAGAGGGAAAAGGGAATGAAGAACATATTAAAACAAATAATCAATGAGAACTTCCCAAGCCTATGTAAAGAGTTATAGCCTCCAATCCAAGAAGCAGACAGAATGCCGAGTTACCTCAACCCAAACAGACCTACTCCAAGGCATATTGTAAGGAAATGATCACAAATTAATGACAAAGAAAGAATCCTCAAGGCAGCTAGGGAGAAGAAGAATATAACATATAAAGAAAGGCCCATTAGGTTATCATCAGATTTCTCAGCAGAAACTCTACAAGCCAGAAGAGAGTGGACCCCAACATTTAAAGTACTGAAAGAGAGGAAACACCTGCCAAAAATACTATATCCATCAAAGCTATCCTTCAAATATAAAGGAGAAATGAAAACATTTACAGACATACAGAAGCTGAGGAAATTTATCACCAGAAAACCCCCATTACAGGAAATACTAAAGGGGCTTATCTGACCAGATACAAAGAAAAAAAACAAAACAAAACTACAAGTAAAAAATTTAACAAAACCACAATAAAAACAAGAATAATCTGTGACAACAAGACATAAAGGGGGAGAAGATAAAGGTCAGCAGTAGCAAAGGAGAATACAGTACAGAAGCACTCAGGAGATAATGGACTCTAATAAATATGATAATTTCTCTTTTAATAACCTAATGGTAACCATCCCTGAAAATGCCACTACTGAAACACATAGCTTATAAAAGAAGAAACAAAAGATAGAAGTACGGAATACCACCAAACAAAAACAAATGACTGGAAAAAAAAGGAAGAACCAATTGACACAGTTATCAGAAAACAGTATATAAAAGTATATAAAATGACAGTAGGAAGTCCTCAGGTGTCAAAAATTACACTAAGTGTAAATGGATTGAAGTCACCAAAAAAGGCACAAAGTAGCAGACTGGATCAAGAAGCAAAACCCAACAATATGCAGCCTTCAAGAAACATATCTAGGCAAAAAAGGATAAAACTAAATTCAAAGTGCAACGTTGGAAAACAATTATCTAAGCAAATAATATCCAAAGAAAAGCAGGTGTAGCCATGCTCATATCTGACAATGCTGAATACAAGACAACAAAGGTAATTAGAGACAAAAATTGTCATTTCATAATGATTAAGGGGACATTGAATCAAGAAGACATAACACTTCTTAATATATATGCACCAAACCAAGGAGTACCAAAGTATATAAGACATCTACTAACTGATCTAAAAGTACAAACTGAAAAAAATATAATCATACTTGGAGACCTCAATACACAATTGATGGCTCTAGATTGTTCATCGAAACAAAATCAATAAAGAAATATTGGCCTTAAATGATACACTAGAACAAATGGATATAATAAACATCTATAGGACGTTTCATCCCAAAACATCAGAGTATACATTTTTCTCCAGTGTACATGGCACATTCTCAAGAAGAGACCATATGCTAGGCCACAAAACTAACATCAACAAATTCAGAAAGATTGAAATTATACCAAGCATATTCTATGATCATAAGGCTTTGAAACTAAAATTCAACTACAAAAAAGAAGTAAACAAACCCACAAAAATGCAAAAATTAAACAACATACTTCTAAAGAATGACTGGGTCAAAGAAGAAATCAAAAGATATATACAGACAAATGAAAATGACAGCACAACATATCAGAACCTCTGGGATGCAGCAAAAACAATAAGAGGGAAGTTCATATCATTACAGGCTTATATGAAAAAAACAAGAAAACCACTTAACTTCACATCTTAAGGAACTAGAAAAAAAAGAAAAAAACAACCCAAAACTATCAGAAAAAAGGAATCAAAAATTAGAGCAGAAATAAATAAAATAAAGAACAGAAAAACTATAGAAAAAATGAATACAACAAAGAGCTGGTTCTTTGAAAATATCAACAAAATTGACAAACCCTTGGCAGACTCACTAAGGAACAAAGAAAAAGGACTGAAAGAGGAGAAATTACACAAATATCATAGATATACAAAGGATTATTATAGAATACTATGAAAAACCATATGCCACCAAACACAACAATCTAGAAGAAATAGATAAACGCCTAGAACAATACAATCTTCCTAGACTGAATCACAAAGAAGTAGAGAGTCTAAATAGACAGATAAACAGGGAGGAAATAGAAACAGCTAGCAAAAACGTACCAAAAGAAAAAGTCCAGGGCCAGATGGCTATACTGGTAAATACTACCAAACATTCAAAGAAAATTTGGTTCCTATCCTTCTAAAAGTCTTCCAAAAAATTGAAGAAGAAGCAATACTTCCAAACACATTTTATGAGGCCAACATAACTCTCATACCAAAACCTAGTAAGGACAACACACACACTCACACACACACACACACACCCCTCTACAGACCCATATCTCTAATGAATACAGATACAAAAATCCTAAAAAAAATACTAGCAGATAGAATACAACACATTAAAAAGTAAATCATCTTGATCAATTGGGATTCATCCCAGAAATACAAGAATGGTTCAACATACATAAAACGATTAACATAATACACTGTATCAGCAAAACAAAGAAAAAAAAAACATATACTCCTATCAATAGATGCAGAAAAGGCATTTGATAAAATACAACATCCTTTTATGTTTAAAACACTCAACAAATGGGTAAGGAAGGAAAATACCTCAACATATTAAAGGCTATTTACAAAAAACCATCAGCTAACATCATATACTAAATGGAAAAAACTGAAAAGCTTTCCTCTAAAATCAGGAACAAGACAAGGTTGCCCACTCTCTCCACTCCAATTCAATGTAGTGCTGGAAGTTCTAGCCAGAGCAATCAGACAAGGGAAAGAAATAAAAGGTATTCATATTGGGAAGTAAGAAATAAAAGTTTCACGTTTTACAGATGATATATGATCCTGTATATAGAAAACCCCAAAGACTCCACAAAAAGGCTATTAGAAACAATAAACAAATACAGTAAGGTCGCAGAATACAAAATTAATATGCAGAAGTGTATTGCTTTCTTATATGACAACAATGAAACTTCAGAAAAAGAACTCAAAAAAATAATCCCTTTTACAGTTGCAAGAAAAAAAATAAAATACCTAGGAATAAATATAACAAAGAATGTAAAGGACCTATATACTAAAAACTACAAAGCATTATTTAGGAAATTGAAAAAGACACAATGAAATAAAAAAATATTCCTTGTTCGTGAATAGAAAGAATAAATATAGTTAAAACGGCCATATTACCCAAAGCAATATACAAATTTAATGCAATTCCCATCAAAATTCTAATGTCATTTTTTTAAAAAATGGAACAAAAAATCACCAGGTTTATACGGACCCATAAAAGACCCCAAAATAACCAAAGTAATCCTAAGGGGGAAAAATAAACAAAGCTGAAGGGATTACAATACCTGAGTTCAAATTATACTACAGAGCAACAATAATCAAAACAGCATAGTACTGACAGAAAAAATAGACACACAGACCAATGGAACAGAATAGAGAGCCCAGAAATAAAGCCACATATATATGGTCAAATCTTCTTTGATAGAGGAGCCAAAAACACACAATAGAGAAAAGAAAGCTTCTTCAATAAATGGTTCTGGGAAAATTGGAAAGCCACATGCAAAAGAATAAAACTTGACTACAGTCTGTTTCCTTGCAGAAAAATTAATTCAAAATGGATCAAAGACCTTAATATAAGATCTGAAACAATAAATTACATGGAAGAAAACACAGGTACTAAACTCATGGACCTTGGTAGTAGAGAACATTTTATGAATTTGACCCCAAAGACAAACGAAGTAAAGACAAAGATAAATGAATGGGACTACATCAAACCAAGAAGCTTCTGCACAGCAAAAGAAACTGACAACAAAACAAACGGACAGCCAACTAAATGGGAGATCATATTTTCAAACAACAGCTCAGATAAGGGGCAAATATCCAAAATAAATAAAGAACTCACAAAACTTAGCAACAAGCAAGCAAACAACCCAATAAAAATATGGGAAGAGGACATGAACAGATACTTCTCCCAGGAAGAAATACAAATGGCCAATAGAAATATGAAAAAATGCTCATCTTCACTAGCTATTAGAGAAATGCAAATCAAAACTACAATGAGATACCACCTCACACCTGTTAGATTAGCTATTACACTGGGGGGAAAATTTTTGTTGCATCCAAAAAAACACTTTTTCTCACCTAATTTGAGTGTGCTAATCTCAAATCTGACATTAGTTTTTCTCTGTAAACTACAGATTATTTGCAATTCAAGATTTTAGGTTTTTATCTTATTGTAAAATTTTCAACAGTTTAACATAATGAAGTAGAATGTCTTCCTGGGCATCATCCTTGTGAAAATAAAATAATTTATATAATGCAGTAAATACACTAATTCACTATAATATATTATTGCATCAGAATTCGTCTACAATTTTGAAATAGAACATATTAAAACATTTATTTTAATCATAAAATTTGCGCAAAACTTAATTAAATTCCATTCAGGTAAAAATGTACATTTGTAGCTCTTGCATTTGTATACTTGAGGACAATCTTGTTTGATGCTCCAGCAGTAGTTTGCCATCATATTTCTGTCCCATCACCCCGAATAACGCTCTTCCATCATCTTCAGATCATAATGAAAGCGTTCTCCCTGCTCATCAGTAACAGCTCCAAGATTGTCGGGAAACTTATCAAGGTGACTGTTCAGGAAGTGAATCTTAACGCTCATGTTACATCTGATGTCGCAGAAAGCCAACAGCATCCTTTGAACCTCATAGTTTTATGCTTTTTTTTTTGCCAAGGAAGGTCTTTGTAACTGCCACAAAAGACTGCCATGCTGCTTTCTCCTCCTTATTCATCTTCCTGGCAAATTCTTCATCATGTGTGAGGGTTTGAAGTTGAGGTCCATCAAATACACCTGCTTTTATCTTCTCGAAAGACAAGGCAGGAAAAGCAAAAATAATATATGAAAGCATTCACTTTCTCTATTCAAAGCCTGAACAAACTGCTTTATTAAGCCAAATTTGATGTGAAGTGGGGGGAAAATAATCCTGTCTCGATTAACTACAGATTCATTCACAATATTTTGCATCCCTATTTCCAGAGCTTCATGTTTCAGTCACTGCTTCTGTGTCCAGTGTTTCTCCTGAGCTCAGCTGTCCCACAAACACAGAAAGCAAGGATACTTCATGAAACCTCTCTGTTGTCCTAGCAGGAAATTTACCATTTTAAGATCCACACAAATGATCAAGTTATGCTCCTCATACTTCAGAAAGTAGAGGACAATTTTTATGTCATTATAATCTTCTTGCAGATGAGTTGAATAACCAATTGGAACCGCTGCATAAACATTACCATTGTGTAAGAGAACACATTTCTGACTCTACTTAGAGATGTCAAGAAATAGCCACCATTCTGTTAGACTGTAAGTGGAAACACCTAGCTGGCTCAGAAGACTACTGATATCATGACTGTAAACAAAGTGTTTGTCTTTGGATAAAAAGTCCACAAAAATTTGTTCATGCTTCCTGAAATGATACATTAGCTGACTGGTGAAGTACATTCTTTTCTTGAAGCCTGGAGGCTAATGACTCAAATTCTTTCTTTGATAGGCCCAAATCTCTTACTAAGTCATTCAATTCGGGTTGGCTAAACTGCTGAGGGGTTAATGACTGCGTAGCATCAGAAGAAGACCCTTCAGATTCTACAATCATTTCCTCATGCACCTTATCAAGATATACTTGATCACCATGTTCACTTTCTTCATCCTTAGATGAAATAAAACCACTGAAAACTGGAACTAGGAGTGTCTCAGAGTGTGGGATAGGTCATATTGCTGAAGAAATATTAGGATATGTGATCATATGCTGTTTTTTCTTGCCAATGCCCTTTGTATGAATCAGACAGAAATAACAGTCAATGTTGTGGTCCTTAAGTTCACGCCAAACCATGGGAATAGCAAAAGGCATTCCTTTGCCTTTTTTTTTTTTTTGTCCAGTCATGAAGCATTTCCTCACAATTATGACACATAATATGAGGAGTCCAATTCTTGTCTTGATCGCCAAGGGGAACTTGAAAATAGGCAATATATGCACGTGTCACAAATGATGAAATATTGCACCTTTGACGTTGAAGTGTGTAACTGCCACATATATATCAGAAGGTGTAGGTCAGAGAAATGGCGCCATGAGGAGTGCTCCCAATACCTCTCCCTGAAATTTCAACAAATTCAACAACTAGAGACGGAAAAACAATCCCAAGAGCATCTGAAATACACATATATCAAAAAAAGGTACAATTGGTTGAAAAGGTGGCTGAGAAACCCCTGTGAAAGAAATAGGATGGTGAACGAAGTATCCTGCCTCCCTCACTGAACTGAGGAAACTTATTTTCACTTGGAACTGGGAGGAACGAAGGGCGAGGAGACATTCAAGCCAAGGAGAGAGTGTGCCCATGGCTCAATCTACGCGGAGCTAACACCAGCAGCAAACCCCAGCAGAGGTGGGTGAGTGGCTTTCCTGCGGAGTGGGCTTTATTTACCCCCAGTCTCCATATCAGTCAGTGCGGGCAGTGTACAAGTGGTTTCTCCTAGTGCGTGGGCGCCCATGTTCCCGGACGGAGGGGTTGGGTTGGAGACTGTCAGCATTGGCCTTCTGTGTAGGCTGCAGCCAGAGCCTCTGTATAATCCCTGCGCCCCGAACAACAGCAAGCGGGGAGTGCACAAAAGCTGGCTTCTCTACGCCCAGACCTCTCCAGGCGGAGTACCTCCCCCAGCCATACAGGCTAACAAGAAAACTACAGAAGTGCTGTGGGAAGGGCACGCAGGTGCACAGGCAGCTTGCAGACAGCCCATGGAGAGCAGACCTGCAGATCACTGAAAGGAACCTAACCTGCAGTCTGCTCACTGACCAGCTGGCTTACGCTGGCAGAGGCTCTGGCTGACAAGGTCTTCTTTCCCAGGTCTATGAATTAAGAGAACCCAGAGGAGGGATTTGATAGTTCTTAGGGCCTCTCGCTTAGCAAGCAGTGGCCTGGGCAACTTCTTGCCAGCCGACAAGGGCAAAAAAACACATTCCTATGGAACAAACCTCAAAGAACACTGCAGAAGTTGGGCGGGCTGGGCTGTAGGCTTCCCAACAAGGGAGAAGCCTTTGAAGAGCAGACCCGCAAACTGCTAAGGCAAATTTAACTAGACATACCCAGGAACCTTAGAAAGGAGCCTGACCAGAATTCAGCTCCCCCCACCCTGCCTGCTTAACCTGGTGGCTCTGGTTGGCAGAGCTTTCATAACCAGGGCTGTGCTTTAAAAGGACCTGGAAGAGGGACTTGGCAGCTATTAAGACCTCTTGTTCTGCAGACAGTGACTGGGGAGTCTTCCTGCCCACTGAAACAGGTTACAAAGTGCAAAAAGCCTGGGGAGAGTAGTCCCGTGAAGCGCTGAGGCATACCTGGAGGCTCAAAGAAGACATCTGAGGAGCAACTGGCTTCCAGCCGTGCCTGATTATGCTGGCGGCTTGGGCTGGCAAGGGCTTATGCAGAACCCTGCATTGAGTGGGGATAGAGGGGGGTTTTGGCAGCTCTTAGATCCTCTTGCTCTCCAGATAGTGGCAGCGGTAACTTCACAGCTGGGTCCCCAGACTGCTGGTTCAGGAAGGAGAGACTGGGGGAGGGGCTCTGGGAAAATGGACTCTCCCATTGTCAAAGCCTGCAAACGCGAATAAGCCCTGGCTACCAACGGGACTGAGGCCTAGTTTATGTCATTGTCATAAAGACACATCAACAGCAAATCTCTACCTAAGAGTGTCACAGGGGCAGAACCTGGGGTACAGTGCCACTGGCCAAAAAGAGAGAGAAAGAAGAAAAAGGAGGAGGATAACCTCTCAAAACCAGAAAAAATCCACAGTCTTTATAACTTTTTTCATTTTATTTTCTTTTTCTTTTTGTATTTTTTTTTCTTCTACCTTGGTCCTTTTATCCTCTTCCTGATTTATTCTTTTTTTTTTTCATTTTGTACTTCATTACCCATAGGTGTTACATTTTTCATTCTTTTTTTTTCTCTCTCTCTGAGGGTTACATTCCAAAAACCTTAACTCTCTTCTTTTTTTTTCTTTCCTTTTCTCTTTTTTTTCTCCCTCTCTTTAGGTTTCTTCTTTTCTCTTTCACTTTTCCTCTCATTTGATCCTAACTCACAGACAAATTATTTTATTTTGGATTCAAATTTTTTTCTTTGTGACATTTTGTGTACTTCTTATTTCGCTGTTTATATCATTAGCATTCTCCCCAACTCTGGCTCTCCATTCAATGTAGTTTTTGTTCCACTTAATAGAAATTGCATCTTTCATTGTATTTTTTTTTCTTTTTCTTCTTTTCTTTCACTATATCTTTCATTCGTCTGTCATTTACAAATTATTTTATTCTTGATCCAAATTTTTTCCTTGTAGCATTTTGTGGGTTCTTACCTCGTTTTTTAAGTCTTTGTCACTTCTCCCCAACTCAGGCCCTCCATTCTATGTAGTTTATGTTCCATTTGGCACAATATAATTTTCAGTTTTTCACTGTATTTTCTCAAAAAAATTTCTTTATTTTTTTACTTTTTTATCTTTATTTTTTATTCTTTATCAACTCCTATTAGTGTTATTAACAACCCCAATCTCAAATGCTATTAAGAAAAAAGAATACAAATATCGTGGATACAGAAGACTGAGAAGTAGTTCAGATAGATGAGAAAAAGTCTATAGAAAAGAATTTCAATATCTTGGAAACCTTGGAGTTAAATGACAGAGAATTTAAAATTGAAATCCTAAAAATACTCACGGATATAAAAGAAAGCACAGAAAGGCAACTTAGGGAGCTCAAAAGACAATTCAACGAACATAAAGAATACATCGCCAAGGAAATTGAAACTATGAAAACAAATCAAACAGAGATGAAAAACCCAATTCATGAACTGAAGAATGAGAAAACAAGCTTAGCTAATAGAACAGGCAAGATAGAGGAGAGAATTAGTGACATAGAAGACAAGCAACTAGAGGCACTACAGACAGAAGAGGAGAGAGACTCACGAATTAAAGAAAATGAGAAATCCCTACAGGAATTGTCTGACTCCATCAAAAAGAGCAACATAAGAATAATGTGTATATCAAAAGAAGAAGAGAGAAAAAATGGAATGGAGAACATATTCAAAAAATAATAGATGACAACTTCCCAAGCCTTTGGAAAGAACTAAAATCTTGAATTCAAGAAGCAAACAGAACACCCAGTTATCTTAAACCTAGCAAACCTACTCCAAGGCACATCATAATGTAATTGGCACTAACCAATGAAAAAGAAAAAATTCTCAAGGCAGGCAGGGAAAAAACGAATACAACATATAAAGGAAGGCCCATTAGATTATCATCAGATTTCTCAGCACAAACTCTACAAGCTAGAAGAGAGTGGACCCCAGTATTTAAAGTTCTAAAAGAGAGGAACTTTCAGCCAAGAATACTTTACGATCAAAGCTATCTTTCAAATATGAAGGAGAAATAAAAACATTCACAGATACAGAAAAGATGAGGAAATTTGTCAACAGAAAATCCCCACTGCAGGAAATACTAAAGAGGGTTTTCCAACCAGAGACAAAGAACAAAACAAAACCACAAGTAAAAGCTCGATCAAGAACACAATAAAATCAAATTTAATCTGTGACAACAAAAACAAAAAAGGGGAGGACAAAGATTAACAGTAGCAAAGGAGGATGGATTGCAGAAGCACTCATGAGATAATGTACTACAATGAACATGATAGACACCTTTTCCATCTACTCAAAGTCTTCCAAAAAGTTGAAGAAGAAGCAATACTTCCAAACACATTTTATGAGGCCAACATAACTCTCATACCAAAACCTGGCAAGGAAAACACAAAAAAATAAAACTACAGACCAATATCACTAATAAATACAGATGCCAAAATACTACAAAATACTAGCAGATAGAATACAACAACACATTAAAAAAATAATACATCATGATCAAGTAGGATTCATCTCAGAATCACAAGGATGGTTCAACATACGTAAATCGGTTAATGTAATACACCATATCAACAAATCAAAGGACAAAAACCATATGATCCTATGAACAGATGCAGAAAAGGCATTTGATAAAATACAACACAATTTTATGTTTAAAACATTCAACAAAATGGGTATAGAAGGAAAATATCTGAACATAATAAAGGCCATTTATGATAAACCATCAGCTAACATCAGGAACAAGACAAGGTTGTCCACTCTCTCCACTCCTATTCAACATAGTCCTGGAAGTTCTAGCCAGAGCAATCAGACAAGAGAAAGAAATAAAAGGCATTCATATTGGAAAAGAAAAAGTAAAGGTTTCACTATTTGCAGATGAAATGATCCTGTACATCGAAAACCTCAAAGACTCCACAAAAAGACTGCTAGAAACAATAAACCAATACAGTAAGGTCGCAGAATACAAAATTAATATACAAAAGTCCATTGCTTTCCTATATGCCAACAATGAAACATCAGAAAACAAACTCAAAAAAATAATTTCCTTCATGGTTGCAACTAAAAAAATTAAATACCTAAGAATAAACATAACAAAGAATGTAAAGGACCTATATAATGAAAACTACAAAGCGTCGTTAAGAGAAATCGAAAAAGATACAATGAAATGGAAAAATATTCTTTGTTCCTGGATAAATCTAGTCAAAATGACCATATTACCCAAAGCGATATACAAATTTAATGCAATTCCCATCAAAATTCCAATGTCATTTTTTAAAGAAATGGAACAAAAAATCATGAGATTTTTATGGAACTATAAAAAACCCAAATAGCCAAAGCAATCCTAAGGAAAAAGAATGAAGCTGGGGGCATTACAATACCTGACTTCAAATTATATTATAGAGCCACGACAATAAAAACAGCATGGTACTGGCAGAAAAAAAGACACTCAGACCAATGGAACAGAATAGAAAGCCCAGAAATAAAACCACATATATATGGTCAAATAATTTTCGCTAAAGGGGCCAACAACACACAATGGAGAAAAGAAAGTCTCTTCAACAAATGGTGCTGGGAAAACTGAAAAGCCACATGTAAAAGAATGAAACTCAACTACAGTTTGTCCCCGTGTACTAAAATTAATTCAAAATGGATCAAAGACCTAAATATAAGATATAAAACAATAAATTACATAGAAGAAAACATAGGTACTAAACTCACGGACCTTGGTTATAAAGAGCACTTTATGAATTTGACTCCAAAGGCAAGGGAAGTGAAGGCAAAGATAAATAAATGGGACTACATCAGACTAAGAAGCTTTTGCACAGCAAGAGAAACTGACAGCAAGACAGACAGCCAACTAAATGGAAGATGATATTTTCAAACAACAGCTCAGATAAGGGCCTAATATCCAAAATGTACAAAGAACTCATAAAACTCAACAACAAATAAACAATCCAATAAAAAAATGGGAAGAGGACATGAACAGACACTTCTTCCAGGAAGAAATACAAATGGCCAATATATATATATATAAAGATGCTCATCTTCATTAGCTATTAGAGAAATGCAAATCAAAACTACAATGAGTTACCATCTCACATCTGTTAGATTAGCTAATATCAACAAGACAGGTAATAACAAGTGTTGGAGGGGCTGTAGAGCAGTGGTTCTTAACCTTTTTTGAGGTACCGAACCCACCAGTTTCATATGCGCATTCACTGAACCCTTTTTTAGTGATAAATAAAATATGATTTTTTTTCCAAATTCAAGACATAGGTATATGTTTTTTTACTGGTGCACAAAATGAGCCGTGCATGATCACCTAGCTCAAAGAACAAAATCAACAAAGTTCATGAACTCACAACCAATTACGGTATTACTTTATTCTGGCCTCCGCGGCAGAGGCTTCTCCGAACCCCTGAGACTGACTCATCGAACCCCTAGGGTTTGATAGAACCCAGGTTAAGAACCACTGCTGTAGAGAAAAAGGAACCCTCATCCACTGTTGGTGGGAATGTAAAGTAGTACAACCACTATGGAAGAAAGTATGGTGGTTCCTCAAAAAATTAAAAAAAGAGCTACCATATGACCCAGCAATCTCTCTACTGGGTATATACCCCCCAAGGTAAAAAATACCGGTACGTAAAGACACATGCAGCCCTATGTTCATAGTGGCCAAGACATGGAAACAACTAAAAAGCCCTTCAATAGATGACTGGATAAAGAAGATGTGGTACCTATATACTATGAAATACTTACTACTCAGCCATAAGAAATGATGACATGAGATCATTTTCAACAACATGGATGGACATTGATAATAATATACCAAATTAAATAAGTAAATCAGAAAAAACTAAGAACTATATGATTCCATACATAGGTGGGACATAAAAAAGACTCAGAGACACTGACAAGAGTGTGGTGGTTACTGGGGGTGGGGAGGGGGAAAGAGAGTGAGGGGTGGGGGGAGGTGAAGGGTAAGGGCAAAAAGAGAATCAGATAGAAGGTGACTGAAAACAATTTGACTTTGGGTGATAGGTATGCAACATAATCAAATGTCAAAATAACTTGGAGATGTTTTCTCTGAACATATGTACCCTGATTTATCAATATCACCCCATTTAAACAAAAAAAAAGAAATGATGACATCGGATCATTTACAACAACATAGATGGACCTTAATAACATTATACTGAGTGAAATAAGTAAATCAGAAAAACTAAGAACTATATAATTCCATACATAGGTGGGACATAAAAAAAGAGACTCAAAGACACGGACAAGAGTGTGGTGGTTACAGGACAAGGACAGGGAGGGGGTGGGGGTAAGGGGCACAAAGAAAACCAGATAGACAGTGACAGAGGACAATTTGACTCTGGGTGATGGGTATGCAACATAATCAAGTGTCAAAATATCCTGGTGATGTTTTCTCTGAACATATGTACCCTAATTTATCAATGTCATCTTATTAAAATTAAAAAAAAAGGTGTCAGGACTATTCTTACATTTATGTCTACTTGTAGAAGCCATGATTCAATCTTAAAACAAAGTAAGAAGGTGTTTTTATCAGATAATTTTTTACATTTAAAAACAACTACAATTATGTAAAAGTGATGTTTGTAAAACATTAATTGCCTTGTGGTTATGTTCAATCCAAGTGTCTTTGCCCTTTAACTCCGATTTAAAAACCAATGCATATCATTAACTGTAACAAAAAGAAATTAAAATTGCATAAAAACTAGAGCATACACCAAAAAGCAGATTTCATATTTGGAATCAGCAATGCAGACATATATAGAAAAAGTTCTAAAACCTCATGCAACAGAAAATGAAAAAATATTGTTCCCCAGTGTATCAATAAGACAGGTGATAAGTATTAGAGAGGCTGAGGAGAAAATGAACCCTCATTCACTGTTGGTGGGAACATAAAGTAGTATAACCATTATGGAAGAAAGTATGGTGGTTCCTCAAAAAATTAAGAATAGAACTACCTTATGACCCAGCAATCTCTCTATTGTGTATATACCCCCAAAATTTGAAAACATTGGTACGTAAAGACACATGTACCCCCATGTTCATCACACCATTGTTCATGGTGGCCCAGACATGGAAACAGTCAAAATGCCCTTTAATAGAGGAGTGGATAAAGAAGATGTGGTACATATATACAATGTGATACTACTCAGTCATAAGAAATGATGACATAGTACCATTTACAACAACATGGACGGACCTTGATAACATTATATTGAGTGAAATAAGTAAATCAAAAAAAAGCTAAGAACTGTATGATTACATACACAGGTGGGACACAAAATTGAGACTCATGAACATAGATAAAAGTGCAGTGGTTACCAGGGGGAGGGGAAGGGAGATAAGGAAGAGGGATTGGGGGTGGGAGAGGGGCTTAAAGAGAAACAAAATGTAGGGTGATGGAGGATGATTTGACTTTGGGTGATGGGTATACAGCATGATTGTCCATATAATGTGGAGATGTTTTCTCTAAACTTATGCGCTCTGGTTGACCAATGTCAACCTGTTAAATTTAATTGTCTAAAAAGAAAAAAAAAAAGAATCATTTTGTGTGTTCATTGAATAAAATGTTATGACATACAAGGTAAATGAAAATGCGTCCAAGTTACCATCGGAAAAAATTAAAATGTGTCCTTTTCAATTCAAGAAAGCATACTTGCTCTTCTTAGTTTAATCCTCTGTCAACATTCTACTTTCCTCACAGTAGTAGCTCATTAAGCTTCTTAGAATACACCTCTATACTCTCATTTCTCTAATTATTTCCTATGAATATTCCATATCTGTAAATCAGATCTTGCCAACCTCTAGAAATCAAAAAGTAATGCAAACATTTCATACTGCTCATGAAGAGCACACATGTTTAGAGTTCATGAATGGCACTCCAATTTTATTATTAAAAAATTATCTGAAGCCCTGGCTGGTTGGCACAGCGGTAGAGCATCAGCCCAGCATGTCAAAGTCCCGGCTTCGATTCCCAGTCAGGGCACACAAGAGAAGCACCCATCTGCTTCTCCACCCTTCCGCCTCTCCTTCCTCTCTATCTATCTCTTCCCCTCTCGCCTGACCTGTGGTGGCGCAGTGGATAAAGCGTCGACCTGGGAACACTGAGGTCGCCGGTTCAAAACCCTGCACTGGTTCGGTCAAGGCACATATGGGAGTTGATGCTTCCAGCTCCTCCCCCCTTTCTCTCTCTCTCTCTCTCACTCTGTGTCTCCTCTCTAAAATGAATAAAATAAAAATAAAATAAATTTATCTCTTCCCCTCCCACAGCCAAGGCTCCACTGGAGCAAAAGTTGGCCCGCACACTGAGGATGGTCCCATGGCTCCAGCCACAAAGGAGCAATGCCCCAGATGGGCAAAGTATCGCCCCCTGGTGGGCATGCTGGATGGATCCTGGTCTGGTGCATGGGGGAGTTGGTCTGACTGCTTCCCCACTTCTAATTTCGGAAAAATACAAAAAAAAAAAAATTAATCAGAAAAGGCTAGTCTCAGTTTCATGTGGATGTAGAAAGTAGAAAGAAAAAAAAAACCCTCTTCCCATTGTGTTATAATTTGGTCCTCACAAATCTTCTGAAAGAAATGGTGAGCATATAAGAATTAGAGCAGGCCAGGTGTGACAATGAGTCAGATTGGAAACATGGCAATTATCTAGAGAGAGCTGAAATGGATTGAGAAATAAGAGACAAAACTTAAAGGAACACATATATTACCTTCAACATCACCACTCAGGTAGTTACGCACTTCATTCAAAATAAAGTTGATATCTTCTTCCGACGGGATAGGATGGTGTGTGACATCAGTTGGAGTGTCGGTAGTACCAGCTATTGTCATCTTTTGCCAGGGCAAGAAGAAAATAACTCGCCCGTCACTGGTTGCTGGATCAAGAAGTCCCATGTTCTCTGGACTGAGGTAAAAATTTTTTTTTTAATTTTTGAAATTAGCAAAAATTTAACCTTAATCCACAGTCTATTTTATTCACCAATTCTCATATAAACAAACAAAAACAATGTGAGCTATTATTTTTATTGTCACTAGCCTAATCTAGAAATTCCTTAAATTAAAAAACAAACAATTTTGGCAACAAAAAGGAATGAAGCAAGTGTGATAATAATATTCCACAACAGAATCAGCCCTCCTCATCTCAAAAATAGAAGATTAATTATGAAAGTAGACTTCAACTTACAATTGTTTGGGTTTTTTATATTCCTTGGACCATTCACATCAGATAATGTCAGCAAGATAAATGTCTATAACTTCTTTTACGATGGTCAATTAAGGATAGCTCTTCAACCTTTTTTCAAGTCTATAAAAAGTATTTTCCTGGGACATTTGACATTTGGCACGTCCGTTAGTAGAAGGTCTCAGGAGCACATGAGAAAAGTGAAGGGGCTAACTTTCTAGAAACCAAAATGTAATCAAAAAGTTCTTTACTCTTTTGTGCCTAGAGAAGCTTGTGCCACTTGACCAGATATGAGATTTCTTACTTTATTTCAATTTTACAGAAATCTCAAAAAGTACATCCATAAGAAAAGAGCTCAGTTTTCTACTACTACCTAAATAACAGTATAGTAGGATAAGGTCAAAAAACAAGAATGTAGTGAAAATCTTTAAACAGGTAGAAGACACTGGTGTATTATACTATTAAATCAAGGCTCAAAGGATGCCTCTTCTGACATATTATATAAAATCTCCTAAAATATTAATCAAGAATTTTCACTAATATGTACTTAATATTCTAAAACCAAATTATAAAACACACTTGAAAGAAAAGGCAAAAAATTATTTAACAAAACCTGTCCAATTGTGTTATTAAATCACTAGAAACTGATAATGTATTCATTAACCATTCAAAAAAATTGGGAGAAGTTGTTAAAGGAGTGGGAGGAATCTGAAAGTACCATATTCAAACAGAACACTACACATCTCCAGATGGCCATTTCAACTTGACTAAGTTCTCAAAGCAAGCCAGTGGTAAAGATATTTACTATAAGGTATTTTTAGCTTCTATTAATGCAACTTCTGTAATAGGAAACACAATTCCATTTGATTTAAATACATTTCAAGAAATACCCCTTACACCAACAAACTTAAAAGGACATTCAGTCAACATTTTAAATTTCTCATTCCCTTAAAAAATTTTTAACTCAGATTGATTCATATGTATAAGGATTAGAGCAGGGGTTCTTAACCTTTTTTGAGGTACCGAACCCACCATTTTCATATGCACATTCACTGAACCCTTCTTTAGTGATAAATAAAATATGATTTTTTTTTTCCAAATTCAAGACATAGGTGTATGTTTTTTTACTGGTGCACAAAATGAGCTGTGCATGAACATCACCTTGCTCAAAGAACAAAACCAACAAAGTGCATGAACTCACAACAAATTACGGTATTACTTTATTCTGGCCTCTGCAGCAGAGACCGACTCATCGAACCCATAGGGTTCAATAGAAATCAGGTTAAGAACCACTGGATTAGAGAGACTAACAACTGTTTAAGAACAAATCAAAAATAATTGTTTTATAAAAAGAAATCTAGTCAGTTTAGTTAATGCATTTTATTTATTTAATCCATAAGGAATAAATTTTGTGCCTATTCTTTCAAGTGTGTTTTATAATTTGGTTTTAGAATATTAAGTACATATTAGTGAAAATTCTTGATTAATATTTTAAAAGATTTTACATAATACAGTATTGTATGTCTTTCTTTGCAAAACCTATCAGCTTCATGGAATGCCTGCCATGTCTACGTAGCCTTTGGAGAAAGAAATCACTGTCTACAGACACTGGGAAGGCACAGGAGAGAGTGGGCCAATTCTATCCAGCACTTGCAAAAAACACAGAAGTATGTCATTCATTTAAACCCTCAGCTAAAATTTCATCTCTGTTCAGGGTTACTTAAAGGAAATAATTTTATTTTTACATATTGAAAATTATATTTTCAATCTCTGCATCATGTTTTTTCTTTGTATTTATCATAAGACTCTCTAAAAAATCTTAAAAGAAACCAGTTAATTATGTGTTTTGTAAGCACCTAATTTGATCCTGGGTTAACTAATATGCCCTTAGATTAAATCAGTTACTTTGGGATTCAAATGAACTCATTCAGAGTTCATGCTTTCAATTTGATAAATAGTACTATATTGAAACAAAAAGATAAATTCCATATTCCAACAAATTTTTTGTTGGTGTATCTTACATATGATCATTTTATGGACCAGATATCATTTATTATGCCTAAATCACTCAATAAACCTAATCAACTTCAGCATAAAATTATAATATGTGGCAACTTAGACGTGAAATGCTGTTAGTAAAGCACAACTACTGAATCCTTTAAAAATCTTTCAGTGCAATAAAAGCATTTTAAAGGGTGAAGGTGATGGTTACCAACACACGTAACTGGAACTTGTAAGGAATCAACTGCTTAAGTGAAGACATATGTGTCAAACATAACATTAACAAGCACAGAGGGAAGACAAAACTATTAATGTCGGGTATAAAAATTTAATAATCCATTTGGAAATACCTTTCATCAGCTCTAAATTACCTAATTCATACTCTCCCTTAGGGAAACATTTGTTTTCTTATAAAAAATTAATTCCGCAAGGTTACACTAAAGTTTGAAAATGGATAGCAACTATGGAGATGGTATATACAACAGAGTGAAGCATAGGCCT
This sequence comes from Rhynchonycteris naso, assembly GCA_037038555.1. Taxonomy (NCBI): domain Eukaryota; kingdom Metazoa; phylum Chordata; class Mammalia; order Chiroptera; family Emballonuridae; genus Rhynchonycteris; species Rhynchonycteris naso. The sequence goes on from CM072997.1 coordinate 78,996,781, forward strand.
TTTTCAATATTTATGATTCACTTGATATCAAGAGCAAAAATGTTTACTGCCAATTTGTTTTGTGCATAGGATTAAACATAATTAACATTTTTTTCATGCAGACCATTGCCTTCCTGAATTACCTTTATTTAAACTGAAATCAATTTATTGTTAACTACTTAGCAATCAGTGATAGAGCTCACAGTATGCACACATATTATAGAAAAACACTGACCTCTTGTCAGTGATAAAAAGCATGTGCAGTCTAGAAGGAGGAAATGGTTTTCATGCATTTCAGTCATTTGGTGTATTGTTGCTGCTTTTGTAAGAGCATAGCCACAACTCGGATGAAAATTCAGTTTTGTTCTCAGATAAACTAAAGAATACCTTTAAAAATAAGTGATTTCTGTGTGTTGGGTTTCCTAAAATTAAAATAATAATTTTTTAAAAAGTTGTTACCATGGCACAAGAGAACTCCACCTATGGAGTTAAGGTCATAACCAGCTTAATAATTGGCCATGAAGATACTCTAAAAACAGCCCAACAAGATATACTCACAAATGATCCTTGCTCTTCATTTAGCAGCCTACCTGCAACAAGTCAGTAGCTACTGAACTCACTGCATGTCCAAACTGAGCAAGTTCTAGTTGAAATGTTAGGTCTTAAGTTATTATCAGGCAGTTTATAAGGCAGCCCCAGATGGTCTAACTCTCCCAGAGGACCTAGTTAAAGTCATGAGTTATAAGTGCTGAGTGTGATTGACTGATGAATCCAGAGAGACATTTCAGTCTGAGATCTCTTCATCCCACCCAAGAGAACGACTTGACATGGAGAGCAAAACTTTCCTCTGGGATGTCAGAACTACAGCTGCTCAAGGTCAGTGCCAAAAGAGGGAATAAATCCTTAATCCAAGTTGTACTCCCAAACTAGTTGCAACAGAGCCGGAACAGGAACTGGGCTGCCAGCCACTCCTTCAAGGTTTCCAGCAGGCTGTGTAGTCCTTGCAGTTCAATGTGCTAACTAAACATGGGGATATTCATTTCTCCCAAAGTAGAATGAGATCACTTACAGCATCTTAGACTGACACAGGCCCAGCTGTGACTAACACTTTCATGATTTATAGTTAGGGGACCACAGCTAATGCCAAGTTTTTAGGATAAAGAAAGGCATTCTGTTTTGAAAACATTACATCCAGGTGGTATATATTTATACTTCTTTAAAACCACCTACCTATTATTAGCGTATTATAACGCATAGGACAGGACAATATGTGTAGCATGACCTCTTTCGTGTAAAAATTTTAAACAGATACTGTATACATTTGTGCAACATAAACATCAATTTTCTAAAAGGAATCAGAAAGAAGTGTTGTTGATTACCAGAGAATAACTGAAGTGGGGAGAATGTGGTGTGGGCATGAGGAAGAAGAGAGGCTTTCCCTTTTCATTTTGTATCTTCCTATTTTTTCTACAGTGATTACTTTTATTTATTTTTGCCTATTATGGGAGTTACCTGAGTAGTAAAATAAAGAATCATATTTTGTGTTCCTGTTTTAACTTCTGTATATTTAAACATTTCCTCAAATGAGTTATACTAAAATTTCAACTAAGAAAAAAAGCAATACATTCAATTTGGGTAAGTTAACAACAAAAAGAGTTAGAAGAATTCATTCAAAAATATTGACTGTTCACTATTATGTGTCAAACATTGTACCAGGAGCTGAGGATATAGTAGTAAACAAAACAGATCAAAGTAATCAAAGGACCATTGTCAAAATATATACAAATTAAGTACTATCATAAGATAAGGAACCAGAAGCTGAAAGAAGCAGATTGCCCAGGTCAAGCAGGAAGAAGTAGTGACAAAGAAAGCCAGGAAATTCTACACCAAGATATTACCTTAAAACTTACTCTCCATACTATCACCTGTCTATGCTCATTTTAAATCTTATCCCAAACAATGTCACTATTAAGTGGCAGAAGTGACACAAGGGATAATTAACTATCCTCAGAAGTAATGGAACAGTAGTGAAAAAAATACAAAATATAACACATAAGAAAATATGTTGCATCTGGTAAGATCTAAACAAATACCTGTATAAGGATTATGATTACATGTGTGGCTATAGTTTAGTTATTGTATCTTTACAAACTCCCCCAACCAAAAAAATTATAAACTAGGTGGCCTTGCATATTTTTAATCCAATACAAAATAAATGTATATATTTGTGTCTGGAATTATTGTTGAAAACTAATCTATATACAAAAAACATATTTATGTCTATCCTTTTCATTTGAACTAAACTTATGGTTAGCAGTTTTTAAAATTATATTAAGTACTACTGCATAAATTTTTATTATTAACAGTGGAAGCATCGTAGTTTCTTTGGTCCTAAATAAAAATGCTAATATCAACCAATTATATGTAGACATTTAGAAAATGAGAATAATACATTGGAAGTCAGTGGATAAGCAATTCTTATTAATATTTCTCTGATAGAATGTAATATTTTCCCTGGTAAAAGTATATTTGATACAAATTAGGTGTATCTTGTACTCTTCTCAGAAATGTTCACTTCTGGAAAACTAATAATTAATAAGGCATCATTATCACAGAGCAGGACAACATTCTAAGAGAATGCATATATTTAAACAAAACATCATAGCTCTGTACATCCATTTTACCAAATATTTAAAAATTTATATATCCTTTATGGGAAATTATGAAAATATGAAAGAGATGCCTCTCACTCTAAACACACAACCTAAAAATCATCACCTTAAATCTAAAATAATATTACCTAGAGATAATTAAATATTTAACATAGTTCCTTTTAGTCTTTTCTTTATATACGTATATAATATTTAGATCATATTGCACATATAATCTTGTGTCCTCCATTCTAAATTAACATTGCTTTGATTGTTTGGATCATTAGTCTTTCCTAGGACATTAAAATTATAAATAATTTTAATTTTATATAATAAATAATGTTAATTTAAAATAATTAAAAATAAATCATTTTAATTGCTACGTAATATTCTTTTATTCAGATATACCATACTTTACTTATTCTCCTAAGATTAGGAACCAAAATGGTTTCGAATATTTTTCAGCTACAAATAATATCATAAGAACTCTCTTGAACATAAATCCTTATTTCATACATAATTACTGATTTGCCTACTAGATTTACTGCATATGAAAATAAAAATAGTATGCAAGTTCCATACTGTGAGCAAGGTCACATAATTTTTTCCACAGATGTCTTGAAATGCAGATTAGGGATAATTGTTAATTTCTTAGCAGAACCATATAAATTTTTTTGTCAATTTATTAAAAATTTCAAACATATACAAAAGGAGAGAATATTCTAATGTGCCCTTCATCCAACTTAAACTGTTTTCAATTAAAAGATATTCTTATTACATCTCTATCCCTACCCATTTCTCTAGTTCTGATTATCTTTGGTACTATGATAAGTTAGAAAATATGTCTGATTTTAACTTGCTGTAATATTTTTCAAAACATATTTCAGAAGTTATAAACATAAAAATACCTGAGTGTTCCTTATTTTAAAATTCTTCATAAGCAAATCTGGGTGTTTTATAAAATTAACTTTTTAATTTTTCAATTAAAATGTCCTTTATGCAAAATTTATTTTTAATGTTCTACTGAAAATTAAAATTCAAAAACACTAAGGCTTAATATCTGAAAACAAGAACACTAGAGATAAAGTACAAAAATGGATTCCAAATCATTAACTCCTATAAAGGAGTATGGCCATAAAAAACTAAGAAATTGTATTTTGTGTTTTGGATGAGTTCCATTACTGATTTCTCTCTCTCTCTCTCTCTCTCTCTCTCTCTCTCACTTTATTTTTTAATTATAGTTGACATACAATATTTTATTAGTTTTCAGCATATAACATCACTATATTAGACATATTTCTTCTCATCTATTATTAAGAAAGCTAAGCTAAAAGAATAAATATGGCTGATTTCTATGGCCCTCAGTCTCTGGTGACAATCTCCGAGTCAGAATACAGTTACCTGTAATAACCAGGCATCACAATGTGGACACCGGCACTCGGCTGGCAGATAGCTGTGGCGTTCTTATCATCCATTTTACGCACAGTGTCTGTGAAAGGTCCCGTGGCATTGATAACACACTTGGCTCTCACATCAAATTCCTGCCCTGTGAAAGAAAGCAGCATCAATCACACACCCCATTTGTTTTTCTGTTCACTGATGCCTTGGATTATTAATTCATCTATTAACTTAACCTATGGCGAAGTATATTGTATGCCACACTAAGTGACATGAGCCGCCAGAGTTATTGAAAAGCCACATAAAAGCCTCGCACCTGAGTATATTTTCCAAAACCAAGTGGGGAATGGCGGAAGCAAGCCACTTTTTCATTTCAGGCCTGTTATTTTTCAAAATGCCCGACCTCAAAGTGCCAAATATGAAGAAAGTGGGATGAGTAAAAAAAAGCTGCTTTCTTTTTAAAACTCAAATGTGTATACAGTGTTGCCGTGAGACCGTATATTTCACATTGCTGGTTTTGTTCAAGGAAAAGATGCAATTTTGAAACTGTGCATACGTGGCCATACATTCAGAACAGGAATGAAATCTAACCAAAGTTAAGTGACTGACTTTCAGGATGTGTAAATGCACTGCTTATGCACCAAAATGATACTTTGAAACATGGCACATTGATTTCATTTTATTAATAACATGTTTTCTGTAAAGAAAACAAAATGCATTCATAGCTGTGGGAATTTTGTGGGCACTTATTATTATTATTATCATCAGTATTATTATTTAACACAAAGGGGAAAACTGCTGGGTCCCACAAGAGAAAATGTTTATGTTAAACCAGTCATGGTTGACAATAAGAAATATAATTAAGATGACTCTGAAATGTGGCTTAAGTAAAAGAGATGTGACAGAAAAATTATAATTCAATTATTACATAGAAAAGGCAAAACGCTAAGAAACACCCTCCTGCTGGCGCTGTGGCATACCTGTGAGCACGTCCCTGCAGCGCGCGCCGCTCACGCACTCTCTCCCTGTCTGGGGGTCTGTCTTCTTCAGCAAGCTCAGGACCTCCAGGTAATTGGCCGTGGCAGCGCCATACCTGGCAGCAGTGAGAGCAATGGCGAGGTTCATCCGTGCATCGTTGTGCTGTCCTGCAGCAGGGGAAGACCCAGAGGAGGGACAGGAGTCACCTCGAGCCACAGGCTGGTGGTACAGAAGTGTGTCACAACAGATATGTCACATCTGTCCCTGTCACCCGGAATATACATGATGGCTGGTCAGCTCCAGAGGGCATGATTTAAAAATACATGGTCATTCTCAGGCATTTACCTGCCTCTTCAGCCAGTGCCTTTTGTACCACAAAAAGGGTGAAAATATCCCTTTGCTACAGAGCCCATTTCAATTATCTGAAAGTTAAGCTATCAGTAATTATTCTCTCAGCTTGGGAACATATGTACATGTCAGACTTTTCCTAATACAGACAACCCATATGCACGAAAGTAAAGCAATTCAAAACTTCAGAATATTTGACACCCCAACTGGTGTTGATTAACAATTTTTATGAGTATGTGCTCCATCTAATATTCAAAATCAAGAGCTTAATCTTCCATAAAGAATATCTCAGTGTTCTATAAAAGGATTTTTCTTGGTTTAAATTTTGATCAGAACTCCTTAACATGTAACATTATTTTTTAATCACACATAAAAGGTAAGAAATTAAGCAGGGCAACATTTAATTACAGAACAATTTCTACCTGTATTGTTAAAGATTTATTGCTGAAAAAATCCTAGTTAAAGAAAACTAAGGGGGAGGAGAAAAGGGGAAAGATGATTAATCACTTTAAAATACTGGCATCACTAGAGACTTTTTCTATTTATTATTGCCAGTGGAGTTAACGCTGACCAGGAAGAATTACTCTACATTGCAGGGGCCAGGTTCTCTGTGCCCTGAATAATTAATTACTTGGGGCTAGATGTATTGAAGCAGGGTTCAAATTCCTACACATTGGGATCAGTTCTATCACGATAATACTGATAAAGGGATGAATTTGTAATGAATATTGTTGTTGATTTATGTTGCCAGCATACCAAACATTTAGTATAAATGGTTTATGTAAAGTTTCTTCCTTGTGATTCAGTCTGTGCAGGACCAGAAGCACAACACAGGTAATCTGTTCCAGCTAAAAGGGCAAAGTTATAAAGAGGGAATCAATGACTGAAGATGCTGCCGCCCCTCCCCACAAACATCTTATTCTAAAACCACGGGACTAATACAATCAGCCAAGAACCTTTCCCTCAAAATTAAATCCTCCATCAAGTGAAGAACACACATTGAACCTCAACATGCAGAATGAAAAGTAATTGTAGCTAAAATTTAATAGAAATAAAGTAGAAGGGGAAAAAAAGCAACAGCAGCAGCAGCAGCAGAATCTGAGCTAGAAGGAGGAAGGGTAGCATTTGTATCCATTTCAACTTAGAGGGACCCTAAAGTTGCTATTAAAACAGTCAGTAGGTATATTTAAAGTTAAGTTTAAGAAACCAACTTTTATTAATATAGGGCTCTTTACTTAAAATCAAAATATGCTCCACAAAGTGAAATGCATACAAAAAGTCCAAAGAAACTAATTAAAAATTCCACTATAGATCTATTTACAGAGATGACACATCCATAAACTAAAGAGAGTACCCATCCCATACAGTCTTTCTAATAGATTTATGCACATAACAATGAAACACCCTATGGGTAATTTAAAAATCCAAGACCTCTGTATGGTAAGGAAACTCTTACCCATCCAGGTGTGCCTAGATTTACACAAGGGGCAAGTCTCTGGCAAGTCCTGTATAAATCAACTATTTTAAATTCCACATGAAGTCGCTATTCAAAGGAACCAGGCAGAAATCCCACTTACTAAATGACAGATTTCTTTGTAAAATTGCATATATATGTTACACAATCACCTGGTAATAAAACTTTAAGTTCTGAAAATAAAAAATCTTTTTTAAAATACCTTTTAAAATATAAAATATCACTGGAGCAGTACTGGTATATTTCCTCATGCTCTCTGATTTCTATACTTAAAAAAAAAGCCTCTCTAATTAGCTTCCAAACCTCAATACTTTTGAGGGTAAACAAGATCAACTCAGTTAAAATGTAAGATGGAAAGGAGTTCTTTTGGTCCTTATTTTCCACACCTGCCCTGATACCAGCAGCACCAGCCTTGACTCAATCAGGTATGTCACTTATTTATGAAGGGCCTTCATGGTATTATCCTTACCCATCACAATTCTACTGCCATTTTTCTCACTATCTAGGATTGTAAAATTATTTGCTATTCCCTAGACATCTGTGTTATTTCACACCTTGTGGTCTTTGCCCACACTCATTCTTCTGGCTGGAATACCATTGTAGAAGCTCTGGACAATTCCTATTCATCTCTCATCATCCAGTTCAAACATCTCCCCATAAAGTCTCCCCTTATCTGTGTCCCTCCAAGACAAAAGTTTTTGTTCCTTCTTCTGAGTCAATATTATATATTGTACATTATATATTATAATTTTCTGAATAGCACATTCATCCATGTATCTATCAGTTTAAAAAAATAATAATAAAACTTGGGCCTCACCAGGTGGTGGCACAGTGAATAGAGCATCAACCTGGGATGCTGAGCACCCAGGTTCACAACCCTGAGGTCATTGGCTTGAGCACAGCCTCGTCCGGCTTAAGTGCAGGGATCATAGACATGACCCCGTGGTCTCTGGTTTGAGCCCAAAGGTTGCTGGCCAGAAATCCAAGATCACTGGTTTGAGCAAGGGGTCACTAGCTCAGCTGAAGCTCCACCCACCCCGTTCAAGGCATGTATGAGAAGCAATCAATGAACAACTAAAAGTGCCACAACTATGAACAGATGCTTCTCATATCTCTCCCTACCTGTCTGTCTGTCTGTCTCTCTCTCTTGCTAAAAATAATAATAATAATGAGCCTTGGTTAGGAGTCAGGCACTGTGACAAATGCAGGGAACACAATGGGGAGAATGATACAGGTGATCTCCAGCCTCATAAAACTTCCACTCCTTATAGTTACTGTATGATGTGCCGTGTCTTCTCTTCCCAGTCCGAGGAAGTCAAGCAGCTTTACTTGTTCATGCCAGCACAGAATAGGTATCCATTAAGTGTTAAGTGTGGCCAATATTCACAAACAAATAAAATTATTTAAGTCTTAAGTATATAGTCTTAATTTTTTCATAATGTTACATAAATTTTTTTAAACTTTATAGTCTATATAAATTTATACTCTTCTAACTATGAAATGCAATGCTTTGTCTGGTGTTAAAGAAAGTTCGGACATCAATAAGTTGGTTGCAAGAAATATAAGGGGAGCAGGGAACCCCAAAAAGGTGTAAAATCTGAACTTAAACCAAAAGTAACCCTCATATTGAAGTTGAATAAGTGAGATGAAATGAGAAATGAATATGTATGATTCCATCAAGACTTATCCCACAAGTTTCCCTTGGTCTGCAAGGGAAAGCTAACACAGTCATAAGCTCCTAGAAACTGATGAGTAAGTAAGTTGATTTTCCTCTGGGCCCAGGAGTTCATACCTCGATGCAGAAGTTCCCTTCTTTGCAGACATTCAGCATAATTAATTCACATCCTTGGATTCATGGCAGACCTCCTTGCCTATCCATATTAAATTCACCCTTTACCCTGAGACACCCAGATGCTTGCAGTGCCTGCCGCCTGAAAAAAGTGGTATATTTTCACTCTTCTTAACTAAATTCCCCCTAGCCCCCTTTCCTGACATTTTGCAAGGTATCTGTATGCCTCCTGTAATTTCATTTCTGGAGAAAAAAGTTCCTGACAACACTGCATGTCATTGAAATGCGATAAAATAATCTCAACTCCCCCACCCAATTGATCTGCTTATTAAGTTTGGATTTTCAAATCTGTTTCCTGAGAGCCAGGCAGCATGACAGTACTCACTAATCAGTGAACAGCTTTACATTGGCACATACACAAGAACCCAGATGGGGACTGTGAAAATCTGTTTCCTACTCTTCTCCTTTTGTACTTGAAATCTTACATATGTGCACATTCTGAACTTACAACTCGTATGAGAGGAAGCACAGAAGAGGTGGAACTATAACTGTTTTCACTTGTTTAGAGAAACAAAATGTTAAATCAACCCACTGAACAGAATGTAGGTCAGTAGTGGTAGAGAAGTATTCTGCCTTAATCCTCAATGGCCGCACACACAGGATAATGAGAGATATTTTGAGCAAAATATATTTTAAGATACAATCATAGGATAGGCTTCGAATATAAATATTTTGGAGACATAGCAATATTGCTCTCCTCAGGGGGTCTCAAAGTTTGGCAGCTAAGTTAACATGCAAAACAGCTGAAAAAAAAGAGAAATAATCACTGAATGTGTAAACAGTATGAAGAATGAATTAATATGAAAATCCCTAGGTAACAAATTACCTGGTATTTTCCTGGTCCTTCAGATCTAAAATTCCATGACGCAGTGAAATTCTACATATAATCTTCTTTTAATACAGTGTACCTTAAAATGGCCATTTACAGTGCACAAACTATGTGGACCCAGGAATTTGTATACAGAGTCTAATTGTTAGAAAAAATAGTTCTTGATTAAAAAAAAAGAAATAAAACAGAAAAATCTGTAAATTCATTGTCAATTTAAATGACCACAGTTGAAATGTTGAGAATATTTCTTTCCATCTCCCTGTGCTCTGACCCTCCTTCTAGAAGGGGGAAGGAAGGATGCTTGAAAGAAAGACTACTTCTTTAAAGATTTAATCCCATTTCTGACAAAATGCACAGGGCATGCTTCATTGTCGCAGACTGACAGTGTCACAGTGACCTCTCAGGCAGCTTCTCCTTAGCAGTCAGGCAAAGATAATTCAGAGGCTAATAACCTACCAAGCTCAAGCTGATTTAATATAATCATTATATTTAAAATTTCCCTAGCTAATGGAAAGAGTGCAGATAAATGCAGAGTAAAAAAAAGTGTGTGTGTGTGTGTGTGTGTGTTTGTGTGCATGTGTAAGGATATTACTAAATTCTGGTTTAAGTAAATATGATGAATAAACTTCAAAAGGAGAACTGAAATTGAGACCATACTTTTCATGGTAAATTGTGACAACAATGCATTTCCCAAAGTAAATTATTTATAAAAGTGATTACTTGTGCAGGTAGTGGAAGGAATCAGGGAGACACATGAAACAGTTTAGGAAGAATAGACCTTACAAAATATATTGGTGACTGGCTCTGGACTTGCAATGACTGGGTCACAAATTTTGGGTAATTCTCTGGGCTTCAGTGTCCCATAAAAGAAAAGAAGTTGGTGGCATCTCTGAAATTATACAATGAAGCCAATGGCTGATCTTCAATACCTAGCTACTGCCCTTTTTAAACCCTCAACTTTTTCTTCTGGTTTCTCTGACTTTGGTTCAATATATCTAAAATGAGAATGGGCAATAAATAAGACCAAAAGACTGGTGCTTTATAAAGTATATAAGAAGATAAAATCAGAAAGCATGCTCTTACAAGAGATCCAGAGTTAGAATGAAATTGTGATTTGATTAACCTTTTGGGCTGTGTAGTATACAGGGCATCCTTGTGTTACAACAGTCTTGACATAAGATGTTTCAAGTTTATGATGCTCACTCCCATAAAAACTTTAAAAAATTGAGATGTGTTTTGGGATACGCCATTAGCGTCATATTTATGGACTACATTGTACTTACAGACTAGCCTGGAACAATCTTTAAGAAGGTAGAGAGGCCTGCAACCGATCCTGTACCCTCTACATCAGCTGCTTCTCGAGATGAGACACGTGTACTACAGGTAGAATCATCTCCATCATCTTCTGCATGTTCCTTAGGCAATCCTAATGCACCTGACCCAGTATCTCCAGCACCTTCTGCAGGTCTCCTGCCTCTCTAGCTTCCTCCTCCCAATAGGTCACTCTTTCCCACCTTGCAGTGCCCCTTCCAGTGTGCAAGCCAGCCACAGGCATAAAGGTAAAAAAAGGATTTTTACACTCATTTTTGCCTCTTTTTTTTTGTTACTACAGTACAGTGTATAGTACATTTATGTCCTTTTCCTTTTTCTGTGGCTTAGTTGTGTTTTAATGTTCTAGATCAGGGTAGTCAACCTTTTTATACCTACCTCCCACTTTTGTATCTCTTTTAGTAATAAAATTTTCTAACTGCCCACCGGTTCCACAATAATGGTGATTTATAAAGTAGGGAAGTAACTTTACTTTATAAAATTTATAAAGCAAAGTTACAGAAAGTTAAAGCATATAATAATTACTTACCAAGTACGTAACGTTGGATTTTCGCTAAGTTTGGCAGAATAAATCTTTATAAAACAACTTACTATAGTTAAATCTATCTTTTTATTTATACTTTGGTTGCTCCGCTACCGCCCACCATAAAAGCTGGAGTGCCCACTAGTGGGAGGTAGGGACCAGGTTGACTACCATTGTTCTAGATTATGATTTTATAACTATGTTAGGATAGGTAAGTGACTTAGGCTAGGATGTGTTTCGACTTACACCAAAATTCAGGTTATGTCACTGTTGTGGGAGTGGAACTGTGTCATAACCTGAGGACCCCTGTATTGCCAAAAGTGGCCCAATCCCTCATGCAGAACAGCTGAAATCATGACCTTTGCCATGTATTCTCACAGCGTCCTCTCCCAATATGACATTGGACTCAGTTATGTGAGCTTGCTTTGGTCAATAGATTGTTAGTAGATGTTAGGGGAAAAAAGGAGGTTCTTTAAATGCCATTAAAAGGACATCCCCAGGCCAGCTGGCCAGTACTGGGAGGACAATGAGAGGCACGTGGCAAGCTGCTCCAGTCATTCATTCTGGCAAGGCCATCAAACATCAGCTGACAGACAAGAGTGCACATTCAGCTGAGAGCGGAAGACTCCCTGAGCCAAACCCAGACAAGACCAGAACTTGACCACTCTAATGCATTAGCGCTAAATCTTAATCATTTTTATGCTACTGAGGTTCAATGGAATTGTGGCAACAGGTAACTTACATAATCGATGTAACCAATTTTCTAATAAAGTTAGTTCCAACTGAAAAACTGGTTCTATCTCCAAACATGTATTCTAAGATGGCTATTTAGAACACAATTCATTTTCCTGTAAAAATGCTATAAATGGTGGTGAGGTAATTAGTTTATGCCACAAGAACAATTTAGTGCACAGGGCATTTAATAAAGGAACTGGTAATGATTACAACAGCCTCAAGGCCCACTACTCCCTCCTACTGACCTTAAGTCTCTAAGCTGAACCCAGTGTCCATCCTCAAATGCAACTTTGCTCTTTCACACCTCTGGCTACAGAACATCTTACCCCACCTGGTAATCTATTCAACTTTTCATCTTTCCTTCACAAAACCTTCTGTGACTCCTTTAGACACAAAAGCCTTATCTTCTCTGTGCTTCTATGGCACTTTGTAAGTACACTTATTATAGCACAAATTATTTTCTAAACATTTGCACTTTACATGCATTTATTCAGCAAACATGAATTGAATGTTTTTTATATACCAAGGATTGTCCTACGAACCACGTTTACAACAGATACCCAACTAGTCTAGTTCTAGGATTAGGGAATCTTGATTCTAATAATATGCTCTGAAAAGAACAGAAAGCATCTTATTCAATTTTGCTGTCATGGTACCTATCATAATATCTACTAACTACTAGGCATTCAAATACTTGTTGAACAAATGAATGAATGAGGTAATGTACATAAATACAGAATATAATCACAGGTCAAATAAAGATAATTTTCCCAAGGCTTAGAGAGTCTAAGAATAGTCCCCAACCCCTCAGCCCTACCCCACTATAACTGTGGTCTCCACTGAACTAAGGAACTATCATCTATCTACCTAGCTACCCAACAGACAATGGAAACAGGATGTATTCTCTTCTATCACAAAGTATTTCATGAAAACACAAGCAAAAGGGGAAGGACAGTGATAAAGTTAAGGCAAGCATTTGAGGTATGGTTAAGACAGCAAGTGGCAGATCCCTTTAACAAATATTGACTGAGTACCTATTATGAGCCAGGCATGATGCTAGGCACTAGGCATGCACTGAGTAGGGGGAATAAGACTACCCTTGTCTCTGCTTTATGGAACCACTTTCTAATAGGAAAGACAGATAAAAACTGAAATAAATTAATAAGACAATTACAAATTGCAATAATGGCAATAGAGGGAAAAAATAGATAGCAGGGAGAGCAACTCCCCAGGGCAGGGGCTATATTTTAGAAAGGGAAGTTAGGGAAAGTGGTAATGATTAGCAAGGTATAGAGAAAATGCAAAGACACGTCCTAACAGCAAGACCACCTCGTATAGACTATAATCACTGCTAATTTGCAATTACATCCAAAGTTTATATAAAGCATAAATTACTAGAAATGTGACTATGGTATTAACACAACTCCATTTGAGAAAACAGTGCTGGGAAAATGATATTTTTTCATTTGTACTTTGTTCACCTATATTTTATATATTCTTATAAAAAAATTAAGTTTAAAACCCTTCCTGGGATAATGTACATTCTTTCCAGGAAATGTCTTCTCGAATACACTGACAAAACTCAAAATAAAAGCATAATAGACCAAGTTTATGAATTGGAGTAATTTGCTGTCACTTATCCACACTACAGTTCTCAGGAAAGGACACCTGTTAGCACTGAGTGTGTAATCATTTTTATTATTAAATACAAAGGTACAATTAAATACAGGCACAGGATGTGACCTGCATCAAAATTCTGCCCAGCCTTTTTCCACACAATATCTTTTTCATTATCTTGGGCCTTTTGTTCCTCTAGGTTTCTTTTGTCTCCCCTGAAGTTCTCGAATAAGCTATTTACAATCTAAATAATTAGTAATCAGCGTGGATCTGTGGTCTTTGGCCCCTTGTAAACGAAACATTGTGAAGTGGCCTTCACATGATATATTTAAGTACATGAAGTTTCTATTTTCTCACAATTTTCCTTTCTTAAAAGAGTTTTAAATTAATCTAATCAAGAGTAAGTTTTCTACTTTGCAGATACTTAGAAATCTAGCTAGAGTAGAACAAAAATAAAACCACGTTTAAACTACAAACAACAGAATGCTTTGGATATTCATTAGCTGTATCTGTGCAAAAATGTTCTAGACATCAGTTTACAATGAAGACACCATTCCCTCCCATGCCTACCCAGGACAATTAATTCTTTCTCTAGTACAAATCTAAATATGTTATTTTATACTTTTAAGAAAAAGAGAAAAGGAGCAATGTGACAAAAATTACCTGAAATAAAGTTGAAAAGTCAGAAACATGACAGCCTAGAGAGACTCTTTGGCAGACCATTCAACCACGAGTCCTGCAGGCACAGGCAATCTTCCTTGCTTGTTTGTGAAATGTACTAACTGATACACCAACTTAGAATGTCTAGCTTTGGTAAAGGTCTTGCTATACTGAGAACTGCAGCCTGGGACATATGGCATCTTAACCTAAGGTAACTGTCCTGCGAGTGCTTCAGATTTCTTTTATAAATACTTATTATATACCTACTATGTGCCAGGCATTAAGCTAAGTATCACTTGGGGAGCAAAAACTGAAACAGATTGGCTCAGCTGCCCCCAGACTCTGAGAAACAAGAGCAAGTTTATAAGTCTAATTTAGAAAAGTTACGAGTTCCTAAAAGTCTCACCACTTCTTAGCACATTTCCTTCCTCTTACCTCTGCAGTTGTCCTAAAGTATCACCAAACATAGGGTTCCAGACATATCTTTTCTTTCATGTTACAGGAAGTTTTGCAAGCTTTTTTCATACAAGTGTGTGCTTAAGTTCAGCTCCCATCCCCATCAACTGTGCAGTCTCACACTAGTTGCTTCATCTAAGGTTATAGTAATGGCATCGACACAGAGTTAATTAATGCAAGGAATAAGTGAGGCCAGCAACGTATGTTATAAAAGCTCTAGAACAAACATTAACTATTATTATTAAAAAATAAAAAAAATCTAGAAAGTCAAGACCACTTTACACCTTAATTTAAAAGTTATGGTTGCCTATGCCTGACCAGGTGGTGGCACAGTGGATAGCGCAATGGTTGGGATGCTGAGAACCCAGTTTCAAAACCCAAAGGTGCCAGCTTGAGCACGGGGTTGCCAGCTTGAGCATGGGATTACAGATATGACCCCATGGTTGCTGGCTTGAGCCCAAAGGTCACCGGCTTGAAGCCCAAGGTCCCTGGCTTGAGCCCAAGGTTGCTGGCTTGAGCAAGGGGTCACTGGCTCAGCTGGAGCCCCCTATTCCCGGTGAAGGCACGTATGAAAAAGCAATCAATGAAAAATTAAGTTACTGCAACTATGAGCTGATGATTCTCATCTCTCTCCCTTCCTGTCTGTCTGTCTCATATTGCTGCCTAAAATGTTTTAAAAGTAAAAACAGACAAAGCCATATCATACACAGACACACAGACACACACACATACACAGAGCAAACTTTTCCTGAAATGTGTCGCAGCAATCTCTGATCTCTACACTTCAGGAATACTGTTTGCTCTTTCTCTTTCTTCACTTCTTATCTCTGACAAACAAGGTATTCTTCCACATGTATCACAAAGGATAGGATTACAGAAGAATAGTTTTCCATACAGGGAAAAACAGCATTGATGGGGTAACAAAGTGTTTCAAAATATTAGAATCACCAAATCTTAATCTAGAGGACTTCATTTTCTCTTTCAGTATTCACAAAAGAAATCAACACTTAACTATCAATTGAGAAAAGTCAAAAGATCCATGTTCTAATTCAGTCACTAGTTGGGTGTCTGATAACCATCTGAGTTTTGTTTATTTGGCTTTGCTTCCCGGCATCTTCTCCCAGTCACACAAGGCTTGCAAAAAGGCAGTCTGCCCCACCCGCAGGACAGAGAGAAGGTCCCTGGAACACAGGACTGTAACTTGGCACCACCAATCAGATGCTCAAAACACAGACATTCATTGAGAACTAGTGACCCAGAGAACTGGATGTGGAGAATCCACAATGAAGTGGGAGGCAAAACAGCAGCAGCCACAGAAATGTCAGCAGTGGTTACAGAACAAGATGCAATGTGTAGTCATCAGCATTAAAGTCTTCAGTGATGCACTGGTTGTGGCACAGCATTTTGCCTGTGACTTTGGTTATTACAAATCATTTCTGGTCTTTTATTTTTCAAGCTTTGTCTTCAGTGCTCCCTGCTTTCTGTCTGTTGCTCAATGTCCTCTCAGAAAACACCTTTCTCCTCATGTCAGTCAGATTTATTACTTTTCTTGCCTAACACTAAAAACCTGGGCAAATCCCAACCCCTGTGCCTCAGTTTCCTCATTGCTTAAGCTACAGAGTGGAACTGCATTCTCTCTCAGGATTCTTGCAGCTTTAGCCTATAAGTTGCAATCACAAAATTTCAAATAAACCAACTGAAAATTTAAGAACTTAATTTTATAACAAAGTAAAAGAAGCCATTATGAAATTAATACATCTTTCACAGGACTGGCAAAAGTGAATCCTTTCACTTACAAATAACCACCTTTCAGACCTCCTATCCTCATTTGTGTGTGAGTGCATGCACACAACTTTTTACAAACCTGCTGGAATCACTCAACCTGCCCCAGGGGTGATTCCGAGTGTGAGCTACATAATAAATATATGGAACCGTGTGCTAAGGAGCAGCTGGGGAATTCTAAGTGGAAGCAGCCTTTTGAGAACCTTTATCTGTTGCAAGGCCAGTCCTGTATCTTATCAAATTTCTCTCTCTAATCACAGAAGGATTCCACACCTTATCAAGCTGTTATCAAATCAGCCTGACCAGAGTCCATGTCCTGATTGTCCGAAAATAATGTGTATTATCACATTAACATGAAGATCCAGCCAATTCTCTGCAGCCCAGGGAGAGCCCGGGGCCTGGAGACTCAGATCACCTGAGATTAAGACATAGCACGTCGCAATCTGACACATCCCTTCACTCATCGAGTCTGTTCTTCACTTGCAAAGAAGGACTTAACAACTTCTCTGTCAATCTTCCACAGTCTCTAAAATAATCCAATTAGAACATATGTGGAAGCACTTGTAAACTAGAACCATTATAAAAATGAAAATATTATTGTTAATGAAGAGCTCCTTCTACTTAATTTACCTTCCCTTTCCCTTTGTTTGAGACAGACTTTAATTTGTTATCCAAGTCATAAACATTTCTCAGTTATCAAAATAATATCTCTTAGCAATCCATATTATCGAGAAACTTTATTTGGGGGTTGAAATTCTAGAAGAGTAAGAAAAGTGAGAATTTAATTCTTTTTAAATACAAAACAAAATCATCAGGCATATGTCACAAATATGTCTTTAAAACTGATATTCTTTCAAACCGCAATAACATTCAACTGCTTCTGCTCAATTTGATATTTACTAAGCAAAATCCTGAATTAACTTGGTTATTCAAATAGGTTTGCCCTACTGGAATTTTTTAAACAACAAACATGAGTTATTAGATCCACATGGGTCTTTTGCTTCTCATAGAAATTAATAAATTATTTGCAAATGGAATATTCATTATATAAGGAACCCTAAAGATTCCACCAAAAAACTACTGGAACTGATAAATTCAATAAAGTAGCAAGATGCAAAATAAATACCAAGATATCAGTTGCATTTTTATACACCAACAGTGATCTGTCATAAAGGAAAACTAAAAAAAAAAATCCCGTTCACAATTGCTTCAAAAAAATAAAACATCTAGAAATAAATTTAACAAAGGATGTAAAAGACCAGTACTTGAAAAATTATAAGACACTGAAAAAAGAAACTGAATAAGTGGCAGCATATACCATGTTCATGGATAGGAAGAATTAACATCCTTAAAATCTCCATACTTCCCAAAGAAATCTATAGATTCACTGTGATTTCTATCAAGATACCAATGCTGTATTTCATAGAGCTAGAACAAATATGTCAAAAATTTATATGGAGTGACAAATGACCCCAAATAGCCACCACAGTCTTGAAAAATAACAAAATTGGAGGAATCACAATACCTGATATCAAACTATATTACAAGGCCATAATAATCAAAATAGCATAAATACAGACATATGGATCAATGGAATGGAAGGCCCCAAAATAAACCCACTTTTATGTCAGTTAATATTTGACAAAGGAGGCAAGAACATTCATTCAATGGGGTAAAGATAGTCTATTCAATAAATGGTGTTGGGAATATTGGACAGATATGTGCAGAAAGAAAGAAAAAGAAAAAAAGAAAGAAAGAAAGAAAGAAACCAGACCACCTTCTTAAACCATACACAAAAATAAATTCTAGATGAAATAAACACTTAAATGTAAGTGTTGAAACCATAAAAATCCTATAAGGAAATATAACCAATAAAATCTCAAACATTTCTCAAAGCAATTTTTTTTCTGATATATTTCCTCAGGCAAGAGAAGCAAACAAATAAAAGGGACTACATCAAACTAAAAGTTTTTGCATAGGAAAGAAAAATCATCAACAAAATGAAAAGACAATACACTGAATGGTAGACGTAGTCACAAATAATACATCTGACAAGGGGTTAATATCCAAAATTTATATAAAAAAACTTACAAAACTCAACACCAAAAAAACAAATAATCTAATTAAATAATGGGCAAAGGACTAGAATAGACACTTCTCCAAGTGGACCAGAAAAGACACTTCACCTAACATAATAAAGAGGACATATACATGGTCAATAAACATAGGAAAAGATGCTCAATGTCATTAGTCATTAGAGAAATGCAAATTAAATCCACAATGAGGTATCACCTCACACCTGTCAGAATGGCGCTCATCAATAAATCAACAAACAGCAAGTGTTGGTGAGGGTCTGGAGAAAAGGAAACCCTTGGGCATTGATGGTGGGAATGCAGACTAGTGCAGCAACTATGGAAAAGAGTATGGAATTTCCTCAAAAAATAAAAAATGATACTGCCTTATGACTCAGTGATTCCACTTTTGGAAACATATCCAAAGAAACCCAAAACACTAATTCAAAAGAATATATGCACACCTATGTTCACTGCAGCATTATTTACAATAGTCAAGATTTATTTGATTTTTTTAATTGATTTTAATTTATTGTATTTACATAGATTCTAGTGTCGCCCCAAATGCATCCCTCCTCCCCCATATTCCCCTCAAAATCTCCCTTTCTCCCTTCTCCACAGTGCCCTCCCACCTTCCCTTCAGGATTATCCCATCCTATCATCCCCTTTCCCTCTGTCCTCTTTTCCTCTGGTCCCTTTGATCCCTCCTCTGCCTCAATTCCATTCCTCAGTTCACACTGTTCATTGGATTCCTCAAATAAGTGAGGTCATATAATATTTTTCTTTCTCTGCCTGGCTTTTTTCACCTAACATAATAGTTTCCAGGTCCATCCATGTTGTTGCAAAAGGTAAGATTGCCTTCTTTTCATGGCCCCATAATATTCTATTGTATATATGTACCATAGCTTTTTAATCCACTTGTCCACTGACAGACACTTGGGCTGTTTCCAGATCTTGGCTGCCCCCTTAAACCACTCTTATTCAACATAGTTCTGGAAGCCAAAGCAATCAGACAAGAAGAAGAAATAAAAGGCATCCAAATTGGAAAAGAAGAAGTAAAACTATCACTATTTGCAGATGATATGATTCTGTACATAGAAAACCCTAAAGTCTCAGTCAGAAAACTACTGGACCAGCAAGGTGGCAGGATATAAAATTAATACTCAGAAATCAAAGGCATTTTTATACACCAACAATGAACTGTCAGAAAGAGAAATTAAAAATACAATAGTCAAGATTTAAAAGCATCCCCAATGTCCATCAGTAGATGAGTGTAGCTGTGGTAAATTTATACAATGGCATACTATTCTGCCATAAAAAAGAAGAAAATCTTACCTTTGCAACAGCATGGATGGACCTGGAGAGCATTATGCTAAGTGAACCAAATCAGACAGAGAAAGACAAGCACCATATGATTTCATTTATATGTGGAACCTAATGAACAAAATAAGCCAACAAATAAAATCAAAATAAAATCATAGATACAGAGAATAGACTAACAACTGTCAGAAGAGAGGGAACAGGTTGGAGGAACTGGGTGAAAAGGTAAAGGGATTAATAAAATATAGAAATTCATAAACATAGAAAACAGTATGGATATTATCAGAGGAAAAGGGGGATAGGGAAGGTAGAAGAGGGCATAGGGGGGAGAAATGGTGATAGATGGAGACTTGAGATGGGATGAACATAAAATATAATGTATAGATAATGTATTATAAAACTGCACCTAAAACCTTTATAATTTTGTTAACCAGTGTCACCCCAACGAATTCAATAAAAAGAAATAATATGGTGATGGAAGGAGACTTGACTTGGGGTGGTGAACACACAGTACAATATATATATGATGTATTATAGGAATGTATAACTAAAACCTATATAACTTTATTAATCAATGTCACCCAATAAATTCAATATAAATAAATAAATAAATAATTTTAAAAAAATTGATAAATTTGGGGCAGGAACTTAGTTCTATCCACTCAAACCATCTCCACCACCTATTTATCTCCAATAGGGACAATAGTGCCTGACATGTAGGAAGGTGCTAAACTATCTGTTGTCTAATGTAATTCATTTATAATTCAATAGTCTGTGAGTTTGGCTTTTGCCAACCAATTTAGCAGAGCCTGATCACCCTAAGAATAATGAAAAATTAGATATTGAACTTTTACAGCCAAGAGCACATGATTAAGCAGAAGGCTAAAGTGCAAACACTGTGAGAATTAACTAAACAGGGTCCTTCCTTTAATATAACTAAGGTACCTAACTGATAGTTCTCATATAAAAAGACATAGTTTATACACAATATGTTTATCAAGGAAATTATGTCAATATGACAGCCACATACATCAAGTACTATTTCAGATACTCTAGCAATATTTTAAAAGCCAATCGATTTATTCTTCTGGAAAGATGAACACAAAGGGGAAAACCAGACTAGCCACAATAAGAAAAAAGATCTGTGAGAAAGTGACTTGAGTTGTAAGTTGCTGATGATGCTATATAATTATCCTTTTCAAAAGGCTAGAAAAATAGATAACTGCATTCTAATCTAATTTGAAAGTGCACATATCTAAATAAAGGAAAACAATCCATTTCCTGACACACACAAAACACACACACAAAAGTTCTGTTTCATTGATCTAACCTTCAATGATGCTTCAACATCTAGCTGGCCACACTAATTTCATACAAAATTGAAATATGAACAATGTACTGGATTATATTGAAAACTGTTTAACTTAGTTGGATGCAATAATGACTTGCTAGTCATACAGTAGTATATTGCTTTAAAAATAAAAAAGAATAGTCCTTATCTGTTATAGATGCTTTAAATGTTCTAAGTGTGGGGATGGCACATTAGGTCTGAAAATGCCCTAGGATCTCTATTGACCTACTCTACTCTGCTGTTGGCTATAACTAAATGAGTGAGTGTGACTGTGTTCCAATAAAACTTTACTTGTGGACACTGAAACAAATATTTTGTATAATTTTATGCCACAAAATTTAACCATTTATAAAATATAAAAACCATTCTGAGCACACAAAATAAGAAGCAGATGGAGACTTGAACTCTGCTCTAGGAGGGAAATAAATATAAGAGGAAGGGGGGAAAGGTAGAAAATAGATTAAATAAGTTTAACCATGAGTTGATAACTGTTATAGCTGGAGATGATGTATATGGGTTCAAACTCCTATTCTACTTTTATATGTGTTTGCACATTTTAACAACTTTATTTATTTTTATTTTTTTACAGGGACAGAGAAAGAGTCAGACAGAGGGATAGATGGGGACAGACAGACAGGAACAGAGAGAGGTGAGAAGCATCAACCACTAGTTTTTCATTGCCATTGTGACACCTTAGTTGTTCATTGATTGCTTTCTCACATGTGCTTTGACCGCGGGCCTTCAGTAGGCCGAGCAACCCCTTGCTGGAGCAAGCGACCTTGGGTCCAAGTTGGCGAGCTTTTGCTCAAGCCAGATGGACCCGCGCTCAAACTGGCAAGCTCGGGGTCTCGAACCTGGGTCTTCTGCATCCCAGTCCAACGCTCTATCCACTGCGCCACCGTCTGGTCAGGCATGTTTGCACATTTTAATAATAAAAATTAAAATTTTATAACCGATTGAGAATTATTTCACAATGTATACATATATCAAATAATCACATCATACACTTTGTATGTCTCATAAGTTTGTCAATTATACTGAAGGAAAAACGTTAAAAATTTTAAAGGAAAAGATAAATAAAAAAAGGAAGAGAAAAAAAAGGAAGGAAGAAAAAAAGGAAGGAAGGAAGAAAGGAAGAAAAGAAGGGAGGGAAGAAGAGAGGGAGGGAGGGAGGAAGAGGGGGGAGATTATTTTTTATTCCACCACCACCACTGTGCTGATGGGTGCTCCCAATGACAAATCTATAGTTAATTTGGTTCAGGTGAAGTCGGCTTTACCCTGACATGTGTTGTCCACATTGCCACATCAATATAAAATGTTACCTGTTCAAAAATTGCCGAGGGGTGTGCGGGGATAACTGACTGTAGTTCTAATAAATGCCCCCTGTGCTTGAGAAAGACATTTCCAATATTCTAGCTAGACAATTTGCTTCAAATCTGTACTCAATAAATATGCAAAAGTTTAAAAGTGAAATGATTCAATAAATAAGCTATAGACTCATTACTGATAAATTATAACCTAATGAGAAATAAATAGCACCATTAAAACAGCTCTGTCACCAAAATGTTTTCAATGAATGTTTAAAAAATTTCCCTTTGTCTCTGAAGTGCTGGAACACAGTAACATACAGCAAAACTCAAATGTGAAAACAACAACAAAACAAATAAAAACTAACCACATCCTCACACTTCTAACTATTTCCTATAATATAAAAAAGAATAATACAGGGGGGACTCGGGTTACAACATAGTTCTGTTCCCACCACAGTGACGTAACCTGAATTTTGGTGTTTAAGTTGAAACATACTATAGCCTAAGCAGGTGTCCCCAAACTTTTTACACAGGGGGCCAGTTCACTGTCCCTCAGACCGTTGGAGGGCCGGACTATAAAAAGAAACTATGAACAAATCCATATGCACACTGTACATACATTATTTTAAAGTAAAAAAACAAAACGGGAACAAATACAATATTTAAAATAAAGAACAAGTAAATTTAAATCAACAAACTGACCAATATTTCAATGGGAACTATGGGTGCAGATGCATCCTGTGCTCCTCTCACTGACCACCAATGAAAGAGGTGCCCCTTCCAGAAGTGCGTCAAGGGCCGAATAAATGGCCTCAGGGGGCCTCATGCGGCCGGTAGTTTGGGGACCCCTGGCCTAATGCAAATGGAAAACTTGTGCTATTAACAGTACAAAATGGCGTAGGTAAGTGTACTGGGAGCTGCCAGCTCCCTCACTCATAGGCCATGTTACTGCGTATTCCTCCGCCACGTGCAGTCAAACTAGTTCACGCACATAGTCTGTAAGTACGATGCTAATGGTATAAGCCAAACCACTCACATCTCAATTTTTAAAGTTTTTATGTGAGTGAGTGTCGTAAACTCAAAAAGTCATATGTCGAGACAGTCATAACCCGAGGACCCCCTGTACCTTTAGATATTATACAATGCCACACCAAACTAAAAATATACTTACTAGTTTTATTTTCAACTTTAAAATACAAAGCTAGGACATATGACTATTACTCATGTTTTTCCTTTTGTTGTATAATGAAAAGTAACAAGAATCAAATACCATGTTTCAATGAATTGAGTTTCTTGCAATGCTCAAAATCTTCCTGGAAAATGCTAGTTAATGTTTATTGTCAAATAAAGATCCTATTAGTTTTTATCTGAGAGAGTCAAGGCTTCCTCACCCAGTTGTAATTACTGACAACCTTCAACATGCAAGCTCAGCCCTAAGCTGTCCCTGAGTCAATCTTGAGTTAATGCTGATTGTACCTGGCAATATATAATGCTCACAAAAACTAGGGGATATTTCAAAATGAATATGAAGTGATAAAATATGCCATAATTTTTGAGAGCAGTATATAAGGAATCATACCTCTCCAGAATTAGAATCTGCCCACAAACTGTTATCTGCCTATAAGGAACCACGAGACAAGGGAATCCCTTATGTTTACAGGGCTGCAGTCCCTCCTGCCATATACACCAAGCCTAAGAGACCCTGTCTGGTGTGTGCTTTGCCGTAGATATTCCTACTTAGGCTAGAATTCTGTTTTCATCACAGCTTGAGTGCCAGAACTGCCATTCTGCCTAGCCCTTCCCTCAGGACTGGCCTCTATTTCTCTACTTCAAAAACATGCCTAGTGTCCTTCATAGACTACCCAACTTCTCCCCCAAGTCCCTAAGATGTTGTCATCACTTCACCGAAAAAGCTGCTCCCCTGCTCAGACCCCCATCAGACTCCAGTACACTGATGAGGGCTGCGATGAGGTGTAGAAAGATTGCCAAGTCAGCTGAGACAGGTGGTTTGGACTGCTAGCCTCTCCCCTTGGAAGACTGCTCATAGCCAGGCTAGGCCTTGCCATATCTTAAGGACAAGAAACATGTTACCAGGCAAAGCCAAGGTTTTGTACTACCACATACAGAGCTATCTATAAAAGTAGATTCTTTAGATAGTGAGTTTCTTGCTATCTAAAGACAATAAGAAAAAGAGACACCCATCTAACCCTTTATCCATATCATAGTTCAGGAGACAAATTCAAAGTCAATTTTACTTTATAAAAGAAGTTTTTTAATTTGTCTTGTCACAAAATATTTATATATAAAAATGTTAACTTCTAATTTAAAAATTAAGCCTAAGAATAAAAGACCTAGACTGCAACAGTCTATTCACCTTTATAAAAGGCCAAAACTATAATATATTACTCCATTAAAATATAATTTCAAATACAGCATATTAGTCTTCAACATAACACACATCTCAAACTTCCGAAGAGCACTGCACAAATATGCCTTTGTAAAACAACCTCACAGCACTTTGATGTGACCGTATGTTCATTAAAATAAAGTATTACTACTTACATACATAAGGTACATAATGAATTCCGTATGTGTCTAGAGTTGGCTAATGCCATTAAAGCACATGCCAAAAGCACAGACTATAAACCAAAATGCGATTTGTCAAAATAAGATCTTAATATGATACAGGTTAGAAATAAATAAATAAACCACTAACATTCTGATATGGAATTGATGAGGAGAGCTAAGCCCAAACTGAGACCAGGTTGCAACTGACATCCCTTTGTTCTATGTATAGCTTTGGCTATTCCTCTCTCTCTTCCACCTGGATAAATACAAAATTAGCATGCACCAGGCATTCTTCACTCCCCCAAGGACTTATATCTCTAGTGCCATTTTAAAGACAGATATTCTTTCCAAAACGTTGACATAAACCAGTTGGGCAATTACAGATTTTTTTAAAGCCCACATTACTGAATTTTTTTTAAATCTAGATTATTCTTAAAAACAAAATTTAGAAAACACTTGACATTAGTTTATTAATTCACTTCCAAATTTAGGAAGATTTAACAGAAGATGAGAAAAAGCACACATATAACTAAAAAGGCCAAGCCAGCTATCAAAAACTAAGAAAATCTAGTTAGTGGACATTGGTGTAGTCCAGAAAATGTGAGCAAAGATATGAGCTTCATGTCTTACATTTTCCCTTTCCTGGGTCTTTATCTCTCTTTCTCAATCTGGACTCCTTCAAATCAGCCTAAAATCTAATCCATACATTTCCGATTAATCACCCAAATACGTTCCCTAACAACCTTAAATACTGTTTTGATTCACTAGAGGCCTGCTGCCTGCAGGATTCAAAATAAACTCCTTAGTGTGGTATACCTGGTCCTTCATAATCCAGGTCCAGTTTCCTATTCCGCACTTCTCCACTCCACCTGTGTTCCAGCTCTATCCAACTGCTTTCTCTGTTCCGGATGCCTTCTGACCTCTGGCTATAATGTTCCCTTCCAAATCCTCTCCAATGACTTCACCTGGCTATACTACTCATTCTTAAAATTCAACCAAGTGTTGCATGCTTAAGGAAGCTTCTCTAAATCCCCCCACACCCACCTTACATATATGACTCTGACAGAACTTTTCTCACAATACTGAAAATCATTGGTTGGCTAGCCTGTATCCTTCAAGACTTAAATAGCTTTCTCAGGACAAAAAACATTGTGTTATTCTGTGTTTCTTCAAGACTGATCATGTTATCTATATACATAGTGCTGATATATGGCTACTGAATAGATAAATAAAATTACTAATCGTATTTTTTTAAAAAACTAAGAATATTATCCCATTTAGAAAGATAAATTTACACATTACTTCATCTTGCTATGCAAAGTGTTGCTTCCTTTATAGTCATTCCAAACTTTCCAAAACTAATAAATAAAGGCAATCTTGAAGAATACCAACTGAAGAAAAGAAAACCTTAGAAAGTATTGACATTTATTTTTAGAATCCACAGAGATGAGGCAATATATAACATATGCCTAGACTTCTAGTAGGCATACTTAACTCAGAACTGACACATGTCTGCCCTGGCCAGGTAGCTCAGTTGGTTAGAGTCATCCTGATACACCAAGGTTGCGGGTTTGATCCTGGGTCAGGGCACATAAAAGAATCAACCAATGGGTGCATAGATGGCTAGAACAACAAATCAGTGTGTCTCTCTTTCTCTCTCTCTCTCTCCCCCTAAAATCAATCAATAACAAAATGTAACACATGTCAACACTCAACTTCACAAATCATGTATCAGTAAGTTCAGCAGTGTTTCCATGGAAACCGTTTTTGCATATCCTGAGATTTTCCACAAATTTCTGAAGGGCCAATTTATCAAAACAAACTCAAGGGTGATAAGACCCAAACCTGAGGCCCTGCTGACAGAATCAGATTTTTGTCTGGACTAAAAGACTGAAAGGTGAAACACAGGCCGGGCAAGAAGCCCTGAAATTTGAGAAGCAGCAGCTTCAACAGTAGAAACATGAGGCTAAAATTCAATTTCTGCTTTCAAAC
This sequence comes from Rhynchonycteris naso, assembly GCA_037038555.1. Classification (NCBI taxonomy): domain Eukaryota; kingdom Metazoa; phylum Chordata; class Mammalia; order Chiroptera; family Emballonuridae; genus Rhynchonycteris; species Rhynchonycteris naso. The sequence continues at coordinate 79,024,002 of CM072997.1, forward strand.
CGTCCTCCAAAGCTCCTTCAGAGGGTCTCACAGCTCATGAGTGGATGGGGGGAAGAAAACTGTTTAGCTTTTCAGTATTTCCTTTCCATAGATTAACTAAATACGCGTGCAGGATCATTCCAAGTGCTCCTCAGTGTTGCAATGGCACAGAATTTTCTGGAGGACTCATATTTGGACACAGCAAAACTGAAAGCAATGAGTCATCATCGCCTACTGAACACTCCGTGCTCAGTGGCTGCAGCTTCCTTCTGCCCTGGGAAACTTCCCTTCTTCTGGAGGTAGATTTGCAGACCAGGCGTAACCTAATCCCCGAGGCTGACTTTAGGTGTCCCGTGCAAGAGAGCAACCTGCTGCAGCCCACACAGACTTCTAACTGACTCAAAGTGCTATATCGCTCTTTCTCATTGTGAGTTCGGGGACTTTATGGCAACTTTTTTTTGTTATTAATTTTGAGAGAGACAGAGAAAGACAGACAGACAGAAACATCAATTTGTTCCACGTATTTATGCATTCATTTTTTAAAATTATTTTTTTTAATTTATTCATTTTAGAGAGAGAGAGAGAGAAGGGGGCAGGAGCAGGAAGCATCAACTCCCATATGTGCCTTGACCAGGCAAGTCCAGGGTTTTGAACCGGCGATCTCAGCATTCCAGGTCAATGCTTGATCCACTGCACCTCCACAGGTCAGGCGCATTCATTTTTGACTGCTGTATGTGCCCTGATCAAGGATTGAACCCACAACCCTGGCATATTGGGATGCTGCTCTAACCAACTGAGCTACCTCGCAGGGTTAGGGGAACTTGTTTTAATATGTATCTATCCAATACTAGATAAGGCATGATTTGTACATCAAATATGTATAGGTAGTAGAAATGAAAATTAGGGATATTTTTCTCTAAGCTGTCTACTACTCACGAGCCTTCTAAATTCTTGTCCGTTGGTTATGCTTAATACCAGGCTTTACCTGGTTTCTAGGTGGCATTGCTCACTGGTAATTGCTGTTGCAGGCAGCGGAATAATTTTAATAAGAGAGCTGATAGAAACAGGCCCTCTGGTGTCTCTAAAATTTCAAGTTCAGTATCTAAGAAAAATGGCTAAAATGCCAAAATTCAAAAGGAATTAATAGAAGAAAATAGTCTAAAATTTGTAGCTCCAATAGTACATGTAATGAGGGGAGGCTACCTACTGCAAATCTGATGTAGAGGTACACAGAGGCAGGGGAGGGGAAAGTGTGGTCCTAGACAACCACCCAGCACACAGAAGGCCCTCTAGAACACCTGGAGGCAGTCAAAGGCTTGCAGAATAAAGATACTAAATAATCAAAAGGGGAGAAGATAAATTTCAGACAGATGTCCAAATTAAAATGTGAGGGGTGAATTGACTCTATTCACATTTGAGGTGGGATGGGGAAAAGAGATGGACCAAGATTACATTAAATAGCTGATATGGCAAATTTTAATCTTTAGTGAATAAGGTATTTAATTGCTTCTAGGAATTTGCATACTTTAAATATGATTTTAAATTGTATGTTTATTTCTTTATGTTTGTAATGTTTATAGTGTATTTAGCTTCTTTTAAGTAGTTTTTTGGCTGCTTAAGAAAATATATACACTAGAATGGAGAAATGTTTTTCTCTCTATTTATGCTTAAGGATCACAAGGACACCAATTTTACCCAAAGGTGTGATGAGGAAAAGAAACATGCAAATAGACGATAGAGGGAAAATATGTATAAATCTTACTTTACACAACACCTTTTTTTTTATAACTAACATTTGTTTGATGAAACAACTACTGAAATATATAATACAAATTCATTTTATTCCCTTAAGGGGGGTGATAGTGAATTTATATCCAATTTGTAAATCCTGATTTTTTTCAGATTACCCTTTTAATGATAATAATGTATTTATACCTCTTCTTTTACCAAAACAGACTTGAGGCAAATACTGAGGTGCAAGGCTTTGCACAGAGAAAATTATCGAAAGAGAGAAAAGCCTCTGCAGCCTCATCTAGCTCTCTTTCCCACAGACTTGGTCTGCAAAGGGAAGTAGCTGTGGATGTCACCAAGTACATTCACCACTGCATTCATCAGGTGAAAATTAGGATTCAAGACTCCTGGGAAGCCTGACCAGGCGGTGGCGCAGTGGATAGAGCATCGGACTGGGATGCGGAAGACCGAGGTTCGAGACCCCCAAGCTCGCCAGCTTGAGCGCGGGCCCATCTGGCTTGAGAGAAAGCTCATCAGCTTGGACCCAAGGTCGCTGGCTCCAGAAAGGGGTTGCTCGATCTGCTGAAGGCCCGCAGTCAAGGTACATGTGAGGAAGCAATCAATGAACTAAGGTGTTGCGACAGCAACAAAAAACTAATGATTGATGCTTCTCACCTCTCTCCGTTCCTGTCTGTCTATCCCTCTCTCTGACTCTCTCTCTGTCCCTGTAAAAACAAAACAAAACAAAACAAAAAAACCTAGTTCTTTAAGACTCCTGGGAAATATGAAGTCTCTGGCTTACTGAGAGACTTTGGAGATACCTGCCCCTACTTACTTCAGAGTTATATATTAATCATCACTGACATAAAGACATAAAGTACAAGCTATTTGACTTTATTCTTAATCTGATAGTTGCTCATCTAATTACTGTCTTCTTTCATCATTTTATCATTTTCTGCTCAAAAGACTTTTTCTTCTCAATAGAGAGCAAATTACACATCGATATTAGTTTGTCAGTGAATGCAAGAATATCTATTTGATTTTGGATAGTAAAGGAACAGTAGCATAAATTGTGTGAGAAGTCAGTTATGTGTGTATGTGTGTGTTTAATATGCAGAGCTGAGTTTTCTTTTTATAAGTAGGTGTTGTTTTCTGTGGGCAGATATAATGATCTAAGCCATGTTTTAGTAATATAAAGTGTGATATGAATAAGTATTAATAGTAATATTGAAACCAGTTTGAAATTCACAGTCTAAAATAGTGGTCTATTTGGCTCCAGACAATATCATCTACCAACCAAGCTGTTAGGTTTATTTACAAGAACTATGTACCAATAATTATTTTCACAGTTTTTCTATGTTATGTTACCAGGATTTGATTGTAGAGTAGGTAGTTGAAACTAAAGTGTGGGTCTTTTTTATTGAGGAGATGTTTTTGTTACTGCTATTTCTTTTGAGGTGAGATATCAGCCTGGAATTCCATAACACAAAGAAAGCTATTGTGTGTTGTGCACTGAACAACTCCAAATGGATTTGGCCATTGCTTTATTCCCTGTTTTTTTCCTTTTTCGAAACATTTATCTGAGCAAAACTCTCAACCCCCTTGAAAGAATGCTACAAAACGTGCTAGAGCACGTATATCAGTAGGCACCTAGAGATTCTGCTAAAGACAAATCATTCTAGCTTATTTTTATTTTCTATTTCCCATGTTCCAATAGCAATTATTTCCCACACCACTTTTTTCTAAAAGTCACCTATGACATATTTGTGAAGGAGGATTACTTTAAGACAAATGCATTGAATAGTTACCTTAAGCCTCAATATGCAGCACATTTAAACATGGTTTATATTTCTTGGGCATGTGTTTCCCTAATGTCTCTAAAACAAAAGCAGAAAACCCCTCAAACTTTTAAATCTTGACAGTAACGCAATTAATTAGGTTCATGTCTAATTTTTTTAATGTATAAAATTTTATTGAGAAGTATATAATCTCATGCACTAATATAAAACAGACCTTTCTATTTGAAAAACTATAATTAACATAAGCATTTAGTCTGACTAAGCAGATTGGCATTCAATATAAGCAGATGATATGAACTAGATTTTAGCAAATTTAAACAAATCAAAGCATATTGTACATAATGATAAAATTATGCATTTGTGACTCACAGCATAATTTTAAAGTCTCTATACAATAAAACTAGTAGACATGCCATTATTTTGTAGTATCCAAAGGAATATTTCATTTTCATGTATAAGAAAAATGACTCGAAAATGTGGTTTATTGACAGCTAAGGTTGTAGCAATGAATATATTCTGATCCAAGCAACTAACACAGCTATAAAATTTAATTCTGTAAAATTGGGGTCTTGGATGCTTTTTAAATTCAACTTTTCAAAACCTGGTGGTTCCTAATACTAGTATGGAATGAAATACCCACTATAACAGCTGACAAAAATATCAAGGCACAACTATTACCTAAGAAATGGTAAGGGGAGAAAACAAAGATGTACATGTAATATACAAACATGCATACACATGCACATACACAATGAAAGAATAAACCAAAAAAACCTACACCAAAAACAAAACCTTTTATTTATGGAGAACAAGGGAATAGGGTAGAAGCAACAGGGAGAGAAGCTAGACTTATATGGATAGTTTAAATTTTCTATTTTTATTTTTTACTTTGAAATGCTGTACTTTACATAATCATTAAACAAAAGCTTGTACAGCTCAAAAAAATCCCTAATGATAAAAAGCAAAATTAAATTGATTTGTTACATTGAGTTGGTGGCATAACCACACTGACAGTAACTATTTCAAGTAGCTTCAAAAGACAGTAATTTGTCTACTTATTCCCATTGGCCTATATGAACAACAACAAAAAGTCTTAAACTGGTTGCACTAATACTTTTAGAGGTATTACTGGTAAGGTTAAATAAAAGTCATATACTCCTGACTTTAAAGTGGAATTATGTCTAAGAATTCATCCTGTTTTTCTTCTTTAAACAAAACATTTTGCCTAACCAGGTGGTGGCGCAGTGAACAGTGTCGACCTGGTGCACAGAGGACTCACATTCAAAACTCTGAGGTCCCCGACTTGAGCACAGGCTCATCTGGCTTGAGTATGGGCTCACCAGCTTGAGCACGGGGTTGCTTGCTTGAGTGTGGGATTATAGACATGACCCTAGTGTCACTGGCTTAATCCCAAAGGACTTGAAGCCCAAAGTCGCTGGCTTGAGTCTAAGGTCACTGGTTTGAGTAAGGGGTCACTTGCTCTGGTGGAGTCCCACCCTGGTCAAGGCACATATGAGAAAGAAATCAATGTACAACTAAAGTGCTGTAACTATGGTTGATGCTTCTCATCTCTTTCCCTTCCTATCTTTCCTTGTCTGTTCCTGTATCTCTCTCTCTGTCTCTCTCACTAAAAAACATTTTTCTTTCTTTTTTTTCTACTGAAAGGCATAGAAATAATGACCAATCAATAGCAATGAACATCCATAGCAAATAGATTATGGTCTCTAATTACCATTTCCCACAGGAATGAACAATGGCTTAGTGAAAAAAATGGTTGCTTCCAGGTCTATGGTAGAAAAGTTTCAAGAAGAGCTTGAAATCACCTATCTTAGCAGATAGCACAGAAGTCATCATGGACCACTGACAGCCAAACTGAGGAGGTGCCCAAAGGCTAGACACAAGGCAATTTGAACATCAAAAAGTAATCGATTGATATAACATTAATGAAAACCATAAGTTTAGCTGTAGTCCAAAAAATTTCCATAACATTTGGAGGATAAAAGGACACAAACGCTTATTTTTTAAAACAACTATTAATGGAAAGAATCAAGCATTATCCAGACAATTTATACAAAATGTAACTAAAGGTAGGCAAAGAATTTACACAGGGAAATTTAAGAAATCCAATAAATGAATGAAGAAGAAAAATATCAACGAAATACTGTTAATTAATCTAGGCAATGATTGTAATGACTGCTTTAAAAAAAAGTGGGGAGGGCAAATAGACTTGTGATGGAAGTTCATACCACTGTCTGTCCATATGTATATATATTTTTTGTTTGTTTTTAATGAGAGAGACAGACAGAGTGACAGATAGGGACAGACAGACATTGGCTTCAAGCCAGCGAAATTGGGCTTCAAGCAAAGGACCTTTGGGCTCAAGCTGGCAACCATGGGATCATGACTATGATCCAATGCTCAAGCCAGTGACCCCATCCTCAAACCTGTACTCAAGCCAGATGAGCCCTTGCTCTAGCCGGTGACCTCTGGGTTTCAAACATGGGTCCTCTGTGTCCCAGGCTGATGCTCTATCGATTGTGCCACCATCTGGTCAGGGGCCTATAAAATATTTTTGACAAAACAATTTGATCCAGACTCCTTGTAGCTAGTCACTAAAGATGTCCCATCTCTCCCCAACAAACTATGCTTCCTGATTTTCTTACTCTTGTATTGCTCTATTCCTTAAATCTGGGTTGTCCCTGTAATTCATTTTAATTAATAGAATGTGATAGAATTGACAGTGCAACTTCTAGAGTAAGGTCAGAAGACTTGTATTTAAACCTTGGTCTCTTGGTAAAATCATTGGGGTAAGCCAGCTACTATGTAAATAGTTTGACTATGTAAAAGTCCAACCCAACCATGTAGAAAAGCCCAATGAGACAGAGATACAGTGCTAGCCCCAAGTTGTTCCACCCTTCTCGGTCTAAGAGTCAGACATGTAAGGAAGCTTTCAGAAGACTTCAGCTTCAGCCACCATCTTACTGCAGCCACAGAAGGGATTCCAAATGAGAAACATCCAGCTGAGTCCATCCATCCTCAGAACTGTGAGAGTCCATTAGGGTTTTAAGCTACTAAATTTGTGTGTTGTGTCTTACACTGTAACAGATTAATGAAACAAGCTTAACTACCAATGTACAAGAAATATAGGGAAATTGGTAAATAAAACTAAAAAAACAAAGAAAGGCATGGAAAGCCTATTAGCTAAAAAGAATGAATTGACACATATGAACTTTAAGATTTTGTTTTATGAGTTGATATTTTTTTTAATCATGAGCTGATTAAGGTTATGAGACTACAGGGGACATGTACACATGACCAGATATCTTATATTAATAAATTATGGTTAAACATCTTAGGTTTGGTTATATTTTAAAGAATAAAAGTCCTTTAAAGATACAAACTAAAAATATTCACAGATAAAATCTCTGGGGGGTAGTTGGGAGTAGACAGGAGTAGAGATGAAGTTAAACCATGACTTTCAAGTGTTGAAACTGTAAGTTCATTTTATTAATTTGATCATATTTGCATATGTCTGAAGTTTTTCTAAATAAAACTGGCATTAGTTTGTTGGACTATGTAGCTGTTTTTTGTTATAGTGTTTGACAGACTTAAAACCTAATATCAGCTGAAAGGTGCCATGATGTTATAATCTATATTTTGTAAAACACTTTCCTTTTAGACAAGAAAATAATTTACTTTCACATTCCCACATGTCTAAAATATTGATTCAAATATCTAGCTTTGACACCCCTTCTTCTTTAAAATAGTAATCCTAATATCCCATCCCAGCATACATACTGAGACAAGATAACTAAGATAATTTATGGGGGGGGGGTTCAAAACATTACTCTGTTCCACAACTGTAAAACTCTGTCGGTAGTGGGGAACATGTGTTTGGCACAATATTTAGCATAAATGCAGTGGACTCTCTCAGAACCTGAGAGCTCAGAGCTCTGTCCTTACTGCATTTGGCCCTAATGCCAGGCACGTAGCTGCAAAACAGTAGAAGCTCCATAAATATTTTCTTAAATGAATGAAACAACTAGGGGGTTGTGAAAGAAAAAGGGTATGGTGTTTTTGATACAAGAGCTTTTGCTTTTGAACCTGCACCTTTTCAAAAAGGGTCAAAAAACAACAGTGTATGAGAGGTAGATAACTATGTGAACACAACAGAACTACATGCTCAAACAACTAATGTGCATATAAATCCTACTATCAGTAAATTTTAGCACCATTTCTAAGCTTTATATACAGAGTACAGTATGGATGACAACTATCTCAGTATCCTTCCTACACCTGGTCAAATCTACTTTTGTGTGATTTTCATTCTCTTTAAAAAAAAACTAATTATAAAAGAATGGAAAGCCTGGTATTTAATATATGCTGGTCAAGTGAGCAATAAACAACTGTAAACTTTCCTAGGGGCTATTTTGCTCTGTCTCATCATCAGGAAGCTAAAGCATATGTTGGATATTAGCCTGGGTGGACACAAATGTGTCCTATTTATTCAAGGTTTCCTTTGAAGCCACAATTTATAAGTTTTGTTTCTTAGGGGTACATGTCAAACTTCATTTAGCATTAGTTGGTATCCAGAAATACTGAATAGCAAAAAGGCAACATTTGGGGGCAAAAAAAAAAACCCCATGCCTGCTATATGAGCAATAATGTCAGTTTCATTTATGTAACTCACAGAAAACAAGAGGAAAAATACAATGGAAAACTGATAGTAGGAATCAAGATAAAAATTATCCACTTAATTTATAAGTGTAAAACTGCATATGGAGAAGAACTATTAAAACAAATACATTTTAATCAATGTCTAAGAGGCAGATAATTTTAGAGTAAGTTCTTTTAAAAGCTGTGTTTTCTAACTCTTAAATTTCAAAGATTATATACTTTCATGGAACATGTTTTACAATATTTTCCTTCTTCTTAAGAATGTTTTACAAACTTATCTGGAAAAAGTTTTAATTTGTAAAAGGGCATTTGTAGAACTGATGCTTTACTTTGGAACACTTTTATGAAAAGAATTTAATAGACTGTACAATACCTGTAAAATTGACCCCAATAAAACAATTAATATTTGAATAATGTTCTATAATGTTATTTTACCTTTATTAACTCACTTAACCCTCAAAACACCCTGTGAGTTAAGTATTATAAACCTAAAATTCACGGGCCTCAAAACTCAATAAAATTTGTTCATAAACCTAAGTCATCTATTTCTACACAATGTTTCAACTGAACTACAATACTGTGGAAAGCAATTTGCAAGTATGATTGTGATGCTTTTAGTGTAAGACAAGTTGTGCCATTTCAGCATTATTTTTCCAAGACTCATTCATGTTGTTCAGTTTAGCTTCCTACATTCACTTTCAATGTTGTGTTTTACTCCATTTTGTGAATATACTACAGGTTTTTTATTCATTTGTTTCTTAGTAAATATTTGAATTATTTCCCTTTGCAAATATACCCAGTGCTACAATGAACATTTTTGAACTTTTCCCATGGTGGACACTTTGTAAGTTTCTTTGGGGTATATACTAAGGTGACCAGATATTAAAATTGGTAAAGCGGGACACCATTGACGGTGGGGGGGGGGGTAAAAAATCGGGACTGTCCCACCAAAAGTGGGATGTCTGGTCATTTTAGCAGTAGGAGAATTGCTGAATCACAAGATATATGCATGCTCAACTTTACTACATTGTCTAACTGTTTTCTGAAGTGTTTATATCAATAATATAACTGATCACATTATACTTTTACAAAGTTTAAAAACAAGACTATTTTGAAATGTTTTTATAAGATAAAAAGCCAATTTATATGTTACATGTAGTCTTTTATATGTATCAATATTCATACAATTTTAAACCTTATTGTGTATAATAATAAGGACCTTCAAAGGAGCCTTCAAAACTATTAGCAAATAGAAGTTGACATTTTAAAATAAATTTATTATTTTACTTTAATGTGAAAATAAAAATAAAAACGTTACCAGTTGTTGGGCAAATGAGTTTGTAAAATTTGTGTTTTTTGAGTTTGCTCACATTTATTGTTAAAAATGGCACTGGACAGCCACGTGTGTGCTTGCCCTCAGAGCAGGGCAATTGATTGCAAATTGCGGATTACCTTCCTGCTTGGGAAGAGCCGTTGTTAAGCTAATATTTTCTGGAGGAGGGGTTTCACGCCAAAAAGTTTTAAAAAAGAAAAAGAGGAGAAGGAAGAAAGAAGCCATTTTTTTTGCAGAGTGAGGAAGGAGGAGAGAAGCCAAGATGGCAGGGTGCTGAAGGAGAAGCCAGTTTGTGCAGAGAGGAGAAAGGAGAAGGTGTGCAGATGGGGAACCAGAGGTGACTAAGACTGGCGGCGGCCTTTGATTCTAGGAAAAACCAGAGAATATTCTCCTGGTTGTGGAACTGGAGAATGTGTCAGGGTTTTGGAGCCCTGTGTGTTTGCTCATTGGCCAGAGCGAGGCTAGAATAAAGGAATGGCCAACCATTTTTTGGCTCCACTGTTTCTTTACCATCTGCCCAAATCTAATGCGAACCTGAGTGTAAATGGCCACGACGGCCGTGACGATTGGCCATACACCAGTAAATAAAACAATGTATCATGTCAAATTTTGATAATTTTGAGGTTCCCAAGATAATAATCCTTCTTACTCAATAGGTTTTGTTTTTGTTTCTTCCCCTCAATCAAACATCAGGGAAACTGGACCTTGAGAAATGAAGGAAGGGATCTGGTAATGTTTACTCTTCCAGAGAAATATATCCTCTCACTGAATACATATGTCTTGAAAATGGTCAAATTAATCAGTTACCAAGACATAATATAATGACAAATTACTAACCTAGTGGTTCAACAACAACAAAAAACTAAGTCAGGTGTTACAAAGTATCATAAATGCCAATATATAACCTCAATATGGATATTTACTTATAAATATATACCTGTACTACTGTATTCAAATATACAAGTTCCTGTACTCATATATTATATATAGACATTTGAACCAAATATAAAAGGACATTTGTATGGAATTCGAAAGAAACAGGTCAAAGTTGAAATTCTAAAATGTTCTTTCTATAACCCGAATGTCCTGGGCACTCCCACAGGCTCACATCAGAGGTCAGCATACCCTGACAAGAACAGCAGTAAGAAGCAGGTAGCCACACTTGTTTACTAACACTACTATTTTGTTTGTAAATCCACATCGCTCAGTTGCTTATTCAACCTATTTCTATTCTTCTGAAGAAATTAATGTGTCTGTCAAATTTAAAGTAGGTAACACCCAATTAGTTTAACAATGGTGTTTGCATATAATGCAAATGAGGATTAAAGGCACCATCTTTTGATTTGATTTGTGTTCCTGGATATCTATGAAAAAACAAGAAGCCTAAACCCAAAAAATATCACCTGTTATAGGGTAACTGATTTTTTTTACAGCTTTCAAAGTAGATAAAATCAGCACCTTAAAAGACTTGTCTTGAGCCCAGGCTTTCTTTTATTAAAGTGTACAATTGCAGGTGCATGCCTAGAGGAGTAATAGTTTGTTTCTAACAAAAGAATCTAGATACCACAATATGCCTCTTGCCAGAGGCATCGTTCCCCAGAGCACACAGCTAACTGCATCTCCTGCTGTACCTGTAACAATTTAATTGCATAAGTCAGCCTAGTCAAGCATCTCCAGCTCCTAACTGGGAGACATGAAATTCATTGTCATTATTGTCCCTGTCATTTTGGATCATTATATCCTGCTGCAGAATTTTCCTCACTTCAGTGCATTCTTACCTCCAGGAGCCAGGGATTATAGCTGAGGTTGGGGTGGGGGCAGGACCATGAACTACATTTACCTCAGGGGAGCCAGAGATTAAATTGGCTTTGCTCTCTCACAAGCAGAATTCATCTATTTGTATGCTGTGAGTTTTAGGTTGGAATAAAAATGAATATTCTAGTGAAACCTGAGCTTTAATTCCCCCTTTGAACCATGGATATAACCAACTTTTATTTATATTAGGAAAGTTCATGTATGAACATATTTTCGTATGTTCATAAGGAATATTTAAAAACATCTTCAGGTAAGAAATAACAGACATCTCTCTCTGTCAGTGCCTTGACTCTCAGAAAAAAGAATTTAAAGCTGTAATTTTGTTCTCTAGTTTTTTTATTTTGTGTGTGTGTTTGTTTTGTGTTTTTTTTTTTTTCAGGGACAGGGAGAGGGATAGATAGGGACAGACAGACAGTAACGGAGAGAGATGAGAAGCATCAATCATCAGTTTTTCGTTGCGACACCTTAGTTGTTCATTGATTACTTTCTCATATGTGCCTTGACCAAGGGCCTTAAGCAGACCGAGTAACCCTTTGCTTGAGCCAGCGACCTTGGGTCCAAGGTGGCGAGCTTTTGCTCAAACCAGATGAGCCCGCACTCAAGCTGGCGACCTCGGGGTCTCAAACCTGGGTCCTCCGCATCCCAATCCGACGCTCTATCCACTGCGCCACCGCCTGGTCAGGCTCTAGTTTTATCTTAAAGAAGCTTAATGGGGGAATTTAATGGTTTTAAATATTTAATAATTTTAATTATAGCTCAGTTTTTTTTGTGCTAGATTATATAACTAGAGTCCAAACAGAATGTCACCAAAGATCTACTGTGGGAACAGGAAGACAAGGATAGTTGACAAAGGAAGATAAGCTCCTAAAGAGACTGGCTTCCTCTCCACAGCTGGTTCACATAACTCACAGCCTGACTAGTCACCCAGCTTGTCAGGCCTTAAACACTTTTTTGCTGACTTGGGAGAGTTAGACAGTCACATACTCTCTATCTGGTGTAGAAAAAAGAAATTTGTTTTTTAATAAATCAAGGTGTGGCCACTAAGTTAACCTAACAAACTCAGGAAAAGCGTACACAATGGCCTTGCGAACACAGGATGGTCTAAATCAAACCTTTCTAACTAAGAGCAGTTCATAGTGGGTAGTTGTAAAGCCAATAGCTGCTGCCACCATCACAGCCACCTGGCTTTTGCAGGTTCACATTTGATTTGAGCAGATCATAATCAAACAACGGTCCTGCTCACAACCACGGGCCAGAAAATATACACAGAGGGAAAACACTTCCCTTTCCATTCAGGGCTCCCAAAGCCACTGGCCTTCTCCGTTTTTTTCTAGAATCAAAGGCTCCCACCTCTGTTCACCTCCATTTTGGCTACCTCTCTCCTCTACAACCATGTAGCCTCTTTCCCCTCTCTGCAATGTGGTCTTCTCCCCTGGAACAACATAGTCTCCTCCAAAATGGCCTCCTAGCCCCTCCTTTTAAAACTTTTCAGTGGAACAATCCCCTCCTCCAGTATACATTAGCATAACCAAGTCCATTCCCAAGCAGGAAGGTAATCAATATTATCACCTAAGCGACAGACATTCACGTAGGCAGCGCCATCTTTAACAATCAAAGTGAGCAAAACCAAACAACACAAATTTTACAACTTATTTGCCCAACAATAATCATGTCCTAGGGAAGAACTTTCTCTAACGAAAGGTCAATGCTTACTTTTAGTCAAGCCTGTCTGCTGTCTTTTGCACCTATGATAATGCACCTGATAACATGCCTTTGGAATGTAAAGATCATTTTCCTTCTCCATCAGGCCAGACATCCCCCCAGAGTGGAAGCCAATAGACCAGGGATCCCCAATCTTTTTACACAGGGGGCCAGTTCACTGTCCCTCAGACCGTTGGAGGGCCGCCACATACAGTACTCCATATACACTGACCACCAATGAAAGAGGGGTCCCTTCCGGAAGTGTGGCGGGAGCGGATAAATGGCCTCAGGTGGCCGCAATTTGGCCCGCAGGCCATAGTTTGGGGACCTCTGCAATAGACTCTTCATTGTTATTGTTATGTGAACACTTAACTGTTAACTGTCTTGTTCCTGCTTATGTAAAGAAATTTTAGCACATACACTTTTTCTTTTTTATCCAAACCCAGAGATGTCCCCACTTTGCTTTCTCTTGCCTCCCTAATCTATCACCAATCAATTTCATGTAACCCGCTTACGTCTTCCCCTTTGATTCTGATGTATAAAATAAGTGGTGAAACTACCATCTTCTGGAGCACTTTTTCAATTCATTGAAACTTTGCTTCCTGGTAACTGTCAACAGTTTGGCTCAAATAAACTCATAAAAATTCTTACAGGTTTGGAAGTTTTTTTAACATTGACACTGATAAACCCCATTATCAGAGGTAATGCCATGGTGAGGGCTCAACTGATGGCTGTCAGGTGAGAGAGGGCAAGGAGCAAACAGCAAACCCTCGAACTCGTCTCAGTCAGAAAACAGTGAGCTGGCTGTATGTTTTCTCTGATGAAATAGAAGAAGAAAATATAACGTGGTATGTAACTTCCTATTCCAACTTTCATTTCATATGGATTTTACTGAGAAATGTGACATTTACTTTGCAATGAAAAAAAAAAGTTAGTTATTCCTCTATATGTGTGAGTTTGTTTTCAGCGGCTAAAAACAAAATATGGCAATGGATTATACCTATGCTGAGCACAGAACAGCCACTATAATTACTACATTTAAAAGTATATGGATATTATCAACTTTATGGACTTTTATGGAGAAATAGATTTTTGCCTTAATACATGCAATGGCCATCACTATTTATTTACGATGAAATGTTCTTATGTGTAAGTAAGAAAAAAATTCTGACCTTTGTACATTTTTTACATCAGAGGCAATATCTTTCAGCTAGCTCTATGTAAAGCCAGTAGCCACAGCCACCAACACAGCTGCCTGGCCCATGCAGGTTCACATTTGATACGGACAGTCGGTAATGAAACAACAGAGCCATTGTTTTAATTCTAGCTTGCACCTCGCGGGCAAGAAATACACACAGTGGGAAAACACTTCCCTTTCCTTTCAGAGCTCCCAAAGTCACTGACTTATCCGAGTTTCCTAGAATCAAAGGATTGTTCCTCACCAGCCTTATTCACCTCTGTTCCCCATCTCCTTCTCTCTGCACAAACTGCACAAACCGGCTTCTCCTTCTGTACTTCGCCATCTTGGCTGTTTCTCTTCTCCTCCACATGGCCTTTCTCTGCTCTCCTCCAGCATGGACTCCTCTGCCCCATTTTATAGTATAGAAATCAAAACCTTTAATCCGATATACAAACAAAGAAGTCTCTGATACAAAGTCACTTATCTGAGGCATAATGGGATTCCTCATAAGAGTGCACCACCACACATCATGCAACAGTCAAGGCTGTGGGGGAAAGCTTAGTTTTAAAACTAAGCCTTAGGCTATAATGACCCTGCCTGCTCACAGCCTGTCCCCACATCCAATGCAAGCTATAAGTAAGCAAACATATAGAGTATATTTGCAAACTTATTTGACCCACACTGTAACATCTTGGTATTGAAGGAAACTTAAAAGATTATCTCAGCCATCATTCCAAGTGAATGACAATGTTTTCTAGTCTGTCTGACTATATTTTCACACAATTACATTACACTTTGCATTGGTGCTAAAGTAACTGTCAAATGTATTACTAATAAGGGCTTTTAGTTCACAAAACTTGCAACATTTAAAATTTCTTTTACTTATTTGTGCCACTTTTTTTTATCATAATCAAGATTCTCCCAAGATGAGAGTTATAAATATTACTTCTGCTCACTTTAAAATGGTAATTTTGTTATGTAAATTTCAACTCAAATAAATTATTAAGTAAAAAAAAAGTTTACAAGAAGTTCAGATTCATTTTTAAATCAGTTGAGTGACTGTTATTACATTCTCATAATGTTTATTTATGAAGAATACATTTTTTTCTTGTTAAGAAAGGTTTATCTTATAAATTACAATGTATAGAACTTGTCTGCAGAAGTAAATGTTTAAGAAGTTATTTTTTCCTCTTTGAAATATTTGGTAATGGGATGATTATGTTATTTTTATGGTCAAGGAGTATGGCATCCTTTCTTTTCTCTAAGTACCCATTTACTGCATTTAATTCCTTTACCTAGATCAGTGGTTCTTAACCTTTTTTGAGGTACCGAACCCACCAGTTTCATATGCGCATTCACCGAACCCTTCTTTAATGATAAATAAAATATGATTTTTTTTTCCAAATTTAAGACATAGGTATATGTTTTTTTACTGGTGCACAAAATGAGCCATGCATGAACATCACCTTGCTCAAAAACAAAACCAACAAAGTGTATAAACTCACAACAAATTACGGTATTACTTTATTCTGGCCTCCGTGGCAGAGGCTTCTCCAAACCCGAGACTGACTCATCGAATCCCTAGGGTTCGATAGAACCCAGGTTAAGAACCACTGACCTAGATGCTACTGTTCTGTATCTTATTTCCATGGTGATACTTAATTTGTTCATCGCAGCATTACGTAGAACAGGAGTTGTCCTGTGTGTGAATACATTTGGAAACCACAGAACTATACTTTGGTCACTTTGTTTTACCTCCCCTAGAGAATGACATAGTTGGGTCTATATCATTTCAGAACAAGAATTAAAAGACAACTATTGCAAGTGACTAGAATATAATTATTTTTTCCCTTTCTATACAGTACTTAAGATTTTACAACAAATTGTCAAATGTGAATTTGAAATTTTTAAAAATAATTATTTTTAAATATTTCAGTAATCTTTGCTAAACTCAAAATTTTGCAATCTGTAACAGGATATAAAAGCCAAGTCTAAATTAAAGAAATTCTTGATCCCCTTGATTCTGATAGGGTTTCTTTTGCATATGTGACATAGATTTCCCTTTGTTTTTCTATGTAGAAACAGTAAGAATCTATAATTCATAATAATAGCAAACCAACATAATCAGATAGGATATCCACTAATTTTGCTCTTACAGAGATTCAGATATGAACAAGCTAAACACACACACACACACACACACACACACAAACACAATAAAAGTAGTTAATTTTGACACATCACATAGTCGAGAAAATGACCACATATTTAAGAGGGTTTGTGCAGGAGCGATTAGGAACAAGAGGCAGAGGGCACAATACTTCCATGTAAGGATGAGTAGGATGCCTTTTATAGAATGTCTTCCTACTCTGCCTGGACCCAACCCTCTCTTAATATAATGACCCAATAACTACAATGGATCACCATTAAGGGTCTGATACCAAGAAAGCAAATTCACAGTTAAGGTTGTCTTTTAACGTACCATATTTCCCCATGTATAAGCCACTCCCATGTACAAGACACAACTTAATTTGGAGGCCCAAAATTTGAAAAGAAATGTATTACATAAAGTTATTGAACTCAAGTTTTATTCATCATAAAATTCATACAACTCCTCATCACTGCCAAAACTCCTATCAATTAGCTTGTCCTCATCTGTGTCTGATGACGAATCATTGTCTTCAACCACGAGCACAAAAACAAGGGCGAAAAAGCGAGAAATGCAAGTAGAAAAAACCAAAACCACTGTATAAGACGCACCCAGTTTTTAGACCCCAATTTTTCCAAAAAAGGTGCATCTTATATATGAGGAGATACAGTAAACCAAGGGCACCAAAAGTGTAGTAAAGTGCCCCTACTGTGGTGTTCAGATGTTGACAGGCACTTTCAACTGTGAATTTTCTAGCTTTTAATGACCCTTAGGAGTTCCCTAGTATCATTGCTGCTAAGACATTTATTTGAGTTTGTCCACTTGCTCCCTCTGCATACACACATTTTACACTTCTGCATGAAAGCCTAACTGACATCTGAACTGATTCTGAAACTAACAGTTTGGAGGGGAAAAGAGGTGGCGATGGTCTTGCAGGGGTCCCCAAACTTTTTACACTGGGGGGCCAGTTCACTGTCCCTCAGACCGTTGGAGGGCCGCCACATACAGTACTCCATACACTGACCACAGTGAAAGAGATGCCCCTTCAAGAAGTGCGGCGGGGGCAGATAAATAGCCTCAGGTGGCCGCAATTTGGCCCGTGGGCCATAGTTTGGGGACCGCTGGTTGAGGGTGTCCGTGATATGAAATAATATAAATATCAAAGTCTTCTGAACAAACGAATAGTTCTTAACACTAAAAGTTTAGATATCTACCATAAAATACAAAATATCACATAATGATTTAAAAAGTCACTAAGCTATAGAGCCTAAGCTGTCCTTGGTGTCACAAAATTTCTGACTTTTTGAACAAGAATTATCTGTGTCCATCAATTTCCTTATAAATAAACATCCTTGGACTATTTTCCAATTCCACACACCCTTTAAAACTATACTAAGATTTCACCAATGGCTTTTACTGTTTTGTTTTATATTGTATTGTGGTCCATCTGGAGATATACTGGAGATATATTATGTTGTTAGTTCCTTCAAATAAAAGTATACAAAATTATATTGTTCATACAAAATGAACATTGAACACATGGCAAATGGATACTACATAATGTCACTGTTAGAAAATATCTAAAAGCAACTTTTAAAAAAAGCAATAAAAACTGAGGGTTTCATTTAACAAATGCAGTATTCCTCTACCTTCATCATAAATCACATGTTTAAGAATTGTGGCCTGTGCAAAATACAAACATGTCAATTTCAGCCCAGGGGCGTTTTTCTCTAGGTTTATAACCCCTTGAAAATAGAGGTTTCATCTAGAAACCTAACAGATCGTCAACTCCTTTCAACAATATAATATATTCTTAAGGCAAGTAGTCACAGGCAAACACATAACTAATTAAATAACATGAAGGTGTGGTCCAAATTCAAAATGAGGCAAATTGACCAAACGTAGAAATCAAAGAAGAGAAATATGCAAAATTAAACAATAGGAAAAGCAAAAGCATTATAGAGACTGTTTTAACTAGTGTTAGAGAAAATGGTGAGGGGGTGTGTCCACCTCTATTACTGTGTTTTTTGTAAGATTAGCATTAAAATTAACGCAAAACTATCTCACTAAGAATATGTTACAAGAATCATGAGTGAGAGTCAAGTATCTTGTAAAAAAGGAATCACATACCATCATAGTAGACAATTGCTCCTACCAGTTTGTCCTTCTGAAGCATCGGGAAATGCTCAAGGGCTCTTGATTTGCTAAGGACATAACTGCTTTTCAGGCAATTACTTCCTGCTACCAGATCGTATAGCTTGATTCCTACCCAGTAGTACGGCAGCTGCCACCACCTACAGTATAAACAGGGGGAAAGGTTTCTTTAGAAACTGTGTAACATTAGAGAATCACTTTAAGTTATTAGATACTTTTCACTTAAGAAAAGCAAAGCATATCTAAAGGAGGACTGCAGATAGGCAGAACTGAATCCCTGTTTTTGATACCAGCCGAGCTGAATTATGTATGTGATTGAATCAGTGAGCCTTTAAATGAGTCACCTGTAAAGCAATGGTTCTTGACCCGGTTGCATATTAGAATTCTCCGGAGGGCATCAAAAATAAATACAGATGCCTGGGCCTCACATGTCCAGAAACTGATTTAACTAAACTAGAAAGGGGACTGGGGTGACTCTAATGAATACCTAGGGGAGAGAATCACTGGCTTAAGATGTCCTAAGCAATCTATGACAAAATATGGATAATTGCAAAATCTGTTTCTAGGCCCCTCCACACCACTCATGGATAATAGTTACATAATCCACTTTTTCATATTACCTGTATTCTAAGTTAAGGCAACAGCATGGATAGCTCTAATAATATTAAGAAAATGGGATTTTTATAATTTAAAATCCAACACCTCTAAACAGAGTTAACTTACCAAATTTAAAATGACCCAAAATGATTTAGGTTTGGAGGTGATACATGTGATGCTCAGATTTTGCAGCAGGACAGATTTGGGCTCTGCATTTTAGACTTCAGATGAGCCTCTTATGTTCCTCAAAGTAAATGTAGCTGCTCCTCTATAGATTGTTAGAAAGTGAAGTAAGAAACTACTCATTATAAATACAGAATACAACCTCCTTTGCTTTCAAGATGTAGCCTTTAGAAACGGTGGGTCAGTAGAAAGTAATTTAGGAAAAGCCACACTTAAATACAGCAAAGGAAAATATTTGAGAATGAATAAAGATTAGAACTAATTAAAACTACATTAAGAAATACAGGTGGAGGGAGCATTTCCATTAAAACTGTGTTGTTCAATTGACCTCAGATAAGCAAATGTATATAGATGGTATCAAAATGCTCACTTGTAAACTGGCAGCATTATAGGCAATGGAGCTGATAAATGGGGAGCAATTTCTAGCAGGTTGGCGCGCTCATGAAGGGCTTCTTTTACCATCCTATACTGAAAAGCAAAACAGAGAAAATTAGTTTGGCAGTAACAGATCATAATATTTTCAAATGGCAAATAGACACCCTGCCAACTGATTGATACACAGAAACCTCTCTACCTCTGAGCGAGGATGGCTCCCTCCTAATCAAATTTCTAATAATACATCATGCTGTCAGCCTGAAAGATTTTTTTGAAACCTTAACCGTATTTGCATAGGAGAAAAACATGCTGTCAGAGTTCACAAATGTAAGATATTTTCCTGACTTGAGTTACAAGATTATTATAACAATTTATCTTGCATTCTCTATATTGTCCCTTCTCTTGGTCCCCTATAATATTTTCCCATGTATGAGATAACAGATTGCTCAAATTCATGCTAAACATTCCCTTCTTGCCTGCACTAACCCTGCAAAGATGATACTTAGGAGTTTTATTTTGTAGATTATTATATAAAAGCTTATCTCTTCACTTCTCTGGGCCTCATTATGCCTCTCTGAAGAACCAGCATTACTAGTACATACATGATACTAATTTTACAAATGAGAAAACTGAGGCTCATAAAAATCAAGTAAGTAAACTGGCACACATCTCAAGTCATCTGATTCTAAGTCCTGTGCTCTTTTCTTCACAGCCATCATGATGTCGAAGAAACATCTAGGAAAAGGGGGCAGATTCACAAGTGACAATGTCAAGTTAGCGTTGCTGTTTTTCAAGTACGAAAGGCAGATATGAAGTTCAACTGATTTTTCTTTTTTTTTACCCCTCTGGGAAATGTCATCTTTAACACTGCCTTGGCAGTTTTCAAATGGTGGCAGACTGGACACAATAAAGTGTGACATAAGAAAAGCATGACTCAGAATATCTTTTTCTTAGGAATATGTCAGTGACAAGATTAATGTGTGATTGCAGTTTTAATTAAGAGGATTAATTTTAATACTCCCCCTGTATTACAACACAGCTCCCAGAAACTACTTGGGAAGTAGCAATTTAGTGGCTACTGGCAAACAAAAAAAAAAAAAAAAAAAAGAGAGAGAGAGAAGGAGGAGGAGGAAGAGAGAAAGGCAGGTAGAAAGGAAGGACAGAAGGAAGGACGGACGGACGGACGGAAGGAAGGAAGGAAGGAAGGGGCAAAGAGACAGAGAGAGAGAGAGAGAGAGAGAATCACAACTGTTAAAAGGCAACACATCCAAAAGTAATATTGTGAATCTGCTACTTTGACATCCTCTGTAGAAAAGCACCTGGTTACCCATAAACACAATACTACAGGAAAAAACTCGCACACCTCTCCTGAAAGATATCCAGCAGAATACACTAAATAGGTATTTACAACAGGAAGAAATGTTAAAAGCCAAAAAAAAAAAAAAAAACTGATATAATTGGGTAGAAAAAAATAGCATAGTCACAATTTTTGTTTAACAACCAGTATACACAATTACCTGCTCAAAATCCAACTTCATGATAGCCTTCTGAAGATATCTCACACCACCATGGATCAATTTAGTGCTTCTGCTACTGGTCCCTGATGAGAAATCATCTCTTTCTACAAGGGCTGTTTTTAGTCCTGTGTAACCAGAAAACCAAATTAACTTCTTAAATTACACAATTTGTATGTAATTCATTAAGGCACTTCTCCAGGGTAGAGACAATCACAAGAAAAATTACTCTGAACATGGATAAATTTGTATTCAAAGTGCAGTACACTGTCTATATTATAATGAAGAGATTTTAGTCTCTTCCTGGGGGAAAAGTCAAAGCAGAATAGAAGCATATTAAAATGTGAATGAATCCCAACTAGAAAATATTACAGTACAATTTCATGGCAGTAACACTGGTGCTTTTCGAGGGTCCACAGAGAGCCTGCACCCATCTACCCAGGAGCATGAGCTCAGTATTTTTACGAATCCTCCTGGCACTCCCGTTCATCCCTCACTACAAGAGTCCAGATATGGTCCAGCCCCACACTTTCATCTACGCTAATGCCTCATCGATAAATCCAAACTAACCCTCACATATGCCAGCTCTTATTTCTAGAATGATGTTATAGTGGGTATAAAATAGAAAAAGAGACCAAAGTTATCACAACAGAAGAAGAAAATTAACCTCTGATATTGTGGAGCTCATAATCTAATTTAAGATATCCAGGCACAATACAGAATTACAAAGAAACGTACAAACCAGAACAAATAAACCCAATACAGAGTATCACAAGAAAAGAAAAGACAATATTCTTGGTAAATGTGAGGCTGAGGAAGGAAAGGTCAGTTTTAGAAGTCATCCCTCTCCCCCAGCTCTTATTTTGAGGGTTGCAATAAACCTCTTAGAGATGAAAGTAGCTTGGGTTCGTTTTCTTGCTGGGGCATCCCTACCTCTCCAGGGTTGGGTAGGGCCAGCAGTACTATGAGGCTCATACTACCTAGAGATGAAATTCAAAACTTCAAAAGGCCCAAAGTATACACCAACACCAAGCCATGAGGAATTTTCATGGCCTGCCATACTCCCAGGGGATGAGAGAATGTCACGAATCCAATTACAAGGAGAATATGTAACTGGAGTAGTTTGGGCTCACACAGCTCATATAAGAGAACCTGTGCATGTATTCAATTCAGAGCCATTTATTACATTTAATACCAAAGGGTCGTTTCTATAACTTTTTACAGTTTAAATATCGTACCCAAATGTCATCATAAAATCAGGCCAATTCCCTTGACACAAAAGGACAAAATATTTGGAAGCTATGGAGAAAAAAGTAGAGAACTTTGATTCAAGGGCAATAACTGCTAATGCTCTAACTAACGAGCAAAATAACACAAAACTTAAAAGTATCATGAACCAGGTCACTCCTTTTAAGCATTTATGCCAGAGAAAGATCTATAAAATTCCCAACTATAAAAACCCCATCAGTGCTTAGTAAATTTATTATTGGATGTATTATAAAAAACAAAAGTATATATCAAGTTGGTATATATCTTTTATAAGATTATTGAGAGTTTAAGTGTCAGGCAAAGTGATGATTTCACAAATGCACTGGACATAGACTGAACGGTCAAGTAGCTCCCTGCCCAAAGAGAGGCATGTAAAAAATACAACAGTTTTATCGATACACATGTGAAAATACAAAGGACTCATCTTACTCCCGGATAGAAATTAAATTCAGGATATAAACCCAAAAGGGTATAGTCAAGATTACATTTGTAATCTCTTAAGAATGTACTGTCTCAGACCTGGCCAGGTGGCTCAATGGATAGAAAATCGACCTGGTGCTCAGAGGTTGCAGGTTTAATCCCCAATCAGGGCATATATAAGAAGCAACCAATGAGTGTACAACTAAAATGGAACTAAGTTGAAGAACGAGTTGATGCTTCTCTCTCTCACTTTCTCTCCCTTTCTCTCTTCCCTTCTTCCTCTCTCTCTCAAAATCAATGGAAACTTTTTTAAAAAGAATGCACTGTCTTGATGAGCTATATCACTTTTTCTTAGTAAGCCCAACACAGAAAGTTCTTCCAGCTCTAAAACAGACCATTTTTCTTCAGTTGAAGATCAGATGAGGGAGTTGACTTTCAAATGACATTTAAGAGCTAGATTATTTAAACTATAATGCTCTTTCATCCTTGGAATCACAGGCCTGGCATCAAGATGCCTATAACATGAGCAGCAGAGACATAAGACTGAGAAAGGACAGGCAGCCTCCAGTTCAGTCAACAGCTTCCCACCTGGGCCTGTCCAAAGGTATCCTTCAGGCTGTGGTAGAAGACGTCTTAGTCCTTAGAAATCCCCACGTCATAGTATCAAATCCCCTACATTGGTGTGTGGGCTGGACCTCGTGCCTTGCTTCTAATGAATGATGGCATTTACTTCTGTGATTGATACAAAAGATTAACATTTTCCTGTCCCTCTTTTGCTTGCTTAGAAGAAGCAAGCTGCCATGCTGTCAGTCAGGGAACCACAGAAGGCCCCCAGTTAAAAGGTCATGAGGAACTGAGGCCTTGGTCCAAAAACCTGAGAGGAACTGAATCCTGCCAACAACCATGTGACTTGCTAGGAAGCCCTGCATCCTGTCCTGTGAGAAACTAGAACCAGAGGGCCCAGGCGAAGGCGCATGCAGATTCCTGACTCACTGAAACTGTGATAATAAATGTTGTTTCAAGCCACTAAATTTTTGAGTTGTTTATTGATGACACAATTCCCTGTATGAACAAGAACTATAGCCAAGGCAAGAGTTTTTCATTGTACCAGGAGATAGGGTCTTCAAGAAAGGCTGAGTCTACAGAGGAGTGTGTGTTCTGGGCAGGTGCAGGAGAGGAGTGATCACTGACAAAGATCAGCTTAAGCAAGAGAAAAGCAAATGCCTGAAATGGCCCAACTTATATGTAAGCTACATGTTCCTATGCAGGGGCTGGAGTGCAGGGTACAAGGGACAATGTGCAGTAGAGCCAGAGGGAAGAAAGGTAAAAGGCACATCACAAAGAACCCTTTCACCTGTCCTGTGAGCCACTGTTTCTCATAAGTAATTAATGTCTGATCTCAGAAGAAAAATGCATATGAGAACACAGCTGCAAGTCATGGATTAGTTTGAGAAGCAAATGTTTCCTTAGAAAGTACAAGATCCAAAATCAGTGCCACAGAGTGTGAACTTGAACACTGTGCTCAATAACAAGGTGTCTATTTAGAAGAACAAGGGTGTGCTTGTTTAGCTTTTTAACATTTTTAAAAAAGAAATAAAACTAAAAAATTCCCAATGGTCTTCGTGTATTGTTTTGAGGATTACTATTATGCTGTCTATCAGGGGAAGCACCTAAGTACTTAAAGCTGAGAAGTCAGATTAATGTTTTTAAAAGTTTTCTCTGATGTGCGGTGGTCAGATAGCTTGGTTGGTTGGAGCGTCATCCAGAAGCACAACCGATCCCTGGTGAGGGCACATAAGGAATGGATCAATGTTCCTGTCTCTTTCTCTCTTTTCCCCCATCCTCCCCTCACTAAAACTAACAAATAAAATTTAAAAAAAAAAGATTTCTCTGATGGTGGGCATGAAGGGTAGGGCTGGAGGGAGACAAGAGTTGGTGGCAAGAGATCATTCAGGAGACCCATGCCAGACAGCAGGACCATGGCAATTATGATGCCAGCTTTACAAGGCAGAAGATGATATTGGACAGTGATGAGAAGAGAGAATTTTATGGGCTTGTAATAACAGAATATATTTTTATTTTCTTTCCCAAGCTAACAGCATGAGGCAGGAACTATATACTTTAAGAATTAGCAAGCCATCTCAGGAGGATAGATATTTCAGGGTATTTAAGTGAGAGCTAACACTTTAAAGCCTCAAAACTGCTTTTGCAAGTATTGGACATTTTAAAAAGTTATTCACATGTACATATGTGAGAAATCCTAGTGAATACCAACAAAAGTTAAAATGAGCTTCTCTGTTCAACCACGCTGTTTTACTCGTCCCATTATTTCTCATGTCATATTATCAAGCTACCCACCAGGATTTCTGGAGCAAAATAACACTGTTCCTTCCAGAGTAAAACACATAAAAAGTTAGTCTCCTAAATTATAGCTAATTAATATATTAAAGTAGCATGTAACCTCAAAGTATTACGAAAAGTTTTTGGAACTGCAAAAAAAAAAAATAGATATTCTAGAAACAGAAAATATTTTAAAATGTTCAACTGCTGCTATATGCTAAATGTTCTGAATTTCTCATCTTTGTTGACAAGAGCAATGAAACGAGAAAGGAGGAAAGCAATACAAAGACATTACTACAAGTTATAATCATTTCTCAAAAACACATTCCTTAATTACCAAAAACACATTCCTTAACTGATTAACCGCTATCTAATATGTTCCTCTCTGACTCACCTCTCAAAAATCCAAACTTTTTTCTCCCCTCAAAAATTGCTGATCTGAAAAAAAAAATACTGATCCAAAATTAAGAGCTTAGTTTTCTGATACATTAAGTATAAAGCAAGGAAGTAAAAAGAAGGTGATATTTAATCTCTCAAAGAGAATAAACAGTATTTTAAGTGATATTCAATACTAACATTTTATGTTCTAAGGGAAAATGATTAAATGTGAAGGACAAGAAAAATGATGTGCCCAGGTTTCACGCCACTACTCCTGACTGATTTGAAGAGTTCAAAAAGATCTTCCCTCAGAGCAGAAAGAATGACCTCCCACATGCCCAGCAATGAGGGGCTGGCCTTTCTTCATTTACGGAAATTCAGTAAACTGATTCAAGATTTTATGATAAACAGTTTTTGTTTCTTTTCTTTTTAAAAGTTAGTTTTTATGTAATACAATTAGCTCTATCACTGCTAAGAGGAATCATAACATTTAGGATGGTATTATTCCTTCATTTTTTGTTATTATTGATTGCATTTAGTAGGTATTCACAGGAATTCATGACAGTGGTGAAGTATTAGTGTAATATTCCTCTGAAATTCTTAGGTCAAATAATAATAGGATTAATTATACAAGAATAAAGTCAACTTGAAATCTACCTTTCAGTGAGCTTCAGCCCATTTCTCAGCAAGTTAAAACTGTATGCAAGGAGCAAGGAAAGTAAACCAAATACATCTCTTTATATCTTCAGGAATTTCGAGACTGTTTAGCTACCAAACACCTCCATCTACACCAATTTATGGATCAGGGCAGTTGGATGAAGTGACCACCTTAATAAATCTGGTTATATAGATCACTTCATATACACACACACACACACACACACACACACACACACACACACACATATATATCTATGTCTAATCACCATGTTGTACACCTGAAACTAGTATATGGCATGGCAACTGTAATTAAAAAAAGATTCAATTACAAAAAAGTTGGATGAATATAGAAGGATAATTATCATCAAAGGGGAGGAATGGTATGACATTTAACTTTCACAACATGAAACAGAAGTATATTTTAATACCTTTTACTGATTATTTTATTATGCATGAAAACATGCTCAATATAATAAATGCAGAGAAGTAAAGAGAACGAAATAAAACTCTCCTTTAATTACAGCACTCAAAGACAACCACAGTTGACATTTGGGTGTTTAAATGTTCACATTTTCTATGCATGTATACGATTGCATACATACATTTTCCAAGTTAGGATCATATGATATATTCCTTTCATTTTTTAAATTTAACATTATTTACTGTAAACAACTCCCATGTCAATAATATTCTTCTATTATCTCTCTCTCTCTCTTTTTTTATTTATTTTTTTTGAGAGAGAGAAAGACAGGCAGGAAGGGAGAGAGATGAGAAACATCAAGTTGTAGTTGTGTCGCTTTTAGTTGTTCATTGATTGTTTCTCATACGTGCCTTGACCGGGACGCTCCAGTCTAGCTGGTGACCCCTTGCTCAAGCCAGCGACCTTGGGTTCAAGCAAGCAACCATGGAATCATGTAAATGAACCCACGTCCAAGCCAACGACCCTGTACTCAAGCTAGTGAGCCTGTGCTAAAGCCTGTGACCTTGGGATTTTGAACCTGGAACCTCAGTGTCCCAGGTTGACTTCTATTCACTACACCACTACTGGTCAGGCTATTATTTAATTTTTAACGTGTAGATAGTATTACGTTAACTATTTACAATGATTTATTTATTAATTTTCTATTTTTGAACATTTGGGTTATATCCTACCTTCACTCTCACAGATAGAACTGCAAGATTATATTTTCATTTAAATGCTACATCTTTAATTATTTCATTAGAATAAATTATCAGATATGAAATTTTTAAAGATATTTTTCAATAGAAAGAAAAAAGTAATCCCTATCAAATAACCATTAGTGGACCAAGGGAACAACAGCATAGGTATTAACACCACATGCCTCATGGGGAAAAAAAATGGTATTATTTAATGAAAGAAGAATTTATCTTTCTTTAGAAAAGGTTTGGGCAATTACCTTTGGATTTCAGGAAGCCATCGCCATCAATAAGAAAAGGGACTATCCCAAAGGCTGAACATTTTATATAAAGGATCAATTTCTCTAAAATATAATACTTCTGTAATGCTGCAAAGTAATCCTGGCTTTTTAATTCTCCCAGTCAGAATCCTAAGATTTGGACTAGTATTTTCTAACAAGAACAGTTAGCATTTTATAGATTGTAAAATATCGGATTATTTAATACCTATTTCTATCTTTATATTAGGACACAGATAAAAAATTGTACCCCATAAAACAGAGACGTTTCTTTAACACCTTATGAACTGCAGTCTTGCTTAGGTGTAATTGTCGAGCACACGCACACACAGATTTTTTAGGGCTCCTTAGGTAGCTATCCCGTATATCCTCTACAGCAGGGGTCCCCAAACTGTGGCCCCCTAAGGCCATTTATCAGGCCCCCCCGCCATACGTCCGGAAGGGGCATCTCTTTCATTGGTGGTCAGTGAGAGGAGAACAGGATGCATCCACACCCATAGTTCCCATTGAAATATTGGTCAGTTTGTTGATTTAAATTTACTTGTTCTTTATTTTAAATATTGTATTTGTTCCCGTTTTTTTTTGTTTTTGTTTTTTTTTACTTTAAAATAAGATATGTGCAGTGTGCATAGGGATTTGTTCATAGTTTTTTTTATAGTCCGGCCCTCCAACAGTCTGAGGGACAGTGAATTGGCCCCCTGTGTAAAAAGTTTGGGGACCCCTGCTACACAGACTCGTCACTGCCTGTTGGCCTACCAGAACGGGGTTTCTCCACCAAACTGCCAGTTTCCTTCAACTGCTTATCCCACCGAGTAATGTTATTCCTATGTGGTGGCGCTTCATTATAAATGTGCCGATATTCACGTTGCACTTTGGTCACTGATTCGATTTAGCGAGCCACAGAACACAGTGAACTTTCCTCTGTACCAGCCACATCTTGACTGGCATGGCCGTGGGCTGCTCTGCTGTATGCACGGTGTTACATCATTATCTGTGCATGCGCACATGCTGCCACATCATCCTACCAAAACTGGGAGTGTTTTCCTTTTATTTGGTGCAGATTTCACATTTCTATCGTCTTTTGTTGCTTTCCTGTGACCGGTCAAAAGTGCACCATGACTTTACGGACACATTGTATATAAGGGTTCCTCTTAAGTAAATTTACAAGTTGTTCATATGGAAAAAAGATATGCAGGTTACGATCATTACAGTAGCTTTATTAACTCTTGTGTTTTGCATACTCACAACTGTAAACCTACTTTTCCCACCCTTGTACATGTGATTTTTAAGGACGGGTAGACTCAAAAATAAACACTCCATGGACCAGAAATGTAGCAGGTAGCAGAAACTCGGGACAGAGCATTCAAGTCCCCATAGCCTCCGTCTTGCTGGGCTCTGGGTCTAGAAACAGGCAAAGGAAACCACGATTTCAGTTCCTAAAGGGTAAGAGGAATAAGCATCTCTCTATAAGAAAAGTAAAGAAGCCAGACTAGTGCTTGAAAAAAGAGATTGAAGAAAGGCTCCAGCTCTTGTGAGACGTTAAAGGGCCCCTCTTCACCACTGTCTGGGGCTGTGGACGTGCCTAGGAGGCAGAAAGACCAACAGCCCCGTAGCAGCACCTGTGCCAGAGCACCACCAGCTGGTGCGGCAGTTGGTCTACAGGATGCCCAACATCAACACAAGAGTAGAAGACTCACTTTGGTTCTGGGGAAAGTCTCTGATGGGACTGGATGGTGGCAGCAACTGTATCTACAGAGGTCAAGATATGAAAACATAAATAACAAAAGTTGATTGAATACAAAGGAAGGAAAAGAAAAGAAAAAAGTAAAAAATGAAAGGTAAAAAATACAGCAATAAATGCATGTGGAATCAAATAAATGGAAAGGGATTAAATTCACCTATTGAAATGTGGATTATATTAGGCATAAAAATTCCAAGTATATGCACTTTATCATGGACATACCAAAACAGAAAATAGAGAACAGTTGAGCCCCTGCTAGAACTTTTATCGTGATGGCATTACAAGTTCTTTATTACTGGCCCTGGCTGGTTGGCCAAGTGGTAGAGCGTCTGCCTGGAGTGACGATGTTCTGGGTTTGATTCCTGGTCAGGGCACACAGTACAAATGACCATCTGCATCTCTACTCCTCCCTCTCCCCCTCTCACTTCTCTCTCTCTCTCTCTCTCTCTCTCTCTCTCTCCCCTCCTGCAGCTATGGCTCGATTGGAGCGAGTTGGCCCAGAATATAGAGTATGGCTCCATGGTCTCTGCCTCAGGCGCTAAAGAATGGCTCTGGTTGCAATGGAGCAAGGGCCCCAGATGGGCAGAGCACTGCCCCCTAGTGGACTTGCTGGGTGGATCCCAGTGTAGCTAGCACAAGTGGGAGTATGTCTGCCTCCTTCCTCTCACTGAATAGAAAAAAAAAGAAAGAACAGTTGAATAGAATTATGACACAAAACATTTCTGATATGTTATATATTTCCCAATATCACATGCTTGTTTGATTTCTATCACAGAGAAGTTTTTCATTTTTATGAAATCAAATTTAGCAGCATTTTCCAAAAGAAAAATGGCTTTAATGGTGAACTCAAATATACTTTCTTCTAATCGTCTTATGGTATTTTGTTAAATCCCTGATCCACATGGAATATGATAAACAGAATATATATATTTATGTGTGTCTGTGTATAAATTTAGAAAAGTGAATACTCCAACATCACTTATTAATAACCAGCAATGACATATCTGAAATGTTCTCTTTACCATATTCTAAATTTCAAATATTTAGATCAATTTTAAAGTCTTACTTTTATTCCACTGTTCTCTCACACCTTTAACAAACTATTTTAATTAAAGCAGCTTCAGAATACACTTTAATATTTGATAGATTTATAGTTCTTTTATCATTATTCTTCTTCAAAATTAATGTAGTAAATCTCATTGGCTTATTTTTCCAGATAAACTTTAGCATAATTTCTCTAGCCTCCTCCCTAACTCCTGCCAAAGAAAATCACTATTATTAATTAAAATTATATTAAATTTCCAGGTTAACTTTAGTAGAAATTTGCAACCTAGTCTAATGAGCAGTGCCCAGTAAAATCTCATTTACTACAATTCTACTGTCTGAAAATAGGATATTCTCTTCCCTCATGGTGGGAGAAGGGTGTTAGAAGGGGTGAGAGGGGTGGAAACCTATAATTCCCAGAATGCCCTATCTTCCAAGGCTCTCCCTTTTCTCCATTTTTTTCCTGAAATGCACATACCTCCTGCTTTTCACAAACCTTTACATATGTAGAAGAGTTTTATTACATTCCTTCATTTATGTATGAGAAAACTGAGGCTCTCTGCAAGGTTATGACACCTGTGGTAAGTCATGTAGTAAATAAAATCAAGATTTGATCTAGTCCACAACCTGAGTCACTGCTATATCACTACTGTTCTGCCTTAGACTTGAAGGAACTGTAGTGAGAATTCAGGAATTGCTAACAGATCAAGTCATAAACTAAAAGTATATATACATTTTTAAATAAGAGAACAATAATTAATGTTTTCTTTCAGCAAGAAGCAGTCTTTTTTGGAATGGATAGAAATCATAAATGTTACATTTATAAATCAGATTTTAAACCAAACTGTAGTAGGTGATCATTGATACTTAAGTAAAGTCACTTAGAAGAAGAAAAAGAACTGAAGAACACCTTAAAGAACACTGAGAGTGAATGTATTTATTAGCTCCCCTTCATTTCAGCTCCCTTTGGGGTCAAAGTGCCTACAACTGTGCTTCCAGGCTATGCCCCTGCCCAGACACTGGACAGAGAGGTGTTAAATGGGGTAACAATTTCTGCTGATCCTACAGACATGCAGGAGAATGTGGGGAGAACTGTACATATTATGTTTATAAAATAATATCCCCAAATGACAGAAATGAAAATTGATTCCCAAGAAAATGCAGATGCTAAGAATGCAAATAAATGTTCATTATAAAGACTTCATGACTCTTTCCTTTTCTGGTACATTCTTTGTTTATCAATTACCCAAATTATACTGGGGCATAGTATTTTATCAAAAAGCTTGTGCAAACATTTTTATACAAGCGCTTAAACATCTCGTGTTCCCACAAAACTTTGATGTCCTGAAAAATCTAATTATTACTGGTAACTTTAAAAGATCACAGTAATTTATTTTTGTCAAATGTGACTAAAGATTAATGGATACAATCAGGAATAATTTGGTAAAAACATATCAAATGCAGAGAAAGCAAAATTTGTTGTTAAGTGAAGCATCAAATATAATAAAAGAGCAAATTCCATGAATGAACGGCAACAATGCACAACTCATTAACCAAATGCCCATGATTATCTCACACTTCAGGGGGCTGCTGATACGATCAGAAATGGTAGTAAAGGGATAGCTATAGATTAACTTCAGCATCGCTATACATTTTAATTATAAAGGCTACCCCCAGAGGGCTACTGGCACAAAAAAGGAATTACAGACTAAGGTTTATCCATCCCTTTTATACATCACAATTCCACATATACGAAATAACACATTCAGTTAATTATTTTAAAAGACAACAAACAATATGCCAAAATATATTAAAAGTACATTTTCTTAGCTGTTAGTAACTATAAAAATGAAAAGTCTGCTTAACATTCAGACTCTGGAAACTATTATCTCTCTAAAATCATCATCATAACTATTATTACTAATCCTTACCCCCAATCATCTGCTAATTAACTCATTAATGTCCCGATCACTACTGAATGTCCTTCGCTGCTCAAAGAAAAAAATGTGTTAATTCAGCAAATATTCATTGTGTAAAAGCTCCTAGAGGGCAAGGCTACGTCTTCTTAGTTTGTAGTCTCAGAGCTGAGTAAGTACTCAGCTCACCATCAGTATTGTTTCAAATAGAAAAAAGAAAAAGAAGAACTGGAAACAACCCTAAGGATCATTAATAAGAACATCCAGCCTGACCAGGTGGTGGTGCAGTGGATAGAGTGTCAAACTGGGATGCAGAGGACCCAGCTGAAATCCTGAAGTCACCAGCTTGAGCGTGGGCTCATCCGGCTTCAGCACGGGCTCACCAGCTTGAACATGGGTTGTTGGCTTGAGTGTGGGATCATAGACATGATCCCATAGTCACTGGCTTGAGCCCAAACGTCACTGGCATGAGTCCCAAGGTCACTGGCTTGCGCAAGGGGTCAATCGCTCTGCTGTACTCCCCCCCATCAAGGCACATATGAAAAAGCAATCAATGAACAACTAGTGCCACAATGAAGAACTGATGCTTCTCATCTCTCTCCCTTCCTGTCTGTCTGTCCCTATCTGTCCCTCTCTCTGTCTCTGTCACACAAAAAAAAGAATATTCACATCTTTGTGATGAATTTTTCATTAAAAAGAAAACACTACCAAATAGTAGCTACAGTATGATCTTGTATTTTAAAAGGCTGTATCTAGAAAGCATTCAAAGTGAGCAGAGGTGAGACTTTTCAAAAGGAATAAAATGCATTTAATAGTGGTTGGCTTATTATTATTTCATTCACACTCCTTCAACAACCCTAACACTTCAAGGGAAGCTGGCTTTCCAACTCCCCTTACCTCCCCCTGCCATTCTAGATCTCCATTTAAACTACTTCCTCCATCTTCATAGAATCTTCTCATGTTCTCCTTCTATCATTGACACCTAGTCAGTTCTCAATTCTGGATTCTACCAAATTGGGCATATTTTCTGCCTCCACTCTGAGCACTACTAGACAGACATGGGAGCAGACATACACACGCATTTGCGCGCGCGCACACACACACACACACACGTATCTTGTGTAGACAACAAATTTACATTTACTAATCTCAGCAAAGTAACCCTAACACTCTATCACAATCTCTATAAGGTAGTTCTAAACATTTTGTATATCGAAGTCCCCTATCCTACTTACAAGTAGAACTCAGTGTTTAATAACAGCTCTTTTTTTTCTGTATTTTTCTGAAGTGAGAAGCAGGGAGGCAGAGAGGCAGGCTCCTACATGTGACCAACCAGGATCCACCTGGAATGCCCACTAGGGGGCGATGCTCTGCCCATCTCGGGCATTACTCCATTGCAACTGGAGCTATTTTAGCATCTGAGGCGGAGGCCATGGAGCCTGTCTTCAGCGCCCAGGAACAACTCTGCTCCAATGGAGCCTTGTGAGGGAAAGAGAGAGATAGAAAGGAGAGAGGGAAAGGGGAAGAAGCAAATGAACGCTTCTCCTGTGCGCCCAGGCTGGGACTCAAACCCAGGACTTCCACATGCCGGGCCAACACTCTACCACTAAGCTAACTGGCCAGGGACTTAAGAAAAACTCTTAATAGTCACACAATCTCCTATTTTATATCTTAGAATCTTTGTCCTTTGTTTCTGCTCTGAGAAACGTCTCCTATCTTCCTGCCAAAGCTAAGATACATCTCTGCTATCTCATTCCTTGAATTTTTACCAGATCTTGTTCCATATGCTGACTTCTATTACTTGCATATTAAAGTTCTCTTGCACAGGCTTTGAGACTACAGAAATATTCAGATTGCTTCTATCTTTAAAAAGGAAAAGGAAAGGAAAGGAAAGGAAAGGAAAGGAAAGGAAAGGAAAGGAAAGGAAAGGAAAGGAAAGGAAAGGAAAGGAAAGAAAGATGGAAGGAAGGAAGGAAGGAAGGAAGGAAGGAAGGAAGGAAGGAAGGAAGGAAGGAAAGAGGGAAGGAAGGAAGGAAAGAGGGAAGGAAGGAAGGAAGGAAGGAAGGAAGAAAGGAAGGAAGGAAAGAGGGAAGGAAGGAAGGAAAGAGGGAAGGAAGGAAGGAAGGGAAAGAAGGGGAAAAGCAATTCTTGTTCATATTACTTATTACTTCCTTTCTTTAAATCCTACTATACCATCAATTACCTCTTTTCTCTTGGGTGTCTAGATCTCTTAAAAGTGCATGCCCATCCCAGTTCCTTCCTTATTGCCTATCCATTTCTCTTCAGCAACTCAAAGTGATATATTTAGTCAAGTCCAATACCAGGCCCAGTCTTGCCTGTCTACCCTTCTGTCATTCTCCCCTATACAGCCTGGATGCTCTAAATTGACACACAAGCTGTCTCCCATGTGTACTGCCTCCTTGCTGTTCCTACTGTATGTTCCTTCAGATTGGAACACTTTTCAGCCAGCAATGTTTTGCCTATTAAATGTCTATCTGTGCTAGGTAGCAGTTTTCTTTCTTATGGGCACAAACCTCATTCATGAGGGCTCTGCCCTTATGATCCTATCACCTCCCAAAAGCCCTCCCTACTAATACTATCACATGGGGGGTTAGGGTTTCACGATAGGGAAGACACAATGTTCAGATCACAACAAATTCAATCTTTGCCTGGCCTGTGGTGGCACAGTGGATAAAGCATTGACCTAGAATGATGAGGTCATCAGTTTGAAACCTGAGACTCGCCCAGTCAAGGCATATATAGGAGTTGATGCTTCCTGCTCCTCCCTCCTCTTTCTCTCTCTCTTTCTCCCTCTCTCTCTGTCCTCTCTAAAATGAACAAATAAAATCTTAAAAATATAATTCAATTCATGATTTTTTTGAAGAAATCTTTTAAAGCCACTCTTATTTTATGGTTTAAAATAGTTAATATAGTTTATAAATCTAGTTTACCATAATCCTGTACAGTATGATTCTGAACAATACAATCACCAAAAGAGTAAGGATACCAGTGTTAGCTGACGTACAATGTGGAATAAACTCCTCCCACAGGAGTACTTGGGTACCATATGTGATACCGAACTGCCTAACTTCTAATTCCATTGGTGGTGCTAGTTTTAATTTGCATATTAAATATTATTGTTAGTAGTTGGCAAAATTTCCTTATTTTTCTTTCAATAAAAATGGAACTCTATTATTTCTTCCCATAGTTAAATGGATTGTTTATATATATATCTAAGGTAGAGTGTCTAATTACATTAAAGACCTACTTCATATTTGAAGAAATGATTTCATATTAAATTTAAAATTTTATACATTTTTCTTTTTAGTTTTAGAGATGTATAGCAAATATTCTCTATGGGGTGGACAATTTATTTGCAAATAAAGTTGAATAAAGTCACAAAAGTAACATCAGATTAATAAAAATCACAGGAATACAGAGTTTTCTTTTTAAATAAATTCCTTTAAGGGTAAAAAATTATATTTAATTTTAAAATTGTGAAAGCTTCTACATTAGAAGAAATATGAAGCTGCTTCACAAATGATGAAAAATGAGTAATGCAGCAGAAATGTGACTAGTAGCACAGAATGTCTAGTGTGTGTTTACACTGGGGAAGAAAGATGGCCCCTTCTTTATCTGTGTTACATCCATCCACCTCAGGACTTACCTCTTGTGACAGCATCTAGTGCACAGCCACACCCTGTTGCTCCTCCTCCAATGATAAGGACATCGAATTCAGCCATGTTTTGCAAAGTCAGCAGCTGAGCTTCTCTGGAAGGAGGCTCCCTGTTAACAGGTTCTGAAATGCACTCTGCTGCTTCAACATAGGCCAGGCTCATCTGATGTAAAAGGAGACCATTTTCAGTTGCTTGTCTAGAATGCTAATTTATTAAAGTTTACAACATACTACAAGAAATATGTCAGGAAGATAAGGAATACCAGAGCTAGACCATAGTCCACGGCCCACAGGAGTTACAGGACCATAACTCCTTGGAAGAAAACCAAGTTTTTAAAATCTAGGTGCTTTTTCCCCCATTGAATTACAACTATTGAGCCAGAGAAAAGTTGGTTTCAGATTCAACCTCTCAACTGCTTATTCTTGTTTCACATACAGACAAGCTTAATTATTTTCCATATTGCACAGCAATTCCCAAATACCCTGTCTAAAGCAATTTATAGGGAACATGAGGAAATGTTTTTATCCAGTAGCAGCAAATCATTCAAATAACATTTAAAAGTTTTGGAAGGAGGAAGAAAAAGCACTTTATAACTTTCTGCAATTTCTTAAATGTATGTGTTCTTCATTCTTTAATTCCCCTGATAAAAATATATTCTAGAGTTTGGAGGTCTGTAAGTTTAAGTCAGTATAATTAAAAAGAATCTGTTTAACATAAGTTTAAGTAATCAGCTAAGGCTAATGGGAATAATATTTTTCAAAGATCTTAGAGGCTTACTGTTAGATGTTTTAATATGAAATTATAAGTTTTATACATTTAATATACACTATTTTGATTTTGAAGGATTTAACAATAATATAATTAAAGCCAGCCATAGTCCCTCTAAAGAATAATGACCCTCTTTCATTAGAATGTAATTTATCATTCTAAATCTAAAATGATTCTGGTCTTTAAAAAAAAAATAGTAGTAGCCAGAAGTCAGAGTCAAAATCCTAGAAAAATAGGTATATGTTTTTCCCCAAAATGCTAACACTAGGCTCATTCACTATATTGACAATGCTGGCTAACGTCGCTCTAATAGTTCATTATCCACAGAAGCAGCATTTCTATTTTCTTTTCTTTAAATCACAGTATCTGCATAGCCACAATGGCAGTGTTTTCCTATGCTGCTGCAGGGGCCACATAAGAAATTCGGAACCACAAGGCCACTGCTTGCTCAAGGAAAGGTGATCTTAGCACTGATCGTTCTGACAAGTGAATTTTATTCAGTCAAATAAAGTAAACCAAATTCCTCCTTACAGTTAGATTTCATTATGTTTATTTTTTAAAAAATCTAGAAGTCATGATATAAGGCTGGTGGTCGTGGCCATGAAGGTTCACACCGAATTCAGGCAGACGGTAAAGAACTGTGGAGCTGGAGGATGGTGCGCCATTCCGTTTATTAGAGTCTCACAATAGTGGAGAAGCAAGTAGGCAAGGCAAACTGCTTCTCTCTCTCTCTCTCTCTTTCTCAGGACTCACAAGCAAAACAGTCCAGGGGGGGAAAACCACTTCTCTGGCAAACAATGGCCCCTCCCAATGGTGGCAGGCAATCTGCAATTTACATTCTGCCATCCTGAGGGCAAGCACCAATCAGGCAAAGTACCAGGTGAGCAAGCCTTACACACTTGTTTGCCTAACACATGGAATACACTGAAAGAAATGAAAATTATGGTCAGAGAGTCCTACTTTAGGTCTTAGCACTCTTGTTTACCAGTAATGGACTTTGACCCATTATCTCTCTGGGTCTTGGTTTCTTCACTTATAGAATGTGATAAAGTTCCTGTCAGGACTGTCTCTTCATTTCTGTCTGAATGGTACATGATATGAAAGTAGCTGCTCAACTACAACGCACCACTAAAGAATTATTGCTGCTACTGTTTGATTCTTAATAGCATACAAAAGGAAACTTTTCAAACATATTTTACTAAGTATCATAAAAACAAAAAGATATAATTATATCTACATAATTATAAAAGATATAATTTCAGGCTATTAATTCAGATGCCAAGACACAAAAATCTTATTCTCCTTTATAAAATTTTTTCTAATTATTTGTTAATAACCTTTTCCCCATGTTCACATTTACATACATTTAAGGTAACAAACTAAATAAATGTACTTAACTGCTAGGTGCTATGAAGACTAAAACAACTTTCATTCATAATCTATATCTTCCATTATTTAATGAGGAAAAATATATAAACATACCCACACACACACAGAGCACTGGGCTATGATGAGTTAGATGAGGGAGGGAGAGTCTTTCAGTGGAGGATTTCAACTGGGCTATGCATGATAGACAGGTAAGACTTGAATATGAGACTAACAAGTGACTAAACCACCAGTGAGTTTTCACATATCAAAAGAATTTTGCTGACATTTTCTGTTTTCTAGAAATATTTGAAAAATAAATTTTTGTTCTTTTAAAATTAATTTTAGAAAAGAAAGGATGGGAGAGAGAGAAAAACATCAATTTGTTGCTATACTCATTTATGCATTCATTGGTTGTTTCCTGCATGTGCCCTGAACCAGAATCAAACTCACAACCTTGGTGTATCGGGATGATGCTCTAACCAACTTAGCTACCCGGTCAAAGGCTAAGTCCTAATGAAGTACATGATACTAAAAGTCCCATATTCTTCTCTGCTAACAGGTTGTAACTACGAATATTAAATTCAAATAAACTTCTTCAGTAATAATTTATGGGTATCTCTCATGTTTTGTGCTTATCTCATTACATTGATTGAACTGATTCTTTTCTCTTCATCCCCCATCTCATCCTTGTCATCAGCATGCTCTAATTTGTCTCATCTTAACAATCAAAAATACCTCTTAACATGTTTCTAACAATCACCCTAAAAATTATTGAAAGCCCTAGATATCCTTGTTATTTCTACTGCCTCACCTCCTACTCACTCCTCAACTCACTCTAATCTAGATTTTCTCATATACATTAGTACAACCAGCACCACCACCAAACTAGGTAATGTCAAATATGGTGCTAAATCCAATGAGCATGTCCCACCCCTTGTTTTAGCTGTCATATCAGCATACATATAACTGTTCACTCGACATCTGGAAGACAGTCTTCTGAGTTGAGATTCTCATCCTCTCTCTTTCATTCTCTCCCTACCCAGCCTTTTAACCACTTTCTCCTACTTGCCTTTGAATGTCCATCTACTGCTCAACATAAAACGCTGAGGTTCCTATTGGATCTGTCTGAATTTGAATCACTGTTCCCAAATCACTAAATACTCCCTCTAGAGAATCTCTTCTACCTCCATAGTGTCAGATATCTTTTTTACCATACTGACTTTCAATTTTGTTCCCCTATTCCAGAACTAGCTATCAAACTACCTACTTGGTATCTCCATTTGGAGGTCTCACTTATATTTTAAAACTGAACTGATGACTTTATCTCCCCAAACTTTTTTTGCCCTCTCGATGTTCCTCACCTCAGTAAAGGTACCCTTATGCATCCTGTTCCCTATACCGCTCACCCCAGTCCAACACTTGATAAATCACCAAGTTCTACCACTCTACCTCCTAAAAAATTCTCACATCTAGTCACATAATCTTCACTGTCATTTTTCATCAAGGTGCCTTCTTTTTCCCCTATACTAATATGGTATCCTCCTACAGGTCTCCACTCATTTCCCATGCCTCCTTCTGAGTCATGATCTATACGATAGCTGGGGTAATCAGTTTAAAACCCAACTAAGGTTGCTTCCATGTATAAAACCCTTCATGAGTTTCCAACTAAAGGGGAAAAAAAAACAAAATTCAGAACCATCTGAAATATGATAAAATGGAAGTCCTAAAACTGAGGAATTAAATAAGTCACATGGAGACTGGTAGAAAGTGCAGAGATGTGGAACGGCTAATTCCACACCCACGTGAGTTAAACCTGTCAGATAAAACTCAAGAGGGACATCTCAGCTGCCTCAGCTGCAGAGGTTCCCCTGAGCTGTGAGGGGGCCCAGCTACACAACAGGCCCCCCAGTCCAGGATTAGAATGCTAGGAAGAGAAGTCACCATAACTTCTGTTTGTAAAACCAGCAGGGATTGAGGCTGAGGGAGATGGAAGGCTATTGTGGTACCAGGAAGTTCCTCTTAAAGGGCTTGCAAATGGTCTTACTCAGACTCACTCCCTCTGAGCTCAAACACTGGGACTGCAGCTTGAAAGACAGAGATATATGGAGAGAAACTGAATTGCCTGGCATCAAGGCAAGACCTTGGGGGAGCAAGTTTCTCCCACACAGAAGTGCTGGCAGAGGTCACTGTTACTTATCTGAGATCTTTTCCCAAAAAGCCAGCAAATGGAAGCCATAACTGAGTCTCCATCAACCCAGCTATCACTGTTTGCTCTACCCCAGTGATTCGCAGAGACCTCACCCATCAACTTACAGGCCCACCCAAACATTTCCATAAAATGGCTTGTCTTGGCTCATACTACAAATATTTTGTGTGTGTGTGTGTGTAACAGAGACAGAGAGAGGGACAGATAGGGACAGACAGATAGGAAGGAGAGAGATGAGAAGCATCAATTCTTTGTTGCAGCTCCTTAGTCTCCTTAGTTCAGTGGTTCTTAACCTGGGTTCTATCGAACCCTAGGGGTTCGATGAGTCGGTCTCAGGGGTTCAGAGAAGCCTCTGCCGCAGAGGCCAGAATAAAGTAATACCGTAATTTGTTGTGAGTTCATGCACTTTGTTGGTTTTGTTCTTTGAGCAAGGTGATGTTCATGCACGGCTCATTTTGTGCAACAGTAAAAATCCATATACCTATTTCTGAATTTGGAAAACAAAATCATATTTTATTTATCACTAAAGAAGGGTTTGGTGAATGCGCAAATGAAACTGGTGGGTTCGGTACCTCAAAAATGGTTAAGAACCACTGCCTTAGTTATTCATTGATTGCTTTCTCATATGTACTTTGACGGGGGGGTGTGGGGGAGGGCTGCAGCAGAGCAAGTAAGCCCTTGCTCAAGACAGCAACCTTGTCTGACCTGTGGTGGCGCAGTGGATAAAGCGTCAACCTGGGAACACTGAGGTCGCCAGTTCAAAACCCTGCACTGGTCTGGTCAAGGCACATATGGGAGTTGATGCTTCCAGCTCCTTCCCCCTTTTTTTCTCTCTGTCTCTCACTCACTCTGTGTCTCCTCTTTAAAATGAATAAAGAAAAAATAAAAAAATATCCTTTAAAAAAAAAGGCATGGGGTTCCCCCAAATAGGGGGCCTCAAAGTCAGCCTCAAAAAAAAAAAAAAGAAAAAAAAAAGACAGCAACCTTGGGCTCAAGCCAGAAACCTTTGGACTCAAGCCAGTTACCACAAAGTCATGTCTATGATCCCATGTTCAAGCCAACAACCCTGTGCTCAAGCTGGCAAGCCTGTGCTCAAGCCAGATGAGCCCATGATCAAGCCAGTGACCTTGAGGTTTCAAACCTGGGTCCTCCGGATCTCAGTCCAATTCTCTATCCACTGTGCCACTGCCTGGTCAGGCTCATACTACAAATTTTTGAAATCTCTCAAACAAGCAGCATCTGGCTTTAGAGTGTCCCTATACCTCTCACTAAGTAGCCCCACACACAACACTAGTGACAGCCAGCCTTGACTCACATCTTGGCCCCTCCTGGGATCTTCAAGTAGCAGAGATCTGCAGATCAATTTGTAGCTCATGCCAGGTGCCCCTGGGATGGCAGAAGC
The DNA here is from genome assembly GCA_037038555.1 of Rhynchonycteris naso. NCBI lineage: Eukaryota > Metazoa > Chordata > Mammalia > Chiroptera > Emballonuridae > Rhynchonycteris > Rhynchonycteris naso. The sequence goes on from CM072997.1 coordinate 79,065,814, forward strand.
TAACCTTGGCCTGAACCTCCTGGGAAACCACAGAGCCAGAGGACCCAGTGAACATTATCAGACCACATTGAAACACCACCAACTATCTCCACAAGCAACATACTCAAGGGATAAACTTAGTGGGCACCAGAGCCCCACTAAAGTAAGTCCTGCTCTGTGGTTGGAACCCTGCACAGCTGATCTTCCACGGGGCTCAGAGGTTGGTAGTTGACAGCCACAGCCAGTCTTTGCAGATGATTGGAAATCCCTCCCATTGACATGCCAAAAGGAATCAAGGTTAAACTACAAGAGGAAGGTGTACACAGCCCACATGGTGAAGGGCAGGGCACACCATAAGTGGCCAGTTTGGGTTATAAGGGAGGCTGTGCTACTGGACCCTACAGAACACTTAATACATTAGGCCATTCTACCAAGCCTGGAAGATGCAGCAGCCCCACATAATACATAGAAACAAACAAAGGAAGGCTATCAAAATGAGGAGACAAAGAAACAGTCCCAAATAAAAGAACAGAACAAAACTCCACAAAAGGAACTAAACAACACAGAGATAAGCAATCTACTAGATGCAGAGTTCAAAACACTGGTTATAAGGATGCTCAGTGAACTTAGAACTTCAACAATACACAAAAGAACCAGTCATAAATAAAGGATAGACTAACTGAAATAAAGAATAGTGTACAGGGAATCAATAGTAGAATAGATGAAGCCAATAATCAAATCAGTGATTTGGAATATAAGGAAGTAAAATCCACCCAATCAGAACAGCAAAAAAGAAAAAAAAAGAATCAAAAAAAAAATACATATATATATGACACAATGAGAATAGTGTAAGGAGCCTCTAGGACAACATTGAGTGTATCAACATTTACATCATGGGGGTGCTGAAAGGAGAAGAGAAAGAGCAAGAAATTAAAAACTTATTTGAAAAAATAATGACAAAGACTTCCTCAACCTGGTGAGGAAAATAGAGACATAAGTCCAGGAATTAAAGTGAGTCCCGAAGATGATTAACCCAAAAAAGCCCACACCAAAACACATCATAATTAAAATATAAAAATTTAAAAACAAAAGGAAAATCCTAAAAGCAGCAGGAGTAATCAGTTATCTTCAAGGGAGCTTCCCTAAGACTGTCAGCTGATTTCTCAATGGAAACTTTTCAGGACAGAAGGATTTGGCACAAAATATTTAAAGTGATGAATAGAAAGAACCCACAACCAAGGTTACTCTACCTAGCAAAACTATCATTTATAATCAAAGGACAGATAAAGTTTCCCAGACTAGAGGAAGCTAAAGGAGTTCAGGACCATCAAATCAGTATTATGTGAAATGTTAAAGGGTCTTCTTTAAGAAGAAGGAAAAAAAAAAGATAAAAATATGAACAATAACATGGGAATAAATACGTATCTATCAACAAGTGAGTCTAAAAAACAAAATAAGCAACAGAACAGAAACAGACTCATAGATACAGAAAACATTTTGATGGTTTTAAAATGAGAGGTGTTGGGGACTAAAGGTTGCATTAAAAAGGTGAAGGAATTTAGAAGTACAAATTGGTTGTGACAGAACAGTCATCAGGATTTAAAGTATAGCATAGCAAATATAGTCAACAACATTGTAATAACTATGTGTAGCATCAGATGGGTGCAAGATTTATTGGCATGATCAATCACTAAGTTATGCAATGTCCAATCACTGTGGTATACACTCGAAATTAATATAATATTGTATGTCAACTGTAATTGAAAAATAAAAATGATTGTTTAACATTTTTTAAGACTTCATTCATTTTAAAGAGGAGAGAGAGAGATAAAGATAGATGGATAGAGGAGGGTGGAGGGGGAGGAGCAGGAAGCATCAACTCCTATATGTGCCTTGACCAGGCAAGCCCAGGTTTTAGAACCGGTGACATCAGCATTTTGGGTGGATGCTTTATCCATTGCGCCACCACAGGTCAGGCCGAAAAATAAAAATGATTTTAAATAAGAAGAACAACTACTGATTGATGCAATATGAATGAATCTCATATTCACTATACTCAGTCATGGTCAGCAAACTATGTTCTTCCACCCAAATCTGGCTGCCACTTGTTTTAATAAATAAATTTATTTTCAAGTATGACCACACTCAATTATTCATGTATAGCCAATGACTACAACAGCAGAATGAATAGTTGCAATCAAAACTATATGTCCTCTAGCCTAAAACATTTACTAAGTGGCCCTTTACCGACAAGTTTGCCAATCCCTGTGCCAAGAGAAAGAAGTTAGACTCAGAAACCTACATATAGTACAATTTTGTTTATATTATTCTGTGTAAAGGCAAACATATAGGGTCAGAAGACAGATCAGTGATTGGCCAGGGTTGAGTGTTGGGGGTGGGAAAGGATGACTACAAACAGGATAACAGAACTTTTTGAGGATGATAGAAATACTCTATATGTTGATTGTGGTGGTGATTATATGACTATATACACTTGTTAAAGCTCACAGAATTATATATTTATAAAGAGTGAATTTTACTGCATGAAAATTACACTCCCAATTATATATTAATAAACATAACTAAAAAGTAATAGTACACAGTTATTATGTAGAAGGCACTATTAGAAAGGTTTTACATTTTTCTATTCATTTAATTCTCACAATAACCCTATAAGCCAGGTACTATTAAACTCTTCATTTTACAGAAGAAGTAACAGACAGAGAAGTCATGCAATCAGCCCATGATTATGCAGCTGGTTATGGAAGAGCTGGGCACTGAACCTACACAGCCTGGCAACAGACTAAGTTTTACATTGCTACACCATTGCTGACTCCACATACAATCCAAGGGGGGGGGGGATTAAGAGACAGACTAAATAGTTATAATAAAATAAGTTATCAACAGTTGTCAAATGCAAAGTTTTTTATTTTGTTTTGTTTTGTTTGGTTTGGTATGGTTCTGTTGTGGAGCTTTCGCTGAACAGTCCTCCCAAAACAATTTTTAAAAAATACATGGCACTATTGAGGGGAATTTATTTAATTCTGACACTACATTTAAAATAACATTTTATTTTTGTTTATTTTTTTTTTCATTTAAAAGCTGGAAAGTGTTGCAACTGCGAAGCTAAGCACCAAGTTTATTTTAGAGGCAGTACACAGCCTGAGGCCCTGCTTCTAATTATGAGGAGAGACTCATCTTGGCTTCATATGGCTTTGAGTCACAAAAACACATCTGCACCCTGCCTTTTCTAGAATATATTGATGGTGGGGAAATAAAGAAGAGGAAGCAGCAGGAATAAAACAGTGGAGGTAAGTAACAGCATGCTCTAAAAAATGAGGCTTTGTGCTCCAAACCTTCCCAGGCCTGCCCTCTTCTCACCCTTCTCCTGCCTGAGGCCATGTGAGTCCACGGGCACCAGGGAGACAGGCTCCATTCAGGGACTGACCCAGAGATGCTGGGAGAAGGCTTGCAAAGGCCACCTGCTCTAAATCACCTGAGATATCTGTGTCCTAAGAAGACATCTCACCCACTGTCACTCATTCAAGCAATATGTATTGAAGGCCCTCAAGGAATCTCCACACTGGAGGACAAAACAAAAAGATAAAAAGGAAACTGTAATATCACTTAGCAGCTGGATTTAAGATAGAGAAGAGGCTACAAGAGCCAAAGGAGGCACCCCTAACCCAGACCTGAGAAAGTATCCTGGAAATTATAGCTAAATCGGGTCACGACAGATTAATAAGTATTAGCTAGATGACAGTAACAGGAAAGGAAGTAGAAATAGCATGTGCTAAAACTAGAAGACATATTAGTGAATTACTCATCACATCACTTTCCTGAAAACATGAGCTGCACATCCAATATTTAAACACTGCTATATTTCATATAAAAATCAGAATTTCTATCTATCTGCTAGAACTGAACAGTAGTGCTACCCTTAGGCAGGGCTTGTGCAGTTAGCCCAGCATCCCCGTTCACTAGCGTCATGTCACCAGTCTGGCCCCTGTAAGCACAAAAGTTTGCCAACCCTGACCTAAAGACAGCACAAGCCCCCTACTACCAGATTCATAATCTATTGCCTAATTCAGCCTTTGACGCCGGAAGAAAACAGCCCAAGACACAAAGCACACTGCCTTTTGCCTAGCTAGTTCCAACCACAGCTTCCAAACAAAAAATTCTTTTGGAAGAATCAAAAGAATATCTAATACTATTTAATATTGTTTTAATGTTATTTCTGACTACATTTAATTGTTACAGATTATGAGGATGAAGTGTTTTTATTAAGTTGTAAGCATGTTTTAGATACATTTAAAAAAAATAAAATTCCTCCATTATTCTGATAGAAAATATACAGCTTTTGTCAAGAGACTGGTATACTGAACACTGGCCAGGAATTGAAAGCCAAGTTCAGAATCTTTGAGAGCTTACATCTCAGAGAACAGAATGGGATTCAGAATGAGATCAGTTTCACTATGTCTGTGCACCATTAGACTTGCAAATTAAAAAAAAAAAAAAATCCTAGACATTTGCAACTTCAGGTGAGACCAAAACAAGATATAATAATGAGTGTCTATTGCTGAAAGAAGTGCATATTTAAAGACCATAGGCAATTAACAACCAGGTTGTCCTGTAATCACGTAAAGTAATAATTGGTATATAAAGTAGGGTTTCATGTAAATCACTTCATACTGCAACTATCATTCTCTCTCATACTATGTGATTCAACCACATACTGATAATGGAACTGCTAGTTGCTTTGTGTTTTGTCATCACTGAAATATACTGACTGTATCTGTGTTTTCCTGGAAAGTAAAATGCAATAAGCACCTCCTTACAGTGAACCTTAAGATGCTTTAATGGCCTTCACCTTCTTAGTCACTTTGTGGTTCTAAGCAATAATTTTTATTTCTTGTAATTACATAACAGCAAGCAACATTTCTCTATGTAAACATACTTGGTGATGGATTCATGATTACTATGTAAGATCTTGGGGACCAGACAAGAGAAAACAAGTAAGTTTATCCTTCCTGGGTGGCTGAGAACACAGCTCCAGTTTACATAAAAGGTGCTATCCAACCTTTAAGTTGCGGGATGTCTCTGAGAAATCACAGAGAAACTCTTTTAATAGCAATCATATTATATCCTAACAAAATATTTTATAGCTGTAAAATAGAAAAAACCCTTTGGCTCTGTCTGACTCTACTTCAAATAAATTTTCATTGTAACAGACTACATAATCTAAGGTTTAAGGTATATGTTTCACCAGTTTTCAAATAAATATTTTTAAAATATAGAATATGGGTGTGGAGGTGTCTAAACTTGCTATTGTTCTTTAATTCCAATAGCATGCTGAGAATTAAAATACCTAGAGAGGAAGCCTGAGATCTGAGGCCAGAAAAGGAAGAAGATGAGAACTGTCACTTGCCTGAATGCTGAGAGGTCCCCAAACTGCTGCTCCCTGAGGCCATTTATCCAGCCCCCACTGCACTTCCAGAAGGGTCACCTCTTTCATTGGTGGGCAGTGAGAGGAGCACAGGATGCATCCAAACCCATAGTTCCCATTGAAATACTGGTCAATTTATTGATTTAAATTTACTTGTTCTTTATTTTAAATATTGCATTTGTTCCCATTTTGTTTTTTTACTTTAAAATAAGATATGTGCAGTGTGCAGAAGGATTTGTTCATAGTTTATTTTATAGTCCGGCCCTCCAACAGTCTGAGGGACAGTGAACTGGCCCCCTATGTAAAAAGTTTGGGGGCCCCTGCTAACCTGTTAGCTCCGTCAGGTACCACAGTGACCACAGAAGGGAGGTACCATCTTTGACCAGCAATGAAACTGAGTTTTGTGATTTCTTGGACAAGTAGCTGAGAGAAGCACCACACTTTGATCCCTGGTTTGACACTAAACCACATGTCTTCACCACCACTGGATTATCTTTGCCTACATGTGTGGGTTACCTGGGCCCCGCGATCCACCAGCCTCTTTGACACCAGCAATGCAGGACAGTGTTGACCGCAGCAGTATACTCAGAAGGCCTAGGGACCCTGCCTAGACTATACCCAGCCACACTGGGCAGTGAAGTTGACACCCAGGGTTCCAAGGAGCACCACTTTTCCTTTAAAACTTCCCTAATGCATATATCTGGAAGTGGATACAGAACTTAAAGAAGGCTCGTTTTCCCCCATCCTTCTCAGATGAATAAAATGCTAACCCATTTTGAACCCTTCCAAGCAATATAGATGGCCACTAGATACTTTTTAACCAGATGTCCAAAATAGTTTGGGGTCAAATTTGTGGTACCATTTTCCATCTATCTGTTTGAATCTAGTTGTACTCACAGCTTATAATTAGATTTCAAAACTTCTTTGTTGAAAAATCAAAAATTGTAATAATAAGTAAAATTAACATTGCCTAACTTACCTTAAAACATCTATTTTCTTCGTAGTTTGCAAACCCCTACCTAGAGAAACCCTTCATAACACAAATACACTTAACTATTAAGCAGGAAAATGGGGAGAGGAAAGCTAAGGGAGTCTCTCAATCCCACAATATCCCTAAAAGTTTCTTAAAGAGGCCTTAAAATGAATAAATAGTTGAAAATGAAATGCAAAGTCAAATCAAAATGAATGTCAGTGTTGCTCAGTTAGCAACAGCCTAGAAGCGCACCAGCTGTCAACGCTAATCATAGCTCAGTCGTTGACTCACTGTGTCACCCATAGCAGTTCAGTTAACCTCGCTGGTTTTGCATGCCAGCAATAAAATAGCATCACAAACTCCTCGAAGGCCTGGCGTGAGTTAGAATGCAAAAATATTGCCATGGCCTCACTTTGGGAGCTAAGTGTTAAACAAAAACCAAAATTATAAGGAAGATGATAGGATGCTCTTCAAAGAACATTTCCAACTCTGTCCGCATAATTTTAGTGCTTTGATGAAACATGCCTCTGAAGAAACAGTTAACCATATAGAGTAGCTAAGAATAGTTTCAACTGGCCTTAAGGAAAATACAGTGTATTCAGAATCTTTATCAAGCTTTAGCCATCAGACACAGCCTCGACATATTTAGTCATCTTTCTAGGAGAAAAAAACAAAACAAAACAGTTTTTCCAGAAATCCATGCACGAGCTTTTAAATAAGAGAAGTAAATGAATGATACAGTCTTTGGCATAAACTCTTACAATAAACCTCTCATCAAAAGAAATATAGCTCGTCTGTCACGTACGTTAGAAACTAAAGTCCAGACACAGATATAACGGCTAGATGCTTAACAAAACTTTTTCTCTTCTTCCAGAGAACACTATTGGACTGCATTTCCCACCCTCCCTTACAGTTGGCTGGAAATGATCCAGTAGGTCAAAAGCTCTTTAAGGTAGCAGAGCCACTAGAATAAAAGGGTATGGGTTCCTGAATAATTGCAAGAAACAAGTTCCCAACCTATCCACAATGGACTGTAATGTGGGCAAGAAATAAACCTTCACTGTGATAAGCCACAGAGCTTTGGGGATTGTTTTAGCTTACTCCATTAAATACAAAAATATGAAATATGGTTAGCATTAAAACCCAAGATCCACAACTCGCCTACTTTGTATGTAGTCCATACATGGTTCAAAATCTTCCTGTGATAGGTGAGGCCCCACTGTTTACAGAAAAATAAATCCATATAGGTAAAGCTCCAAAAGGGCAGATCATCCAATGCAAGCCCCTCCAAACCATGGAGCAGAGTTCTACCTTCCTGTTTCACAGAACTCATGCTGACGACACTTGAAGTAGCCAAGTAGAAACAAGAACCCTATCTTTCAATCCTCAGTCCTTTCTCCTCCTACTAAATAGTATACATTCTTCATGTGGTAGCTAACAGTATAGTTTCCATCTCAACATTAAAATCAACAAAAATGAATACTGTGTAAGAACAGCTGCTATTACAGTACTTTGTAAGATTGTTTTTTAAGAGAAAAACTGTTTATGATCCTATGAAAAATGCCTCTGGAGATGGAAGATTATTTACTCAGAGAGAACAAACAAGTCTGGTAGCCTGAATTGATTCACAAAGTTAAAAGCAATCTGGTAAGCAAACATGTCACATAATAAGAGAAATAAATGAGCGACATCAGTGCTCAAGAAACGTTATATTAATTTCAAACCCACAGATTTGCTTTAACTTAAGAACCAGAAGAATATTTACAAATGAGGTTAAATTCTTTCTTCTTTTTCTAATTTTTATTTATTGTTTTTAGAGAGAGAGAGAGAGGAACATTGATCTGTTCCTGTATGTGACCTGACCAGAAATCAAAAAGGCAACCTCCGTACTTAGGGGATGAGGTTCTAACTATCTACCATTCTATCTGGCCAGGGCAAGAAACTGAATTCTTGTGTGTGTGTGTGTGTGTGTGTGTGACAGAGACAGAGAGAGAGAGACACAGAGAGGGGCAGACAGAGAGGAAGGGAGAGAGATGAGAAGCATTAATTCTTCATTGCGGCACCTTAGTTTTTCATTGACTGCTTTCTTATATGTGCCTTGACTGGGGCGGGGGTCAACAGCAGGGCACATATAAGAAAGCAGTCAATGAAGTGACCCCTTGCTCAAACCAGAAACCCTGGGCTTCAAGCCAGTGACCTTTAGGCTCAAGCCAGCTACCATGGGTCTATGTCTATGATCCCAAACTCAATGCAGCAACCTCGTGTTCAAGCCGGTGAGCCCACACTCAAGTCAGCAACCTCGGGGTTTCAAACTTGGGTCCTCTGCATCCCAATATGACTCTCTATCCACTGTGCCACTGCCTGGTCAGGCTGAGGTTAAATTCTTAAAGATATTAAGTGTGTTCAAAACATGAATAGTTAGCCCTGGCCAGTGGCTCAGTGGCTAGAGTATTGGCCCAACATATAGATGTCCTGGGTTTGATTACCAATGAGGACACACATAAGAAGAAACCATCTGCTTCTCCCCCACCTCCCTCTCCCCCTTCTTCCCCTCTTACCTTCTCACAGACAGTGGCTCAGTTGGTCTGAACACTGGCTTTGGGCACTGAGGATAGCTTAGTTCACTTAAGCATCGGCCCCAGATGGGGTTGCCAGGTAATTCCTGGTTGGGGCACTTGTGGGAGTCTATCTCACTATCTTCCCTCCTCTCACTTAGAAAAAAAAAAGTGTGTGTGTGTGTGAGTGTGTGTGTGTGAGTGTGTGTGTATGTGTAGTTATAGTTAATGATACCACTGAAAAATGATGCTTAAGTGAAATTATTATAATTAAAAATTTTTAAACTGACATCATGATCCAGATGCTATGCTTAAGCTTGTAAGTGTGCGTGTGTGTGTGTATTTTACTTTTAAAGGCTTTACATTTTTATAGAGAAGTTTTAGGTTTACAACAAAATTCAGAAAAATTCCAGGGATTTCTCATATGCCTCTTGCCCCCACATAAGCATGGTTTCCCCATTATCAACATCCCTGACAAGAGTGGCACATTTTTTACTAAGGATAAACCTATACTGACACCTCATAATCACCTGAAATTGATAATTTAAGGGTTCACACTTGGTGGTGTATATTCCGTGGGTTTCGACAAATATAAATGACATACATTCATCATTATGATATCATACAGAGTAGTTTCACTTCCCTAAAAATCCTCTGTGCTCTTCCTGTTATCTCCTGAACACAACCCTGGCAGCCACTGATGTTTTTACTGTCTCCACAGCTTTTCTTTTTCCAGATGCCATATATTTATAATCACACAGTAGCAGCCTTTTCACAGTACTTTTTTCACTTAATAATATGCATTTCAGGTTCTTCCATGTCTTTTCATGACTTAATAACTCATTTCTTTTTAGCACTAAATAATATTCCACTGCCTGAATGTACCAACCAACAGTTTATTTATCCATTCACCTACTGAAGGACATCTTGGTTGCTTCCAAGTTTTGGCAATTATATATAAAGCAGCTATAAACATCCAGGTGCAAGCTGATATGTTCAGTTTTGTAAGAAACTACCAAAAATGTTATATCCCCACCTGCAATAAACGAGAGTTCCTATGGTTCCACATCCTCACCAGCATTCTGTGTTATGCTTATGATTTTGGTTTCTCTTCTATCATTACTCATCTAAACTTCAAGTTTCTCTAACATTAGTCAGTTTCTGTTCAGCAGTTAATATAAGCAACATTATGTCAACCAAAAGCTCAGTTATTTAAAGAAATTTGGTATGTCTTTTTTTTATTATGCCTAACAAGGCTGATTTGTTTCAAATTTTCTTATTCTATATCACAGAAAGGGAAAGCAGTATAGTAGACACGAAAGATCGGCTATGTCCTGTGATCACTGGCCTCCGTATACTGACTGACTTAGTGTCTGGCAGCGGAAAGAGCCTCAGAGTCAAGTGACATTATCCTTACCTCATGAAGAAACTAGAATTCTAAAGACGTTCATAACCTATGCACAATAACAAGCTCATGAAAACCTAGCCACACTTGAATAAAAGGCATTTAGGAAGCTAAATATCTTTTCATCTGAATACCCATTAAAATAGAGCCCAAAGTACATCTTACTTTGACTAGATATGATCATTCTATCTTTGTTGTTCTGTCAACCTTTTGAATTTTGAGTCATTGGTAATACCAACCAAAAGGCCCTGATTTACTAGACTCTCTTATAAATAATGTATTGAGAGAAAGAGGCTGCAAATAAAACAGTGTCCTCAAAACTCCTATATATTTTAACTATTCATGCATTACTAAAACAATATTCTCAAAATTCCAATATATTTTAATGATTCATGTATTACTTGGCCTCTCATTAGCATAAAATGTTTTTCTTCATAGATTTTGGTATTAACAACGAAGGTAGAATAGGCTTACCTATAATTCAACTCACATAACACATCGCTACTATCATTTTTTTCCATGTTCCGTTAATCAATACACAGAGCCAAGTGGACTATAGTAATTAGTAAGCCATTCAAAGTATAGTGAATAGCTGTATCTTACAAACTGAGACACTACTTTGCAAAGCATAAAGATCCTGTCATTAACAGCTATTACTACATCACTGACTTTAGGAAAAAATGAGTTAATTGTATTTCAAGCTAAAATGCTATATGAAAATTTTGATGTAACAAAAAATGTTAGAGCTTGTTTTTAGTATTATTTGTTTTTCAAATGTTTCACTAAAGAATTCTAATAAATAGCATTGTACTATATAGTAACTAATTTATCAAGAAGACTATATTCACATAACTTTTTAGGAACATATCAGCCAATATAAATCAAGTCTGCCATAACTCATATAAGCCTAAAGAGGAAAAAAACAACAACAATCAAAACTTCAACAAATTTATTACTTACAACAAAAAAAGAGTTTAAGTCAATAACTGGGACTGTCCATCTTGCTATTAGGTCATCTTCAGATCAGAAAGCAAGGAGAAGAGAAAACAGAAGGGAGTTTGTATAACTGTCTTCTAGCCATTCTTCTACAACCTCAGGTGACGGATATATCTTTGCTAATAACCTCACAGTCTTGTTTTATTTTTTAATTTAATGATGAATTTGAGAAAGAGAGAGAGCGAAACATTGATTTGTTGTTCTACTTAGTTTTTGCATTCATTGGTTGCTTCTTGTAAATGCCCTCACCAAAAACTGAACCCACAACCTTGGTGTATTGGGATGATGCTTTAACTGAGCTATCTGACCAGGGCTAACCTCAAAGTCTTAACAAGATGTCCCTGAATGTAAGAATCTCCAGGGATAAGAACAACTTTCTTGACAACTATAACTACACTTTATATTCATAACACCTGGGAATCTAATAGTAGCTAATGGTTTTTAAAAGCTTACTGTATTCCAGAAACTCTTCCAAGCATTACTGCTCTTCTACAATATTATAAGGGAAGTACACCAGTTTCTCAAATAATGTCATTTTATTATAACTTTGATGAGATACCATAGGAACTTAACTCTTAAAAAAATAAATTTATTGGGGTAACACTGGTTAATAACATAAGTTTCAAGTGTACAATTCTATAATACATCATCTATACACTGCACTGTATACTCAATATACCCAAAGTCTAGTCTCTTTTTGTCACTATATATTTGACCCCCTTTATCTTCTTCAACCACCCCCAACCTTTCTTTCCCCCGGTAACCTTCATGTTGTTATCTGCCGCTATAAGTTTGTTTTGTTTGTTGCTTTCTTTTAATATCCCACATATGAATGAAAGCATATGGTTCTTGTCCTTTTCCATCTGATTTATTTCACTTAGCATGATATTCTCAAGATACATTCACAGGAACTTAACTCTTATTTATATCAATTAGCCTATGGTAAAATTGGCTTCCGCATATATCATTTTGTTTAAAGTCACAGAACCTACCAAAGACTTACTGTACCATTCTTGTCATTTTACAGAGACTGACATAATTTAAGAGACTGACAGAATTTAAAAAATTTGCCAATAATCACTTAGTTTTTGAACAAAGCTAGGTGTTAGAACAGGCAGCCTGCAAAGGCTGTCAAAGATCATGCTCTTGTTCTTCTTGTTATGTTGCTCAGGGATAAAATATTGATCAATGAAATCTCTTAATTCCTTGATCCTAAGTATATCACTCATCACAATGAAAAGAAACCTTGTTTTCCAACTCTGAAGTCCACTCCCTGCCTATGTCTGGTGCAGGAAAAAACAAAAACATAAAAACTTTCACATACAGGCTTTGAGAAAGCTCTGTGGTTCTCAGGCTTGAGAACCTCAGAGTTGGTTCACAAAACCCACTACATCTTCAGGGGGGTAATGGAAGGAGCAAACCCAGCATGTGTTAGGTGAGAGGGCCCACCCTTAGACCTACATAGTTCTGTGTTATAACAACCAGACCACGGGGGCTAAAAAGAAACCCACACTATCACACCAATGTTTCCAGTTAGGAACTAGAAGGTGCGAAATAAATGTTAACTTGTACTTATTTTTTAATTTTTAAAAACTACTGCTGGTCCATTATAAAAAGACAAGAGCCTCAGAGTCCTCTCAGCTGACCCTTTGCACTCCCACCCCAGTTTTGGTCCCTCAAGGCCGGCTGCCCCACCTCCCTGAGGAATCCTCCCCCCCAGGAAGCCTCACAGCTCTGACTTTAACACTCTTCACTCTGCCCTTCATTAAGGTTGTTTACTGGATTAAAAATACCCCAGGCCGCCTCTGGTAATCTAAACTCCCCTCTTCATCTACTCCACTCTCCTATCAGCTTGGAGTAGGAAAAAGGGTCTTCCATGAAATAACACTTTTCTTTCACTAGATATTAAGAAATCACAAGAAGAACATCCTGTCCTGAGAGGAAGATTAAATGTCTTCTAAGTTTCTTCCCATTAAAAGTTTATATTTAAACAGACTTACACAGTGGTGTGCACATTTTCGGTAGCAAGGTACAGGTAACAAGTACCTTGCTACCGAAAATGTGCACACCACTGCAGAAGTTGTTTCCTTGCTATGTTGCTGGTGGGACTTAGGATAGAGACAGGGTGTGTATACCCTACTACTCAGCCTCCTGTCCCTTGACATATGGGTGGTCTGGGGAGAGGAAAAGTCAAGAAGCCTTTGTGGAAACTTAGTCACCTACTAGTGGGTGAGGAAAATAAAAAAGAAGGGGGCAAATAAATGAATGGAAAGCCTCTTCAAGACCACTCAAAAAACCCTACATGCGTAAGCAAAGGGGGCCTAGAATAGGCATGCACTGTGGCCCACACCTCCTCCTCCGCAGGTGGACAAGGTTAAAAGTCAGCCAACATTCATCTTCTTTTCCCTACCAGCTTCCTCACTGGATGTGAAGATTTAGTTTGCTTGCCTAGCTCCAAAAGAAAATATTATAATGATAACAATAGCTCTCTCCTTAGGCCATGATCTCCATCCCTTCTAAATCTGGTTTCATTTATATCAAAACTAAAAAATATCTAGGCTTCACTTGGGTCAACAGTGGACACTACTCAACATTGAAAAAATGTAATATAAATGGAAATAATTGCTTGTATAAAGGAAAGCCATATTCCAAAGTAGAGTGAGACCAAAAATTCACTGCTATCACCCCGAGCCCCTAACCTGCCCCCAGAATTGCCAGCATCTCCAGAAATGTCTCTATTTCCTCAAGCAACTGTGTAAAATGCAAGTGGTCCACAATTTATTTAGTTTCACTGTTTTCTATTTAATTAATCAAAAAAAGTATATGTGATAGTCATCCTTCTATTCTTTCCCTTGCAAGTATAAGCTAATTTAATTAACTTGGGGCCTAAACACTCACAGAACTATCCCATCACCAAATGTGCCTTAGCAATTGATCAACTTTTAGAAACAACCCATTTGTACTTACAATACAGCCCCTGTCTGTATTCTAGGAAGGAAGCTTTATATAGGGAATATCAAATGAGCACAAGCTATGGGTCAAGGAAAATAGAACTGCAGGTACAGAAATGCCACCAAAATGTGCCTCAACTTAAAGTCAAGAGATGGCTTTCTCATACAATCATCATCTTGGGATTCCATTACCAATTTGTTCTTAGAGGAGAAGAGTATATCAGTTGGATCATCTTATAGAAAACTGGAGGGGAAAATATATATAAATACAAGCCAATACTATAAAGTATTGCTCTGTAAAAAAAAAAAAAGGAGCACATCTAGTCATATTTAAGGCCATACTTCTACAAAATTCAGACAAATAATATCTATTAAGGGGCAGATTCTTCTTGACTATCGAAGTCAGGAAAAATTTTCTCCCTAGAATAAGTCTGATTGGCAGATATTTTCTGAGAGAGGACAGCTGAGGCCAGTGGTCATTTTATGTCAATGGCTCAAATGAGTTGGTCTTCTTTTCCCCCTCACCTCTCCCACTTTTTTTATTTGCCAATCCTTATGACTACATCTCAACCTGCTTCCCAAAATATGCTCATGGCAGTTGCTTAAAGGGACAGGAATCACCACAAAAAAAAAAAAAAATGCGCACACTTGGATGCATATCTTATGCAACTCATTGATTGAATATGCCTATGGTGATTTTTCTCAAAAACACTTGTCAGCTTAAAATTATAAATGACTCCAACTGCTGGTATCTGTTTCATTTTGGCTATTAGGGTGGTCAGGATGTCTAAATGTAGAAAGGAGAAAATGACAAAATGTCCCAGCAATCAACAGACCTTTGTTTGCCTTGATTTTCCTAACTAAAATTCACCCCTAACTGAATTTACTAGAGACAGTATCAACTGTTTATTCTATTCTCTGAGACTAAAGAGAAATCAAACAATAAAAAACTAGCATTACCCTGATAAAAAGTTAAGTTATAAACTCTGAGGTGGAACATGCTCACTGTGGTTAACAGTCATAAACCATTTATAGATTTAGTAACAACTCACCATATTAAATGTCATTACCTGTGGCACTGGCATTTTCCAGTGTCATTACAGATTGTACTGGTTAAAGATGGCAAGAGTAATTTAATCCATTAGAGCCCAAGCCTCAAACAAAACTGCATTCCTGAAATAGCCTCAGCAGAAGAAGAACATCTTTTCACACTTACTTTTAAGGAACCAAGACAACATTTTAAAAGAAAGTGTACATCAGCACTGGCCAGGTAGCTCAGCTGGTTAGAGCATTGTCCCAGTGAGCCAAGGTTGTGGATTTGATCCCTGGTCAGGGCACATACAAGAATCAACCAACAAATACATGAATAAGTAGAATAGACTGATGTTTCTCTCTCTCTCTCTCTCTCTCTCCTCCCTCCCTTTTTCTGCCTCTCTAGAAAAATCAACAAATTTTTAAAAAATTTTAAAAGGAGTGCATCAAAAAATATCAATGGGCAAAGATAAGTTTCAACATCAAGTTAGTCAATTAATAATGCCTGCAACGTGTACACCTGGGAAAACCTTAAGGTGATGTGCTCACAGTTAAGAATGAAAAAGACTTGTTTGACCTGTTCAATATCGTCCATCTTTAGAAGGAAGCACCAATAATAAGATTAAAAAACAACAACAACAACCTATAAGCCAGCAAATTGAATTTTCCCAATATGTATTTTTAAAGTGGTATTTCCCATTCAGAACATGGGACTCCAAGCAACTGGCTGGCTCCACTTCCTGTAGCCCAAGCAACAAATACAAACCACTGCTCAACAACCATGGCTTAAAGGTTTTCACAGAAAATGTAGAAGATGAATAGTTCACAGATAACCCAGCTACAAACAGAACCCCAAATTCCTTCACCTCCACCTGTTTCAAGACTGCACCACCCAGCTGGTATCACAAAATGCCCTTAGGTCCCAGGAGACTTACACTGTACTGAGATGGTTACCAGCATTACAGGCCTGAAAGAAACAGGATCATCCACCACACTTATTTCCTGGCATTAATTTGAATTATGAGAAAGCATAGTTGTAGTGCCTTTTCTCTCCAAAGGCGAAATAAATAAAATGAAAATAAACTGAACATCTTAAATTATTTGAAAACTTCATACCAATTTCACTTTCATGGCTTTCCAACATAAAAATTTTACCAAATATAAAGTAATAGTACATAAGTAACTAAAACCTGTAAGAAACAAAACCAAGATTCAAAGTTGAACTTTTATATAGTTTCTTTCTTGTCCATTTCCGTCCTCAGCTGCCTGCCCTTCTTACAGGACAAACATTTGGCAAGAACATAGAAGGTACCCAGACATTTGGAAGAATTACACAAGGAAAGGCTAAATGAACAAACCCTGGCACTCAGAAATGAAGCAGTCTTTAAAACCCAAAAAGCCAAAACAGAGGCTGAATTATATAACATTTTCTGATAAAGAAATTTACTTTTTAAAAATCAGACACATAGTTCCCAAGGATCATAAGGCAACCTTCAAAATTAGTGTCTTTCAGATCAAGCTGATTGGCATACACACGCCCCATACACAGTTCTTTAACAAATTTAAGTTTCATAGTATAATAAATACAAGTCCCATTACTTACTTGCTTCCTTCTGTAATGAGCAAACTGAGAGAGGCCTAAAACAGTTGCAAGAGCACCTCCTCCAGCAAGAACAGTGGCTTTCACTGCCTTTTTAAATGCCATTTCTTAGCCTAAAAAAAAAAAGAAAGAAAAGAAAAAAGGAAACAAAACGTTAATTAGGATTTTTATTGCATTAACAGACCCAATAATAAAAGGAGACTGTGTAAGTTATAAAACTATGTTAAATTTGAAAAGAAAACATAAACAGGTTATTAACACGCCAATTTGAATATTACCATTCAAAAACAATAAACAAAAAACCTAAACACAGGAATTGACTATACAAAAGTTACCTTCCAATAGGAATTAAAGAAAACCAAATTAAGGGATAACTGTGGATATTTAAACAGTATAATGTCAAGAGAGGTGTGAAAAGCAATGTCATTGTGTATCTGACAAAACTTCACACTGTCCTTGCAGATTTGTTCAACTCCTAATCCCCTCCACAAGAACTGGTAGAAGTCGTCTGTCACTCAATGTGACAATGAACTTCATGCCTACTTCAGGTTCTTTGGCAAGTGTTTAATTCAAATTGAGGTACAATGAACTACCTTCCTGAGTTTTCCCTTCCTAATGAAGTTCTCACTAGAGCCCAAAGCCCACACGGTTACATTTCTATCCCTAAAAGAGTACACTTTACAGACAAAAAGTCAAAGGAAAGAATTCCATGATCCTTTCATAAAGTGGCAGTTTAACACTGCTGTAGTTCCTTTCAATAAAGAAACGTTAAAAAAAAAACAAAAGTTATCCCAGCCAGAGCTGCATGACACCACAATTTCAAGGAAGAGCTCTCTAGACTTACTTACTCTTTTGTGCTCACTGTATACTTCTAAAGCCATGCATTGTGTTAGGTCTTGACTGACTTTCTTCTCATTTCTAAAGCCATGCATTGTGCTAGCTCTTGACTGACTTTCTTCTCACCTTTTTAAAAAATATTTCTACTATAGACTGCTGGAATTTTTTAAAGTTTTTTTAAAGTTTAAATATTCTTTACTTTTCAGAAACAAACAAAAAAAAGCATAAATATAAAAATTCTACAAAAAAAAAAAAACATAAAAATAAAACCTTGCTAACTTTTATTGTGCCAAACAATAAAAGATAACACTGTGTGATCACCTAAAAAATTTTAACCTGCCTAAGACTTATTCACATTAGCAGCTGGCACATCCACATCTTTCAGGGAAGTCACTACCCTGTTTTCCAGAATGGGCGGAGGTCTGACCTGTCTGGACAATACACCTTATACTCTATAGGTATTTCATGACTTAGGAAAGTATTTAATATGAAGTCAGTTTTAACCTAGGATAGTAAAGAACATAGAGTTTCTCAATGTAAATTATGACAGATAAAATGGCTCCTAAGACAAAGAATTGCAGTATAGTCAGTAACTATGATTCTATAGAAAATTTATTTTGGAATACTATAATTTATATACTAAAATAAAAGTTGGCATCTTTTAAATTTTTATTTTTACTCTGATCTCATTCCTTCTGACAAGCTCCTAAGTTCTACGACACATCTTTATCATTAAGATTGTCACCAGAGGCCCTGGCTGGTTGGCTCAGTGGTACGGCATCAGCCCTACATGTGGAAGTCCCATGTTTGATTCCCGGTCAGGGTACACAGGAGTAGCAACCATCTGCTTCTCCATCCCTCTGCTTTTCCTATCTGTCTCTCTCTCTTCCCTTCCTGCAGCCATTGCTTGACTGGTCCAAGTGCATCAGCCCCAGGTTTAAAGTTTAATATGAAGCCTCTACCTCAGGTGCTAAAAATAGCTTGGTTGTGAGCATGGCCCTAGATGGGCAGAGCATCAGCCCCAGGTGAAGTTGCTGAGTGGATCCCAGTTAGGGGGCATGCAGGAGTCTGTCTCTCTACTTACCCTCCTGTCACTTGGAAAAGAAGAAAAAAAAAATATTGTCACCAGAAAAATATTTCGTATCCACATGATCTCTGGAGGTCTCTTCTTGACTGCCCGTTCTCAATATCAACCATCCTCTCTCTCCCAAGTTATGTAAACCAGTTGGTATATGCTGGTTAGGGGTCTCCATTCATCATTCAGTCAACCATAAACAAAACCTAATGTCCAGGCTCTGATAGAAAAAACTAGAGCCAATGTGGAAGACACTCCTGTTATAGCTAACCATCACCATTCTTATTACCGCTGTAATGTGCATACGGGTATCTATCGCACAGTAGAAACCCTAGCAACCCAGAGATTATAGCATGCTAATTCCAGGCTAACTTGGTTCGCCTGATAATTGCAGACAGAGAATAGAGACCTACTTCTATTCACCTACATAATGCCTCTGCCCTCCCCATACAGACAGCAGCCTGGTGGTCTTTTGGATGTGTGTTGTAGCTGATTGAATTTACATCAGTATCATCACTTCTGTCTTGTTGATAATGTTATTTATGACATCAGAAAGGATACCACACATCAACATAGCCAGCTGAGGGATGTCATATAATATAATGATAATGTTTCAGCAAAGATGTTCACTCAGCCAGTTAAGTTTGAAAGTAGTTTTTCCAGTTCTCTAGGTTCCCATATTCTTTGGTCACTTTATTATGTTGCTTAAATTTCATTTGTCTTCCCTGGCCAGTTGGCTCAGTGGTAGAGTGTTGGCCTGGCGTATGGAAGTCCAGGGTTCAATTCCTGGTCAGGGCACACAGGAGAAACGACTGTCTGCCTCTCCACCCTTGCTACCCCCTCCCATTCCCCTCCTGCAGCCAGAAATGGTTTGAGCAAGTCCACCCCAGGCACCGAGGATGGCTCCATGGCCTCGCCTCAGGTGCTGGAATGACTGAGTTCCTGAGCAACGGAGCAGCAGCCCCAAATTGGCAGAGCATTGCCCAGTAGGGGCCTTTGCGGAGGGGGTATCCTGGTTGGGGATCAGGCAGGAGCCTGTCTGCCTCCCTGCCTCTTACTTAATTTAAAAATAAAAAAATTATTTGTCTGAAACCAAAACTTACCAAGGGGATTTAGGGATTTCTCAATGATACTAATGCTAACAAAAAAATTGCATTAATATATTAGTTTGCAAACTTAGCAATAATATTGACTATAATTAATAGTGTCTTTGTAGCAATTTCATTCAATAACCTGTATTTAGGGAATCATTATCTTTATTATGATCAAATTCACCCATAAGGTCATCCAGCTAGCTATAATGAATAAATCACTCTTACAGGTAACTCGAAAACAAAAGCACAGATTCAGTCAATTTGACCTGGCTCTCCAAAGACCATGACAATGACAACAACAATGATGATGACAATTAATGTTATAATGACAATATTTGCCATTTATTGAGTATTTGCTAATATGCACCATGCTTTTAATTCTTCATATATAATCAGCTCACATCAACCTTACAATATCCTAATTCCATATAAGAGACAGTAGGGGATTTGCCCACTGTCACTCCCTAGCAAGTTACAAAACCACAACTTAGTCTATGCCCGTGATGGCAAACCTATGAAATGGGTGTCAGCACTGACACGCGTAGCCATTTTCGATGACACGCAGCCACATGCGGCCGCATACCAGAGAAATATGGGGCCGCATGCCGAGAAGGACATTTGATCCTCTGCTTCTGCACAGCCAGGTGCAGTAGCTGAGG
Organism: Rhynchonycteris naso; assembly: GCA_037038555.1. Lineage (NCBI taxonomy): Eukaryota > Metazoa > Chordata > Mammalia > Chiroptera > Emballonuridae > Rhynchonycteris > Rhynchonycteris naso. Next base: position 79,086,416 of record CM072997.1, read on the forward strand.
ATAAAACGTTTGCTGTAGTTTTTTGAGGAATCTCCAAACTGTTTTCCACAGTGGCTGCACCAGTCTGCATTCCCACCAGCAGTGCAAAAGGGTTCCCTTTTCTCCGCATCCTCGCCAGCACTTATTCTGTGTTGTTTTGCTGATGCTGATGAGTGCCATTCTGACTGGTGTGAGAGGATATCTCATTGTGGTTTTAATTTGCATTTTTCTAATGATTAGTGATGTTGAGCATTTTTTCATATGTCTTTTGGCCATCTGTATGTCTTCTTTGGAGAAATTTCTATTCATTTCTTTTGCCCATTTTTTGATTGGATTGTTTGTCTTCCTGGTGTTGAGTTTTATAAGTTCTTTATAAATTTTGGTTATTAACCCCTTATCAGACGTGCAAAAGAAATGCGCCCCCATGTTCGTGGCAACACTGTTCACAATAGCGAAGATCTGGAAACAGCCCAAGTGTCCGTCAGAAGACGAGTGGATTAAAAAGCTTTGGTACATATATACTATGGAAGGAACACTACTCAGCCATAAGAAATGATGACATCGGATCATTTACAACAAAATGGATGTACCTTGATAACATTAAACGGAGTGAAATAAGTAAATCAGAAAAAAATACTGAGAACAGCATGATTTCATACATAGGTGGGACATAAAAGTGAGACTATGAGTCATGGACAAGAGTGTGGTGGTTACGGGGTGGGAGGAGGGAGGGGAGGGTGGGATAGGGAGAAGGGGAGGGGCACAGGGAAAACCAGATAGAAGGTGATAGAGGACAATTTGACTTTGGATGATGGGTATGCAACACAATTGAATGATAAGATAATCTGGAGATGTTTTCATTATACATATGTACCCTGATTTATTGGTGTCACCCCATTAAAGTTAATTAAAAATAAAATAAAATAAAATAAAAAAACATTTGCTGTAGTGTAGACACTCTGTGCCGGAGGTCTGTAGGCCAAAACAACAGAACTCCAGCACAGAGCGTCTAGTTCTGGGAATTCGGTTAGGCTGTTTTTCTCGAAGTGACACACCACCCGAGTTATGCTCGGTTTTTTGGCGAATTTTGACACACCAAGCTCAAAAGATTGCCCATCACGGGTCTATGCCCTTAAGCACTAGATAGTTCTGCCCTGCCTTTGTTCTCAAAAGGCATCTTCTTCCCAAGAGACACACCATATCTTTCTGTTACTCCACAAAAACAAAAAGAATAAGTTCTAGTCTCACCAGTAGTGTAGTCCCTTGGCAGTCAGGTTTCAGGAAAACAGGGGAGAACTCTCTTATAAAACACCTATTAGTAACTTGCTAGATAATGTAAGAAATTTGTTTTAATGTTGAAAGAAATGTAAAACCAGATAAATATAAATCATATGCTATGAACTACTTATATTAATTTACATTCTATTTTAAGGAGAAAAGTTCCACAGTGATTACAAAAGGAAAGATTGTTTCCTTCTACTAAGCTGCAACCAGCAATTCAGCAAAGGGGGACAAGAATATCAATAAATCTTCACTTTTTGCCACTTCTCAAAGTCTGTTGACCCATGTTTTATCTCACCCTGCATTTTACCTGGCTCAACTTAATTCTTAGCTATTCTTTTAGGAATCCATGAAAAATACAGGGAGCCAACAATGAGAACAACCATTCAGACCCTATTCCAAATAGTCCTTGAATGCTCATCTTTTCTGCCTCCTCCTATTCACATGTAATGCTACTCTCCCAGCTTAATCATGTATTTGAATGAGTTAACTACACATTTTAGACTTAAAAACAAGAAATAACCTTGAAAGAGGCTGTGAGGGTCCCCTCAGCAACTACCCACAAGCAAATTTATTCCGGAGCAAAAGCACACTTGGTGGCCCCTGAATTCTTGAAATAGAGTCCTCAAATTCCTCTTCCTACCTTACAGCCCTAGCTTCTCTCTTTATTTAGCACAAGTAAAAATTCACCCATATGGATTTCTCACTCCTCTCTGGATATCCCCTCAGGGCCTCCATCTTTACAAAAATTACCTGATCTTCAGGTTACTTGTGTAGAAATAACAAATTTCCTTTCCAATCTCCATACTCTCCATTCACTTAAGAAAAACTGGGACATTTCATGGTTTTGAGTCTTTTGCAGGCATAGATATAAGCATATTTCTCTGCATCCCTTACATGAGCAGTCAATGTGTTTAGGGAGAGGGGAGGGTGTAAGGAAGTGTAGCTCAAAGATCCTTTTCAGAAGACTAATTTCAATCGTAAACCTTGTCGTACATGGGATCTATGTTCTCTAGCAAGACATAAAGGATTCCATGCCACTCTGATCACATACACTGAGAAAGTCAGATGAAGAAGAAATTTTAAACATAAAATAAAAACATTTAGATGTAATCTAGATGTATGTAACATGTGCTACTTTACTAAGCCCTTTATACAAGCATATGTGACTCAAAAGTAGCAAGGAGCTCCTTACACTTCAACTGCATAGTCGCTCACCTTATCATTGTGTATGAAAAACCACCCTCCTCATCTACTTGGAGTCATGACAGTCTGTCAGACCCACAAAAAACACACCTCAAAGGGTCAGGTCTCAAGGTCCACCTATATACAAATTCAGTAACTTACAGCAGACAGTTACATGAATCTTCTAAAATAAGGGTGCAAGACTTCATCAGAGGAAGTCCTCAGCAACCACAGAACTTGGCAGCAAGTCTAAAGCAGAAGGGAAGAAGAGAGAGTAAAGTTCAAAGTACCTTCCCACCCAGGAGCCCCATTTTAACTATAAATGTCAAGATTTCTGGGTGCTTTGAACTAGACATGTTTCAACAAAGCAAACCCTTTGTCATTCCAATTGATGTGATATCTAATGTTCTCTGCACAGGGAAGGACATCATGGTTCTGGCACATTAAGCATATGCTGATCGAGTGCTTTACAGGATGACAATGAAAGCACGCCATGTACTAACTTCTCTTTCCCCAAGGTGGACTTTACAGAGTCAAAACTGCAAAGGAATTCTCCGAGCCAAGCAGAGGCACTCCTACACATATGTATCTCACACAGCAGCATGTGATCCTCATGGAAGCACAAGCCAGCTCCCAAACATGCTATTTGAAAGCTATCAGATGGAAATAAACAAAATAATCAACATCAGAGCCCTATTACCTTCTTTTGGAAAAAGAGGAGAGTCCTAGTTCATAAACTGAAAATCAATACTCCTTCTTTTGGTTGCTTCAAACGTTTTAAAAAAGAATTTAGGCCAAGCCTGGATAAGAAGTGGAACCAAGGGTTATCCACAAAAGATTACCCCATGGAAATAATTGAATATATCAAGTCTGGAGAAAACAGTAGACACTTTTATCTTTTAATCACCTTCTTCTGGCTTTTCCCTTATGATAGATAGATGATAAAGATGATGATGATAGATGATAGATAGATAGATAGATAGATAGATAGATAGATAGATAGATAGATAGATAGATAATAGATTTTTAAATCCACAAACACAACAGTTACAATGACAACCTATTGTTCTAAAAAATACATATACTGAACAGGATATCAAAGGACAGACGAAAAAGTTTTTTCTGAAGTGACAGAAAAGTATTCTTCTGACAAAACAAGACAAATTAAAGAACCAAGTAAAAGTCAGTAGAGATGTTAGAAATACAGTGAATCCTCAGATTCTGGAAGTGCAAAATTTTGGGCTGTGGTTGATAAGGAAGTTAAAGCTACATACTCATACATTGCCAGCATGGCATCCACTCTAGCTTTGTCCTTGCCTTTCACAACCCATCAGAAAATAAGACTGCTTGAGGAAAGGCATTTTCTATTTCCAATCAATTTTCCCAGAAAATCCCAAGACAGAAGGGCCCAACCCCAAAGATGGAAATAAAAATCTTAACAAAGAAAGAGTATTCCAATAAAGATAAAAAACAAACAAAATCAGGAAACAAAGAGAAGATGAAAGAAGACAAATAACACTATATTTGTATTGGTTCACATAGCTTCAAACCAGAGAGCACTTTGGAAGAGCTTTCAATTAGTCTCTCCGGGGCACTTGTAAGTCATTTCGGGAGCAAACACACACCTACAGAGGACTGAGAAAGAGGTTATCCCAGAACTGTTCCTCAGGCTCAATCAAAAGAGGTCAGGAGCCTGGAAACCTGACAGAAATAGTTGGCACAGAACACAGTTGAGCTGGTTCCAGAGGTTCAAATCAGAGTTTTAAGAAATGTAAAACAAGGCAAAATGAATAAATAAATAAATAAGATCATTAGATCAAGAACCATTTAAAGTGTGCAAATCGAATGGCTTTATTTGTTCCTAAAAAATGTCTGAAATGTTATTACAAGAATTTTTTGATGTGCAAGTATGTTTTTTATTTAATATGCAATGCCATAACCAATTAAAAAAATTATTTCACAAGGAATTCTAAAATAAAAATATATAGAAATGAAAGAGGGCCAGAGAGGAACATGGAGACACATGCTTGTGCTCTAGTAATCTTTTGTTATGTAAGACTCATAATATGGAAGGGAGCTTCCATATTATGTGTTTGTTTCCTACCATTTCTAAAATGTACCAGTATTAGAGTCTCAAATTTGATCCAGTTCCCTTATTTTCATAAGGTTCACTGTAGAATTACAAGAAATCAATGAAGCCCATCTGAGCTAATAATAGATTTATATTTATTAAATGTGAATTATCAGTTTACTTTATAATGGAATGATTTCTATTTTATTTGCTTTCCATAGAATTGCTATTTTTAAAATCATAAAAACTATAGTTAGTTCATGCAAGTGAACTTGTTCTCCCTTATAAATTAATTTTAAAACCAAAGTTATTATATATTCACTATCATGCTGGATATGTTAATATTTTTGTTTAAAGTTATAAAACCCCATCTTTATATTTTCATAAAAATATAATTCTGCCTTCTTTGTTATATATATATAATTTAAAGTAAGTCTGAGAAGCAGAAAATAAAACATCTCTCTTAAGAAAAAATTTAGAACATTCCTTCCTGAAAATGTCAGACACAAGTCAGGTAAAGGAACTGAGTGGATAACATGTTTAGTATAAAATTTAAAAAACTGCAATTATATATCAACTAATATGAAATACCTCACCAAAGAAATGTACACAGCAAACACAGGAGGTGGGGGGGAGAAGGAAAGAGCACTTGAATTCTGTCTTAAGAAGGAATGTTACCAATGAATCACACACACACAAAAAAAAAAGCTCTTTAGACAAACAGATGACACTGGTCCTGTGTTTCTTGCAATCTGTCTGCCCCTTTACCAGCCCTATTGTTGGAAAAATGGTTCACATTCCTTCGGTAGCACAGACTCTTTTTTTAGCTTTTTCATGCTGTTATAGAATCTACTTCAGTAATTAAAACAAGAAAAAACCTTTTACTTTATTATAGAACAAACTGCATACCAAACAGTAGAGTTCAAAATATCTCTTTACATTAAAATATATCAAGCCTTGGGGAGCAAGATGGCGACGGAGTAGGCGGACGTACCAACTTCCAACTCCCAGAACCAAAGTGGATTACAACTCAATTTTAAGAACCATCACCTGGATAAACCAACTTTGAACAAAACTAAGTGGACTCTTCAACCAAGGAACACAGAAGAAGCCACATTGAGACTGGTAGGAATAGCGAAAACGCGAAGAGGGCTGCCCAGCTCCCCGGAGCAAACGGCAGCCCGGAGAGACCCGTGTGGCGGGAGGAGATTTTGGCGGAGAGGGAGGGACCTGGGTCCCAGGAACCAAGCCCCAGCCTGCAGTCCCAGAGCCTAGAAGAGGCGTTTGGACAGTTTTGAGCTGTGAAACAAGTGAGGGAGCTCCCAGGCCTACAGTGTGGAGTATTAGGTCCCTTCCTACTCTGCTGAGGGCTGCTTGGGGTTTTGGGGCGGCAGGACGCTGAAAGGCGGTTCTGTCGGCGTGGGCAGAGGCCAAGCCGGTGGGAGATCAGTCTAGCCCAGAGGGTCGGAGGGTAAGCGCGAGAGCAGTCCGGAAGCTGCGGGCCCGCCTTTAATCCCACTTACGGGGACAAAGCGGGAGGCCAGGAACGGGCAGGCCCTGCGCAAGCCGGCCCTGACCGCGGGGACCGGGCTAGGACCAGGGACGGGCAGGGGCTCGTGGATGAGCTGACGCTACCAGTCCGCCCCCCCCCCCGCCGCCCGCCGGAGAAACCGCGGTTGGCCAGTATACGTGCGCAAGCGGGCTCCAAGCGCGGGAACGGGGTGGACCCCGAGACAGGCGGAGGCTCGCAGCTGAGCCCACGGCTGCTATCCCCATCCGGCCGGAGAAACCCCGGATAGCGTTAATACGTGCACGAGCGGGCTCCGAACGCGGGGGCGGGGTAGAGTCCGGGACGAGCGGAAGTACGCAGCTCGGCGGAAGCCAGCAAACACGCCCGCCCCAATAAATCTTGGTTTCCGACCCTGCGCAAAGGGCCCTGGCCTCGAGGGCGGGGCTAAAGCTCCTGACGGGCAAAAGCTTACAGCTGAGAGCACGTCAAAAGCCCCGCCTAACCCGCGGAACTGTAGCGAGCAGGCTCCGACTGCTGGTTCTGGGCGGAAGTCCGGAAATAGGCTGGGTCCGCAGCTGAGGAAAGGTGCTCGCCTCTACCCTTGGTGCTAATCTTGTGGCTTCAGTGACAGCCCCTCCCACGGAGGAGAGGCAGAAATCACAGCTAAAGCCACAGTGGGCCGGCGCTGGCAACGCTCATACCCAACCACCCTAGGCGCCGGCAGAGGGGGTGGGGGGGCCTGCAGATAGACCACACCTAGAGAACACAAAGGCAACACCTACTGGACTCCAGTGGCCACAACTTGCTTATACACAGACAAAATGGGAAGGCAGAGGAATGCAAACCAAATGAATCAAGAGAAATCCCCAGAGAAGGACCTGAATGAACCAGATATAACCAAATTACCAGAAGCAGAATTTAGAATAATGATAGTTAGGATGTTCAAAGAAATTAGAGCAACAATGGATAGTCATTATGAACACCTAAATAAAGAGATAACAAGTATAAAAAATGAAATTGAAATAATAAAAAAGAATCAGACAGAAATGACAAATACAGTATCAGAACTGAAGACCACAATGGAAGGAATTAAAAGCAGGATGGATGACGCTGAGGATCGAATAAGCGAGTTAGAGGACACAATAAACAAAGGCACAGAAGCAGAGAAGAAAAAGGAAAAGAGACTTAAAAAATGTGAGGAAACTCTAAGAGAGCTTTGTGACAACATGAAGAGAAACAACATTCGCATCATAGGGGTGCCTGAAGAAGAGGAGAGAGGACAGGAAATGGAAACTTTGTTCAATCAAATCATAGCAGAAAACTTTCCTAAATTAAGGCTGGGAAACACTCCACACATTCAAGAAGCACACAGAACTCCATTAAGGAGAAACCCAAAAAAATCTACACCAAGACATATCATAGTTAAAATACCAAAGCTAATGGATAAAGAAAAAATTTTAAAAGCTGCTAGAGAAAAAAAGACTATCACCTACAAAGGAGCCCCCATAAGGATGACATCGGACTTCTCAACAGAAACACTTGAGGCCAGAAGGGAATGGCAAGAAATAATCAAAGTAATGCAGAACAAGAACCTACAACCAAGACTACTTTATCCAGCAAGGCTAACGTTTAAAATTGAAGGAGAAATAAAGAGCTTCCCAGAAAAAGAAAGCCTCAAGGAATTCATAAAAACCAAACCAATTCTGCAAGAGATACTAAGGGGCCTCTTGTGAACAGTTTAAAGGGAGGAAAGAATAGAGCAAAAGAAGAATACAGCTTTAAAGAATAAAATGGCAATAAACAACTACATATCAATAATAACCTTAAATGTAAATGGATTAAATGATCCAATCAAAAGACATAGGGTAGCTGCATGGATAAAGAAACAGGACCCATACATATGCTGTCTACAAGAGACACACCTTAAAATAAAAGATGTTCATAGACTGAAGGTAAAAGGATGGAAAAAAATATTTCATGCAAATGGAAATGAAAAAAAAGCAGGGGTAGCAATACTTATATCAGACAAAATGGACTTTAAAACAAAGGCTGTAGTAAGAGATAAAAGAGGACACTACATAATGATGAAGGGAACAATTCAACAGGAAGACATAACAATTGTAAATATCTATGCACCAAGTATAGGAGCCCCGACATACATAAAGCAGACTTTGATGGATATAAAGGACGAGATTAACAGCAATACTATCATAGTAGGGGATTTCAATACCCCTCTAACAACACTGGATAGATCCTCAAGAAAGAAAATTAATAAAGAAACAGCAGACTTAAAGGAGACACTAGATCAACTTGATTTAATAGATATCTTCAGAACTTTTCACCCTAAAGCAGTAGAATATACATTCTTCTCAAGCGCTCATGATACGTTTTCTAGGATAGACCACATGTTAGGACACAAAAATGGTCTCAATAAATTTCAGAAGATTGAAATCATATCAAGCATTTTCTCTGATCACAATGCCATGAAACTAGAAATTAACCACAAAAGAAAAAGTGAAAAATACTCAAACACTTGGAAACTAAATAGCATGTTATTAAATAATGAATGGATTAACAATGAGATCAAAGAAGAAATAAAAAAGTTTCTAGAAACAAATGATAATGAGCATACATCAACTCAAAATTTATGGGACACAGCAAAAGCAGTTCTGAGAGGGAAGTTTATTGCACTACAGGCATATCATAAGAAGCTAGAAAAAGCTCAAATAAGCATCTTGACCCTGCATCTAAAAGAACTAGAAAAACAACAACAAATAAAACCCAAGACAAGTAGAAGAAAGGAAATAATAAAGGTCAGAGCAGAAATAAATGACATAGAGGCTAAGGAAACAATACAGAGGATCAATGAAACAAGAAGCTGGTTCTTTGAAAAGGTAAACAAGATTGATGAACCTTTAACTAGACTCACCAAGAAAAAAAGAGAGAGGACTCAAATAAATAAAATTAGAAAGGACAGTGGAGAAATAACAACTGACACAACAGAAATACAAAGCATTGTAAGAAAATACTATGAAGAACTATATGCCAAAAAATTAGACAATCTTGGTGAAATGAACAAATTTCTTGAATCATATAACCTTCCAAAAATCAATCTGGAAGAATCAGAACACCTAAACAGACCAATTACAGCAAATGAGATCGAAACAGTTATCAAAAAACTCCCAAAAAAGAAAAGTCCTGGGCCTGATGGCTTCACAAGTGAATTCTATCAAAAATTCAAAGAAGAACTAACTCCTATTCTCCTGAAGCTATTTCAAAAAATTCAAGAGGAAGGAAGACTTCCAAACTCCTTTTATGAGGCGAGCATAATTCTGATCCCAAAACCGGGCAAAGACAACACAAAGAAAGAAAATTATAGGCCTATATCCCTGATGAATTTAGACGCTAAAATTCTCAACAAAATATTAGCCAACCGGATCCAGCAATATATGAAAAAAATCATACACCACGATCAAGTGGGATTTATTCTGGAGAGGCAAGGCTGGTTCAATATTCGCAAATCAATCAATGTGATTCACCACATAAACAAAAGGAAGGACAAAAATCACATGATAATTTCAATAGATGCAGAAAAGGCATTTGATAAAATCCAGCACCCATTCATGCTCAAAACTCTCAGTAAAGTGGGAATACAGGGATCATTCCTTAACATGATAAAGGCCATCTATGATAAACCGACAGCAAACATCATACTAAATGGACAAAGATTAAAAGCAATCCCCTTAAGATCAGGAACCAGGCAGGGTTGCCCACTTTCACCACTCTTATTCAACATAGTTCTGGAAGTCCTAGCTACAGCAATCAGACAAGAAGAAGAAATAAAAGGCATCCAAATTGAAAAAGAAGAAGTAAAACTGTCATTATTTGCAGATGATATGATATTGTATATTGAAAACCCTAAAGTCTCAGTCAAAAAACTACTGGACCTGATAAATGAATTCAGCAAGGTGGCAGGATATAAAATTAATACTCAGAAATCAGAGGCATTTCTATACACCAACAATGAAATATCAGCAAAAGAAATTAAGGAAACAATCCCCTTCACTATTGCAGCCAAAAAAATAAAGTACCTAGGAGTAAATTTAACCAAGGAGGTTAAGGATTTGTACTCAGAAAATTATAGAACATTGATAAAAGAAATCAAGGAAGATACAAACAAGTGGAAGCACATACCGTGCTCATGGCTAGGAAGAATAAACATCATTAAAATGTCTATATTACCCAAAGCAATTTATAAATTCAATGCAATACCAATTAAAATACCAATGACATACTTCAAAGATATAGAACACATATTCCAAAAATTTATATGGAACCAAAAAAGAACACGAATAGCCTCAGCAATCTTAAAAAGAAAAAATAAAGCAGGAGGTATCACTCTTCCTGATATCAAGGTTTACTACAAGGCCATTATACTCAAGACAGCCTGGTACTGGCATAAGAACAGGCACATAGATCAATGGAACAGAACAGAGAACCCAGAAATAAACCCACACCTTTATGGACAACTGATATTTGACAAAGGAGGAAAGAACATACAATGGAGTAAAGACAGCCTCTTTAACAAATGGTGTTGGGAAAATTGGACATCTACCTGCAAAAAAATGAAACTAGACCATCAACTTACACCATTCACAAAAACAAACTCAAAATGGATAAAAGACTTAAATGTAAGCCGTGAAACCATAAACATCTTAGAAGAAAACATAGGCAGCAAGCTCTCCGACATCTGTAGCAGCGGTATATTTGCCGATTTATCTTCATGGGCAACTGAAATAAAAGGCAAGATAAACAAATGGGACTATATCAAACTAAAAAGTTTTTGCACAGCTAAAGACAATAGGAACAGAATAAAAAGACAAACGACACAATGGGAGAACATATTTGACAGCACATCTGATAAGAGGTTAATAACTAAAATTTATAAAGAACTTATAAAAAGCAACACCAGGAAGACAAACAACCCAATCAAAAAATGGGCAAAAGAAATGAATAGAAATTTCTCCAAAGAGGACATACAGATGGCCAATAGGCATATGAAAAAATGCTCAACATCACTAATCATTAGAGAAATGCAAATTAAAACCACAATGAGATATCACCTCACACCAGTCAGAATGGCACTTATCAGCAAAACAACACAGAATAAGTGCTGGCGAGGATGTGGAGAAAAGGGAACCCTTCTGCACTGCTGGTGGGAATGCAGACTGGTGCAGCCACTGTGGAAAACAGTTTGGAGATTCCTCAGAAAATTAAAAATCGAACTGCCTTTTGACCCAGCTATCCCACTTTTAGGAATATACCCTAAGAACACCATAGCACTGTTCGAAAAGAAGAAATGCGCCCCCATGTTCGTGGCAGCATTGTTCACAATAGCGAAGATCTGGAACCAGCCCAAGTGTCCGTCAGAAGACGAGTGGATTAAAAAGCTATGGTACATATATACTATGGAATACTACTCAGCCATAAGAAACGATGACATCGGATCATTTATAACAAAATGGATGTACCTTGATAACATTATACGGAGTGAAATAAGTAAATCAGAAAAAAAGAAAAACTGAGAACAGCACGATTACATACATAGGTGGGACATGAAAGTGAGGGTATGAGACATGGACAAGAGAGTGGTGGTTATGGGATGGGGGGAGGGAGGGAAGAATGGGATAGGGAGGAGGGGAGGGACGCAGGGAAAACCAGATTGAAGGTGACAGAGGACAATTTGACTTTTGGTGATGGGTATGCAACACAATTGAATGATAAGATAACCTGGAGATGTTTTCATTGTACATATGTACCCTGATTTATTGATGTCACCCCATTAGAATTAATAATAATAAAATATATATAAAAAATATATATATATATCAAGCCTCTCATCCAGATTTATTACAACAATCATGGCTGTTGAATATACATCACAAAATGTTTCATAAAAAAAAAATCTTCACCATATAAATAAATGTACTTTAAAAGGGGTTAGGTGCTATAAAATAGTGCACAGGCACAGTGAATCAATAAAAAGGATTTTAACATATGTATAGGAGTGATAATGAACTTTAACTATATAGCCAAAAATAAATAAATAAACTTAAGAAAACATCATTTAAATAGCATGCTCAGAAAATAATAGTGCTTTATAATTGAAGTTTCTATTTGTCTAAATCTTTTGTTTTTGTTTTGTTTTGTTTTTTATTTTAATGAGAAAGGGTAAGGGAGAGAGAGAAACAGGAACACCAATCTGTTCCTGTCTCTGGACCAGGGATCAAAGCAGCAACCAACCTCTGTGCTTTGGGAAGATGCTCTAACCAACCAAGCTACCCAGACAGTGCTTGCCTAAGTTTAATTAGAGAGCTCTTTTATTATTTTTCAGTATCATATTTTTATGAAACATAGCATTATAAATTAGGAAAAGTTATTTACTGAATGTCATTATTTTTCTTGATGACTCAAAAAATGTTGAGAGATTCAAAATCATTATTCAAAAATCTCTTATTTTTTCAATAGCACAGATAAAGAAGTTTGGTGAATCTGTCTTCCAATGTAATAAGCACAAACAAGGCTGACTGGTCATGGCACAGTAGATCGAGCATCGACTTAGAATGCTGAGGTCCCAGGTTTAAAACCCCAAGATTGCAAACTTGACCTCAGGCTCACTGTGCTTGAGTGCAGGATCAACAGCTAGAGTGTGGGATCATCAACGTGATCGGGTCACCGGCTTGAGCCCAAAGGTCACTGGCCTGAAGCCCAAGGTCACTGGCTTGAGCCCAAGATCTCTGGCTTGAGTAAGGGGTCACTGGCTTGGTTTGAGTAAGGGGTCACTGCCTTGGCTGGAGACCCCTGGTCAAGGCACATATAAGAACACAATGAACAATTAAGGTGCCACAACAAAAAATTGACACTTCTCATCTCTCTCCCTTCCTGTTTGTCTGTCTCTCTTTTCTCTCTCTCTCAAGCATGTGCATGCGCACAATAAAGAAAGCACAAAAAGTTTAAAAAGTTAGCATTTTTAAATTTTAAAATGCTGATGCCTACTGACTTAGCTTTTGCTCATTATTTTATCACTGAATAAGAGGAAAAGGTACCAATTCTTTTAGAAGTTCCAATTGTATTGCATTATAGTTATGTCATTAGAAATGCATTTTAGGACATTCTTTGGAACACAGTTCATAAAATCCTGAGCTTAAAAAAACTATGATAATTTTTGATAATTAGTTGCAGTTAATTTAATTTACTTACACAAACAAAAAAAATAGCTCCAAATTTGATTACAACTTTGTTGCAGCTCTATTAATGCACAAACCATGGCTGAAAGTTATAACAGACACCTAGAAATTTGCTAGGGTGGGAGACCAATTATTCTACTTCACTGAGCTTGAGAAGATTCCCCAGGAAAATAAAGCTAAGCACACTTTACATCCTGTAGCCTTTTATTCCCTGTAGCTTGCTGAAATTTGCATTTAAAATTCACTCCCTTACACATCTAAGTAATAATCCACTGCATGTATACATGTAACTTCCAACACATGGCCAAATTACACACACAAAGCATACATGCAATGTAATCTAAGATGTACTACAGTTAAAATAATCATGTATTGTATTTTTAGCTTAATGAGCACATTCCATAAAAGTGACTGACCTTTAAGAAAATAAGAATCAGACAACAGGAGACAGATGGCAGTAATTTATATTTCTAACAGAAATTTCATCCAAAAGCATGGAATACATGGCCATGGCCAGCTGGCCGGGTAGTTCAGTTCGTTAGAGCATTGCCCCAATATGCCAAGGTTGCTGGTTTAATCCCTGGTCAGGGAATATACAAAAATCAATCAATGAGTGCATAAATAAATGAAACAACAAGTCAATGGTTTTTTCTCTTTCTCATCAATAATTTTTTCTTAAGTATGGAATACAAATCATACAACATTTTGTACATGCTACATCCCCTCATCTCCCAAAAAGGAAAAGAAAAATTAGTAGGTATTTATTCACCTATTCAAAAATACTAAGCATAGCTCTATCCCCATCTCTTCAGTCATCTTGGCTAAACCAAACTTGGTCATAAGATGGTAATTCTCCCCGCTTGAGTAAGGCATCCTCTTCAAATACCCTCCTTTCAGATTTTTTTTCTTCTTGAAAATGACTAGCACACACCCTAAGTGGAAAGCATTCAAGTATATAAACAAGTCTAGGTACAATGCATAAAATCACTGCACCAGTTACAAAGCTAATATCCTCGCATTTGACAGTCTAAAATGTAAATAGCATGAATATGTGAAGAAAAGGGTTCTAATCAATATTTTCTTTAGAGCTGCTATTGCTGGGGGGAGAACAGTCCAACTCTATATTATTCTATTTCTCAAAACACCAGATTTTTAAAAATCACCAGGAAGGTGAGATTAGGGAGACTTTTCTTAAAATTCTGCTTCTACCAATAATTTGTTTTGTGATTTCAGGCAAATCATTTGAATTTGAGGTTCCTCGCACCATCTGTAAATAAAGTATCTCTGAAAATGTCCAGAGCGATTTTAACTTTAAATCTGTATTATTTTATTCTTTTTCTTTGCTCAATAAGTACAGGGAAAAAAAAAGACCCCTCCCATTTAGGTGATACTATCTTAATGTCCTATTTACTTAGCTGTGTTGGGTAATTAGGCTTGAATTCATTCTATCATTCAGTAATTATTAATAGATCATCTAACATGCTAGGTACTGAATATACAACTGAGAACAAACATACAAAAATCTTGTCATGCAAGACTTTATATATGAGTGAAGTTAACAGTTTTTTTTAAGTTTAAACTATTTTAAATTAAAATACTTTAAAAATTCAAGTCATATTTTGTCTTCATAATAAAGAATATTGTTCATGAAATCAATTATTGATTACTTAACACCGTCTATTTGTATAGCACATTGTGCTATTGAAAGGTGATGTCCTGAGGAACAGTAGAAGGAACAATAGTAGTAGCCCAACCAACAGACTGCTCCCATTTGAATTCTTCCTCTGTCTGTTTCACAAAGTTTTCCAGTTTCTTCCAAACTATCAGGCTGGTGGTAATTTTCCCTTTTGATCTTTGAGCTCTCCAGCTCATGTCTAACTAGTTTCCACTCTGGTCAGAAGAATGAGAGTCAAGTTAGCTAAAGCAATGGTTAAAATACAAATAAATAACTCAAGAGCAAGGCAGAAGGAGCAACTTACTAGCCGTTTAGCATTTGAATTTTCAACATTCTGGCTCTATCTATTCAAAGCCTCTGTCCCCTTCCTTCCTGGTTCTTGGTCAGTGCTGCTTACCAGATAATTTCTGAAGTTTGCTGTACTCAGTACAGATGAAACAAACATTACAAACTTCCTAAGAGTATGAAGATTAAGAATTTCAAACCAGACACAAGCACACAGTCCAAGATTAGAAAAAGAACATTCTTATTTCAATTCTGTCTCATCTGAACAGACCCACATTATCTTGAAAAAATGCAAAAAAGCTGTTTGATTCTGCTCTAGAAACAATTAGAACCATTTTTTCTGTGCTGTCTTGGATTTAAAGAAAAGTTTACAGATAAATGGGTAAAATAAAAAAAAAATCTATCACTCTTAAAAAACTTCAAAATTTCTTGTTGGAGACTGGCTTATAAAAACCACACTTAGAGTTGGTGAGGAAAAGATAACAATTGTTTATGCTAAGAAAAGAACCAAAGCGAGAGTTTAATCAATTGCTCAGGAAAGTCTCACGGAAGGACCTATCCAAGCAGGAAAAAGGAAAAGAGAAATATGCAGTCCTGCAACACACATTCAACTGGAATTTACTGAATGCATACTATACCCTCAGCCCTGTTCCGGGGGCTAGCATTTCTCTCCTCTCATAGACTGGGGGAAACAAAAATTGAACATGTAAACAAATTTTTAAATCAAGTATTATGAAACTGACAAGCGCTATGAAGAAAACAAGATGGAATGTTAGAGACTGACTGGAAGTAGAGGGAATCTACTTTAGGAAGAATGTTCATGGAGGTGATTTGGCAAAAATGTAATTGAGAAGGAAAAGCCAGCCAAACAGAGAGCTGAGAGAGGAGCCTTCCAAAAGGAGGACACAGGCATGCAAAAAACATGGCTTCTATGGACACTGAAAGCCACTCTAGCTGCAGCACAATGAGTGATATGGGCACTGTGTTCCAGATGAGGTCAGAGAGCAAGAGAGGGGCTGAGTCATATGTGCCTTCCTCCTAATAAGATGTTTATTCTGCAAAACAGACATAAAATCAATGGAGGGTCTTAATCAGTGCAATGATATGACGAAATTTGTAGGAAGAAAGAAAAGAAAGGGAGGATCAATTCTAGGCACAGTGTAAAGAATGCCTATTGAAATGGCACAGTGGATAGAGCATCAGCCTGGCACACTGAGGACCCAGGTCTTGAGGGTGGGATCATAGACATGACACCATGGTCTCTGGCTTGAGTCCAAGGTCACTGGCTTGAGCAAGAGGTCACTGACTGGGCTGGAGCCCCTGTTAAGGCACATATGAGAAAGCAATCAATGAACAACTAAGGTGCTGAAACAAAGAATTAATGTTTCTCATTTCTATCCCTTCCTGTCTGTCTGTCTCTGACTGTCCCTGTCTGTCTCTCTCGCGCGCTCACTTAAAAAAATGCCTAATAAGGTAATAAGAGTAAAAGCAGTCATTTTTTTCTTAAGGACACCATAAGTCATGTTCATGAGTAGATTAAAGTAAGAAAAAAAAGTACTAACAAAGAGAAAGAGTTAATAATAGCTTGAAAAAATAGTCAAAATGCAAACCGCAATCAAAAATGGGATTCTAGAACAGAGAATCAAATATATTGCTCACAAAAATCAGGGGATATTTCAAAAGAAATATGAAGTGATGAAATATCCCCTAATTTTTGTGAGCAGTGTACTTAAGGGATTATCCTGAACATAAATATCTATTGAACATATACACCTGAAAGACCATCCCTCCCATTCAGCTCAACAAGCTAGTAACAGGAAGAGTAAGTGTCAATTGAGAGAGCCTCTCAGACGCCAGCAGCAGAAGTCTTTTTTATATTTCTATTCCATTTTGGGCTGCTGTTGTTTGCAAGGGGCTTTTCCCCTCACAACTCATTATGTCTTTAACTGATTTTAGACTCCTCTTGGAAAAGAACCCTGGATCACATCTCAACTCGCTGACATACCCGGAACATTTCCCACCAACCACAGGCTGAGAAGCTAAAGTGAGAGCTGTGTGAAACTTACTGACCCACTGAGTATAGATTTAATAGACAAGAGAGACTGCATATGATTAATTGCAGTTATTTATATTTATGGGTTTGAATCTTAAGTATGCCTGTCCTCTCCCTGTTTTATTTCATAATTTTCCCCCTGTTGGAGACTGAAGAGCAAAAGTCAATTGCCTGAGTATTGGCATCACACTGGAAACTGAAGGGCCATGCATTTCAATTCCAGCTCAGAAACACTCTGGCTGAGCAGATGTAATTCACCAGACTCCAGTGGGCTAGGCTCACACTGTTGTCAGTCAAATCACACAGCTGATGGAAATCAGCAGAGCACATTAGCAATTTACATTCAACAGCCTCTCCTCAACCATAAAATTTGAGAGAATGTTTAGTGAAACCCAAAGTTAACCTAAGAAATTTTGCCCATAGTTTGAGCCTATGTTCTTGTCAGGAGGCAAGTGACTCACAAAATGAAATTTCTAATAGGACTCCTGCCAAAACTCCAGGTTCCAATGTCAGTGCAGTGACATTCAGGCCTGACCTCACCCAATGCACTTGTACCTACTCCCTCGGTCGTTAGGTTGGCAGCTGCCAGCAGCACAGTTTGTTTTCAGACTGTATTTGACACCCCACCCTGTCTATGACAATCTCAGCATGCACAAAGCCAGACTTTACTGGACTTCAGCCTCCTCACATAAAAGACTGAGATCATATGTACATTTGCTTTCTCGTGGCACTTCTAGATCCTATAACCTTAGCCTTTTGCTCTCCAAGGTCTCTGGCCATTTTTCCTGTGTTCTAAACTGGACAATAGACATACTCTCACCACCAAAATGACTGCCATCAACATCTCTTACCCCAGTCTGACTTGAAAAAGTAACAGTTTTAGGCTGGTAATAATGATAATAAAGTGAAGGAAGATCTAGAAATAAGCAGACAGTTTTAAATAAGACAAACTAGAATTTTTTTATAGCTTAAAAATTAATTCTTTCTGGCTTAATTGCACTCTGACTGGAGATGAGCAAGTAGAAAATTAATTATAAAGTGAACAAAAGTAGACAAAACAGTATCTCTATGTGTGTATTTTTTAAAAGTATATGTGCATACATACACACACTCAGCTAGAAGGTTATATTCAAAAATGTTTAAAATCTATCTCATCTTTGAATGATAGGGTTTCTTGCTTTGTTTTGTTTTTATATTTATTCAAAGTGAGAAGCGGGGAGGCAGTCAGACTCCCACATGTGCCTGACCGGGATCCACCCAGCATGCCCACCAGGGGGCAATGCTCTACCCATCTGGGCATTGCTCCATTGCAGCTGGAACCATTCTAGTGACTGAGGGGAAGGCCATGGAGCCATCCTCAGAGCCCAAGCCAACTTTGCACCAATAGAACCTTGGCTGTGGGAGGAGAAGAGAGAGACAGAGAGGAAGGAGAGGGGTAAGGGTGGAGAAGCAGATGGACACTTCTCCTGTGTGCCCTGGCTGAGAACTGAACCCAGGACTTCCACACGCTGGGCCGATGCTCTACTGCTAAGCCAACTGGCCAGGGCCTGAATGGTAGGGTTTTAAGTAATTTTTATTTTCTTCCTTATGTGCATCATTTTCTAAATGTCTACAATGAGCATGGATTATTCGTATAATAAAAAAAGCCTAGTCTGTGAGTGTGAGAGAGTGTGCATGTGTGTAGGAGAGAGGAATGGAAAAAAAAGTAAGAACTCTAAAGAGCGTCATGCAGATAGATAGCTGACATTTGACTAAATCCTATATCATCTGCCCATTACTTGAGTGATTTTCCTGTTACACAACTTTTCTCATCTATAATGAACTAAAGTAAAAGACCCATACAGAGAAAGAAAGAAGATAGTTTGCCTTTATAACTTATTATGGATCTTAAAGCAAGAACTGGAAAATGTCACAAAATTATCTACCATGTTCTGAAAAACAGTCTCTATACTAATTACAATGAATTTGCCTTGAGCACCAACACAATAACTCTTTGAGCTGGAGTTAAACTACACTTACACTAGTCTTGAATTTTTAGATATTTCCTATTACATTCTCTGAGGAATTTAAAATTTAACACGACATCAAAAATCCCAATAACTAACCAAACCAGTGACTACAAAGCTTGATGAAACTTCCTGGAATTCGGTGTTCCCCAAGGTTAACTCCATAGCACAGATACTCTTCAGCCAACAACACACCCACAAGGGCTATCCACTGTGCCAGGACCTAAAGGAAGCCCACTGATTCATAAAGGACAGGCCATCTTAGTTAGGGACAACATTCCTTCTGTCTCCCCAACCTGTGACAATTCAGTGCTTTCATGCAGGAATATATAGATAGCTAGGTACTCCTCTAAGCAGAGCTGGGATCCTCTGGTCATAGGGTGCTTGCTGTCTTTGTTATATTCAAATGATAACATTGACCAGTCAATAGAACATTCCCTGCAGAGGCAGTCGGGGCTGGGCATCAAAGACAGAGAGCCCTGGACTGAACTCCAACTTAGCCACTTACTATCTGTGTGACTTCTTATCCATAAAATCTCATCTATTTCACAAGTTATATTGAGAATTTGAGAGAATATTAATAAGGTGTAAAAATGCATTTGTTATCAACAACTCCCATTACTGGTACATAACATTATTGAGCACCTCCAATGGGCTCCCACACTGGCATCGCCAAGTTGAGGTGATAAAGGCTCGGGTCAGAGGAGAAAGGAAAGGACAAATGCAGGAATTTACACAGGGCTATTCCCCTGGCTTTAGCCAAAGCAGCTCTTGACTCTGACCAAGCAAATGCACTTAAGACTCATGGGTTGGAGAAATAAATCTCATTTTTCCTGAAGAAAAACAGCAGGCGGGTCTCTTTTGGCATGTCTCTGTCATCTCTCCCCAAAATAAACATTCACTCAAACAGAACTGATACTGTTCCTTGTTCTACCAAAAACAAAAACCCTATAAAGCCCAACATCTAACACACCTACCTCCAGGCCAAGGTCACCTGGTAGAGAGGTCAGGGGAAAGCAGCAGGCTCTTTCACTTGAGGTCAGGCTCTAACCACAAGGAGTCCAATGTTTATAAGTCTAGTTCATCTATTTGGAGCAGTTTAGTTGATAGACACTCCCCATAGGCCTGAGCAAAGGTTTGTGGCCTGAGTTAACCCAAGTCACTGGGACAACTTTTTTCCACAAGAGTGTGTTTTTCTTTTTCCTCTATTTATAATATTTCTTGGAATTTATTATTAGCACAAGGAGGGCAAGGAATTGCTTTCTGGCTCTATTAGAAACCCTGAACACCATTTACCTTAAAGAACATACTAATATAAAACTAAAATGCCATCAAAACAATCAGCTCTTGAGTTAATATTTTTTAAAGAAATCAAGATATTTCTTTAAAATGTGTCCCTTATAAGATGTCAAATCTTGAGGTCAAATGAAAAAAACATAACATGATTTTGGTTAACCCTATAACAAAAACCTGGGAACAAATGTCAGTGACCCCCATCTTACATTCCAAAATCACTCATTAAGTGCACGTCAACCCTGCACAATAGTCTACTGTATTCCCCAAGCCACCATTACCAATGCCCATAGAATCCTCTCCATTTCCCACAGTCTCCTTCATCACCCCTCAATAAACCTTTGCCCCCCTTAACATTCTTCATTCCCTCTTCACCTGCACTAAGAAGCTACTTATACCATCTAATTTCACATGTGCCTGTCACCCTCTTCTCTTAGTAGTTTTTATTGCTGATGTCTGATTTATATTATCTCAATTATTTGTTATATATAATTAAACAGTTCATGTAGAATCAAGAAACCCAAGAGTTAAAGAACTAAAAGGAATTGGAAATTTAACGAAAAGGCTTCCCGTAACAATCCTGCAATTGTAAGTAGGTACTGGAAACTGTCCAGCCCTCATACTTAAACACCATGAGAAAATCACATTTGTTTGATGTTTGTATTTCTTAGGGTATGTAACTGAAGAAGTTAATTATTACAGAAAGTGAAAGAATTATACTCTGAAAAGTATAAGACGTTGAAGAAAGAAACTGAAGAGAACACAAATAAATGGAAGGACATACCATACTCATGAGACAGAATTTTTAATATTATTAAAATGCCCATACTACCCAAAGTAATCTACAGATTCAAGTAATCCCTATCAAAAAAACATCAATGGCATTCTTCTAAGAACTAGCACAAATAATCATAAAATTTATATGGAACCACAAATTACTCTGAATAGCCTCAGCAATTGTGAGAAGAAAAGAACAAAGTTGGAGATATTACATGCCCTGATTTTAAGCTATACTACAAAGCTATAATAATCAAAACAGTATGATACTGGTACAAAAAAGACACATAGATCAACAGAGCAGAACAGAGAGCCCCAAAATAAACCTTTGCTTATTTGGTGAATTAATCTATGACAAAGAAGCCAAGACTATACAAGAATATACTCTTATTTAAAAGTGGTGATGGGAAAACTGGTCAGATACATGCAAAATATTCAAATTGACCACTCTCTTATACAAAAACATATTCAAAATGAATTAAAGACCTAAATATAAGTGCTGCTGAAATAATTTAATTCCTAGAAGAAAACATAGGCAGTAAACTCGTTGACATCAGTTTTAGCAATTTTTTTTTTAATATGTCTCCTTGGGCAGAAAAAAATAAGAGCAAAATAAACAAATGGGACTACATCTAAATAAAAAGCTTTGGCACAGAGAAGAAACCATCATTAAAATGAAAAGACAGCCTACTGAATGGGAGAACATAATTGCAAATGACATATCCAATTAGGGTTTGATATCCAAAATATATAATGAACTCATACAACTCAACATCAAAAGAGCAGGCAATCTGATTTGAAATGGGTAGATGGAATTGTAAATTGGTGCAGCCACTGTGGAAAACAGTATGGAAGCTCCTCAAAAAACTAAAAATAGCCTGACCTGTGGTGGCACAGTGGATAAAGCATTGACCTGGAACACTAAGGTCATCAGTTTGAAATCCTGGGCTTGCCTGGTCAAGGCACATATGGGAGTTGATGCTTCCTGCTCCTCCCCCTTCTCTCTCTCTCCTCTTTCTCTTTCTCTCTGTTCTCTAAAATTAATAAATAAAGTCTTTAAAAAAATTTTTTTAATTAAAAATAGAACTACTGCCTGATCAGATAGTGGCACAGTGGACAGAGCATTGAACTGGGATGCAGAGGACCCAGGTTTGAGACCCCAAGGTTGCCAGCTTGAGCATGGGCTCATCTAGTTTGAGCAAGGCTCAATAGCTTGAGCCCAAGGTTGCTGGCTTGAGCAAGTGGTCACTTGGTCTGCTGTAGCCCCCTGGTCAAGGCACATATGAGAAAGCAATCAATGAACAACTAAGGAGCCACAACAAAGAATTGATGTTTCTCATCTCTCTCCATTCCTGTCTCTTTGTCCCTATCTGTCCTTCTCTCTGACTCTCTGTCTCTGTCACAAAAAAATAAATAAAACTACCAAATACCCAATAATTATACTTTTGGATATTTATCCAAAGAAAACAAAAACACTAATTCAAAAAGATAGATGTGCCCTTATGTTCTCTGCAGCGTTCTAGTAATAGTCAAGACATGAAAGCAACCTAGATGTACATCAATAGACAAATAAATAAAGAAGATGTAGTGTGTGTGTGTGTGTGTGTGTGTGTGTGTGTATAAAATATTCCACACAATGGAATATTACTAAGCAACAAAAATAAATAAATAAAAAATTTTCAATTTCCAACCAAATGAATGGACCTACAGGGTATTATGCCAAGTTAAGTAAGTCAGATAGAGAAAGACAAATATAATATAATTTATATATGGAATCTAAAAAATAAACAGTGCCTGGCTGGTGGCTCAGTGACTAGAGCAGTGGTTCTTAACCTGAGTTCTGTCGAACCCTAGGGGTTCAATGAGTCGGTCTCAGGGGTTGGGAGAAGCCTCTGCTGCGGAGGCCAGAATAAAGTAATACCGTAATTTGTTGTGAGTTCATGCACTTTGTTGGTTTTGTTCTTTGAGCAAGGTGATGTTCATTCACGGCTCATTTTGTGCACCAGTAAAAAAACATATACCTATGTCTTGAATTTGGAAAAAAAAATCATATTTTATTTATCACTAAAAAAGGGTTCGGTGAATGCGCATATGAAACTGGTGGGTTCAGTACCTCAAAAAAGGTTAAGAACCACTGGACTAGAGTGTTGGCCGAGCATATGGATGCACAGGGTTCAATCCCAGTCAGGGCACATAGGAGATGTGACCATCTACTTCTGCCCCCTCACTCTACCCCTTCTCTCCCTCTTCCCCTCCCTCAGCCAGTGGATCAATTGGTTTGAGCATTGCCCCAGGTGCTAAAGATTGCTCCTTTGGAGTACATCAGCCTCAGGCACTAAAAACAGCTCTGTAATGGAATACTGGCCCAGAATGAGGTTGCCAGGTAGATCCTCATAGGGGCGCATGCAGAAGTCTGCCTCTCTATTGTGGACAAGGCCCACCGGGGGTGAGGATGACGGAGCCGCAGAGACCCCACTCCAGGGACAAGGTTCAGTGACGCAAATCCACTTTATTCAGGAAGTAAACTAGCTTATATGCATGGGTTCAGCCAATAGGATGTTACAGCGTGTTCTTCAAGGACAATGGCTAAAAAGATCAGGGAGCTGCCTGGTTGGCGCTGAGTCACTTCCTTATAGCGGGCAAGCTCCCTTCCTGGGTGTTCCCAGGAGGGATTAACCTGCTGGCAGCCACAGCTGCCAGGTAAATGCTCTGTGCTCTACCAACACACTATCTCCCCTCCTCTCACCTAAAATAAATAAAATAATAAAGAAATAAACACACAAAACAGAAGCAGACTCATAGAAACAGAGAACAAACTGATGGTTGCCAGAGGGGAGTAAGATGAGTGGATGGGTGGAAAAGGTGAAAGTAAATAAGAGGTATAAACTTCCAGTTATAAAATAAATAAGCTACAGAGATGTAGTGTATGGCATAGGGAATATAGTAAAAAATACTATAATAACTGCTTGGTGACAGATGGTTACTAGACTTAGTAGTGATCACAGCACAGGTATATATAAGTGTTGAATCACTATGTTGTAAATCTGAAACTAATATATGCCAATTATACTTTAATTCTTAAAAAAGTGAAGCTAATGATTCCAATTCAGAATAAAGCAGTAACAACTGTGAGCAAAATTGCTGCATACTCAAGTAAATTAGTTACTCATTAAAAGAAAAATAACAGGATTAAGTATGCCTCCCCTCCTAACTCATGCCACCAATATTCTTCTTCTTTCATCTACTTTATCAGAAAATTTCCCTCTACTGTTGAAGTCAAGAACAAGAGAATAAACAAAATATCATTTAGATTTCATAACAGAAAGGCAATACACAAATTCAAATATGTATTAAATTTTCATTTGTTCAACAAATATTCACTGGGCACCTAGTGTGGTAGATTGTGGGTAAACAAAAATGAATAATTTATAATTTCTGGCTTTAAGAAACTCAGAGTTCAGAGAAGATTCTAAGACAGAAAGCTCGGGGAAAAAATAAAACAAATACAAGTGATACAAATAAGGTTTGGAGAAGGGGCAAAGGGGGTAATTACCCCTGGGGGAAAGTAAAGATAGGAAACATCATCAGGACAGGTTTGTGGAGAAAGCAGTGATTAACTCAAATGCTAAGATTCACCAGGCACAGGGTAAATGTGAGCAAAGGCATGATGGTATGAATAAATATTTCATTTTTAAGAACAAGGGGTGTGCCATGCCTGGAGCATAGGATGCTACCCAGTAGTCATATCTGAGGAGGTGAGGAGACTGAACAGACAGCAGGGGTAAATCTCTGTAGATCTTACATGCCATTCAGAGGGCTTTGGCCTTTGTCCAGTAGGCAACAAACTGCCAAAGGAAGGGCCTTTAGGCATATTTGTTGGTTATATACTGTGTTATACAGACCGTGCTAGTCAGTTTATACATGTTATATTCATCCTTATAACATGCCTAGTGGGTGGGATTAGACAGGTGAGGGAGAATAAATGACGATGTGGACTGGTGAACACACAGTGCAATGTAGAAACGATGTAATGCAGAATTGTACACACAAAACCTATCTAATTTTATTAACCAATGTCACCCCAATAAATTCAATTTAAAAAATAAAGACCATTCTCCCATTCCCAGTTCCCTGAAGCGCTGCTGGAAAATAAACTAAAAGGGGATGAGTTTGGGAGCAGAGAAATCAGGAAACTGGATATAACCATCCAGACATAAACACCTAAGGGTATACCAGGCCTACAACAGTGAAAATGGAGTAGAGAGCACAAGAATCTAAACACATTCTGGAGGGAAGGTTGCTAAGATGATTGCCTGCAGAAGCAGCACTCCTTAGTTTCTGCCAAATAGGAGAAAGTACATCCTTCAGGAATTACACCACCCTCTTGGCTAAATAGAGGGACTCCGAGCACCTAGTGCTCCTGGCCACTTTAGACCAGTCCCCAAGGAGGCCTTTATACTCCAATTGGCCACCAGGCCATCAGAGATGCCCTAGGGCTACAGAAACTCTGAGGAGACCTTTGCTCACCCTTGGCCACCAAATCAAAAGGAGCTGTCACAAGGTCTTCACCCGTCTTCCTCCAAGAAATCACAGGACTAATGCCAGCATGCCTCGCAATCTTCTATAGATCAAATCTTCTCCAAGAGCCCAATCTTCCCCATTTCTCACCTTCTTAGCCCTCCTCCCCCACCCACTCTGTCCTCTGAAACTCACTATTAACCCTCTCATTATTAACCCTCCACAAACTCCTTAATGTTCTTCTCTCTGAATGTTCCTTTCATTAGGCAAAATCCTGAAAACATGAAGAAAGCAAAATTTAACCTGAATTTTAAAAGCTGAAGCCTATTAACACTGTTTTTCCAGATTCCATTAAGGGGAGGTTTTTATACACTCCCATTTAAGTCTAATGTTCAGCCTGTATAAACAGGAATGACTACCAGTTGCTGAAATAGCAAAACGTCTCTGAACTAGATGGTTGCTAGATCATTTCCTGGGACCTTCCTATAATCAACTGATTAACAGTTAATGCCTAGCCCTGACTGGTGGTGGGGCAGTGGATAGAGCATCAACCCAGAACACTGAGGTCCCTGGTTCAAACCCCAAGGTCACTGGCTTGAGCATGCACTCATCAGTTTGAACACAGGATCATCAACATGAGCCCAAACATTGCGGGCATGAAAACTAAGGTTGCTGGCTTGAGCAAGGGGTCACTGGCTTGGTTTGAGCCTGTGGTCCAGGCACATACGAGAAGCAATCAGTGAATAACTAAAGTGAAGCAACTATGAGTTGATGCTTCTCATCTCTCTCCTCCCTCTCTCTCTCTCCCTTCCTTTCTCTCCCTCTCTCTTTCTTTCTCCCTCTTTTTCAAATCAATAAAAAATATTTTTGCTAAGAGTTCATGTCTAGCTTCACAAATGGCAGCAGGACCCTGCTCTCACCAGACCAAAAGCTTTCATCTGAGATTCCCATTCCACTTGAGTGGCCAATACTCTGAGTAACACCCCAGCTCATATCCCAAAATCCCCAACCTGCAGATGGATTAAGTGTCTCTCCTTTCACCTTTCAATTCTCCTTTACCTTTTCTCAAAAATCTTACCTGTTTTGAAGTTCATGTCATTAGACTTTACCATCCATGAACCTTCTTGCTGTCACCTACCCATATACTGCTGTTTGCCCTTATTCACTGATGACATGAACACCTGGCTATTCTCCTTTCCAGACTTGTACCTCTCTTCAGCCACACCGTGTTCTATATTTCCATAGAGTTTCCATGTCCTAAACTACCTCACCTCTGATGATCTTCTCTTTGACCCTGCCTCAGCCACCCTCTCTCACTGTTATAACCTCTGATTTGGCATCTTGATTACCTGCCCCATTTCTGAGACTGTACATCCCACACTGCAAACACCACCTTCTCTTTTTCCAGCTCATCTATTCTGTTGTTGCTATTCCAGCATCTTCTTGGCAGTATCTGGCTTCCTTATCAATATAATCCAAAAAACTAACATAAAAAAACTTTGCAAACATGATTAAATAAAGGATCTTGAGATGGAGAGATTATCCTGCTTTCTAGAGTGGAACCCAAATACAATCACATAAATCATTATAAGAGGGAGGCTGGTGGACAAACAAGTATATTAGGCTTGGTCACTTGTACTTTGCCTGATTGGTACATGAGCATGTGGCAGCACCATGTGTGTATAGTCTATGTAAGGTTGCAGGTGTTTGCCCTCAGGGTGGCAGACTGTGAATTGCAGACTGCCTGCAGCCATTAAGGGGGGCCGTAGTTCGCTATTGTTTGCCGGTAAAGGGGTCCCCCCCCACCTGTTTTGCTTGAGAGTCCTGAGAGAGAAAGAGAGAGAGAGAAGTATTTTTGACCCTGCCTGTTTGCTCATCTACCTTTACGAGACTCTAATAAATGAAATGGCCCACAGCCCTCTGGCTCCACAGTTCCTTTACCGTCTGCCTGAATTCAATGCGAGTCTGCATGGTCACAACCACCAGCCTTACAGAGGCAAAGGAAGATTTGAAACACACTAAAGAAGAGAAGGCATTGTGACCTTAGAGGCAGAGATTAAAGTAATGTAGCCACAGCTAATAAATTCTAGAAACCACCAGCAGCTGGAAGAAGAAAG
Organism: Rhynchonycteris naso; assembly: GCA_037038555.1. Classification (NCBI taxonomy): domain Eukaryota; kingdom Metazoa; phylum Chordata; class Mammalia; order Chiroptera; family Emballonuridae; genus Rhynchonycteris; species Rhynchonycteris naso. The sequence goes on from CM072997.1 coordinate 79,114,413, forward strand.
GAACAGATTCTGCCCTACAGCTTTGGAAGACAGCACAGACTACCAATGCCTTGGTTTTGGCAGATGATCCTAATTTTGAAAATCTGGCACCCTGAACGATAAGAGACTAAATGTCTATTGTTTTACTTCACAAGGTTGTGACAATTTGTTATAGCAGCCATAGGAAACTAGTACAGACAACTGTCCCTCTAAGTTCCAAGTTTATTTTCCATCTTCTACCCATCAAATTCATTAGAAATACAATTAGGGTTTTGGCACCAGCTGTCCTCTGCCTGGAATGCTCTGCTCTTCTCTTTGCACAGCGAGCTCCTTCTGGACATTCAGGGCATAGTCACTTGGAGAGGCCTTCCCAAACCAACTGAATCCAAAATAATTCCACAGCTATCATCATTTTGTATGTATCCTCTTTATTTAATCATTATTATTTCTTCCCCAACAACCAGAATATAAACTCTATAAAAGCAGAGAGCATATCTGTTTTGTATACCCCTATAATCTTAATTTGTAGAAAAATGCCAGTCACATAATTAGGCGATTAATAAACTGAATGAATGAATGGATGACATAGGTGGGAGAAAACATTGTGGTGGCGCTGCTCTTCAATTATCGAGGACACAGTGTTTGGAGTGAGGAGAGATGGTGAGTCCTGACTTGACTATGGGACATAAAAATAGAGATGTCCACTGAGTCCTAATTCAAGGAAGAGCTCTACTCGGGATGTTGACTTGGAATCATTGAAATGGAATGCAGTAGATAAATCTGATGGCGCAGAGGACATCTACGATGAGAAGATGATGAATTAATGAATAGACTCTGGCAACTCCAATATCAAAGAGGAGAACCTTCAGAAAGATCCATAAGAAGTAGTCTAAAAGAAGAAGAAAGAATCACAGTAACCTAGTGAAAGTTCAATTTCACAAAGAAGAAAGAGAACAGCATCACAGGAATTCCAAGTAATTAGTCCCATTGATTTGCCATGAGGAGGACACCAATAATCATAACAAGAAATCATTACCCTGACCAGGCGGTGGCGCAGTGGATAGAGCATCGGACTGGGATGTGGCAGACCCAAGTTCGAGACCCAGAGGTCGCCAGCTTGAGCACAGGTCCATCTGGCTTGAGCAAAAGCTCGTCAGCTTGGACCCAAGGTCGCTGGCTCCAGCAAGGGGTGGCTCGGTCTGCTGAAGGCCCACAGTCGAGGCACATGTGAGAAAGCAATCAATGAACAACTATGGTGTCGCAACGGCAATGAAAAACTAATTATTGATGCTTCTTATCTCTCTCTGTTCCTGTCTGTCCCTATCTATCCCTCTCTCTGACTCTCTCTCTGTCCCTGTAAAAAAAAAAAAAAAAAAAAAAATTTAATTAAAAAAAAAAGGAATGATTCATCTAAGGTAGAAGCCAAATTTCCAACAGTTGTAGTGTAAGTGCAAGGTGAAGAAATAGAAAAACAACTTATAAAATATACTTTCAGAAAGCACAGCCTGAAAGAAAGAAGAAAGTGAGCATGTAGCAAGAAGGGAAGTATAGGGTGGAGGAACAATTCTGATTTTCAGTCTGGTTTACTCTTTGATGGGAGAATCTTGAGCATTCTTGTAAATATTTAAATGCAGGTGAACATGGATAAATCTCATGGAGTGAGCTATCTGATGGGATGGAAGTACTGAGGAAAGACTCAACTTTGGATTAACCTACCTTTTCTCTGGTAGTAATAGATGGACTTGGTGGATTCAGATACATAGAAGATACGAAAGGAGAGCAAAATATTAAAAGTTGACATATCTGTGTTTTCTCAGTATAACAGGCTGCAAGAACACTGTGAGGGGGATAGCGAACTCTTTACTAAACACCAATATTCTCTTCTTCCTGGGCTCCCAGCTAGACGTCATTTCCCCATCTCCTTTTGCTAATAAGTGTCTGTGCACCTGATTTCTGGCCAATGGTATTTGAGTGGAACTGATACATTCATTTTAAGATTGAACTCTTTCACATTCCATTAGCTGGATGAAGTTGAAAATAAAACCCTAAGAGATGGCAGAGTCACAAAATGAAAGGATCCAGGATGCCTAAATAATCCAGTGTAGAAAAGCAATCCACCAATTAACACATGATCTGTTGTGTTTGCACTTTACTGTTTTCAGATCTTTCTGTTATGAGAGTTTAGTCTGCTCTAACCACTATCAATCATCTTCCGATTTTAAAAAGTACACAGGTGGGGTGAGAGGCTCAAGGAAAATGGTAAAGATTAAGAAAAACTATAGCAAGAAATGGAAAAAGATGCTGTGTAGAAACAGGCGCAAGAACTGCAGACCAGCTGCACCTAGAGAACATACATGTGTATGTACTGCCAAACGGTAGGACTGTGTTCATTTTCCCAGTGTCATTCCTAAACCCAGGTGTACAAGTGCAAAAAGCAGATCAGCACCAAGTTGTGGCTTCTTTCCACATCCACTAAGACTAAAGAGGATTTTAACAATGTCCCGGGTTCCAAGAAGTCCAATCAAAAGGAATGTTATTTTAGGTATACTGTGTTATGCATTCAGTGTTTGAACAAGTTCAGTATCATGGGCAGAAACTGCTGAACCCGGGGGGGGGGGGGGGGGGGTGTTAGAAAATGGACATGTTAAAGGGCAAAGTGCAGTAAGTACAAAAAGCAGGAAATGCATTATAGATATGCAAATAGGATTATCTCTTGATTCTGTTTCTTTACAGTTTCCAAAGGAGTTTCTGTTATACCAGAAAATAACTAACTCTGTGGCTTTGAGTGAGTCACTCAAGTTCTCTAGAACTGTTTTCTCACTGATACGACAGGGCACACTGTTGAGAGGAGAAATGACGTGTGCAAGGTGCTCAGCACCATACTGCCTGGAATGTGGTGACTGCTCCACACATGTTACATATTGCTATTTATTACCAATGATAAAAAGACAGAGTTGGGTTAACTTTCTAACCCCTTTCCTATTTTAAAATTGTATGAATCTATGTTTTTTAGAAAAATATCCCAGCTATTTAATGGTGGGCTAGGGTGGGGGAAAGGGGTTAATATTAATGAAAGAAGTAAGTGGAAATATACTTGTCATGCCAGATCCTGTGAGAACAAGCTAGGAGGGAGAGCAGGGACACAGAATCTTCCAGATGGAAAGGCTAGCATAGAGAGGTTGTAAAAAAGCAAACCTCAGGGAAATAGGAGAAGTTAGGGCAGGGCCCAATGGTGAACAGAACCCACCAGCCAAGACTGTCTTCCACTTAGGCGGGACAAGAGTAATAAAACACTAGGCTTTTTTATGGGCTTTAAATTCCATGCAGTCCAGCCACCTCATTTTACAAAGGAAGAAACTAAAAGTTTCAGAGACTGACCAAAGCCACACTTAAGTGACCATGATGTGACTTCAAGTATACACTGAAATTAACACTGCTCCCCAAAAGCTCCTTCTACCTAGCCTACATAAATGGTCCTCAAAGTTTTGTCCCCTTGGAATCCAGAAACCTTTGAGAAGGTTTTGGATTCTTAAGAGACTAGATGAGGTGGGCAGGTGGGAGGGAAGGGGAAAATGGGTGGAAAGAAGAGAGCCATAAGAGTTCTGACAAAGGCAGCAGGGCCCTCAGTGGATACTAAATGACCTCATTTGTATATTCCTCCACTGATTTTCAGGGATTGCTTTTATAACTTTGGTTCCAATGCATTTTCCTTTCCTCCTCCTAAATATCTTTTAGATATCAAAACTGCAAAATGTTTAGGGAGAAAGGAGGCCAGAAAAGATAAGAGTATCCAATTTAACTGATTATCTTAGATCCATCTGCCTGTGTGTTATCTGCTGCTTGATCACACCCAACCCATTTCTCCCATGTATCTCTTGAGTAATTAAGTGACAAGTGAATTATGAGGCAATTATTTACTCTACAACTATATATTGGGCATTCCCCACATGCAAGACTCATAGGTTGGGCATGTAAGGTCTCCAAAATTGTGTACGATACAGCCTTTGTTCTGCATGATCTTCTGCAGAGAAGGAAATGATGCACATTTAATAACCATACACAGGAGTAAATGAGAGACTTCTGAGTAGCATTAAAAAAGTAGTTAAAGGGTTTAGAAAACATACATATTTAATGAAACATTATTATTACTTTTAGTGAGAGAGGGGGGAGAAACAGATATGGAGAGAGATGAGAAGCATCAACTCATCTTTGCAGCACTGTAGTTGTTCATTGATTGCTTTCTCATATGTGCCTTCACCAGCAGGCTCTAGTCTAACCAGTGACCCCTTGCTTAAGCCAGAGACCTTGGGCTCAAGCCCACAACCCCAGGCTCAAGCTGGTGAGCCCAAGCTCAAGCCAGCAACAACAGGGTTTTGAACTTGGGCCTTTAGCATCCTTAGGCTGATGCTCTATCCCAGGGGTCCCCAAACTTTTTACACAGGGGGCCAGTTCACTGTCCCGCAGACCGTTGGAGGGACAGACTATAAAAAAAAAAAAAACTATGAACAAATCCCTATGCACACTGCACATATCTTACTTTAAAGTAAAAAAACAAAATGGGAACAAATACAATATTTAAAATAAAGAACAAGTAAATTTAAATCAACAAACTGACCAGTATTTTAATAGGAACTATGGGTGTGGATGCATCCTGTACTCCTCTCACTGACCACTAATGAAAGAGGTGCCCCTTCCAGAAGTGTGGCGGGGGTTGGATAAATGGCCTCAGGGGTCCGCATGCAGCCCGCGGGCCCTAATTTGGGGACCCCTGCTCTATCCACTGTGCCACTGCCTGGTCAGGCTGAAGCATTATTTACAATAGCCAAGATATGAAAGCAGCTTCAGTGTCCATTGATAGATAAATAGATAAAGAGGTGGTATAAATTTACAACAGAATATTATTCAGCGATAAAGAAGATAAAACTTTGCCATTTAGGTCCAACATAGATGGACTTAGCGGGTTTTATGCTACGTGAAATAAATCAAAGACAAATTATTATTTTACTTATCTTTAAAATAATAAAACAACAAATCTAGACAAACAAACAAAACAAAAGCAGACTCATAAAAACAGAGAACACTCTGATGGTGGCCAGAGGGGAGAGGGTGTGGGAGGATGGGTGGAAAAGGTAAAAGGCAGGGTAGTCAATAATACTGTGATAACTTTGCACAGTGACAGATAATTACTAGACTTAGTGTAATGATCACATTGCAAGCTATATATAAATGTCAAATCACTATATTTTACACCTACAACTAATATGTCAACTATACTTAATTTTTTTTAAAAAGTAGAACTTTAGACCAAAACAATAAAAAAGAAAATGTACATGACACTTCTGTCTATGTGAAGGAAAGCATCATGAATCTGGCAGTCAGTGGTCAGGACACTCAAGGACTGAGAGGATTTCAAAATTGTGAAAAAGGAGGAAGAGCATTAGCATAAAGTAAGTAGTAAGAATAAAACAGATTAAAGGAATTCCAAGTAAGATTAAAGGAATTCCAAATAGTCCAATTTGGCAAGATAAAGGAAGAAACTTACTCACTTGAGAAAGGATTGGAAAAGTTCATAAATTCTAAGACAAATATTTAGAACTTGTTTCAATAGGACAGAGTGAGCCACGGAAGGGTGGAACAGAGTGTTATGATCAAAGCAGTTTTGATATTATCACAATGAAACAAAACATCCTTTCTTTATCCCATTTAAATAAGGAAAATGACTTTTGAGAACTTAGTACTCTGAGCTGCATTATTTTTACCACTTTAATACATTTAGAAGTTTATTGTTTTAGTGAAATAATGACATAAAATCTTAACCAAAATTTTCCTAAAATGTTTACTTTAACACATCCTTTTGTTCCTATTGTGGATAACCAACTGGTCTTAGTGGTCACTTGGGGATATAAAGTAAGTAGTAAAGCTTTCTAAGCTAATATCAACAAATCACACTCAGAGGCCATCTTGTGATAGTGGCAAATTCTACAAATCTCATTTTCAAAACATAGCCTCTCTGTTAGTTTATGGGTTTGTTTTCTCCTCTGTATTAAAGCCTTTTACAGAAGAATATAGGTACGCAATCAAATATGAGATTCCACAAAGGATATATCAGTATTTCAAAAATATGAGGCTTAAAAAAAATCTAAATTAAATAGTAATTGTTCAAAAAATACCCACACACTAACAGTATCTCACTATTAAAAAATAAATTATGCCCTGGCCAGTTGGTTTAGTGCATAGAGACTCAGCCTGGCATATGAATATCCCAGTTTCAATTCCTGGTCAGGCCACACAAGAGAACCAACCATCTGCTTCTCTCCCTTTTCCCTTCCCCCTTCTATCCGTCTTCTCATCCCGCAGCCAGTGGCTCAATTGGTCAGAGTGTAGGTCTTGGGCAGCTCTGAGGATAGCTCATTGGAACATCAGCCTTAAGTGCTGAGTATGGCTCGGGTGATTCGAACATCGGCCCCAGACAGGGGCCAATAGATCCCAGTTGGAGCACAAGAGGAAGTCTATCTTACTATCTCCCCTCCTCTCACTTGAAATAAATAATTAAATAAATAAATAATTACATTGGTAATAATTTAATTTATCTCAATAATTAAAAAACGTCCCCAAATAATGTTTTAAGCTTTAATAATACATATGTGACAACAAATTTTTAGCTAGGAGGGAAACATTTTCTATTAACTAATTTTTCCACTAATTTTAGTAAACTAATAGGAACAAAGCTTGACCTATTAAATTTAGAAGCCATGTTTTGTCTGCTGCATAAATCAGAATTCTGATTTTGAAAGAACCAACATAAAATGTTCTACTGAAAGCTGAGAGCACAGACATGACATAGGAAGAAACATTTAAACCAAGGAACCCATAAGAATCTCCAAAAATAAAAAAAATCCTGGAAAACAAGGGGAAAAAAAAGCATGGTCACATTCATGTCAAGACACAAAATGAGAGCTCCGGACAAACTCTGACCCCAATTATTATCTAAACAGTATCAGGTATGTAAACCATTAGCTCCCCAAGCTTCTTTTTTCTTAAATGTCTCTGAGCTCAATTCCTGATCACATAATACAAGAAGAAATCTTCTCTAAAGTTGTTAGAGATTTCCTGGCTTGCAGCCACCTTAGCCCTTGTCTTTCTCACTTGAATCTAATCATTTTTCCCTTTTCCATTTCTTTTCCCCACCACATTAACAATTCTAAAACAAGGAAATCTACAACATGCCTTTTATTAGTTTCTTCTTCCTGTCTGCCACAACTTCCAAGTTTTCTTTTTACCTCAAAGTTGATGAGTCCTGATGGAACTACCTAAGGGTTTTTGATAAACATTAAAAATCACTTTGGGCCCCAGCCAGTTGGTTCAGCAGTAGAGCTTCGACCCAGCATGTAGAAGTCCTGGGTTCAATTCCCAGTCAGGGCACACAGGAGAAGCAACCATCTGCTTCTCCACCCATCCCCCTTCTCTCCCTCCCTCCTCTCTCTCTCCCTCCTGCAGCCATGGCTCAGTTTGAACAAGTTGGCCCCAGGCACTGAGGATGGCTCCATGACCTCACCTCAGGCACTAAAATAGCTCGTTGCCAAGCAACAGAGCAAAGGCCCCAGATGGGCAGAGCATCACCCTTAGGTGGCTTGCGAGGTGGATCCCGGTCATGGTGGATGCAGGAGTCTGTCTCTGCCTCTGTGCCTCTCACTTAATAAATAAAAAGAAAAGAAAAAAATCACTTTGATAAACCTTCTTAGTTTAATGCTAGCCAGTCCTTCCCAATCTCCCAAAATAACAATCCTGAAATTTGTCAGTTATACAGGTCCCAAACCAAGTGAGTAGTAATTTTACCCAGAAACCTCAGATAAAAACTATATCCACAATTGGATGGAGTAACAGGTCGTCTGACACATTTTTACACAAGTGTGTTAAAAGTGGCAACTCCAATCCTTGGATCTAAAATTTCAAAGATAGTGAAAAGTATTGTTCAGTACATTAAAGAATTTTACTACAGGTTTCTAATATACTTTTCCACAGAAAGTTCATTTTGAAAGTGTATGATTGTGCTGGCTTTTTAATACCCTGAAGTAGAACAACAACAAACATTCTTGAAACAAAGATGGCCTTCTTTTGCTGTAATCTTCAGGAAACCTTAAATCTCTCAGTTGCTGAAGTGACATTGTCTTCATCACAAAATTGTCTCAAGTACTTGATTAAGGCCCATGTTAACATCTCTCTTCCATAACCACAAGAGTTATAAGCCCACATTCTACCACTGGGTATATGATTATGCAAAATCTTCTGTTGGTCTCTAACTATTTTACATCTATGTGTTTTACCTTGTTAAACAAACTCAAACTTCTCTAAAGCAGGATAACCATACTTTTTTCTTACCTAACACTTGTTACTATATAATGCTGCCCAAGCCCATAGAAAACTTCATTTAAGGGGCCAGGTGTTGTGCATAGTTGATTCCTACTGTTCTTTCTGAAGTGTTTTTTCTGCATTTAGGGTAACCTAGTGAGTCCGGATGTTGACAAGTAAAAAGAATCAAGTTTTGAAAAACCTAAGCCGAAACATTATCACATTAAAAATAATAATAATAAATAAATACAGAGGAGAAATTAGATAATGATATGGAAATTACTTTCCTCCTCTAACCATAGATGTCACTAACCACTGTCCTCTCCCCCTACTCCCCAATCACACACACCAAATTAAAGAGGAGAAAGCCTGGATAATTTATCCACAACCCGCAAGAGTTAAAGTTCCTAGCTAACTGTACTCTTTGCCCAAATCTTCCATTTATGAATATAAAAATAAAAATATAAGAAAGCTAATATTTTAAGTCTACTACCTGTTCTAAGTAATACCTTTACATGTGTTATCTCATTTATTATTTATCCACATTTTGCCAAGGAGATTATTGAGGCTCAGTGATTTTGAATAGGTTACCTAAGGCCGAAGTCTTTGGTTTTCTTTCCCCCACCACACTCAGCTAGAATTTGTCCCACAGTTTAATCACTTATTGAGAAAACATTTGCTGAACACTTGTTACATGCTAATTCCCACACTAGGCATTAGAAATGCACACGTATGTGAGGCTGATCAAATCCTCTCACAGACCTAACATGCTGTTGAAGAAAGACGGAAAATAAACAAATAACCAATCAGGATAATTTCAGAGTTATACTAGTTTACCAATATGATTTTCTGTACAATGACAGTCAAATTTTTAAAAAAGTATCCATAGTGAGATTCAATAGTTGCAAAAAACTAAATGTGTAGGAAGGGTATAAAACCCACTGACAATTGGTAGCATTGTGGCCTTACTGTCAATTACTGAGTCAGGACATTGTACCTGTTAATAAATCAGAGGGTCAGAAACAGAAGCACAGCTTTAATCCTGCTCAGAATTTCTTTATAAAATCCAACGACTACGTGAGATATCAGAATGGACAGCTCTACCACTGTTGGTTCTCAAACTCAAAATTCCTCCTTTTATCCATTATTCACTAATGAACTGGGACATTATTTGAAGAGTTGATTTGTAAAAATCAAGGGAGTGTTATAACTTGACATATGCCTCTATGATAAACACATCCAAGGTGCCCCAGGCTACACATGGTAGAGCAGTGGCATCCAGGTCTCAGCAGATGGCCAGCAAAAACTGCAGGACTCAGAAACTAGAGTACTTAGTAGTAAATAGCTACCAGGAAGTGCTTGGCCACAGTTTGACAGTTGTCATTACCCTCCACATTCCAGAAATAATCATGTCTCTTAAACTTGGACCATATGCAAATTGTAACCGCTTTGTTTTAAGCAATCAAGACCCTCTGTAATTTACCCTTCCTTCCCTTCCCTCACCTAGTTATACAAGTTGACTGAATTAGCTGTTAGCTATTTCTATAGCTGCCTCTCATGACATTTATAATGTGTTGTGTAATTTAGGTTGACCCCTGCCACGAAAGCTTTGTGAGAATTTGTGTAAATTACTTCAGAACTCCCACGGAAGGCTGCTGGAGAGTGCAGGGTCCTCTGCACAAGGTGGAAGGTGTCTAGAGACCAGCAGGGAAGAGCAGCACTTCATTCACAGGCTGTACCTTCCTGCCAACCCTTTCTTTCAAATCTCTTTTTACTCGGTTGAAGTTACTATTTGAGGAGTGGAGGCTGTTCTAAGTTCAGTAGCCGTCCACTTCCTCCTAAAACTGTCAACCGCCAGCAGCTAAAGTCCTCAAAGTAGCCTTAGCAACCTTCTAGAATATTTCCCTCTCTTGGTTCAAAAGGGGAGCAACAACCCTTATCAGGTGAGCGACAAGCCAAAAGTTTGCAGGCAACTTTCAGTTAGATACCAACCCTCCGCCAAAACTCCTACCACTTAACTAAGGAGGAGAATTTATGACTACACCCCACCGCCCCCCAAAATGTAAACAGCTAACTAAGCCCCGGCTAAGGCTGTGTTCACCTTCTGTTGTTAGGGGGAAATTCTCAGTCTTTCCCCAGATTCCCGCCACCACCCACCCCAACACCGGAGTCAGAAAGGGGTGTCTACAGGCCTGGGGGCGACGGAACCGGGGTCTCCCAGGAAGCACACACCTGAGAGTAATCCAGTGGCGCCCGGGGAGCGAGGGCAGGAGCACCTGGTTTCTCCGGCCGGGGCGGAGTCGGTCTCGCTCGGAATCAGAGCCGCGGGCCTGGGACAGGCGGACAGGCGCGCGGGTGTCACTCCGGGGCAGGCTGAGCCAGTGTAACCCGACGCGCCCGGCGCCACCGCGCCCCCTCCCGCCCGCGACTTCCTCCTCCCACTCCCGCGCCTCCGCCTCCGCCTCCGCCTCCCTGAGGGCTGGCCTGGGCTGCGCGGCCGCCACTTGCATCCCGGAGACTTCGGGCCCAGTTCTTGGGGCCCGTGCTTCTCCGGCGCCACAGAGAGACGCGGAAGGAGGAGCGGGAGAGCCCGGGCTACGGCACGGGGAGAGCTGGGGGGTCGGAGCTTTGCGAACCTGCGGGCGGTGAGCTAGCCAGCTCTCCACCGCCCAGGGAACGTGACCGGACGGGGACTCGGGGACGCGAAGCCCGCCGGGTGGGGTCGCGGCACGCCGGCCGCGATGGCCCTCGTGGCGCCCTACTCCAGACCCTCCGCCCCGCGGGGCCAGTCGGCCGCCAGGCAGGGAAGCCTCGGCCAGCCTAGGCCAGGGGAAGATGGTGGAGGTGTCCGATTGCCTCTGTCCTCCCCCCCAGCCGCCCTCGCCGCCTGCCCGGGAGAGGAGACGCTAGCGCGCTTGCACGCGGGTGGGGCTGGCTTACCTGATTTCCCGTCACCCGCCCACGAAGCTGGCTTTGCCTGCTCTACAGGCAGGCTTCCCCGGGCCTACAAACGCGTCTTTGAGGCGGGCGAACCCCTGGGACCCCGCCGTGAGAGCCCAGAGCCCTTGCCCTGCCCCCACTCCACCCCCTCGCGAGCTCTGGAGGCTCGCCTGGCCTCCTGACTCCCCGCCTGAATGTCAGCGCGGAGACCCACAGGGAAGACCAAGCCCCAGCACTAGGGGGTGAGATGCTGAGCACAGGTTCCTCGGCCGGCCTCAAACACGTGGGGGGTGGCGGAGAGCCCCGCAGGAGAGCCTCCGGCTTCCCAGTTGCACACCCCAAAACGGACCCTGCCCACTGAGCATGCCCAGCTCACTTGATTGCACCACAAGTGTTAGGCCAGGCCAGGTGGACCCAAAGAGGGTGCAGCTGGGGTTCAAGTAGATCCCATTTCTTTAAGACCTTTCTTCCAAAGACCTCTAGCCGCTTTACAAATAACGATTTCTACCTTGGTGTTGGAAAATACTCAGGGGAGGTTTGGGAAAGCCTTCCCAAGGAGGCTGGCCAAAGTTATTTGAACCAAAATCACCCTGGTGATTTTTTTTTCAATTATTTATTAAGTCACATCCTAATTTCTTTAAATACTGCATACTTATTAATATTGGCCCAGAGGAATGTGAAGGTTCACTGGGTCCCAAATTAAGTAACTTCAGGAAACCAGTCTATCCAGTGGATAGTGCATCTGCTAGACCAGTGGTTTTCAGCCTCCACTACTGAAGATGTTCTCAGCAGTCCTCACCAAGATGTGCTACTTTGGCACGTGGATTATTTTGAGCTGAGGCATTGGAGACTATGGAGGGCTCATGGAAAACTTTAACTTTTACCTCTCAAAGAATCTAAATTGGGGGCCTTGCAGATGATAACAGTTATTACAAGAAATAACTTTTTATGTCTTTTCTATAGGGCAGGGCAAATATCTAATTACTAAACATCTGCTCTTCTTACCTTCCTACAAATAACCTTTCTCCCTTCCGAAGCCCAAAGGACCTGATGTCATTTTAGCTCAGAATGCCCATATGTACCTCTTACATATGTCTCTGAACCTCTCATATATGTGGGGTTCTTATAGGTACCTTTGTAATTACATTTGGTTATTTTTCTTTTAGTCTCTCTCATCCAGCCTGATGTGTGGTGGCACAATGGATAAAGTGTTGACCTGGAATGCTGAGGTCGCCAGTTCAAACCCTGAGCTTGCCCACTCAAGGCACATATATGGGAGTTGATACTTCCTGTTCCTTTTCCTGTTCTCTCTCTCTCTCTCTCTCTCTCTCTCCCCTCTTTCTAATAAAATGAATAAATAAAAATCTTTAAAAAATCTTTAATCTCTCTCCTCCACCTGACTGTTAGACCATCCAAGTCAGAAGAAGCGAGAAGAGTAAAGTTTATTCCTCCCACAAAATACACATTAAAATAGGAGTGGGGGTGTAAAATCACCAATGCCAAGTTCCTATCCTCTTATAAATTGAATCAGTCTGTGTGTGAAACTGAAAGGCAGAAATTGTGGGTCTAATCAACAACACAACACTAGTGTGTTCCAAAAGGAAAATTTTCTTTTTTTTTTAATATTGTGTTTACATAGATTCTAGTGTTGTCCTGATTGCATCCCCCCTACCCCGTATTCCCTTCAACATGAAAATTTTCTTTATAAATGCCTGGGTGCAGGCGGGCTGAGACAAGCAAAGGGTGTCAGCCCCAAGGAAGGCATGGGGCAGGGGTTATATGGATTCATCAAAAGGCCTTGAGCAAAGGACTTTATGAATGCTTCTTCTGTTTGTGGTTGGGAGTGGCACCACAGTTCTTCAAAATTGTCTGTACCCTAACCCAATTGTCCCTTAATCAGCATCTGGATTACTGAGTAGGCAAAGCCTTCTTCTTCCTTCAGGCCCGCATTGTGCTTAAGAAGGATGGTGGCTGAGCAGCCATTTTACCTATCAGAAACTTGGAAATCTTTATATTTTAAAACTGTGGTTCTCAAAGGAGAGACTTAAGAGCCTGCAGCCAGCAGCAGTACCTGAAAATTTAACAGAAATGCAAATTTGGCTTCACTCCATATTAACTGATCCCTAAACTCTGGGACTGGGCCTTTCTGTCTGATTTGACAAGCCTTTCTGGTGATTCTGGTGCACACTTGTAAGGCCAGGAGCCGCCATCGTGGCCATTCACATGCAGGTTCGCATTAGATTCGGAGGGACAGTATTGAAACAACGGAGCCAAGAACTGGTGGGCCATTAGCTTTAATCCTAGCTTGCACCCAGCAGGCAAGAAATACACACAGTGGGAAAACACTTTCTTTTCCATTCAGGGCTCCCAAAGCCACTGACTTATCCGAGTTTTCCTAGGATCAAAGTTTTCTAACCTCACCAGCCTTATTCACCTCTGCTTCCCATCTCCTCTCTGCACAAACTCGCTTCTCCCTCAGCACTCCACCATCTTGGCTGTTTCTCCACTCCTCATAGTGGGCTTACTCTGCTTCCTAATGCATGGGTTCCTCCTAGAACCGTGATGGTGAACCTATGACACGCGTGTCAGCACTGACACACATAGCCAAAATGATGAAACGCGGCCGCATACCAGAGAAGTATGAGGCCACGTGCCGAGAAGGACATTTCATCCTCGGCTCCTGCACAGCCAGGTGCAGTAGCCGAGGATAAAACATTTGCTGTAGTGTAGACAATCTATGAAGGAGGTCTGTAGGCCAAAACAACAGAACTCCAGCACAGAGCGTCTAGTTCTGAGACTTCCGGTTAGGCCGTTTTTCTCAAAGTGACACACCACGCGAGTTATGCTTGGTTTTATGGCAAATTTTGACACATCAAGCTCAAAAGATTGCCCATCACTGTCCTAGAACACTCTCGCCCTGGAACAAGGTGATCTCTCTTTCTTTTAAAACTTTTTGGAGCAAAAGCCCTCCCCCAACACATATTAATATAATCACACCCATTCCCAAGCAAGAAGGGCAACTAATATCATCATCACCTGGGCGACAGGCTTCCACATGGGCAGCACCATCTTTAACAAAGTGAACATAATATATTTTATCTGTCCAATAACACTAAAACTTGAGAAACACTGTGTGGATGAAAAGGGGGTCTGAACCTGACTAGCTCAGAGAAAGCTTGCAAGGTGGCCTTGCAAACTCAGAGACCTAAAGTAACCACACAGGATGGTCCGGAATCAAATCTTTCTCACTAAAAGCAGTTCATGGTGGGTAGTTGTATGGCCAGTAGCCACCACCACCATCACAGCTACCTGGCCCATGCAGGTTCTCATTTGATTCAGACAGACGATAATGAAACAATGGAGCCAAGAACTGGTGGGCCATCATCTTTAATCCTAGTTTGTGCCCGGAGGGCAAGAAATACACACAATGGAAAAACACTTCCCTTTCCATTCAGGGCACCCAAAGCCACTGACTTATCTGAGTTGCCTAGTGTTGGTCAAATAAGTTTTTAAATATGACATGTATGTTTGCTCGCTTTGGGTGTGGGAGACAGGCTGTAAACTGGCAAAGTTATTATAGCCTAAGGCTTAGTTTTAAAACTAAGCTTTTGCCCACACCCTTAACTGATTGCATGATAGGGGGTGGTGCAGTCTTATGAGGAATCCCATTTATGCCTCAGATAAGTAAGTTTGTATCAGAGACTTCCTTGTTTGTATATTGGATTAAAGGTTTCAATTTCTACACTATAAAGTGGAACAGACCGAGGGCTCGCTCTCTCAGTTCCTGCTATCACTATTGTAGGGGCCTCCCTGATCTCTTGCCCTCTCTGGGAAAAGTAGGTTTTCTGCTTTCCCTTGTCTCCTCTTGTAGCTTGCCTGTGTTGGTGAGATACCAATAAACAGAATGGCCTACCATCCTCCGACTCCACCATTTCTTTGCCATCTGCCCAAATCCAATGGGAAGCTGCATGTGAACGGCCATGATGGCGGCTCCTGCCCATACACCTAGAATCAAGGATTTCTACCTCACCAGCTTTATTCACCTTTGTTCCCCATCTCCTTCTCTCTGCACAAACTGGCTTCTCCTTCAGCACTCCACCATCTTGGCTACTTCTCCTCTCCTCCACGTGGCCATTCTCTGCTCTCCTCTCTACTGATAATCTCAGGAACTAAAAGAGAGCAAGCTCCCAGTCTATCCCATTTTATAGTGTAAAAATCAAAACCTTTAATCCATATGAAGCTAGTAACCACGGCTACCATCACAGCCTCCTGGCTTATGCAGGTTCGCATTAGATTCGGACAGTCGGTAATGAAAAATGGAGCGAAGAACTGGTGAGCCATTAGCTTTAATTCTAGCTTGCACCTGGAAGGCAAGTAAAAGCACACACTGGGCTCCAAAACCCACTCATTCAGTGCTCATAAAGCTACTGACTTATCTGAGTTTCCTAGAATCAAAGGTTTCTAGCTCACCAGCCTTATTCACCTCGGTTCCCCATCTCCTTCTCTCTGCACAAACTGGCTTCTTCCTCAGCACTCCACCATCTTGGCTGCTTCTCCTGGCCTCCTCCACGTGGCCTTACTCTGCTCTCCTCTCTAATGCTAATCTCAGGAACCAAGAGAGAGAAAGCTCCCAGTCTGACCCACTTTATAGTGTAGAAATCCAAACCTTTAATACAATCTACAAACAAGAAAGTCTCTGATACAAAGCCACTTATCTGAGGCATAATGAGAGAATTCCTCATGAGAGTGCATCACCTCACATCATCCAATCAGTCAAGGGTGTCAGGAAAACCTTACTCTTAAAACTAAGCCTTAGGTTATAATGACCCGGCCTGCCCACAGCCTGTCCCCCAACACACATTAATATCAACAGACATGCATGTGGGCAGCGCCATCTTTAACTAAGTGAGTATAATATATTTTATCTGCCCGACAATCCAATATACAAACAAGGAAGTCTCTGATACAAAGTCACTTATCCGAGGCATAATGGGATTTCTCATAAGAGTGCACCACCCCCTATCATACAACAGTCAAGGGTGTGGGGGAAAAGCTTAGTCTTAAAACTAAACCTTAGTTTTAAGCCTTAAAACTAAGCCTTAGGTAGCTATAACGACCCTGCCTGCTTACAGCCTGGCCCCCACACCCAATGCATACTATAAGCGAGCAAACATATATATTATATTTACAAATTTATTTCACCAACAGAAGTCTTGTTCTAGGAAGGTATTTTTCTCTAACAAAGATCAATGTTCACCTTAATCCAGCCTATCTGTTGTCTTTTACATCTACAATAATGTACCAGATAACATGCTTTTGAAATGTAAAGGTGATCCTCTTTTCCTGCCCACTAAGGGAAGGCATCCCACCAGAGCAGAAACCAGCAAACCCCCTTGTGAAGCAGCTGTGTTAGGCTTGCTCACTGGTTTAGCGGCTGCAAGCACTTTACCTAATTAGTGCATGAGCACGTGGCAGCACCATGTGTGTATGGCCTATATAAGGTTATGGGTGCTTGCACTCAGAGGGAGTGGGAATTGCAAATTGCCTGCTTGACACTTTAAGGAGCGATTCTTGCTGTTTGTTTGCCTGAGAAGCAATTTTCCCCTGCCTGTGTGCTTGTCCGCCATTGCATGACTTTATTAAATGGAATAGCCCAACACTTTCCGGCTCCGTAGATTTTCTACTTTCTGCCGGAATCCAGTGTGGACCCCGCCATTGCATGACTTTATTAAATGGAATAGCCCAACACTTTCCGGCTCCATAGATTCTCTACTTTCTGCCGGAATCCAGTGTGGACCTGCCTGGCCGATACCACAGGCATAGCACCCCTCATTGATATTATTATCATGTTGATTAACTGTTAACTATCTTATGCCTCCTATCTAAAAGAAGTTTCAGTACATACATACATTTTTACTTTTGATTCAATCCCAGGGATTTCCCTGCTTTGCTTTTCTCCCACTTCCCTAAACTATATCACCAGTCAAGTTCATATAACCTACTCATGTCTTCCTCTTTGGTTCTAATGTATAAAATAAGTGGTAAAACTGCCATTTTCTATAGCATTTTCTCAATCTGTTGAGACTTTGCTTCCTGGCAATTGTTGACAATTTGGCTCAAATAAACTCATAAAAAGTTCTTGCAGGTTTCGAAGTTCCTTATGTTGAACACTGTTTAAAAGTTTCCCCAGGTGACTCAAATGGGCAGCCAGCATTGAGATCCAATGTAATAGACTAATGCTTTTATATTTTTTCAAATTCCAAACATTTATCTAGAAGAGCAACATGTTTGTGGGGCAGCTGAGTTAGGCTTTGCTCATAAGTTTACCAGCTGCAAGTACTTTACTTGATTAGTGCATGAGCACATGGCAGAGGCGCGTGTGCACAGCCTATAGAAGGCTATGGGTGCTTCCCCTGGGCAGCGATTCTTCCAGATCGCTCTTCTGCCACTGTGCTGTTTTCCTTGCTCCTGCTGTTAATAGCAGGTTTTCTTTTGTTTATTAGCTCTTTTCCTTTTGTTGTGTATTTGCTCGCCCGTCTTTGCAAGCCTCCAATAAATGGGTGTGGCCTGACACTTTCCAGCTCCGCAGTTTCTCTACCATCTGCCTAAATTCACTGGGAACCTGCCTGGCCTCAGCCACCAGTATTACAATGTTACACAGAAAAGGAATAATCTAGTTGAACTGAGGTGCTGGTCCTGTATTTCTTTTCCCCTAGCAATACCCAGAACAGTTCAGTGCTTGGAAAACGGAGGTCATCTATTTTTCACTTTTGTGCTCTGGTGCCTAGCACACTGCCTATAACATAAAATATATTTGATTAGTGTTTATTGATTTGAAAGGAATGCTTAGGTGAACAATTTGCTCCAGGGCTTATTATGTTGTAAAGCCAGTGGCCAAGGACACCATCACAGCTGCCTGGCCCATGCAGGTTCACATTAGATTGAGACAGTTGGTAATGAAACAACGGAGCCAAGAACCGGTGAGCCATCAGCTTTAATCCTAGCTTGCACCTGGCGGGCAAGTAAAAACACACACTGGGCTCCAAAACCCACTCATTCAGAGCTCACAAAGCTACTGACTTATTCAAGTTTCCTAGAATCAAAGGTTTCTAGCTCACCAGCCTTATTCACCTCTGTTTCCCATCTCCTTCTCTCTACACAAACTCTGCACAAACTGGCTTCTTCCTCAGCACTCCACCATCTTGGCTGCTTCTCCTCTCCTCCACGTGGCCTTTCTTTGCTCTCCTCCTCTGCTCTCCTCTCTAATGCTAATCTCAGGAACCCAGAGAGAGAGAGAGAGCAAACACCCAGTCTGCCCCATTTTATAGTGTAGAAATCCAAACCCTTAATCCAATCTACAAACAAGGAAGTCTCTGATACAAAGTCACTTATCTGAGGCATAATGGGAGGATTCCTCATGAGAGTGCACCACCCCACATCATCCAATCAGTCAAGGGTATGGGGAAAAGCTTACTCTTAAAACTAAGCCTTAGTCCAGTAGTTCTTAACCTGGGTTCTATCGAACCCGAGGGGTTCAATGAGTCGGTCTCAGGGGTTCGGAGAAGCCTCTGCCACAGAGGTAAAGACACACTTGTGTAAAGTCATGATGATATGCCCCGCTTGGCCATCACTTGCTGCAGAAGATCACGTTACATTGCTTGGCCAACCAGTGCTGCGGGGAATTTAGTGCACGCAGTAGTCAACAGAATTTTTTATACCATTTGTTACAACATATCTTTGTGGGCAATCCTTTTCGAGGATGCTGGACATAAAAATGAAGAAAAGGAACAGACTTTGCTGTGAAGATGACATGAGAGTAGCACTTGCCAAGGTGAAACCACGCATATCTGAACTGGTCTCCCAAAAACAACAGCAGAAGTCACACTGATTTGCAGGTATGTAATTTGGGCAATTTTTTATTCTTGCCCCAAAAAAGTATTTTGTGGATTCAAAACGACAAAAAACAAATTAAATTTAAAATTAAAAAAATTAAGTTATTAAAAAAATATTAAATTCTTAAAAATATCCGAATTTATTTTTAATTAGTAAAATAGTAAAAATATATTTTTGGGGGGCTGAAATTCTTTTATGGGGCTGAATATTTTTGGGGGCCAGAATAAAGTAATACCGTAATTTGTTGTGAGTTCATGCACTTTGTTGGTTTTGTTCTTTGAGCAAGGTGATGTTCATGCTCGGCTCATTTTGTGCACCAGTATAAAAACATATACCTATGTCTTGAATTTGGAAAAATAAACCATATTTTATTTATCACTAAAGAAGGGTTCAGTGAATGCGCATATGAAACTGGTGGGTTCAAACTCAAAAAAGGTTAAGAACCACTGCCTTAGGCTATAACGCCCCGGCCTGCCCACAACCTGTCCCCCAACACACATTAATATCAAAGGACTTACACGTGGGCAGCGCCATCTTTAACAAAGTGAGCATAATATATTTTATCTGCCCAACATATGTCTACTATATATAATTCCTTACAAGTCCTGGTCGCCTTGCCAGCTAACAAGCCAGGAGAGATTTCTTTTCATTAATAACCCATCACCATCTGTGGTGGTCTAACCCAAGTAAGACCCTGATGGAATAGGACATAGGAGGAAATAGAAGATTTGGAGGAGGTGACAAAAGTCAGAAACATTGGACATGATTTCTCTTGTCAAAGTTAGGGGCCAAAAGAACCAAAGAAAAGCATACGGACACTAGGCATCCAGTGAGATTCAGGAAAGGCACCAAAGGTGAAATATGTGTGTGGGAGAGGTTAAAAAGTAGAGATAAGAAAGTGTAAGGTGATCAACCTACTTTTTATTCTGGATCTTCCTTTTCTAAAAAACCCCACCTTACCCACCACTCCCTCATCCTCCACACACACACTTAATCTCAAGGACAGCCTTGAAACAAAATAAGAGAGTGTTGTAAAATACAGTGGGGCCTTGACACATGAGTTTAACTCGTTTCATGGCCAAGCTAGTGACTGAATTTGCTTATGTGTGAAATCGAATTTCTCCATTTAAATTAGTTGGAATGCAATTAATCCATTTAGGCCCCCAAAAGCCACACAAATATTTCATAAGATTTAAATAAGAAAATGTACTTTATAAATATATATATATATATATATATATAAAATAAGAGAGAATATAAAGCAATAAACTGGTTGGTGGAGGAGGAGGAGACATTAGCATGACAATGGCTCTTCCCAAGCAGGAAGGTAATTAGCAATTTCACAGACAGCTGCCCAGAGCCATTTTTAACAATAAAAGTGAGCAAACACATAAAATATAAATTTTACAAACTTATTTGCCCAACAATCATCATTTTCTTCACTGACTTTTGGCTTTTTCGCCACACTTTCCTTGCTTTCACTTAGAGGCCATTTCAATAAAAACCTTTCCATGGAAGTTTGTTTCTTCCTCCCTTTCAGAATGTTTGGCAGGCTATCTAGTGGAGGGTGGTGGAAGCTTGTGATTCAAATATCCACTCATGACTTAAAACAAAAAATCCCACGAATGACTGCTCATCTCTCAAACTGCTCATGATTTAAAGTGCTTGTGTGTCAAGGTAGCACTGTAGTTATTTCCACTTACTGCATGAAAACATAGCTTACTTGTAAATTATTCAGCAGAAATTAGGCATCCACTTTGTTCAAGGCAAAAATGGCTTTTGAAAAGTTAATTTTTAAAGATAAATACTAGATAATTTCAAAATGCAAAGGTTTATGATACTTCAGCTTTAATACCCACAGAAACTTATGAAACCAAAAACTAGTCTTTATTTGTTTCTCCAGTATTTTCTAAAGGGAATAAAATATAAAAACTTTTTATTTACTTTTAGTCTTACACATAATGCTTTACAATTTAGTATACTAAGAGAGAGACAGATAGGGGACAGACCAGAAGGGAGAGAGATGAGAAGCATCAGTTCTTCATTGTGACACCTTAGCTCAGTGGTTCTTAACCTTTTTTGAGGTACTGAACCCTCCAGTTTCATATGTGCATTCACCAAACCCTTCTTTAGTGATAAATAAAATATGATTTTTTTCCCAAATTCAAGACATAGGTATATGTTTTTTTACTGGTGCACAAAATGAGACGTACATGAACAGCACCTTGCTCAAAGAACAAAACCAACAAAGTGCATGAACTCACAACAAATTACGGTATTACTTTATTCTGGCCTCTGCGGCAGATGCTTCCCCGAACCCCTGAGACAGACTCATTGAACCCCTAGGGTTCGATAGAACCCAGGTTAAGAACCACTGCCTTAGTTGTTCATTGACTGCTTTTTCATCTGTGCCTTGGTGAAGTGGGGGGCACTACAGCAGAGGAAATTTCCCCTTGCTCTTTTAGCAACCAGTGACCATGGGGTCATGCCTATGATTTCATACTCAAGCCAGCAACCTGGCACTCAAGCTGGTGAG
Organism: Rhynchonycteris naso; assembly: GCA_037038555.1. Lineage (NCBI taxonomy): Eukaryota > Metazoa > Chordata > Mammalia > Chiroptera > Emballonuridae > Rhynchonycteris > Rhynchonycteris naso. Next base: position 79,136,110 of record CM072997.1, read on the forward strand.
CCCATGCTCAATCCAGCGACCTCAGGGTTTCAAACCTTGGGGTCTTCTGCATCCCAGTCTAATGCTCTATCCCAGGGGTCCCCAAACGTTTTACACAGGGGGCCAGTTCACTATCCCTCAGACCTTTGGAGGGCCGGACTATAAAAAAAACTATGAACAAATCCCTATGCATACTGCACATATCTTATTTTAAAGTAAAAAAACAAAACGGGGACAAATACAATATTTAAAATAAAGAACATGTAAATTTAAATCAACAAACTGACCAGTATTTCAATGGGAACTATGGGTGCGGATACATCCTGTGCTCCTTTCACTGACCACCAATGAAAGAGGTGCCCCTTCCGGAAGTGCGGCGGGGGCAGATAAATGGCCTCAGGGGCCATAGTTTGGGTAGTTTGGGGACCCCTGCTCTATCCATTACGCCACTGTCTGGTCAGGCTGCCTTTGTATCTCGTTATGACAAGAATTTCAATGAGTTTGGTTACTGATTGGGATATCTAACAGGAACATAATTTAATTTCTCATATGCCTAAGCAATTTCTTTTGATTGTTAAGATAATTTTGTGAGGAGAGGAGTAATGATTCATTTTAGAACTACTCTGCAGAATTATTACACTAGATCCCCAAACAATATATTTTAAAAAACCTTTCCTACCTATACACACATACACTTGTTAAAACTTTTTGCTCATGGAATTAAAACAAAATCAAACAAATAAGTAGGTTGAGGACTAAAAACATGGAAAACGGAGTGAGAGTGAACGGGGTGGGGGGGGGGGGGAACTTGCCATACACCAATTAAAAAATATGAAGTCATTATTCCAGTAGAAACAATCCACTAGAAACCAGAAAGTTAAAGTCCTAAGTATTTCTCCTTGTCATCACAGGCATGACTCAGCATTTGGAATGAAACTATGTTTACTGTCTTTCAGATTGAGGGAGTCAAATAACTTTGGTGCCACCTAAGACTTTTCTCATGTGCCTGGGAAAACTTTAGGACAGTCATGGGTTTTCAGCCTGACATAGCCACCAAAATCTAAAAGGTTTTTGTTTTTGTTTTTCCATTCATTCCTATTTCACCAAAGCTTAAATTTGCCACCAATTTATCTTACTTTTGTAGTATTGTCAGGTGACTCTAGATTATCTTCTATATTTTAGTGTAACAAAACTATTGAGAATTTCTTCCTTTCCCTAGCTTGGAGAGTAGGTTACCTACTGCTAAGATATCCAAAATCGAACTACTAGTGCTGAACTTTCCTCAACACGGGGGAACTTTCCACTGGTAATTCCACCAAGCACTTTTTATGACCATCTACCACATTTCAAGTGTCAACTGTTTTAGTCCCTGCCCACTTCTAGAATGTCAAGTTAAAGACGTCCAAACTGTAAGGTATTTTTATAAAAAATTATTTGAGCCAAATAAGAGATATGCCTGGAAGCAAGATCTCAACAGACTGAGAAAATGCTTCTTAGAAAGGCAGTTTGCATCCCTGGCTGGTGGCTCAGTGGATAGTGTGTTGGCCCAGTGTATGAATATCCTGGGTCAATTCCCAGTCAGAGCACACAGGAGAATTGATCATCTACATCTTCACCCCATCCCTCTTCTCCTTTTCTCCCTCTTTGAGCATGGCCACGGGCCCTGAGGATAGCTCTGTTAGAGCATATCAGCCTCCGATGCTAAAAATAGTTCAGTATTTGATCATTGGTCCTAGAAGGGGTTGCTAGGTGGATTCTGGTCAGAAAAGAAAGAAAAGGCAGTTTGCAGCTTCCTTTATGCATTTGATATTAAGGAGGGAGCATAAGAATGAAGAGGTGTGAGAAAACAAGGCGGGATTAGATTACAGTAGATTTAGCAAGATTATGTGCTTTCTTGAGGGCAGTTTTTTGGGTTTTTTTTTGTTTGTTTGTTTTTACAGGAACAGAGAGAGTCAGAGAGAGGGATAGATAGGGACAGACAGCCAGGAACGAAGAGAGGTGAGAAGCATCAATCATTAGTTTTTCATTGCCATTACAACACCTTAGTTGTTCATTGATTGCTTTCTCACATGTGCCTTGACCGCGGGCCTTCAGCAGACTGAGCAACCCCTTGCTGGAGCCAGCGACCTTGGATTCAAGCTGGCAAGCTTTTGCTCAAGCCAGATAGGCCCGTGCTCAAGCTGGCGAGCTCAGGGTCTCGAACCTGGGTCTTCCACATCCCAGTCCAATGCTCTATTCACTGCGCCACCACCTGGTCAGGCGAGGGCAGTTTTAATTGAGGAGTCTGAAAATAGGCATTTCAAAGGTGGGTTAATTGAGATTTACAAAAGCAACAGATGGCTTGTATTGGCAAAGATAAATCTTTTACTAAAAAGTTATATGCCTGGAATTTGACTACCCACCATGAATTATTTTCTTTTAATTTAAAAAAAATTTTCAATTACAGTTGACATTAAGACTTTATAATCAGAATACCCTGTGAGGTTATTTTCCATAGAACCCCTTTTGGGTCCACAAGAGAGAAAGAAGTTTTCAAGTGTTTATTAGTCACCAAAACCCATTATAAAATTTATGTAATAAACCCTGGCTTACTAGCTCAGCTGGTTAGATCATCTTCCTTCTATGCCAAAGTTGTAGGTTTGATCCCCAGTCAGGTCACGGGCAAGAATCAATCAATGAATGCATAAATAAGTGATACAGCAAATCAATTTTTCTTTCTACCTTCCTCTTTCTCTCTAAAACCAATAATAAAAAATATTATGTAATAAAAAGATTAAAGGAGTCATAGTGTTATTAACACGCACATTTTTGTTTTAGAAATGATATAATTAAGACAGGTAGGTATTAAGTAACTTATTTAAGGTTATTTAGTTAGCTAAACATAAATAAGAAACTGCTTGGTGGAGATAACAATGTGTGGAATTCGAGTTCATCTTCATCAAAGTTCTTTTACCTGGACCTGATTCTCCAACCTCCCTGAATCTCAATTTTCTCATTAGTGAAGATGTTAATAATGAACATTCATATAGTATTTACTCTGCCAGACACTAGTTCTAACAAGGTCATATAATCTTTAATCCTCAAAGTAACTCTCTGAGTTGGTCTGGGGTTTTTTTTGGGGGGGGGGGATTTTTGTTTTGTTTTTACAAATGAGTAAATTGAGGTTCAAAATTATTAAGTAACATGCCTAAGATAACACAACTAATAAATGGCCAAACTAGGATTGAATGGGATAATATATGTGAAATACCTGGCTTATGGATTATCAATAATAGTATCATCAATGTCAGTTTCCTTCCCTAAACCGCAAACATTCTGACTCTTGGTACAATATTGAGCCAACACACCTTTGTTCTGAGCTCCAATTACTGTGTATGTTCATTATATATTTTTACTCTTATACACTTTAGTAGTTTACATAATTTAAGTACTATATGCACCTATAATCTTATTCATTGTTAATAATAGACGCGAAAACTAAGAAGATAACCAAAAGTTAAACAAAGACTACAAGGTTGCTACTTACAAAGAAAAATCAGTAATATAGAATTCCTAAAAGTTTAACAATGCTGTCCAGGAAAAACTTAAAACAAATCCTTGAACAAAACCTGGCCAGTGACTTTCAGGCTTTGAAATTAGAACAGCTCATTTAGTAGGCCTCTACCTACTTGTTACTTCTTAAACGCAGAACTACAGATGTCTAAAAATATCCAGCAGAAAAGCTTCCCACGTCAGTGATTCTCAAAGAGTTAAGATCAAAAACGAGGTGAAAATATATGATCCTTGAAAAGATGAAATAAAAATACTAAATATATTTTAATGGATACTTGAAGTGTTATTTCTGCTTTATGAGAATTGGGGGAAGTATTTTTAAAGTAAATTTTAAAAGCGTTAATATAAAGTGGCACCAAGAAACTCGGTTAGATTTAAAGGTCTTGAGGGTAAAGGAAATGTGAACTTTTTCTTTAGGCAGGTATCCACTCTGCTCCTCAGGCAGGGTAGCCCTGAAAACAAGTTTTAGCAAATGTTGATGATGTCAACTGAATAATGTTGTCTCTGGAACATAGCCTGCTATTTAATAGCAGCAGGAAGGCTGTGGGTAAGCAGAAATGTCCCAAGAAACTCATACAGAGAGCATGATAAGTATTAGGTTCTGAGGTGGGAGATGAAATACAATGAAGAATTGGGTTCTTCAGAGTAAACCTGGTTATGATTCTGTGAAAGAGGCAACTGAGCAGAGGGTAAACAGCCCAAGAAACTGGAGATTTGTTCAGTTCCACATCTGAATGCCTGTTATATAACCTGGGGATGGCCTGAATCTCAGCAGTAAATGCTTAAAATAAATTTGGCCACTGTTCTTAATGTTCTAATCTGATTTTTTTTAAATAACTGATTCTGATTAGCAAAATATAGGACAGCAATAACTATGAACAGGGTTTATGTATTTGTGTGATTAGCTTTAAAATAACGATGCTGTCCTTTAATTCAGCAGCCTTAAAACAGGTAGACATTGACCTAATTTCTGCCAAGCTGAGAGGAAGACACTTTACACCCTGGGCACATAGGCCAGAGAGTAACTGGTGCTGTTCCCTCTACAAATACCTTGGCCTCGAAAGCAAATCTCCTTCGTTCCCCTCTATCAGCAAAAGCATTATGTGAAGCCAAATTTAAAAAACAAAACAAATGAACAACAGAAAAGTAGAAGATCTTTGCTCTGTTTCTTTGAGTCACATATTGAAGTTTATTTTGAAATAGCTTTTTCGGCAGGCATTAAACAGAAAGAGAGAAAGGTTCAATGGAAACATCATCAAGGATAAACTTGACAATTTAATGGAGTGTCTCTATTTTTTAATTTTCTAGATCACACTGTAAATAATCTCCTTTCCTTCTTCCTAACTCTTAACCCCAGCCAAGTTTCTGAGAACTGAGACAACTTGATATGTGATAAGAAGCCAGAAACTGGTGTCAGGGCATCTAAATATATTTTTTTCTGGTAAGCATAATGTGTGTTCTAAAAATATATTTCAATAGTCAAATATGGAAGAAGGCAATTTTTCCTGCGGGTGTGGTCTTCACCCTCAACCTGGTTTTCCTCTGGTCTTGCAATAAGAGCATAGTCCTGTGCTCCCAAAGATGATCTTCCTGAAGTAGGTCTCAAAGTACTACGGGTACAATTGTAGCTTCTCTATTATTATGTTTACCCCAGAGACAACTTACGTTCCTGCCCTTTGGCTAAGTGAAAAGCAATTTGTCCCCAAGCTTATGCTGCTAAAGGAAACACTTAAAAGTAGCTCTGTGGTAGGCTGAATAACCTCCCTGGAACTTTTGAATATGGGGTGGCGAAGGGCGCTCTTTGCAGGTATGATTAAATGAAGGATTTTGAGATGATAGTGTGGACCCTAAATGCAATCAAACAAATTCTTATGAGAAAGAGGTAATAGGGAGATTTCACAAAGACAGTATAAGACAATATGATCATAAACAGAGATTGGAATATGGAATCATACAGACACAAGCAAAAAATGCCAGCAGCCATCATAAGCTGAAATAAACAAGGAATGGATTCTCCTCTAAACCCTCTAGAGTGAGGGAGACCTTGTTGACCTCTGATTTTGGCTCAGTGATACTGATTTTGGACTCTGCCCTCCAAAACTCTGGAAGAATATATTTCTGTTGTTTTAACTACCAGCTTTGTTGCAATTTGTTACAGCAGCAATAGGAACTGATACAGTTTCCACCATTAACTTTCCTTTAGCACTAACACCAACCTGTCTCTGTAGAGCTACACCTTCAGTACATTATTAGCATTTACAAGGTATTTTTCTTTCAAGAGGCCAAAGCAATATACAACCATATAAATGGGCTCAATTTTCTACCTTGTGAAAGAATCAAGCAATATCAGAGACTTCAAAAATGTGAGATTCCTGAATTCTTATTTTTTCAGCTTTTTAATAAGTAAAGAAATGCCAAAACAAGGCTGAAAATTTAGAGTGTAATTTAAATGTTACAACTGACCATTTCAACAAGACAAGGGGAGAGGAAGGAAGCCTGACTGAGAATAAATGTGACATAACCAAATGCAATGTGTGTGTTTTCATTGGGTCCCGGCTTGAAAAGAAAATGAATGTAGAAAACGTTTCAAGGACACCAGAGAAAATCTGAGTCTGGACTGAATGAGGAGGACATTAGGGAATTACAATGGCAATTTTTTCAGTATGATAATTATATTGTAGTTATGTAGGAAACTGTCCAAAAGAATGCTAAAGTATTTAGGAATAAAGTAATATATCAACTTTATGATTCAGCAAAAAATATAAATGCATGGATATAAGTATTTACTTTTATAATCAATATAGCATAGTATTAACAACTGTTGAATGTGGAGGTAAGTGAATATATTTGTTTTCTATTTTTCCATAAGCCTTAAGATTTTCATAATCAAAATCTTAAGAAAAGAATAAAAGGACCAGCCTTTATGCAGGTCTTGTCCATTATTACTGTTACTAGATACTCTGAATTTAAAAAAAAGAAAAAAACTAGACATCTGGAATTTGTATATAAAATGCTTTTTTAACTTAAGAAAATATGAGTAATCAAATTTAATAACAAAAACAAACAAACTAAAAAAAAAACAGCAGTAAAAACAAGAAAACTCTGCAGGCCTATTACAATGCATTTGGATATGGAAGCTGAGCCATAGGCCTCCAATTTACCATCTTTGCTTTAGATCTTCTGCACATTAACCCTTTTTCTCACACCCAGCTCTTTCATCCTCCCCCTAATTTTTCTCTCTTTCTGAATGCTATCTAACCAATTTCATCCCTTCTCACTCTTGCTTTTCTTTTTTCCCAACTGTCCTCTGACACTTTGCAGTTTCACTGAGCAGTTGGCGGAAAAATGAGAATTAATCAGGCTATGGATTTCTCTGGAGTATCCGATGAGTTAGCAAACTGAGTATTGTTTAATAATTATCCTAGGGCACTAAACATTATCTTAATGATTTAAAATAGTTATTAACTTCCCCACTTCAGATTATTAAATTGCAACATCTGTCTTCAGGAAGCATTTCTATTGCGTGTAATAGTGTAATATTTGCCAAACATTTACAACTGCTTTTAGTTATATCTCAGACCCCATGATAGCATTATAGTTTTTCCTTATTTAATGGCTGAAAACACTAGGCTTGAGTCTTAAAGCTAACTTCAGTCCTCTGAATGGATAGGTATTAAACCTAGGCAAGCTTCCTGGATGACAGGCTGCTGCTTATCCAACTGTGCCACGTTCTCTCTAGCTCTTGTTTGCTTTATTAGCTAATTACCAGGCTGCATATTCAGCCCAGGTTCCAACTATATTAAGGGCTATTTACTAGCTAAAATCAATACCTTTCGATTAGACACCTGGCGTGGCTTTTGGTAACTAAGCATTATTTGGGCTTCACTGCTTTTATTCCATCAGAGAGATGGGAAAGTGCTTTATTTTGATTTTTTACACTTAGCAGCTACTGCTCTTAGCAGTAGGAGATAAAGGGAAGCTAGGACTTGCTCTGCCATGGCAGAGACTAGGAACAAACACATATTTACTACACAAGGAAAAGGACAGAGAAAAATAGGACAATGAACAGAGATGTCACTATTTCAAAGTTCTTTTTCTTTATTTTTGAAAAAAATATTTTATTTGTTGATTTTAGAGAAGAGAAAATGCAGGGAGGAGCAAGAAGCATCAACTCATAGTAGTTGCTTCTCGTGTGTACCTTGACCCAGCAGGACCAGACTTTCAAACCAGTGACCTAAGCATTTCAGGTTGACGCTTGATCCACTGATCACTACAGGTCAGGCTAAAGTTATTTTCAATTACAAAAATCTCTTTGGATATATGTCCAGTATGCCAGGCACCATATTAGTCCTAAAAATAAAAAGATGAATAAGGTACACTTTCCAACTTGATCAAGTTGGAAGGAACAACCTTGAAACAATAATTTAATAAAAGTGTGAAAAGAGCAAAAAGTAGTTGTAGAACTCTGTTTTAACATAGTGTGGCAAAGGAAATGAGTTATTTTTTTTTTAGAAAGGCAAATGCCGGCCTGACCAGTGGTGGCGCAGTGGATAGAGCGTCAACCTGGAAACACTGAGGTCGCTGGTTCAAGACCCAGGACTTGTCTGGTCAAGGCGCATATGGGAGTTGATGCTTCCTGCTCCTCCCCCCTTTCTCTCTCACACTCCCTCTCCTCTCTAAAATGAATAAATAGTAAATAAATAAATTTAAATTAAAAAATGATTAAAAAAAAATTATAAAAAAAAAAAAAGAAAGGCAAATGCCAAGAAGGCTTTCTTATTGTTGATGGTGGTGAAACCAACCTGAAAGGCCCTTTGTAATGTAGGTATCTTATTATAGAAATAATCCATGTTCTTCTTAGAAACATGAAAATACGTAGACAAAAAAGAGAAAACCATCTCTGTCACCCATTACTTAGATCACAATTAACCACTGTTCATAACTTGCTATAAACTTTATAGTATTTTCTTTTGATATATATTCACAACTTTTTAAAACCGGGTCTCACTACTTATTATCTTCCTGACCAGGCAATTTGCTTAATCTCTCAGAGCATCAATTTTTTCCTCTATAATGTATTGGTAATGATACCAACCTGAGTGGAGTATTACAAAGGTAAATGATTTAATAGAAATAAAATTCTTAGAAAACAAACCTGGGAAGTATAAACTACTTAACAGCTTCATTGATCAACAAATGTTTGATTGTTAAAGATATGTCTTTTGAGTGGAATTACTAAGTCAAAGATAATAAACATTAAAAAAAAAACTTTTTGACATTTTGTTGGGCAGATAAAATATATTATGCTCACTTTGTTAAAGATGTCGCTGCCCATGTGCAAGTTTTAAGAGCAAGCTTTTCCCCACACCCTTGACTGATTGGATGATGTGAGTGGTGCACTCTCATGAGGAATCCTCCCATTATGCCTGAGATAAGTGGCTTTGTATCAGAGACTTCCTTGTTTGTAGATTGGATTAAGGGTTTGGATTTCTACACTATAAAATGGGGCAGATAGGGAGCTTGCTCTCTCGGTTCCTGAGGATAGCATTAGAGAGCAGAGCAGAGAAAGGCCACATGGAGGAGGCCAGGAGAAACAGCCAAGATGGTGGAGTGCTGAGGGAGAAGCCAGTTTGTGCAAAGTTTGTGCTGGAGAAGAAGATGGGGAACAGAGGTGAATAAAGCTGATGAGCTAGAAACCTTTGATTCTGGAAACCCAGATAAACCAGTAGCTTTGTGAGTACTGAATAAGTGGATTTTGGAGCCCAGTGTGTGTTTTTGCTTGCCTTCTGGGTGCAAGTTAGAATTAAAGCTGATGGCTCACCAGTTTTTGGCTCCGTTGTTTCATTACCGACTGTCCGAATCTAATGCGAACCTGCACTGGCCAGGCTGCTGTGATGGTGGCCTTGGTTACTGGCTTTACACACTTGTTACTAGGTTGCCTAAGGAAAGCTTTCAGTGGAAGGTGTACCAGAGCTGGGTGTTGAGGGCTAAGTGGAAGAGAGGTATGAGGAAAAGAGTTAAGAAATAGAATGGAGTCACTATGGTCAAGCTACTAAATTATTAAAATCAAGTAGGCTGAAACATGAGGGAACAATTATATTTCTATTTCAACTAGTCTGGAACTTAAACTTTTGAACATTCAATTATGCACCAATGCCTGGATGTACATTGATTTCATAGATAAACATCTGAAGGACTTAAGACAAATGACATTATCTGGGTAACTCAGTTGGTTAGAGCAATGTCCCGATACTCCAGAGGTGAACAAAAGTAGATTTACAGTTGTGATTATATGAAACACAGAGTTTATTCTTATATTATTAACTATTAAGTACTGTATTTTCCATATAAATTAATGTAAACCTACTTTTGCCCACTTCATATAACCACTTGTTCTGCTTAAGAAAGAATGTTTAATTATCCAAATCACCTGACATTCGTTATCTAGACTACCTGATATCTGGAAGATGACCATCCTGAGCCAATCTTGGAGTAAGAATGCAGAACTGACTTTTCAAATATGTGTTTTTTACTACCAAAACTCTCACAGGTTTCTTTTTGCTTTGTAACACTCTGGACATTGCCCAGTTGTGTTTTTGATTGGCAAATTTTAAGACCCTTGAATAAATCTTTGTCATTTATTTTTAGTCAAAGCCTCTTGACTCTTTTGAGCTCAGTATGAGTGACAAGGGGGGAGTAAGAGGAAAACATGAACAGGAAGAAGTTCATTATGTTCAAGTTGTTTGGAGGTGAGGTCACACTTTAAAGCAACAATTTTCAATCGTTTCCACCTCATGGCACACATAAACTAATTACTAAAATTCTTTGGCACACCAAAAAATAAATTATATTTTTGCTGGTCTGACCAAATAATAATAATAATAATTAGGTATAATTTTGATTCATTCACACCAGACAGCTATTGTCGTGTTGGCTATCTCTATTTCTTTTATTTGACAGTCTAAGGGAAAAGAGGTCAGTGCTCCGGATTACATAGTCAGATACTGCATGTTGTTTTAAATATTCTCATGGCACACAAATTGAAAATCACTGCTCTAAACAATGCATCTTGAGATGGCATTGTAGGTAACTGTGGTACTCATCTCCTCCCACAATTACACCAAAATCATAACTAAACTACGGAACAACCATCATCCAGAACTGCCTGAAATGTAGCTGAATAGAAGCGTACAACGAGGGGACTGAAGAAGAAGCTAGAAGACAGGTAGGAAGGGGCTGGATCCACCCTCATGTCTAGTGGATAAAAATCTGGAAGGCTTGGCCTGTGGTAGTTCAGCGGATAGAGCATCAACTTGGAATGCTGAGGTTGCCAGTTCAAAACCTTACGCTTGCTCGGTCAAGACACATATGACAAACAACTTGAAATGAAGTAACTTAAAGGTGATACTTCTTTTCCCTCACCCTCTCTGTAAAATCAATAAATAAAATCTTTTTTAAAAATCCAGAGTGATTTCTCAACTTTGGAGGTTTCTCTGAGGAGCAATGGGTACCATCCCGACACCAGGCCCCTCATTTCCACACCAGGCTTCTCAGCCCAGGGTTCTAGAGCCAGGAAGAGAAGTCGTCATAACTTCTCTCTGTAAAAACCAGCAAGGATTGAGACTGAGGGAGACAGAAGGCTGCCGGAGTCCCAGGCAGTTCCTCTTAAAGAATCCACTTATTCAGACTCACGCCCCCTGAAGTCCAGTTCTGAGGCAGTAGCTCAAAAGGTGCCAGATACATATGGGGAGACACTGAACTGTCTGGCATCAAGGCAAAAGCTAAGGAAGCAACTTTCTCCCAGACAGAAATGCTGGCAGAGGCCACTATTTCTTTGATAGCCCTCCTCTCACAGAGCTGGTAAAAAAATACCATATATGAGTCACCATTAGCCTGGCTCACACTGTTTGCCCCACCCTGGTGATTCCCTGAGTCCCCACCCCATCCAACTTTTAGGCCTACCCAATCTGTTTCTAGTGGCTTTTCCATATGAATGGCCTGTCTTGGCTCATGCTTCAGGTTTTCTAAAAGTCTCTCAAACAAGTAGCATCTAGCCTCAGTGTGCCCCATGCCTCTCATTAAGTGGCCTCCAGACCAGCAATAGCAACAGCAGGCTTTTGTTCACAGCTTAGCTTCTCCTGGGCACCTCCAAGCCCAACAAAAGTAGCAGCTACCTGCAGATCACTTTGTAGTTCATGCTGGATGGCTCCAGGCAGAATACAGGTGGCAGCTGACCTTGACATTCAGGAGGCCCCAGAACCAGTGCACCCAGTAGACAACTTCAGATATGTTGAAGCATCACCACACAACCACCTCTACAAATGACACATTCAAGGGGTGGACTCTGGGCACCAGAGACCCCCTGACATCAGTCCTGCTCTGTGGGGTAGGCCCCTGCACAACTGATCCTCCACAGGGGGCAGAGTTCAGTGAGTGATCAGAGCCAGCTTTTACAGTTGATTGGTTTAGGGGTAAATCTCTCCCACTGACATGTGAACAGCCATCAAAGCTCAACTAAAACAAGAAGGTATACACAGCCTACACTGGGGAGGCTGCAGCTTGAGTGCCCAGCTTGGGTGATCAGGGAGGCTATGCCACTGAACCCTACAGAACACCCACTACATTAGGCCATTCTACCAAGATAGGGAGACATAGAAGTTCTACCTAATACATAGAAACAAACACAGGAAGGCTGCCAAAATGAGAAGACAAAGAAACATGTCCCAAATGAAAGAATAGAACAAAAATTAAGAAAAAGAACTAAAAAAAGTGAAGACAAGCAATCTGCTAGATGCAGAGTTCAAAACTCTAGTTATAAGAATTCTTAATGAACTTAGAACCTCAATAGCATAAAAAAAGTTGTAAACAAGGATGCACTAACTGAAATAAAGAATAATTTATTGGGAAACAACAGTGGAGTAGATGAAGCCAAGAATCAAACCAGCTATTTGAAATATAAGAAAGCAAAAAACACCCAATCAGAACAGCAAAAGGAAAATAGAATCTCCCCCCAAATAAGGATAGTGTAAGGAGCATCTGGAACACTTTAATCATCACCTCATAAGTGTGCCAGAAAGAGAAAAGAGAGAGCAAGAAATTAAAAACTTATTTTAAAAAATAATGACAGAAAACTTCCTTAACCTGGTGAAGGAAATAGACATACAAGTCCAGAAATGCAGAGTCACAAACAAGATGAACACAAAGAGGTTCACACCAAGACACATCATAATAAAAATGCCAAAGGTTTAAAGACAAAGAGAGAATCTTAAAAGCAGCAGGAGAAAAACAGTTAGTTACCCACAAGGGCTCTCCCATAAGATTGGCAGCTGATTTCTCAACAGAAACTTTGCAGGACACAAGGGATTGGCATAAAATATTCAAAGTGATAAAAAAGCAAGGGCCTACAACTAAGATTACCCTACCCAGCAAAGCTATCATTTAGAATCGAAGGACACATTAAAATCTTACCAGACAAGAAAAAGCTAAAGGAGTTCATCACCACCAAACCAATACTACATGAAATGTTAAAAGGTCTTCTTTAAAAAGAAGAAAAAATAAAAATAAAAAATATGAACAATAAATAAATATCAACAATTGAATTTAAAAAATAAAATAACAAGCAGAACAGAAATAGACTCATAGACACAGAGTACATTTTGATAGTTGCCAAACAGGAAGGGGTTTGAGGTGATGGGTGGAAAAGGGGAAGGGACTAAGAAGGACAAATTGGTTGTTACAGAATAGTCATAGGGACATAAAGTACAGCATAAGGAATAGTAAGGTGACCAACTTTTTTACAATGAAAAGGACAAAAATAAATTGAATAAAACAATATCATAAATAAAAGAAACATTTTATTCATTGTAACAATAATATACTATGATAAATGCATAATAAAAACATTTGTAATATTTTATATTGTAATTATGCTTACATGCCTATTGATTTTTAATAAAATTGTAAGAAAAAAATATTCATTTAGTAAAACTAAATATCAAAGAAAATCACTAATTTGGAGTCATATTCGGGTGTATTTATCATTTTCTAATGAAAAAAGGTCTGTTTTATGCAACTATTTAATCAAAATGTGTTATTAATAGATATGGTTTGAGGTTAGATTCCCACCTTAAAACTCGAATTTTGAGAAAATACTTGTAAATAAAATTATATGTATTTGGAAATTATTAAATAAATAATGAATTAATAAAACATAAATTGTGCTTACCTGTCTATGATTAAATATTCACTGAGAAAAATAATCGTGAGTCTACAATGTCGTATGTGCTGTGTCGTGTTTCAGTAAGAAGTACACAAAGCCATTTGCGTGCTCACTATATTGTGCTCTCTCTCAAGGTCTCCCGTGTGGAGTGCATGTGTCTCATAATCGCGTCTTGCCACACTGTACTGATCCTTGATGAATCATCATGTCAAATACAAATACGTCAAATCACACGCAATGGATCGACTCTCCATTGAACAAATATGGACATTTACAGATTAGTTTTCCAATATCCAAAAGGAGGACATGTAGGAGGACAGTTTTTCAGGGAGGACGGAACTTACAAAAGAAGGACTATCCTCCCTAAAGGATGATGATTGCTCACCTTGGTATAGTAATTAATATTCTAATAACTATTTATGGTGTCAGATGGGTGTAGGATTAATTGGCATGATCACTTAGTAAGTTATGTACTGTCTAATCACTGGAGTGTACTCCTGAAAGTCTTACACAAAAATAATAAAGTATGTCAATTGTAATTAAAAAATAAAAATGATTTAAAAATAAAAATATAAATAAAGCAAGGCATCTCTGGGGCTAAATAAATAATGAGGACCAGTAATTTTAAAAGAGAACTTTGCGGGTAATATAATGTAAAAGGTATAAACAATTAGCATTGAGGTTTTTTCTTTCAACTCTCAAGTATACCCCAAATAGTAGGAGCACTTCTCAAATGTCAACACGTACCTATCCTTGATCCACAACATCAGAAAGAATTTTCAAGGAAGGCAAACCACTGTTACCTCTTAGTCCAGTCTGCCTATCCCTACTCAACCTTCTCTCTGCTTCCATGTAAACTACAGAATAACAAACTGCTTGAAGCAAAGTGTTGCTGTTGTTGTTGTTGTTTTATAATAAATGTATATAAAAATAATCTAGAGCACTTGTTTTAAAATACTTATTTCTAGGAGTAAAGGGTAACTACATAAACTTTGTCTCTGTAAAAACAGGTTAGGGATGAAGATATGTATTCTAATGAGCATCCACACCAAATTTGGTTGTAGGTAGTCTTCAGACTGCAGTGCTAAACAGACTGCACTATGTTGAACAACTCTGCTGTAGGCATTTGCTACTCAAAGAACTATTCCTGTATTAAGCAAGCAAAAGCATTACATGGCAGCTTGTTAGAAATGCAGAATTTCAGACCTTACCCTAGACCTACTTACTATATAGAATTTGCACTTTAACAAGTTTCCTGGGCAATTTATATGTACATTAAATTTTGATAAGCCCTGTTCTTTAAGATAATTGTCAATAAATAATCTAGGAGTAGATCCAAAACAAAAACAAAAAAATTCAAGAAAAGTAGAAGTCCCATCTGTTTGGTTTTAGGGAACCTAGAATTCAGATAATATTGGATACAGAGAAAATGCAACAAGAAGCCTTGATTCTCAAATTCTTTCCAGCATTAACTGAGTAATCTGGCTGAAAAAATGTCCCAGAAGAGTAAACCTGTGGTATATAAGACTCCTTCACAAACATTCCAGGAAAAGCAATGAGGAAAAATGAAATCTAAATGGTCAATTAATAGTTTCGTAGTTATTCCCTTTGACTTATATATCAATTTCTAACTCTTTTCTAGGTATAAATGACTTTATGGGTAGTTGCAGCAAAAAGGGCTTAAACAGCTCCAAGTCTAATCAATAGATACTAAATGAAATAAAACTGGTTTGGCTTTTATTTCTCTTATCAGTTTCTATTGACCAACCTTTCCAATTGTAAAATTATGCAGTTAGAACTAAAAGTAAATAGGGACAGTGATGGAGCTTTTATTTAGCTCTACTAGTTGATATTTTAAGAGGTGCAAACTTGGTAGAAATACATACTATTTAGTTACAAATTTCATTGTGTTAGTCTTTTTAGAAACCAGGCTAAAGATAACCATCTTGTAATAAAATCTGAACATTTGTTAGGATGTCAAAATTTTCATTACATAGTTAAATAATTATTTCAGATAGTTATGGCAGAATTTGCAATAAACCCAAAGGGAAAAATATATTTTGGAGCAATTACTAATTTTGTATCCCACAATTTCTTGTGTTTCAAATATACTTACAGAAAAATTTCAAAGTTTGTTAGATCTTGAAATGTAATGTAATTTTAATTGTCTTTATCCTGTTTTATTTAGATAAGAGAATGGTTGGTTTTGATTGACAGCAACAATAAAAAGACACAGAAATAACCTGCCCAGGCAGTGGTGCAGTGGCTAGAGTGTTAGACTGGGACACAGAGGATGCAGGTTCAATACTCAGAGGTCACTGGCTTGAGCAAGGGGTCACTTGCTCTGCTGAAGCCCCTTCCTGCCCCCTCATCAAGGCGCATATGAGAAAGCAATCTGTGAACAACTAAGGTGTTGCAATAAAGAATTGTTGATGCTTCTCTCATATCTTTCCCTTCCTATTTGTCCCTATCCATCCCTCTCTCTGTCTCTCTCTCTGTGTCACACACATACAAAAAAGACACAGAAATAACTACAGAGCACCTTATTTCACTATAAAAATACTTAAGTAAAATTTAAGGAGATGATGGGAGAATAATCACCCTTTCTGGTAATACAAATTTAACTACAGTCTGTCTCTTCAGACTTGTTCTTGTTGATGATAAGACAAATAATGGTGATAAAAGACAAAATAGACCAAGAAAAAGAGAAAAGCAAAAGGGAACTTATGAGTAGTTGAAGAGATCTACCAGATAAGACCAACCAGTAAGGAGTATCAATTTAATGCCAACAGTAATAAGAAAAGACTTAGAATGCTGATTGTTTTCTCTTTAAGGAAATGTTATTTCTTCATGAAACTAAGCTTCATTATCAGCTACAATACTTCATGATCCATTTGGCTGATCAAAGAAGAAGAGCTTTGTGGAAATCTGTGTGCCATTTTATGATTCATGAAATAATATTTCTCAAACGTTTAATATTTATACATGTTTTGTACTGGCCTCAGCCTAACACTAACCAACGTGCGGCTGGACTCGCCTTTGTGGTTATTATAATTGCAAGACTTGCTCAGCAATAACCATCAGGAAACTTTGGAAAGATAGAAGTTTATAACTTATGGGAACCGGAAATTATATAGCATACCTGGGGCCACACAGACAGATCTTGGGTGAAGAGAGCATGCATAGACCTGGGGTTCTGCTTTTATTAGAATTGAGGTGGGAGCCTGGGGTTTCCTGGGCTCACTCTTTTTTTTTACTGCAATTAAAATATTTTGTATTAATTGATTAATTTTAGAGAGCGAGGGAAAGGATAGAAAAAGGGGGAGAGAGAGAGAGAAATAAACATCGATTTGTTGTTGCACTTACTTATGCATTCTTTGGTTGATTACTGTGTGTGCCCTGAGCTGGGATCAAATCTGTAACCTTGACATATGGGGACAAGGTCTAACCAACTAAGCTACCAGACAAGGGTGAGTTCATTCTTTTTTAAATTTGAGACACAGCAGGAGGCCCTGGCCACTCAGCTCAGTTGGTAAGAGCCTCATCCCCATTCCCTAAGGTTGCTGTTTTGATTCCCTTGTCTGGAAATATACAAGAAGCAACCAAGTAGAAAAACAAATCAGTGTCTCTCTCCCTTCTTCTCTCTAAATCACTTAGGGACTTTTTATTTTATTTTATTTTTTTACAGGGACAAAGAGAGAATCAGAGAGAGGGATAGATAGGGACAGACAGTCAAGAACGGAGAGAGGTGAGAAGCATCAATCATTAGCTTTTCGTTGCCGTTGTGACACCTTAGTTGTTCATTGATTGCTTTCTCACATGTGCCTTGACCGTGGGCCTTCAGCAGACTGAGCAACCCCTTGCTAGAGTCAGCGACCTTGGGTCCAAGCTGATGAGCTTTTGCTCAAGCCAGATGGCCCCCATGCTCAAGCTGGCGAGCTCGGGGTCTCAAACCTCGGTCTTCCGCATCCCAGTCAGATGCTCTATCTACTGCACCACCGCCTGCTCAGGCCACTTAGGGACTTTTTAAATTTTTTTATTTCTCCATTGATTTGAAAGAGACAGAAAGAAATAGAGAGAGAGAGAACCATCAACTCATTGTTTCAGCTAGTTTTTCTATTTAGTTGTGTACTCATTGATTGCTTCCCATACATGCCCTGACTAGGGGTCAAAGCCGCGACCCCTAGTGCACTTGCTCAACACTTTTTCCATTGAGCAACCCAGCCAGAGCCAGAATTTATTATTATTTTTCAATCATTGTTAATTGATTTTAGAGAAAGAGGGAAAAACAGAGTGAATGAAACATTGCGTTGACTGGGGATCAAACTCACAGCCTTGGCATAGTGGAACTAGGTTCTAACCAACTGAGCTACCCAGACACAGCAGTCATTGATCCTTTTTTCTTTTACCTTTCATGTTGTAAAGAATGAGATTAAATGGAAAGAAAAACCAGAAAGTGGTCCAAGGCCAGGTTCTTATTAGTAAATTTTATTAATTCACCCTTCAGTCCATACTTACTCTATGTGAGGCATTATGCTAGTTTCTGAAAGTGCAAAGATAAGTAATATTTAATCTTAAACTCAAATTGCTTAAAAGTTTATATGGAAACCAGACTATTATACAAGGAAACCAGATAAATGTAATTCAAGGTGATAAACCTTTTAAGAGAGGTATGTATTCGTGTCTCAGGAGTACAAACAAGTGCCTAAGGATAGCCCAACTGAGGTTTCAGTGGAGTCAGGTCATAGCTAAGCTCCAGAATCTGGCACCTTACCAGGCACTCAGGAGTCATTTTAAAAGCACATGCATAAGTGAAGGAATAGAGTTGGATGTTAATTACTTGGATAAACAAAAATAAAATCAATCCATATTTAACCTGTCCAGTGTGTCAGACAAATGAGTTTGAATTTTAGGATCAAATGATATGAAACATGGGGAGACATTGAAATATTTTCATTTAATTTTAAACCATGAATTCTGACACATTTGTTTAAGTAATTACTTTTCCAGTGTGATTTTAAAGGATGAGTTATTTTCATTTATATACAAATGAGGTTTTGGGGGAAACTATAAGATGAGGTAGAAGACGAAATCTTATGTCGGCTCTGTTAGTAACATGCCACTTGTTCTTAGTCAAACCACACCAGATCTAGTCCTCAATTTTTCTCAGCTTTGGAAGCATCCAATTTCTGATTCTAGTTGCAAAGTATATTCAGAGTCCAACAACTGCTCAGTATCGTCACTGCTGCCATCTTGGTTCCAGCCTCCACTACCTTTAGCGTAGTTTATTGAAATAATCTCTTAACTGGACTCATTGCTTTCTTTCTTGCCCCATTTACTCTATTCTCAACTCAGCATCCATATTATCCTGTTAAGTAAAATCAGACTGCTTTTCTGCTTAAAATCTTTGAATGGCTTCCTTTACAGTTGCATAATAGTGCATATCATTATAGTGTCTAAAAGATGGAGGAAGTAGGAGCACTCATCATCATCATAATATAATTAATGAATCTAGTTAGACATTGTGTAATACCTTTATGTCCTTATTTAACAACATACAGGAAGGACCTATTGAACTTTCTGGGACTGTCATTGTTATTTAGAATACATATAAAATAATTGATGACATTTCTCACTTTTAATGCAAATTTTATTGAAATTACGATCATTTAAAAAATAAGTACTTATTAAAGTCATGCTAGTACTAAATAATATAATTACCTTTGAAAAAGTTTTTAAATCTCATTCACTTTGAATGCAAAAACTTGATTTCTTTTTAAATAAAGTTCACCAATAATATGATGCTACTAAAGCCACTGAAATGTCACAGAGCCACAGAGTTAGAAAGTAATTTGAGATCATTTGGGTCACATCTATTCCATAAAGCATGTGAATATCTAAGTTATTCAGGACCCACACACTTCTTAGGATAGAAACACATTTAGATATATCTATAAGAAGCATTATGAATACTTTCAGATAATAGACCTATGCTTTAAATTTTAATGTGACTATTTGACCTCACATTGATTCTGTCTCCTGCTTCAGCATTGATTATTACAGAAATGTTGGGTTTAACTTTCAGTTTGTATAAAATCTGAAGAATAAAAAAGATAGGTAGGTAGTAAACTGTATTTAATTTGTTAAACAACTATTAGTCTTTTAAAACATCAGTTCTGAAAATAGTTGTATTAAGAATGCTAAGATGAGAATAAATTAATTGGGTAACAATTTTTTAACTTAAGTAACAGCAAGAATGACATGAAGGTCCTGTTCATCAATTATAAGTATAATCAAATTTTGTCTCCAAGTGATTTGTGCACTTGCATCAAAACTTTTAAATTTAACAATGGAAATTATTTAAGCAAATGTGACTGAGTTTTTGAGGCAAACTCAATCCAATTGAATACTTTCTGCTGATTCATGAATTGTGTTCAGTATATTAATTGCTTTATCTTCCATCTACATACAATTTAGAATGAAAAACACTTGTGTTTCAGTTTCACTTCTGCCTCTTTTTTTTTTTTTTTTAGTTGCCCATGGGACACCTTAATTGTTCATTGATTGCTTTCTCACATGTGCCTTGACCACGGGCCTTCAGCAGACGGAGCCACCCCTTGCTGGAGCCAGCGACCTTGGGTCCAAGCTGGCAAGCTTTTGCTCAAGCCAGTTGGGCCCGCGCTCAAGCTGGTGAGCTCGGGGTCTCGAACCTGGGTCTTCTGCATCCCAGTCCAACGCTCTATCCACTGCACCACCACCTGGTCAGTCCACTTCTGGCTCTTTAAAATAGTAGCTTTATTTTTCTAACCCTCTTACCACACTAATAAAATAAAGAAATGTTACTATCACACAGAGTTTTTGCAAAGTAAAATGCCTATGATCATAATTATACTATAAATATAAAAGGCCATTATGATTATTAATTTTGATATTATCTTTGCCAAAATAGCTCCAAAAGCTTAAGCAAAGATTATGAAATATGGATGGAATAAAAACTGCCATTTTTGCTAACTTAAAAATATATATTTTAGCAACTATGTATTTTTTCTGTTTTATATTTATTTGTCCTTATAGCCATGTTGTTTATTCTTACACTGATTATAAGCAGGTTTTACAATATTGATTCTCATTTTTTATTATTAACACCTAACAGTTATTGAGCTAAGCTCACTATGTGTCAGACTCTATGGAAGAACTTCGTCTGCGTTAGCTCATTGACTCTCATAACAGCCCTGTGAAGTAAGTACAATTATCTGCCCATTTTACCAAGGAAGAAACTGAGACAGAGAGGTAAATGTCTTGCCTAAGTTCAAAGAGCTAGAGATGAAGATGAGATTTAAACTTTGGTAGCATGACCAGATTCTGTACTTTTAATCATTATACTATGCCATGAGGGTGTCATACAGTTGTCTGCAGTACTTTCTCAGGTGGATTTAGAAGCCCATGTCTTTATTACTCAATACTACTAGGTGCTCAGCTGGTGGAGCAATGGATATAGCAATATCCTGGAGCTCTGGATAGTGCTGGATCAACACCAAGGTCACCAGTTGGAGTCCAGTCAGGGCACATATGAGAAGTAACCAGCCCTGGCCAGATAGCTCTATTGGTTGGAGCATTGGCCCAAAGCGCAGAGGTCGCCGTTTCAGTTCCTAATCAGGGCACACATAGGAACAGATTGATGTTCTGGTCTCTCTCTCTCTCTCCCTTCCTCTCTGCCTACAATTAATAAATAAAACCTTAAAAAAAAAGACTACATTTAAAAAAAGTAAAAATATAACCAATGTTTGCACAACTGGTAGAAATGTTACTTGCTGCATACAGAACTTCATGTGGAGAGTTATACAAATTGGAGTAAACCTGTTATGTTGTATATAGATCAGTTGTCAAGAGTATAAGCTCTGTAATCAGACCTTCAACCCTTCACTTACTTTTTGAATGACCTTAAGCAGATTACTTAAGCCCTAGTTTTCCCATCTGTCAACTAGATGTTTTCTAGTTTTAGATAATTATTTTGCTGTTAGTTCAAGCTGAACAAAGACTGGTTTCTTAAGAATACTATATGGAGTTTTACTTATTTTCACCAACTCTGTTATTTTTCTTCCACTACAGAGAATTAGTCTTAGAGTGGAAAAACAGTCACACTAAATGGGAAATAATTAATAATTATTCTATGTTAGACATTCAGTCAATTGACAAAATGGAATATTCCTCTCAGCAACACAATATCCTTTTGGGGTAAATATATATTATAAATATAATAGAGGAAAGGGAAAGAATGAAGAGGTCTCTAAGTAACTAATAGCAATATTAACCTTTCAAACATAAACTAAAGATAAGATGGTCATGAATACTAAGGAGTGAAGCGGGGTCAAACAACATATGACTATGAAATACAACCCCTTACAATAAATGAGTGTAAATAAAAAATAAAACATGTGTTAATGGTCCTTAGTGTTCAAACAAAGTTAAATCTGTATGTTTCTATTTAACTTTACTGCTAGGATAATTCAATCCTGGATGGATAAAGCTCAAGGCATTTACAAACAAGTTGAAAGATGGATTTGCCCATTATATTAGCAAATACTGAAAACCAAATTTGTGCAAAATGCTGAGGGGGCAGAAAGTTTTACAAAGCATTCTTGGCCTTACTCCCTAGGTCAGTTGCATCTAAATGGAATCCTTGAGTGTGAGCTAAACTGAGCCTAGGGAGTGTTCGATGGGTTAAAGGAGATAAATACCCAAAAGAGGGAGTCTAGGAAGCAATGGGGTTGACAATCTTTTCTAATAACAAGTCCAGGGCAATAGGAAAGAAGAAACTACAAAGTACACATCCCTAAGAGCCAGAATTTGCAAACAAAGCTGTTATGGAGTGCAAGCAGGGCACTGGGTGATCAAGTTTGAACACAGGGAAAGCAGATCTTTCTATGACCTCTTATACTATAATTTTTATGAGTATTATTATTTTTAAGTGAGAGTAGAGGAAATAGTGAGACAGACTCCCACATGCGCTTCTACCAGGATCCTCCCGGGATTCCAGACAGGGGCAATCCCATCTAGGGCCATTGCTGGAATCAACAGAGCTATCCTCAGCACCTGGGGCCATGCTCAAACCAATTGAGCCACTGATTGCCAGAGGAGAAAGGAGAGAAAGGGGAGAGGGAAGGGAAGTGAAGCAACTCTATTAATATCTTTCCATTCACTCTGCTACCATTTCCTTTAGACTCTAACTATGTGTTTTCACTCATTCAAACTTGTATATTTCCTCTACAACCTCATACTCATCATCTTTCAAGGGAATATAAAAAGTTTGCAGATGCTTAGTGCTGAGAAGAATCTTGAGGATCTAGAACAATATCCTAATTTTAAACTTAAGGAAACTCAGGCCTAGAGAAAATACACTTCTCACTTTATAAGTGCATGCATGCATGGCCAGTGGCCAAGGCCACTATCAGCGCCACCTGGCCCATGCTCACAAAGCTACTGACTTATCCGAGTTTCCTAGAATCAAAGGTTTCTAGCTCACCAGACTTACCGCTGTTCACCATCTCTCTCTGTTGGGTAGATAAAATATATTATGCTCAGTTTGTTAAAGATGGCGCTGCCCACATGAAAGCCTGTCACCCAGATGATATTATTTGCCCTTATGGTTGGGATGGGTGTAATTATATTATTGGGTGTGGGGGACAGGGTGTGTAAGCAGGCTGGGTTGTTACAGCCTAAGGCTTAGTTTTAAGAGTAAGCTTTTCCCCACACCCTTGACTGATTGGATGATGCGGAGTGGTGCACTCTCCTGAGGAATCCCATTATGCCTCAGGTGGGTGACTTTGTATCAGAGACTTTCTTGTTTGTAGATTGGATTAAAGGTTTGGATTTCTACACTATAAAGTGGGACAAAGCGGAAGTTTGCTCTCTCGATTCCTGAGGTTAGCATTAGAGAGGAGAGCAGATTAAGGCCACGTGAAGGAAAGGAGAAGCAGCCAAGATGGCGGAGTGCTGAGGAAGAAGTCAGTTTGTGCAGAGAGAAGGAGATGGGAAACAGAGGTGAATAAGTCTGATGAGCTAGAAACCTTTGATTCTAGGAAACTCAGATAAGTCAGTAGCTTTGTGAGCACTGAATGAGTGGGTTTTGGAGCCCAGTGTGTATTTTTATTTGCCTGCTGGGTACAAGCTAAGATTAAAGCTGATGGCTCACCAGTTCTTGGCTCCGTTGTTTCATTACCGTCTGTTCAAATCTAATGCGAACCTGCATGAGCCAGGTGGCTGTGATGCTAGCCTTGGCCACTGGCCTTACATTTGGCGTAGTCTGTGGCAGGATTTGATAGAGATCGGTATGGAGCCACCACCACCTTTGAGTGGTGGAGTAGAGGACTACCTGCTGTTATGGTTCCTCATGGCTGTCCTTTGAGGGACTGTAGGCTGGCTGAATTTACAGCCATGCATGAGGAAACCAAGAGCTCTGTGGAAGAGGCTGCCCAGGATCTGAAAATCGAGCAGTGGAAGGAGCTGGAGGAAACGTGGGAGAAACAGATGCCAACCCTGGAGCTGGAGGAAGCACTGGAGGAGGAGGCCGACCAGGTTTGTGACATTCGCTTGGAAATGGAGCAGATGCTGGAGGAGGAATCACAGGTTCATGAGCTGCAGATTGCCCTGGACATTGTGGAGAGCCAGTAGCAGCAGGAGGCCAGCGCTGGAGCTGCAAGGCCTGCAGAGCAGAAGGTGGTGGCAGCCTGGGGCTCAAATCTGGCATTGGGAGCTGGTGTTTTCAGTTCCTCTTTGGAGGGTGAGGAGAATTGGTCTGGAGTTGCAATCTACAGCCTCCAGAAAGTGAGAGCCCAGCAGCAAGGAGTAGCTATGCTCCTGGTAGGTCTGCAATTTGGGGACATAGGGGTGGATGCCATCATGCTCACTGGAGCAGAGGTGGAAATGCTGACTGCCATTGCCATGTGCTTCTTCTTGGAACAGTGTAAAACATGTCAGATGTCAGGGATGAGGGGGTGGCTATGGCCCCATGTGCGTGGACTGACTTCCTGGACTATGACCGGAGTGAGCACTGGCTCCTCTGTTGAATGAACTTATGGATTTTGGACAATGTAAAATACCCTGATGGGGGTAGGGGGTGCTTTGATGGAGGCCCTCCCCCTGCCCCGGGAACCTTTCAAATGGCAAGAAAGAAGACTGAGGATATTTTGAGCTTTTGGCAAAGTGCTCAGAGACTGGTGAAATGTACATTTGTAATTGTTGAAATTGTATGATTTGTCATGCTGTTGTAATTTGTGTAATGTGCCTAATTTCCTTGCACAGGAATGCTGGTGGTATAGATTGTGGGTAGTAAAGTGAGCATAGGATTGGATTGTTGGGCAGATAAAATATATTATGCTCACTTTGTTAAAGATGGCGCTGCCCACATGAACGCCTGTCACCCAGATGATATTATTTGCCCTTATGGTTGGGATGGGTGTAATTATATTATTGCGTGTGGAGGACAGGGTGTAAGCAGGCTGGGTTGTTATAGCCTAAGGCTTAGTTTTAAGAGGAAGCTTTTCCCCACACCCTTAACTGATTGGATGATGTGGGGTGGTGCTCTCTCCTGAGGAATCCCATTATGCCTCAGATGGGTAACTTTGTATCAGAGACTTTCTTGTTTGTAGATTGAATTAAAGGTTTGGATTTCTACACTATAAAGTGAGACAGATCGGGAGCTTGCTCTCTCAATTCCTGAGGATAGCATTAGAGAGGAGAGCAGATTAAGGCCACGTGGAGGAGAGGAGAAGCAGGCAACATGGCGGAGTGCTGAGGGAGAAGCCAGTTTGTGCAAAGTTATTGCTGGAGAAGGAGATGGGGAACAGAGGTGAATAAGTCTGGTGAGCTAGAAACCTTTCTTTGATTCTAGGAAACCCAGATAAGTCAGTAGCTTTGTGAGCACTGAATGAGTGGGTTTTGGAGCCCAGTGTGTGTTTTTGCTTGCCTGCCGGGTGCAAGCTAGAATTAAAGTTGATGGCTCACCCGTTCCTGGCTCCGTTGTTTCATTTGATTCCAACTGTCCTAATCAAATGCGAACCTGCACTGGCCAGGCGGCTTTGATGGTAGCCTTGGCTCCTGGCTTTACACCCTCTCTCTGCAAAAACTGGCTTCTCCTTCAGTGCTCCACCATCTTGGCTGCTTCTCCTGGTCTCCACATGGCCTTAATCTGCTCTCCTCTCTAATGCTAACCTCAGGAACAGAGAAAGAGAGCAAGCTCCCGGTCTGCCCCACTTTATAGTGTAGAAATCCAAACCTTTAATACAATCTACAAACAAGAAAGTCTCTGATACAAACTCACTTATCTGAGGCATAATGAGAGGATTCCTCATGAGAGTGCACCACCCCACATCATCCAATCAGTCAAGGGTGTGGGGAAAAGCTTACTCTTGAAACTAAACCGTAGGCTATATATTGACCTGGCCTGCCCACAGCCTATCCCCAACACACATTAATATCAACGAACTTGAACGTGGGAAGTGCCATCTTTAACAAAATGAGCATAATATATTTTATCTGCCCAACAATAAAAATAAATTAAATAACTATATTATTATTTAATAAATAATATTAAGGAAATGTGAAGGACAGAGCTAGAACTGATAAGCTGCAAAGTGCAGGTAGGAACAGACAGAGTTCTGGAGTCAGACCAAAAAATGAAACTAAGATGGTTGGAATAGTTGGATAAGGTCTCCCAGGAGGAGTTAAAGCTGAAAAGACTCTTTGAAATAAACACAGAGAAGAAAGAGAGATTTTCCAGATGGAGAAGGAGAGTTAAAGCAATCATCGTGAGGGGTGAACATGCTATATTTTGTGTGTAACAGAGAGCCGTAAGAATGTATGACTGGCCTGATCTGTGGTGACACATCGGATAGATAAAGCATCAACCTGGAATGCTGAGGTCACTGGTTCGAGGCCCTGCGCTTGCCCATTCTAGGCACATGCAAGAAACAACTATGAGTTGCTTCTCGCTCTTCTATTCCTACCTTTTTCTATGTCTGTCTTCCTCTCTCTCTCCTCTCTCTAAAAAAACAAACACAAAACATATAATGGGCCTGGGACTTGAGGAGGCTAGAGAATCTAACTAGGCCCAGTTCCAGGGTACCTTATTCAAACATTAACAATTACAACATGGCAGACAGCAGAGCATTAAACCAAGTGTGAGGCTCTGTGAGACTGTACATTCGTGAAATTTGTTCTGAATCGAGCAAGGTTTAGAAAATGTGGTTGGAATTAGGATCCAACAAGGTTTGTGAGTAATATAATAAAAACAATGTTTAAGAAAATATAGACTTCTCTGGGGAGTAATTCCACAATTTATATCAAAATGTAAAATGCACTCACCCTTTGACTTGGCAGTCACACTTCTAGGAATTTATCCTGCAGATATTTTCACACATGAGCAAAATGGCATTTGTTCAAGGGTATTCACTGCTGTGTGGTTTCTACTAGCAAAAGATCAGACACAAATTAAATGTGCTCTACTAAGGACCTGATTGAGGTAATTATGATACCTTCATTCAATGGATATTCTCACCACCTTCACACATCTTAGCATTACAGCTGGATTCTTTATTTCCATGCCTGGTTCTAAATCTTTAGGAAACTTGGCCTTAGGGCACTATGTGTGATTGTGAGATGAAATGAATAATGTTTTAATTCCTCATCAGTAAAGGGCAGTAACAAATGAACACAGCCATTAAAAATAAAGAGGTGACTCTAAGTGCACTTAGAAGAAAATTTTTCTGAAATCTGTTTTTTTGAAAACAAAAAGAAGAAAAAAGAAAGAAAAGGCAATTAGCACAACAGCATGTAAGGTATGTATCACTTGTGCCTAAAAGTAGAATGTGTAATTTGTATCTACATAGAATATCTGTGGAGGGAAACACAAGAAACTGGTGACAACAGTTGCCTCTAAGCAAGGGAACCCAGGCACAGGGAGGGTATATGGGATTAAGACATACTTTTTAACACATAGTCTTTTTTTTTTTTAATTTTTAATTTTTCAATTACAACTGACATACAATATTATATGAGTTTCAGGTATACAAAATAGGGATTAGACATTAATATAATTTACAAAGCTATCCCCCCAATAATTCCAGTACCCATATGATACACATCATAGATATCACAATATTATTGCCTAGGCTATACTTGACATTCCCATGACTATTTTATAACTACCAATTTGTAATTCTTTTTATTTATTTATTTATTTATTTATTTATTTATTTATTTAGTGTGTGTGTTTGTGAAAGAGACAGACAAGAAGGGAGAGAGGTTAAAAGCATCAACTCGTGGTTGCGGCACCTTAGTCCTTCACTGATTGCTATCTTGTAAATGCCTTGACTAGGGTGGGGAGACACTTAAACAGAGCCAGTGAACCCATGCTCAAGCCAGTGACCTTGGGTTCAAGCCAGCGACCATAGGATCATGTCTTTGGTCCCACTCTCAAGCCGGCAACTCTACGCTCAAGCTGGTGACCTTGCACCCAAGTCTTGCACCTTGGAGTTTCAAACCTGGGTCTTTAGTGTCCTATGTTGATGCTCTATCCCAGGGGTTGGGAACCTTTTTGGCTGAGAGAACCATGAATGCCACATCTTTTAAAATGTAATTCTGTGAGAGTCATACAATATGTTTAACACTAAGTACAAGTAAATGTGTGCATTTTATGTAAGACCAACACTTTTAAAGTAAAATGAGTCTCTGAATTCTTTTTAATAACGTCGTTATGCTGTTGCTAACCAATGATGAATAAAGTACTTCTTACCATTAATGCGACTTCTGGTGCTGCATGGTTTTGCTGATGGCTTTGTAGTCTGGTTGATACGTGGTGAGGTTAATCTTCATGCAGGTGTTGATACTTCCATTTGTTAAACATGATCGTAGGTTGGTCTTAATGTTCTTTAGATGTGAGAAAGATTGCTCACATGCATACATAGAGCCAAACATTGTCAGTGCAGCAATACTCACATGCTACAGTGTGTGGTATGTGATGGGAAGTGCATTCCAAGTTTTGACAATCAGCTGGTCCGCAGGTCGAAGTTTTTTCATTCTTCCCCACTGTGTTTGCTCTCCAACACTGCTTGCTGTCATGCAAGTCTTTCCAAATCTTCATTCAGTGACTTGAACTTATTCACCCACATGTCTGAGGCCTTCAGGTCAGCAGCTTGTAGCTCAAAATCTCTGATGGAGACACCGGGAATGTAACTCAGGTCGACGCTGTCCACTGCAAACTCGTGGGGATGGGTGATGAACTTAAAAAGATGAGTGCGCTCACGAAATTCTCCAAAGCACGCTTTGAATGACTGCAGGAGATTAGATGTGAAGCCCGCTACCTGCTGGAGATCAAGATGTTGAGCAGGGTCACTTGCTGTGCATGCATCTTTAAACTCTCCCAGTTTTTCAAAGTGTAGTAAATGACCTGTTTTAATGTTGGCGATGAAGAGTTCCAGCTTGTTTTCAAATGCAAACACTGCTTGTCAAAGGAATAAGACTGTAGTTCCAACACCTTGAATTTTCACATTGAGCTGGTTCAGATGTTCATTCATGTCCATGAGATAGTAGAACTTCAGGAGCCACTCAGTGTTAGCTAACTCAGAATGCTCAACGTTTTTCATTTCAAGAAAAGTCCGGATTTCACTCAGACAAGCTGAGAAATGGCTGAGCACCTTTCCTCTTGACAACCAATGATGACAATTATTGCTGTGCAGAAGCAGACCAGGATAATTATTCCCAACTTCATCCAGCAGTGTTTTAAACTGGCAATCATTTAAAGCTCGGGCAACAATAAAGTTCACCACCTGAATGACCAGCAAAATCACCTCACCAAGCTGCTTGCCACACATCTGAGCACAAAGTGCCTCCTAATGTAGGATGCAGTGAAAACTTAGGATGGGTCTCTTTTCATGTTCATGAAGAGGCGCTACAAATCCTCTGGTTTTCCCCACCATGCACGGAGCACCATCAGTACACACCAAAATAAGTTTAACCATTGGTAGATTCTTTTCTTTAGCGAACTCAGTGAAAGACTTCAATAAATCCTCCCCTCTTGTTGTCTCTTTCACAGGCAAAACAGCAAGACTTTCCTTACATAGTGTGTCACCGACAGCGTACCTTGCAATCATGCTGAACTGGGATAAATGGCTTATGTCTGTTGACTCATCCAAAGCGAGAGAAAAGAATGGTGCTGCATTTATGTCCTTCACTAGTGTTGCCTCAATTTGATTTGCCATCATGATGGTATGATTGAGAACAGTTTTTGCGAACAGAGGCATGTCTTTTATTCGTTTGATTATCTTGTCTTTATCTGAAAAGTCATCAAAAAGTTCATTGGCAGCATCAAGCGTGAATGTTTTGGCATACTCCCCATCTGTAAATGGCTTTTTGTGTCTCTCAATTGCTAAAGCACCAGCAAAGCTAGCCGAATTTCTGTTACCTTGTTGGGTCCAAACACGGAGTTGCTGCTGACTAGTTTGCACTCTGCACAGTAACTCTTGACATGCTGTCTTTCTGCTGTCCCCCACTAGATATTTCGATGCAAATGTAGTATGGGGTGTTTCGAAGTGCCGTTCTATATTTGACTGTTTCATCGATGCAATTTTATCATTGCATATTAGGCACACTGCAGAACCTGCTCTCTCCACAAAGGCAAATTCCTCTGTCAATTCCTGCTGAAAAGTATGATACTCCTCATCTTTTTTTCTTTTAGCCATCTTCTTCATCAAAAGGGTTTCTGCAATTAGCTAGCTGACTACTTGATTAAAAGGAGGGAAGTTTACTTCCTGACCTCACAACAACCTGTGTATGCTACACATTATCCAATAAAAATTTAGTGTTGTCCCAGAGCACAGCTGTGATTGGCTCCAGCCACCCACAACCATGAACATGAGCGTTGGGAAATGAATGGATTGTAATACATGAGAATGTTTTTATCTTTAATGTTATTATTTTTTTAATTAAAGATTTGTCTGCGAGCCAGATGCAGCCATCAAAAGAGCCACATCTGGCTCGCAAGCCTTAGGTTCCCAACCCCTGCTCTATCCTCTACACCACAGCCTGGTCAGGCCCAATTTGTACTTTTAATCCTGTCTCCTTTTTTCATCCATCTCCCCAAGTTCTCTCCTCTCTTGCAACCATCAAAATTTTAGCATACTCTTATGCCTTTTGAATTTTGCATGAGTTATTTATGAAAGCAAATATATTTTGAGAGACCAAATGACTCGTGAGGAAGAAGAGAGAGCCTTTGGGAAGGAAAAGGAAAACCATTTCTGCATTTAGGTGGTATGTAGCCAAGGGCACAGCTCAAGTAGTTAAATAAAGGCTGTACCCAATGATGGGTATCAAGAAAAGGAAAAATAAACTTACACCTACATTTCCTCTACCCTGAGGACTGTATAGATTTGAAATCAAGTCAATTATTGAACCAGCAATGGAGGAATATTTGAATTCTCAAAAATTAGTGGAATAAGAAACAGAGAGAGATAGGGAGGAAGGGAAGGAGTAGGAGAGGGAGAAGGAAAATTTAGCAGTGTGCAGGATGGCAAAGGAAATAAATCAGAGGTTTTCCAAGAGCCTAGGGAGTGAGCTGGTAAGGGTCTGCACTAGGTAGAAGGGATGGGCACAAGGAAGAACAGCAAGCTTCAGTACCATTTTAAAAGGGGAAATCAGACTTGTACACTAGCTGGAACATGCTGGAAGGCTAGGAATGAGCATATCATGAACAGGATGATTTTTCAATGACAGCTTTCCAGGAAAAATCGCTGCCTTCTCAACATCTGCATGCATCTGAGATTTACATCTGGATTCTTCATTTTCATGCCTTGGTTTTAATCCTTAGGAAAGTAGGCCTTAGGGTACTACTTGTGATTCTAAAATGAAATAAGTAATGATTTAATTCCCAGCCAGTAAAGGGCAATCCAAATGACTGGTTCCACCATTTCCCCAGGGCTAGTTTGTAACCTGGGACAGAAATAAGCTGTGTGTGTTAAATCAATACAATCACTCACAAGTTAAAAAGAAAAAAACAAAAAAACTTACTGCTTTGGTGGCTGTGTATTTATTATATAAACTATTTCTGTTTCTTAATGGTTTGCTTTCTTCAGATGACATTTTTCTGGCCACATTTCCACAGTGAGCCAACACCAGCCAGAGACTAGGTGCCTTGAACAAGTGTTTCAAGATGCTATGATATAACTTACAATCCCGACTGTCCACTGGGCTGGCACAATGATCAGGTTTCTTAAAAGAGGCGATTGTGTAACATGTTATTGCATGCCCTGCTTTCTTCCTTTCTGCCAGTCCCATCAGGGGCAGTTCATCAGAACATGGGATGGCAGCAGACTAGGGAAAGTGTTAGTGTGTGCCACCCACAAGGCACTGTTGGCCATCTTGTGGTCTTTCCATGCTGGGCCGTACCAATAACAAAATATCTGCCTGCTGTAGCCTCAAGACAGTGGTTCTTAACCTTTTTTGAGGTACCGAACCCATCGGTTTCATATGCACATTCACCGAACCCTTCTTTAGTGATAAATAAAATATGATTTTTTTTCCAAACTCAAGACGTAGATATATGTTTTTTTACCTGTGCACAAAATGAGCCGTGCATGAACATCACCTTGCTCAAAGAACAAAACCAACAAAGTGCATGAACTCACAACAAATTACGGTATTACTTTATTCTGGCCTCCACGGCAGAGGCTTCTCTGAACCCCTGAGACCGACTCATCGAACCCTTAGGGTTCGATAGAACCCAGGTTAAGAACCACTGCTCTAAGATGTGAAACAGGACTAATACAGAGTGCATCTATGAAATATAATAATACCTGAATTTATCATGATGGGATACTGAGCATTAGAAAAGGGGAGTGGGCTCTGCCTGCCTGAAAGCCAGGTCTCCACAGATTTCTGACACCGCACTCCTCTGTTTCTGTACTGTTGGCTCCGCAGCACCTTCCACTCCCTAAAATAGACCTTCCCAAGTCTCTGCCCTCGGCTCTATTCTCTTTCTGTGATTTCCTTCATGTCTACACTTACCTTTCACTGTGCAGTTGACTCCCCACTTCACTTCTGCTGCCTTGCTTTCTTCAGATTTAGATGTCAACTGCCCAGTAGGCAACTCCCCCTACTTGTGTCAGTATTTCCAAAGCGATCACTTTTGTCCCACCCTGTTCCTTCCAGTGTCTTCTCCTCCTGACTTCCAGACAATATGCCACTGTTCAGTGTCTTAAGCTGGAATCCTACACTCATTTTTCCCCCCTCACTCTGCCTTGCCACAAACCTCACACTAGTGCCCTTACCCTGGCTCAGGCCATCATTTCCTCTCCACTCCCATTATAACCACCTCTTGGGTGAGTTTATCTACTTTTAACTTTCATTTCTCTAACACATGCACATGGTTGTCAGGTCATCCCTTCAAATGCTCTGATCCTTCTTTTTATTTTTATTTATTCATTTTAGAGAGGAGACAGAGAGAGAGAGAGAGAGAGAGAGAGAGAGAGAGAGAGAGAGAGAGAGAGAGAGAGAGAAAGGGGGGAGGAGCTAGAAGCATCAACTCCCGTATGTGCCTTGACCAGACCAGTGCAGGGTATTGAACTGGCGACCTCAGTGTTCCCAGGTCGACGCTTTATCCACTGCGCCACCACAGGTCAGGCTAACTCTGATCCTTCTGCTGAAAAGAATCTTCAGTGGCTTCCCTTGCTACAAAAGTAACTTTATTCCATCAAACTAGGAATGAGTCCTTCAAATTTTCCTCATGGGTTTTACTGTTCCTTTATAACTTGACCACTCATGAATTTCTTTAAACTTTTCTTATGCTTTTATATTTTCAACCTATACCACATTCTGGGGTAATGAGTTCTCTAAGTTTACTATGTTGTCTTAGAATAGCTTCACAATTTATTTTGTTCAGATGCAAGTAATATAAATGCTATTTAGATTAACTTTAAAGAAATTAAAACAACTTATTGTCTAAAGACAACCCTACTGATTCACATAAATCAAAATCCAAAATTTGTTCCAGTCAGGCATGGAAGCTTCTAGGGACTCAATGTCACATTGGAGATGTTCGTATTTCTGTCTCTCTCTCTTTCTCGGACAAGCAAGCTAACACAGCTATAAATTAAAACTGTTTGTTCACTCCAGGTGAAAGGTACTCTTTGCTTATAGTCCTAGCAAGAAAATTTTGGTAAGAATTTGATAGTCCCCGGTATGGTCACATATCCACTCACAAATTAAACACAGTGGCAACAGAAATATTTGCCTAGACCTGTTTTTCATTTCTATCATTGTGACAGAGAAACACAGATTTGGGGGAAATTAACCTTACTGAAATTTCAAGGTATTTATTCTCTACAGAATACAAGATTTGTCCCAGACTTGTATGAGAAAGTGTGTGAACTTCTGGACACACATACACCCTGCATGATTTTGGCTGCATGTAACAAAATGTCCAACTCAGTGAGGCTTAGACAATAAAGATCTTTCCTAACCAAAATTCTGAAAGGAGAACATTCCAAGATGGTGCAATGTCTCTCTCTGACTTCCTGCTGGGTCATCCTCAGTCATCCTTCAGGTCACAAGATGTCTGGGGAGCTCCAAGCATCATGTCTCATATGGCAGTGTTACAAGCAGGCAAGAAAAGGCAGCAGAGATCTCTCATCTTTTCCCAGAAGCTCCTAGCTGACTATACTTCCCTCTTATTGGCAGGAACTGACAGAAACCCATCCCAGATAAATCTTTGGAAAGGAAAATGGGATAACTGTCTTGATGTACCATATTTGTCCCTGGGGTTAAGTAGATTGGTCCCAACTTTAGTAAGGAAGAAAGTAAAATGGCCTTTGGTAGGCAACTAATAATGTTTGCCATTACATCATACTTCTTATTTGATTCCTTCCACCTGTTTTAAAGTCTTGGTAGTGTTTCTCACATTGAGGGTTTTTTTTAATTGTTATTTTATTTTGAATCATAATATTTAGGAGTTCAAAGGAACTTAGGTCATTTAGTTCAGGGCTTTTCAAAGTTTTCTTTTACTTCAGGCTTGTGACCCATCAAACAAATGCAAATAAATGGAAGAGTTTAAAAATGAGCTGGTAGAAGTGACACCCCTCCATCCCAAAGAAAATGGGGCCTTACCAGCCAGGGCCCTGAGGCCCTTCTGGAAAGCTGGAGCCCTTCAGAATGCAATTTAAAAACCACCTCTCTCCTTCAGTTCTCTCATCTTAAAGGACTAATGTTCACAGAAGTAAAATGGTTTGACCTTGTATTTCAACAGGTCGCTTAGGATTGTATTCTAGCTTTTCTGCTTCCTTAGTCTCTGTCTTTTATCTCTTTATGGTCCTGTAAGATATTTATCTTCTACTTTTTCTCTGCATCCACATCCTAAAAAGTCCTTAAAAATAAATTTTAACAGAAATTTTTACAGGATTTCAGAAGACTTTTATGTTCCTTTTCTAGTTCTACTATTCTTGATATATAATATCCTGAGCTACATGCAGTATTCCAGAGCAAGTGTACAGTGATTTATTCTGTTGTAGGAAGAACAGGGTGGTGGCTGAACATCTAGATGTTAAATATACTACGTGTGTTCTAATCTTTCCACAAGCCTCCCTTTCTCATTTATTAAGTTGGAGTAATTATAATACTTACCTTACTGGGTTGAAATCCATGTGTAATGTGCCTACATAGCTCAGCACATAGACACTGCTGTGTTTTTACTGTTATTTTCACATACTTTTCCCAAATATCCTCCTCGGTCTTCAATGAGCCTGAAAATTGTTAGAAATTTCCTTCCCAGAGATAAAGGGCCAATGATACCTAACTAAATCCAGAGCCTTCTATCTTGTATTTAGATTCATTTCCATAAATTTATTTTCTTTTTACACTTTGCCTTCTCCCCCTCATCTATCTTTGTTGTATGTTTTTCAATTTTACTTTTCATGGAAACTAAGGATAAAGGATCAGACTCATACTATTAGTGTTGAAAAGTCATTCACATTTAAGGGAGCAGTTTATAGAATTAGGTAACTGCTAGAATCACCAGTGCTTCAAAGTTCCTTGTTTACATCACAGAAATTCCAGTTTAGCCTTATAACTTGGTCTAGGATCTCCGTTTCCCTTCACTGCTCCCTTGTCCCTACTCCCAATCCCTGACAAATATCATGGTGTATTTGTCTTAATAGCTAAAATGATTTTTTTAAAGGAATGAGCTGTTGTAAACTATTTGTCTGAAGATACAGTGAGGTAATTGTGTAATCCTTTATATACATAAAATTTTCATTTGTCCCTTCACCAAGAACAGCTTCAGAAGAATCTCCTTATAAAGTTCAACATAAATTAATCTGAGATTTTAAAAATAATTATTAATTTTTTGTTAATATTTTTGATAATTATTTAAGTGTTACAGTACTTTCTCTAAAAATGAATATATAAATACTATATGGTTACTAAACAAGCATCATTACACATTTGAAAATATCTTTTAGGAATACATAGAAAGGATCTGCTGTCAGAAGCATTGGTGGTTCAGTGGTAGAATTCTCGCCTGCCACGCGGGAGGCCCGGGTTCGATTCCCGGCCAATGCAATCTACATTTTAACTTACATTTCCTCTTGCGGTTTTAAAACAGGTTCGAAAACATCGTAATGTTTACTTTGTGCAAATAAAGACATACCGATCAAAGGATCTTTCCAGTTTCACTTTTACTTCGGGCAACCGAAAGGGTTGTTTTCCTAAGCTTCATTGTTTCTTCCTTTCTATTTTGGCCTTCCATTTAGGTTGTTTTTGCTCGCCGTAAAGTACGTGAGCAAAAGCTTATGTAAAGTAATATAGTGTGTTGCAGAATGTAAACGGAAGGAAAAGTGAAGCCGGCTGCATGGAGATGCCGGGGATTGAACCCGGGACCTCACACATGCGAAGCGCGCGCTCTACCACTGAGCTACATCCCCCAGCCGGGATCTGCTTTCCTGGTATAGATCTTCATTCATCTCATTGGGCACTAATCAAATTTGTACATTAGTATTTTAAAAGTTTATTTTGGTGAGAGTTTCTACAGCACGATTCTACCCTTCCTACTCCGGTCTTTGGCGGCTTTCCGCGGTGCAGCAGGACTGCGCAGTCAGCAATCTGGGCGCCTGGAGCTCGGGAAGGGGGGAATCCGGCGCCTCACCGGGACACGGGGCGGGACGGCGCGAACAGAGTGATCGCCAGAGCCGGGATCCTCT
Source organism: Rhynchonycteris naso (assembly GCA_037038555.1). Lineage (NCBI taxonomy): Eukaryota > Metazoa > Chordata > Mammalia > Chiroptera > Emballonuridae > Rhynchonycteris > Rhynchonycteris naso. The sequence continues at coordinate 79,173,100 of CM072997.1, forward strand.
TCGGAAGACCCCAGCCCGCGCCCCAGCACCCGGGACCCTCCGCAAGCCCTGATGCCCAGGAGACTTGCTTTTGAAGCAGAGCGGTGAGGACCATCTGTACGCACCTGAAAACGTCATAGGTTTATGGGTACAGCCCCCACCCCCAAAATAAACTCTCACTCCCGGAAAAAGGTGTGTTCACGCCAAATCCCCACAAACGGAGTATATCGGGGTTACAGTCAACTCTTGGAGATGAAAATGATTTCGCAACATGCTCTTCTTTTTCATGGGACCCAAACTGAAAGAAAGAAAACGACACCTCTATTCTCTTTGTAGTTTAGTTATATATAAAGGATGACAAAGTCAGGGCGAGGGATCTGGTCGAGATATATTTTCCTCTATTTGGTATTTATATTTTGGACCCATCTGACAGATACTGTAGTAATATAAGTCACTGAACACCTTTAGTGTCCTCTGAACTTTCCCTAACCGCTGATCGCACTCACCGCCCCAAATGAAGAAATGAACCAAGTCTTCTTTCTGGGGAATTGTTCCCCTCCTGTTTTTTGCCGGCCAGGTAAGTGCATGAGCTAACTTGTATTATAGTTCGATCGTGTGTGTTTGGCCCTTCCCGCTAGAGTGTAAACTGATACCACTCTTCACAAGAGAAGGCTAAGTGGTAGAAGCCTCAGACACTCCAATGGGAAGGAGCAGAACAAAGATTTGGTGTCAGGAGAGCTAGGTCAAGGTTACTTCCAACCACCATGAGTAAGGTTAACTTCAACAGGTAGCACAATGAGAGCCTAGAATTTCTACTCCCTGAGTGACAGCAGAGCACCCTTCATAAATCAAATGGTCAGCAGGTCCAAAGCCAGAACAGAAAGCAGAGGTTTAAAAACAAACAAACAAACAAAACACCAGAACAACAAACAAACAAACAAAAAACTGGACAAACCCCAAGCTTCATAATAAACTCTTAGATCAACAATAAATGTTACTGTATTTGCTTACAGTAATTTAAAAAAATAATGGTTCCTTATCAGATTTTGTTTTTAACTAGAACAAGCCACATGCTGAGCTAATAACACAGTAACACAGAATGTAAAACCAAACCAAACAAAACAAAACAAAAAGGCCACATCGTTGGACAGCCATTAAGGAGCTCTGGTCCAAACCAGAACATTTCCAAACCAAACCATGCATTCCATGCTGAGCTGCTAGATCATGAGCATCTTCAGTTGACGCTAAATAGGAAACAGGGACAGAGCCATTTTTCCATTCCAAGTCTCTCACCAGTGCACATAACAACTATAATATTGAGTTAATTGGAAAGGAAGCACGTTTGCCTCTGGTGACCTCACTTTGACATCCTCTTTAGGATCCTTCCTCAGTTGTGGCTAATTTGTCCATTACCTGAGACCCTCCACTCTTTGCGGACTTCTTTCTCAGGCCAGTCTGAAATTTCAGAGCTAAAGCCAGAGAAGCTCCTTTTAAATGCCCACTTCTCTTACCCTACCAGTCCAAGGCCTGACTAGGTGCACTTGGTAAAGAAAATGAAGCCAAGCTGTGAAGCCAACAAAGGATGTGAAGTTGATTTACTGGACTGGCTTAACCCAAAAGAAAGACTCAGTGGACTTTCTCAGCCACTATGGTTGATGGGAAAGATGAAACAGGAAGCATACTTTTGAATTAATTAGAGGGTCTTTTCAGAAAAACTTGTTGGATCATTTCTATTCTGTATGTACATAAAACTGTCCCAGTTCTGCTCACAAATAAAGGGAGGCTGACCAAATGTCAAAATTATGGAGTATTAAAAATTCCAGCTCTAAAATTTACTTGGGGGCAAAGAAGGGGAGAATATAAAGAGTTACAAACTTCTAGCTATAAAATAAGTCATGGAGCCTGACCAGGAGTGGCACAGTTGATAGAGCATCGGACTGGGACGCAGAAGACACAGGTTTGAAATACCAACCCATTGAGCACAGGCTTGAGCACAGGCTTGAGCGTGGGCTCACCAATTTGAGTGTGGGGTCATAGGCATGACCCCAAGGTCGCTGGCCTGAGCCCAAAGTCGCTGGCTTGAGCAAGGGGTCACTAGCTCTGCTGTAGACCCCTGGTTAAAGCACATATGAGAATGCAATCAATGAACAGCTAAGGTGCTGAAACGAAGAATTGATGCTTCTCATCTCTCTCCCTTCCTGTCTGTCTGTCTGTTCCTATCTGTCCCTCTCTCTGACTCTTTCTCTATCTTTGTCAATAAATAAATAAGTCATGGCGGTATAAGGTATATCACAGGGAATAGAGTCAATAGAATCCTAACAACTTTCTATGGTAACAGATGGTTACTCAGACTTATGATGATTATTTTGTAAGGTACATAAATGTTGAACCACTATGTTGTACACCTGAAACTAATAAAATTCTGTATGTCAGTCATAATTAAAAATAAATTAATTTTTTTAAAAATCCAGTTCTATGTTCTACCCTCTTCACACCTTTCTTGTCTGGGGACAAATTTCCCCCAGTGTTATTCTCTTTCTCTGTCACACACATCACCCGCACATTTTTCACAAGAATTGACCTCTCCATTACCTTTCACATTCTTGCTTCAGCTTTTGACAGTCTTTGTCCAGCAGGTGTAGAGCATCTTTCTGTCAGAGCTGGCTCTGAGCTAAAATGCTTATTTCTAGTCCAAGCAGTAGTTTTTACTCCTTACAGTACATTAGAATTACTGGCAGAGCTTTAAAAATACTGATGCTTGTTTGAACCCAATCCCAAACTGATTAAATCAGGAGCCCAAGGAGTGGGTCCAGGCATCAGTTTCTTTTGAAACTAACAATTTATCGCAGAGTTCAGCTAAGCCCGAAAACCACTGCTTGAAGGCTATTTGCATGTTAACAAGAGATGTCTAGTGGTGGCTGTTAACTTACTGTGTTAATTGTTTTTCAATATATAGATACATTAAATATTTATGCTGTGCACCAAAATAATACAATGTTATATGTCAATTACATCTCCATGAAACCATTAATTAGATTCAAGAAGAGACTAGGAAAGAAATAGGAGGGGAATACTCTGTATTTGGTATCTGGGAATGCCCTGTGCTTGTGGCTTCCTGGGTGAGAAAGGGCTAGATTGCTTTACTCAACATCTAAAGAAGCAGGCAGCTCTTTAAAAACATTTTTTTACTTTTCAGGGTCATAACTACTAGTAATTCTTCATCTTTACAGTTAATTATCATTAATAACAACATGGTAGCCAAAAGAAGAAAAAGCTCCTGGTTACATTTAATTTAGAGGAAATTAACGAACATTCCTCTTTTCAGTAAGTACACCAAAGTGAAAAATTATAGTGATCATAATTTGCATTTAGAATTAGAAGTATTTATTGAATACTAAGTTAGATCCTACTTGGAAAGATGCAAATTCTATAATTTAAATTCCAGTTTCAAATAAATGAAAACAGAAGGAGGTACATATTTAAGATGGCATTTAAAAGAGATGTTAACCCTGGTTGGATAGCTCAGCTCAACTGGTTAGAGGATGATCCTCACATGGTTATGGGTTTGCTTCCTGGTCAGGGCACATCCAGAAACAGATTGATGTTTCTCTCTCTCTCTCTTTCTCTCTAAAATCAATCAATCAATCAAAACTTTCTGTAAAAGAAAGAGAGAAAGCCCATACTTCTGGAAACAAGCAATAGTCAATTTAAGACTGGAAGAAACCATTATACTTAAATTTAAAAAACATAATTAAAAAAGACTGGAAGGAGAAAAATATCGATCTATATGGGATATGAGAGATTTTTCCAAATTTAGGTGATTTGCTCAACCGTAGAAGTTTCTGTGGTCTTATAATATTGGCCCATTCACAAAAGCTACAACTATATACTTTTTCATAGTGTTCTCTGACTGAGGTTTATTTTTACCAATTATCTAACCCCCTTCTGATTAGGTATTGTATTTTATTCTATGTGAATCCCCTTTAGCACCAAGCACCCACTGAGTTCTCAATAGGCATATAATTAATACATGCTGGCTTACAATTTCAAGTGGAACATTGGTAAAAAGCATGTTTAAAGGTAAGTGAGCATAAGGGATTCCATTGGGGTGATGAAGGTTCTCTAAAAGTGGGTTATGGTGACATTTCATAACTCAGTAAAATTACCAAAAATGACTTAATTATGCACTTAAATGGTGAATTTTATATGTAAATTATACCTCAATAAACTCTTTTTGTTTTGTTTTGTTTTGTTTTTTTCCTAAATGAGAAGCAGGGGAGAGGAAGACAGACAGACTCTCACACCCAACCGAGATCCACCCAGCATGCCCACCAGGAGGTGATGCTCTGCCCCTCTGGGGCGTTGCTCAGCTGCAATCAGAGACATTCTAGTGCCTGAGGCAGAGGCCATGGATTCATCCTCAGCGCCAGGGCCAACTTTGCTCCAATGGAGCCTTGGCTGTGGGAAGGGAAGAGAGAGAGATAGAGAGGAAAGAGAGGGGGAAGGGTGGAGAAGCAGACAGGCACTTCTCCTGTGTGCCCTAGCCGGGAATCGAACCCGGGACTTCCACATGCCCGGCCGATGCTTTACCGCTGGGCTCAATAAAGTTTTTAAGAGGGGGTATATAAGGAAACAAAATGTGTTAACAATGAAATGGGATTAATGTAACAGTGACAAGTTATACATACAAACTGCATAACTGATCTGGAAAAGACAAAAGATAATACATGAAAGGAGAAAATTGAAGGATGAAAGACAATGATTTGTAAATGTAGAAGGAAAGGAGAAAATGGTTGTTAGATAGGAAAACTGTTTCCAGTAACTGTTACAAGAGAGAGCGCAATCTATGTGTTGGGTGCTTAACTAAGGGCAGGAGACACAAAGATAAATTGTACTATAACCATTGTATAAATGTAGCACAGCTTTTTTATCCACTCATCTAATGATGGGCACTTGTGTAGTTTCCAGATCTTGGCTATTGTAAATAATGCTGCAATGAACATAGGGTGCATATCTTCTTTCAGATTAGTAATTCAGGATTATAAAGATATATTCTCAGAAGTGAAATCACTGGATCAAAACACAGTTTTATTTTAAAAATTTTATTTTTAAACTTTATTTATTGATTTTTTTTTTAGAGAAAGGAGAAAGAGAGAGAAAGGGAGGAGGAGGAGCAGGAAACATCAACTCATTGTAGTGGCTGCTTCTTGTATGGCCTTGATCCTGCAAGTCCAGGGTTTCAAACTGGTGACCTTAGTGTTCCAGGTCTTCGCTTTATCCACTACACCACCACAGGTCAGGGCCACTTAAATTTTTTTGAGGCAACACTATACTGCTTTCCACAATGACTCAACCAATCTGCATTCCCACCAACAATGTATGAGGGTTCCCTTTTCTCCATATCTTCGACAACACTTGTTATTTGCTGATTTATTGATGATAGCCATTCTGACAGGTGTGAGATCTTATTCTGTGGGGATTTTTATCTTAAGTGAAAGGAGGGGAAATACTGAGACAGACTCCCACAGGGATCTGAGGAGGGGGCATATGCCCCTATAGGGAGCCACCCAGCAACCCCCATCTGGGGAAGATGGGTGAACCAACCTAGCTATTTTTAGTACCTGAGGCTGACATGCAGGGACCAACTGAGCTATCCTCGGTTCCTGGGGCTGACACTGAACCAATTGAGAGAGGGAGAGAGAGAGAGAAGGGGGAGAGGAAGAGGGAGGGAAGCAGTTGGTCACTTCTTTTGTGTGCCCTGACAGAAATAGAACCTGGGGTGCTCTATCCACTGAGCCACCTACCAGGACCTATCCCATGGTTTTAATTTGCATTTCTCTGATGATTAGTGACATTGGGAATTTTTTCATGTTTATTGGCCATCTGTATGTTCTCTTAAGAAAAGTGTCTATTCAAGTCCTCTGTTTTTAAATTAGATTTTTATTGGTATTGAGTTTTATAAGTTCTTTATTAATTTTTGATATTAATCCCTTGTTAGATTTTTTTTTATTTTTATTTAGGGAGAGAGAGAGTCAGAGAGAGAGATAGATAGGGACAGACAGACAGGAACAAAGAGAGATGAGAAGCATCAATCATCAGGTTTTCATTGAGACACCTGAGTTGTTAATTGATTGCTTTCTCATATGTGCCTTGACCGCGGGCCTTCAGCAGAGAGAGCTCAAGCCAGCGACCTTGGGCCCAAGCTGGAGAGCTTTTGCCCTCCCCCCCCCTTGGGACCTGGGTCCTCCGTATCCCAGTCCGACTCTCTATCCATTGCACCACCGCCTGGTCAGTAGATGTCTTGACAAATATATTTTCTTATTCAGTGGATTGTATCTTCATACTGTTAATATTTTCCTTTGCTGTTCAAAAACTTTAGTCTGATTTAGCCCCACTTGTTCATCTTCTCTTTTGTTTCCTAAAGAGATAGATCAGAAAAAATAGTGCTATGAGAAATAGTCAAGATTTTACTAGCATTGGCCAGTTGACTCTCAGTTGGCTCAGCAGTAGAGTGTCAGTCCTGCGTGTGGAAGTACCGGGTTCAATTTCTGATCAGGGCACACAGGAGAAGCACCCATCTGCTTCTCCACCCTCCCCCTTCTCCTTTCTCTATATCTCTCTCTTCCTTTCCCACAGTCAAGGCTCCATTGGAGCAAAGTTGGCCCTGGCGCTGATGATGGCTCCATGGCCTCAGCCTCAGGCACTAGAATGGCTCTGTCTAAGACAGAGCAAGACCCCAGATGGGCAGAGCATCACCCCCTGTTGGGCATGCTAGGTGGATCCCGGGCGTATGAAGGAGTCAGACTGCCTCCTCACTTCCAATTTTGGAAAAATACAAAAAAAACCCACAAAAAACCCAAGATTTAACTGCCTATGTTTTCTTCTAAGATTTTAATGGTTTCAAGTCTAAAATTTAAATATTTAATATATTTTAAGTTTATTCTTGTGTATGGTTTAATAAGGTGGTCTAATTTTATTTTTTGCACATATCTGTCCAATTTTTCCAACACCATTTCATGAATAGACTATCTTTACCCCATTGTATGTTCTTATCTCCTTTGTGAAATATTAACTGTTTATCTACATGTCTTTTTTTATGCTGGTACCATGCTATTTTGTGTACTCTGGCCTTGTAGTTTGATAACTGGTAGTATAATTCTTCTAACTTTGTTCTTCTTTCTCAAGATTGCTGTGGCTATTTGAAGTCTTTTGTGACCCCATATAAATTTTTGGAATATTGTTTATAATGGAATATTATATGGCCATAAAAAAGATTAGCTTACCTTTTGCAACAGCATGGATAAACTTGGAGAGCATTATGCTAAGTAAAATAAAACAACCAAAGAAAGACACTCATATGTAAAATATAATAAAATATAATGAAAAAAATGAACTAATAAGCAAAATAGAGACAGACACATACATAGAAAGCAGGCTTCAGCTGTCAGGGTGAGGGGCTGGAAGAGGAGGGTGGAGAGATTAAGTCAAAGAAGACAAAACAAACAAACAAACAATAAAAACTCATGAACGCAGACAACAGTGATTTCAGGGGAGGGATGGAAGGAGGTATGGGAGGGATAAATGGTGATGAAGATTTGACTTCAAGGGATGAACACACAGTACAGTGTACAGAGATGTGTTGTAGAATTGGGCACCTGAAACCTGTGTAATTATGATAATTTGTGTCACCCCAATAATTTTGATTTAAAAATTGTAATACAACCTGGTGAATTTTATAACAGAATTTTTCATGGAGTATCTAGGGACAAAACAAACCCTCAACATTTTAACTTGCCTAAGTTCACATAAGTAGAGATCTCGAAAGCAGAGGTCAAACCAAGTTTACCTCAGCCTTAAATCTATAACCCTAAGCTATATAATTAGCACAAGTCTAAAGAAATGCTTTTTAAACCTGTACCAAAGGCTGCTGTTTTTCTCCAATATCTGTTTTCCCTTCCATGGTAATAGATCTTCTGACTTGCAGCTGAACATAAGAATACCATGATTAATGAAAGGTCCAGCCCTCCCAAGCAATAGTGTGGGGAAAGAGGCACATTTCCTTCCTTTAAGGACATATACCAAGAGTAGTGAACATCATTTCCCCTCACATTCCATTAGCCAGAACTTACTTTCATGGCTAAATCTAGCTACCAAGTGAGGCTTGCAGAAACAAGAGGGGTAAAACTTAAAGAAGGGCACACCTCGATGGGTGTGCATAGCTTGGGTCCCAAGCAGCCATAGATCCACCATACTAGCCCTACACTGTCTGCATCTGGATTTTATGAGGAAAGATTATTTTTCTTCATGTTTAAACCATGTTATTTAGGATCTCTACTTTTTCCATAATAGAGCCTAACTTCTAATTAATAAAAACTATTATTCTTTCTAGGACATAGGTAAACAAATAGACACGTGTTGCCCATGTGGCCCGAACAGACATGTTTTGATGGGAAGTGGTATTGTCAGTGTTATAACACTAGCCCCCTCTCGGCACCACCAATAAGGCAGGCTCAGACAGGCTGGATGGCGCCAGTGATTTTCCTCTTCACTAATCCTAGGTGAAGAAAGTATATAGAAAATTCTTGCTTATTTATCACAGAAAAAGAAAAGGAGGTAAAGGCAATTGTACCCTAAGGATATACTCTTTCTCAGTAGTTGCTCTGTATTTTAACTAACTTTAACTAATTAGAGGAGAATTAAAAGGGAAAAGGCAGCCATAGACTTTTCCTTGTACTCAGAGGTTTAGCTCCCAATATTAACAACCCCAAAGATTATATACTTCATGCTTATAGCCTCCGATTCTAAGCTTTTGTTATTATGTTACAAACTCTAGAGAAACTGAGAAATAGAAATAAATGTCAACTGATATCCTTAATGACCACTTTAAGTATTAAAAAAAAACAATACACTGAAAGGTAGTTTGTTTGTTTGTTTGTTTGTTTGTTTGTTTTATTTTTGTGTCTTGACACCTTAGTTGTTCATTGATTGCTTTCTCATATGTGCCCTGACCGCGCGTCTTCAGCAGACTGAATAACCCCTTGCTCAAGCCAGCGACCCTGGACTCAAGCTGGTGAGATTTTGCTCAAACCAGATGAGCCCACGCTCAAGCTGACAACCTCGGGGTCCCAAACCTGGTTCCTCCGCATCCCAGTCCGGCGTTCCATCCACTGCACCACCGCCTGGTCAGGCTGAAAGGTAGTTTATTATTTCATGCATTTAATACTTAAATAAGAACAATAAAAGAGGCACACAAAACTAGTTTGTTATAAAACAAGAGTTTTAAAATATTAATGAAAAAATATTAATAATACCTGACAAAATACAATAAAGCTTATTTAAGATATTTCCACATTGCTTCTTTTTTTTTTTTTTTTTTTTTTTTTTTTTTTAATATATATTTTATTATTATTAATTCTAATGGGGTGACATCAATAAATCAGGGTACATATGTACAATGAAAACATCTCCAGGTTATCTTATCATTCAATTGTGTTGCATACCCATCACCAAAAGTCAAATTGTCCTCTGTCACCTTCAATCTGGTTTTCCCTGCGTCCCTCCCCTCCTCCCTATCCCATTCTTCCCTCCCTCCCCCCATCCCATAACCACCACTCTCTTGTCCATGTCTCATACCCTCACTTTCATGTCCCACCTATGTATGTAATCGTGCTGTTCTCAGTTTTTCTTCTTTTCTGATTTACTTATTTCACTCCGTATAATGTTATCAAGGTACATCCATTTTGTTATAAATGATCCGATGTCATCATTTCTTATGGCTGAGTAGTATTCCATAGTATATATGTACCATAGCTTTTTAATCCACTCGTCTTCTGACGGACACTTGGGCTGGTTCCAGATCTTCGCTATTGTGAACAATGCTGCCACGAACATGGGGGTGCATTTCTTCTTTTCGAATAGTGCTATGGTGTTCTTAGGGTATATTCCTAAAAGTGGGATAGCTGGGTCAAAAGGCAGTTCGATTTTTAATTTTCTGAGGAATCTCCAAACTGTTTTCCACAGTGGCTGCACCAGTCTGCATTCCCACCAGCAGTGCAGAAGGGTTCCCTTTTCTCCACATCCTCGCCAGCACTTATTCTGTGTTGTTTTGCTGATAAGTGCCATTCTGACTGGTGTGAGGTGATATCTCATTGTGGTTTTAATTTGCATTTCTCTAATGATTAGTGATGTTGAGCATTTTTTCATATGCCTATTGGCCATCTGTATGTCCTCTTTGGAGAAATTTCTATTCATTTCTTTTGCCCATTTTTTGATTGGGTTGTTTGTCTTCCTGGTGTTGCTTTTTATAAGTTCTTTATAAATTTTAGTTATTAACCCCTTATCAGATGTGCTGTCAAATATGTTCTCCCATTGTGTGGTTTGTCTTTTTATTCTGTTCCTATTGTCTTTAGCTGTGCAAAAACTTTTTAGTTTGATATAGTCCCATTTGTTTATCTTGCCTTTTATTTCAGTTGCCCATGAAGATAAATCGGCAAATATACCGCTGCTACAGATGTCGGAGAGCTTGCTGCCTATGTTTTCTTCTAAGATGCTTATGGTTTCACGGCTTACATTTAAGTCTTTTATCCATTTTGAGTTTGTTTTTGTGAATGGTGTAAGTTGATGGTCTAGTTTCATTCTTTTGCAGGTAGATGTCCAATTTTCCCAACACCATTTGTTAAAGAGGCTGTCTTTACTCCATTGTATGTTCTTTCCTCCTTTGTCAAATATCAGTTGTCCATAAAGCTGTGGGTTTATTTCTGGATTCTCTGTTCTGTTCCATTGATCTATGTGCCTGTTCTTATGCCAGTACCAGGCTGTCTTGAGTATAATGGCCTTGTAGTAAACCTTGATATCAGGAAGAGTGATACCTCCTGCTTTATTTTTTCTTTTTAAGATTGCTGAGGCTATTCGTGTTCTTTTTTGGTTCCATATAAATTTTTGGAATATGTGTTCTATATCTTTGAAGTATGTCATTGGTATTTTAATTGGTATTGCATTGAATTTATAAATTGCTTTGGGTAATATAGACATTTTAATGATGTTTATTCTTCCTAGCCATGAGCACGGTATGTGCTTCCACTTGTTTGTATCTTCCTTGATTTCTTTTATCAATGTTCTATAATTTTCTGAGTACAAGTCCTTAACCTCCTTGGTTAAATTTACTCCTAGGTACTTAATTTTTTTGGCTGCAATAGTGAAGGGGATTGTTTCCTTAATTTCTTTTGCTGATATTTCATTGTTGGTGTATAGAAATGCCTCTGATTTCTGAGTATTAATTTTATATCCTGCCACCTTGCTGAATTCATTTATCAGGTCCAGTAGTTTTTTGACTGAGACTTTAGGGTTTTCAATATACAATATCATATCATCTGCAAATAATGACAGTTTTACTTCTTCTTTTCCAATTTGTATGCCTTTTATTTCTTCTTCTTGTCTGATTGCTGTAGCTAGGACTTCCAGAACTATGTTGAATAAGAGTGGTGAAAGTGGGCAACCCTGCCTGGTTCCTGATCTTAAGGGGATTGCTTTTAATCTTTGTCCATTTAGTATGATGTTTGCTGTCGGTTTATCATAGATGGCCTTTATCATGTTAAGGAATGATCCCTGTATTCCCACTTTACTGAGAGTTTTGAGCATGAATGGGTGCTGGATTTTATCAAATGCCTTTTCTGCATCTATTGAAATTATCATGTGATTTTTGTCCTTCCTTTTGTTTATGTGGTGAATCACATTGATTGATTTGCGAATATTGAACCAGCCTTGCCTCTCCAGGATAAATCCCACTTGATCGTGGTGTATGATTTTTTTCATATATTGCTGGATCCGGTTGGCTAATATTTTGTTGAGAATTTTAGCGTCTAAATTCATCAGGGATATAGGCCTATAATTTTCTTTCTTTGTGTTGTCTTTGCCCGGTTTTGGGATCAGAATTATGCTCGCCTCATAAAAGGAGTTTGGAATTCTTCCTTCCTCTTGAATTTTTTGAAATAGCTTGAGGAGAATAGGAGTTAGTTCTTCTTTGAATTTTTGATAGAATTCACTTGTGAAGCCATCAGGCCCAGGACTTTTCTTTTTTGGGAGTTTTTTGATAACTGTTTCGATCTCATTTGCTGTAATTGGTCTGTTTAGGTGTTCTGATTCTTCCAGATTGATTTTTGGAAGGTTATATGATTCAAGAAATTTGTCCATTTCACCAAGATTGTCTAATTTTTTGGCATATAGTTCTTCATAGTATTTTCTTACAATGCTTTGTATTTCTGTTGTGTCAGTTGTTATTTCTCCACTGTCCTTTCTAATTTTATTTATTTGAGTCCTCTCTCTTTTTTTCTTGGTGAGTCTAGTTAAAGGTTCATCAATCTTGTTTACCTTTTCAAAGAACCAGCTTCTTGTTTCATTGATCCTCTGTATTGTTTCCTTAGCCTCTATGTCATTTATTTCTGCTCTGACCTTTATTATTTCCTTTCTTCTACTTGTCTTGGGTTTTATTTGTTGTTGTTTTTCTAGTTCTTTTAGATGCAGGGTCAAGTTGCTTATTTGAGCTTTTTCTAGCTTCTTATGATATGCCTGTAGTGCAATAAACTTCCCTCTCAGAACTGCTTTTGCTGTGTCCCATAAATTTTGAGTTGATGTATGCTCATTATCATTTGTTTCTAGAAACTTTTTTATTTCTTCTTTGATCTCATTGTTAATCCATTCATTATTTAATAACAAGCTATTTAGTTTCCAGGTGTTTGAGTATTTTTCAGTTTTTCTTTTGTGGTTAATTTCTAGTTTCATGGCATTGTGATCAGAGAAAATGCTTGATATGATTTCAATCTTCTTAAATTTATTGAGACCATTTTTGTGTCCTAACATGTGGTCTATCCTAGAAAACGTACCATGAGCGCTTGAGAAGAATGTATATTCTACTGCTTTAGGGTGAAAAGTTCTGAAGATATCTATTAAATCAAGTTGATCTAGTGTCTCCTTTAAGTCTGCTGTTTCTTTATTAATTTTCTTTCTTGAGGATCTATCCAGTGTTGTTAGAGGGGTATTGAAATCCCCTACTATGATAGTATTGCTGTTAATCTCGCCCTTTATCTCCATCAAAGTCTGCTTTATGTATGTCGGGGCTCCTATATTTGGTGCATAGATATTTACAATAGTTATATCTTCCTGTTGAATTGTTCCCTTTATGATTATGTAGTGACCTCTTTTATCTCTTACTACAGCCTTTGTTTTAAAGTCCATTTTGTCTGATATAAGTATTGCTACCCCTGCTTTTTTTTCATTTCCATTTGCATGAAATATTTTTTTCCATCCTTTTACCTTCAGTCTATGAACATCTTTTATTTTAAGGTGAGTCTCTTGTAGACAGCATATGTATGGGTCCTGTTTCTTTATCCATGCAGCTACCCTATGTCTTTTGATTGGATCATTTAATCCATTTACATTTAAGGTTATTATTGATATGTAGTTGTTTATTGCCATTTTATTCTTTAAAGCTGTATTCTTCTTTTGCTCTATTCTTTCCTCCCTTTAAACTGTTCACAACAGGCCCCTTAGTATCTCTTGCAGAATTGGTTTGGTTTTTATGAATTCCTTCAGGCTTTCTTTTTCTGGGAAGCTCTTTATTTCTCCTTCAATTTTAAACGTTAGCCTTGCTGGATAAAGTAGTCTTGGTTGTAGGTTCTTGTTCTGCATTACTTTGATTATTTCTTGCCATTCCCTTCTGGCCTCAAGTGTTTCTGTTGAGAAGTCCGATGTCATCCTTATGGGGGCTCCTTTGTAGGTGATAGTCTTTTTTTCTCTAGCAGCTTTTAAAATTTTTTCTTTATCCATTAGCTTTGGTATTTTAACTATGATGTGTCTTGGTGTAGATTTTTTTGGGTTTCTCCTTAATGGAGTTCTGTGTGCTTCTTGAATGTGTGGAGTGTTTCCCAGCCTTAATTTAGGAAAGTTTTCTGCTATAATTTGATTGAACAAAGTTTCCATTTCCTGTCCTCTCTCCTCTTCTTCAGGCACCCCTATGATGCGAATGTTGTTTCTCTTCATGTTGTCACAAAGCTCCCTTAGAGTTTCCTCACATTTTTTAAGTCTCTTTTCCTTTTTCTTCTCTGCTTCTGTGCCTTTGTTTATTGTGTCCTCTAACTCGCTTATTCGATCCTCAGCGTCATCCATCCTGCTTTTAATTCCTTCCATTGTGGTCTTCAGTTCTGATACTGTATTTGTCATTTCTGTCTGATTCTTTTTTATTATTTCAATTTCATTTTTTATACTTGTTATCTCTTTATTTAGGTGTTCATAATGACTATCCATTGTTGCTCTAATTTCTTTGAACATCCTAACTATCATTATTCTAAATTCTGCTTCTGGTAATTTGGTTATATCTGGTTCATTCAGGTCCTTCTCTGGGGATTTCTCTTGATTCATTTGGTTTGCATTCCTCTGCCTACCCATTTTTTCTGTGTATAAGCAAGTTGTGGCCACTGGAGTCCAGTATGTGTTGCCTTTGTGTTCTCTAGGTGTGGTCTATCTGCAGGCCCCCCACCCCCTCTGCCGGCGCCTAGGGTGGTTGGGTATGAGCGTTGCCAGCGCCGGCCCACTGTGGCTTTTGCTGTGATTTCTGCCTCTCCTCCGTGGGAGGGGCTGTCACTGAAGCCACAAGATTAGCACCAAGGGTAGAGGCGAGCACCTTTCCTCAGCTGCGGACCCAGCCTATTTCCGGACTTCCGCCCAGAACCAGCAGTCGGAGCCTGCTCGCTACAGTTCCGCTGGTTAGGCGGGGCTTTTGACGTGCTCTCAGCTGTAAGCTTTTGCCCGTCAGGAGCTTTAGCCCCGCCCTCGAGGCCAGGGCCCTTTGCGCAGGGTCGGAAACCAAGATTTATTGGGGCGGGCGTGTTTGCTGGCTTCCGCCGAGCTGCGTACTTCCGCTCGTCCCGGACTCTACCCCGCCCCCGCGTTCGGAGCCCGCTCGTGCACGTATTAACGCTATCCGGGGTTTCTCCGGCCGGATGGGGATAGCAGCCGTGGGCTCAGCTGCCAGCCTCCGCCTGTCTCGGGGTCCACCCCGTTCCCGCGCTCGGAGCCCGCTCGCGCACGTATACTGGCCAACCGCGGTTTCTCCGGCGGACGGCGGGGGGGGGGGGGGGGGCGGACTTGTAGCGTCAGCTCAGCCACGAGCCCCTGCCCGTCCCTGGTCCTAGCCCGGTCCCCGCGGTCAGGGCCGGCTTGCGCAGGGCCTGCCTGTTCCTGGCCTCCCGCTTTGTCCCCGTAAGTGGGATTAAAGGCGGGCCCGCAGCTTCCGGACCGCTCTCGCGTTTACCCTCTGACCCTCTGGGCTAGACCGATCTCCCACCGGCTTGGCCTCTGCCCACGCCGACAGAACCGCCTTTCAGCGTCCTGCCGCCCCAAAACCTTAAGCAGCCCTCAGCAGAGTAGGAAGGGACCTAATACTCCACACTGTAGGCCTGGGAGCTCCCTCACTTGTTTCACAGCTCAATACTGTCCAAACGCCTCTTTTTGGCTCTGGGACTGCAGGCTGGGGCTTGGTTCCTGGGACCCAGGTCCCTCCCTCTCCGCCAAAATCTCCTCCCGCCCCGCGGGTCTCTCCGGGCTGCCGTTTGCTCCGGGGAGCTGGGCAGCCCTCTTCGCGTTTTCGCTATTCCTACCAGTCTCAATGTGGCTTCTTCTGTGTTCCTTGGTTGAAGAGTCCACTTAGTTTTGTTCCAAGTTGGTTTATCCAGGTGATGGTTCTTAAAATTGAGTTGTAATCCACTTTGGTTCTGGGAGTTGGAAGTTGGTACGTCCGCCTACTCCGTCGCCATCTTGCTCCCCCCTCCACATTGCTTCTTGATTGGCGTCCTCACTTGAAAATTTTTTTTACCTATGGATGGAATGAACATTAATTACTACATGCACTTAGAATACACTGTTGTGCAGATGAACGTTAACAAAGAGTAAGAAATGTAAATTTGTGATTTCCACATTGGGCAGTTGCCCAGGTGCCCACCTTAGAGAGAACCCTGATTATAAGTGCCATTTTCACGATTGGTTTGCTGAACTTAATAAAAAATTAGGTATCAGTTCTGCTGAACTGGTGCATATGGGCTAAATTCCACCACTGGTGGAACCACAGAAAAGAATTCCATAGCTTTGCAAATATACACATACTTTAATATACTTGCATATTCACCATATATTTGGATATATAATACATACATGCTTTAAGAACTCTATACATCTTTATTAAAGTAAAATTTCTAATATTAGATCACTAAATGCTGATTGACTAAATATTCACTAAATAGTGATTGAAAATAGAGATCAGAAGAGAAGGGGATGTGTAAGATGAATTCCAGTATTCTGGCTTGAATAATTATACACATGGTGATGTCATTCAAAGAAACAGAAAACATTGGAGGCAAAGTGAGCTTTATAGATGGTCATTAATTCTATCTTTATTTTGTTCAATTTAAGATGCATTTATCTCTACAAAGTGAGATCTTAAGTAGATATTTAAATGATAAATTTAAAGATAATAGAGGTTTGGCATTGAAATATATTGTATATTTGATAAACATTGGTAGAAAGAAAATCAAGTCATAGACTAGATAGGACTATTTAGGGAGACAGTAGAGAATGAGACAAGGAAGAACTAAAGATCTAGCTTTGAAGAACTTTAACATTTCAAGGTTCAGAAAAAAGAATGAAAAGAAACAGCCAGGGAGACGGGAGGAAGACTGGAAGAAGAGAGTTTCGGGGATCCCAATGGGAAAAGAATGTTTCAGAGGAGAGGTGAGTTTTAAAATACTGGCACATGAGAAATCAAGTCAGATATTCAAGATTTAAAATGTCTATTAGTTTTAGTGGCATGGAGATCATTGTTGACTTTAATGATAGTTATTTCACTACAAAATCAAGTGCTAATTCTTCTAACATGCTATGCAATTTTCAGTTACCAGTATTCTCTATAAGAAGTTTCCCCGTCTTTCTTCTAATTAAACGGTTATTTCTTGCTCTTTACCTTTTAACACCTACCTTGAAAATATTATTTCTTTTGAAACAAATTCATCTGAACATTAGTGAACTCTAAGGAATCAAGAGAGGACAAGAGACAGAAAAAAGACCTTAATCACAGGAGAATTCTCAAATAGTAAAAGGTCTCTTTTATTCTGGTACTAAAAAAATAAGCTAAATATAAAGAAAGTATCAATAGTGAAATAAAGGATATGGTAGAAGAAACTAAAGAGTTCTATATCAATACACAGGAGGAACAGATATGTCAGACTTAGGTAATCAGGGCAGGGTTCTGGGGAAACTTAAATTATGAGTAGCAGCTAGCCTATCGAGAATGAATGGGAATAAGGAGGTTGAATGTGCATAAGGGGAATGAAGAAGAGAGTTCTAACTGGAAGGAACGGAGTATGCAGTAACCTAGAAGCCAAGAAGATCAAAGTGGTTTTAAGGGCCAAAAATAAATATATAGCAGAGGTTATGTGCTCTCTTATGGACTCTGAAAAGGAAGAGCTGAAGCTAAAAAAGTAGGAAAGGTGTAGTTTATACAAGACCTTGTAAATATCATGAACGCTTACACTGGGGAACAAATTTTTTTAATTTTCTGTTGCATGAGGTTTTAGAACTTTTTCTATATACTCCTGCATCGCTGATTCCAAATTCGAAATCCGTTTTTCGGTGCATGCTCTAATTTTATGTAATTTTAATTTATTTTTGTTACAGTTAATGGCATGCATTGGTTTTTAAATTGGAGTTAAGAGGGCAACTATTCTTGGATTGAACATAATCACAAGGCAATTAATGTTTTACAAACATCACTTTTACATAATTATAGTTGTTTTTAAATGTAAAAAATTATTATCTGATAAAAACACCCTCTTATTTTGTTTAAAGATTGAATCACGCCTTCTTTGAGTAGCCATAAATCTAAGAATAATTCTGACACCTTCTGTTACATATGTGGCTGTTAAACACTTCAACGTCAAGATGCAATATTTCATCATTTGTGACATGTGCATATATTGCCTATTTTTAAGTTCCCCTTGGCAATCAAGACAAGAATTGGGCTCCTCATATTGTGTGTTATAATTGTGAGGCAATGCTTCATGACTGGGCAAAAGGAAAACATAAAGGAATGCCTTTTGGTGTTCCCATGGTTTGGCATGAACCTAAGGACCACAGCAGTGACTGTTATTTCTGTCTGATCCATACAAAGGGCATTGGCAAGAAAAGATGGCATATGATCGCATATCCTAATATTTCTTCAGCAATACAACCTATCCCACACTCTGAGACACTCCCAGTTCCAGTTTTCAATGATTTTATTTCTTCTAAGGATGAAGAAAGTGAACATGGTGATCAAGTGTATTTTGATAAGATGAATGAGGAAATGGTTGTAGAATCTGAAGGGTCTTCTTCTGATGCCAAGCAGTCATGATCACAATGGCATGAAACTAGAAATTAACCACAAAAGAAAATCTGAAAAATACTCAAACACTTGGAAACTATATAGCATGTTATTAAATGACAAATGGATTAACAATGACATCAAAGAAGAAATAAAGAAGTTTCTAGAAACCAATGATAATGAGCATACATCAACTCAAAATTTATGGGACACAGCTAAAGCAATACTGAGAGGGAAGTTCATAGCACTACAGGCATACCATCAGAAGCTAAAAAAAGCTCAAATAAGCAACTTGACCCTGAATCTAAAAGAACTAAAAAAACAACAGCAAATAAAGCCCAGGACTAATAGAAGAAAGGAAATAATAAAGATCAGAGCAGAAGTACATGACATAGAGGCTAAGGAAACAATACAGTGGATCAATAAAACCAGGAGCTGGTTCTTTGAAAAGGTAAACAAGATCGATGAACCTTTAACTAGACTCACCAAGAAAAAAAGAGAGAGGACTCAAATAAATAATATTAGAAATGAGAGTGGAGAAATAACAACTGACACAACAGAAATACAAAGTATTGTAAGAAAATACCATGAAGAACTCTGTGCCAAAAACTTAGACAACCTAGTTGAAATGGACAAATTTCTTGAATCATATAATCTTCCAAAAATCAATCTGGAAGAATCAGAACACCTAGACAGACCAATTACAACAAATGAGATCGAAACAGTTATCATAAAACTCCCAAAAAAGAAAAGTCCTGGGTCTGATGGTTTCACACATGAATTCTACATCAAATTTAAAGAAGAACTAACTCCTATCCTCCTCAGGCTATTTCAAAAAATTCAAGAGGAAGGAAAACTTCCAAACTCCTTTTATGAGGCAAGCATAATTCTGATCCAGAAACCAGGCAAAGACAACACAAAGAAAGAAAATTATAGGCGAATATCCCTGATGAATTTTGATGCTAAAATTCTCAACAAAATATTAGTCAACTGGATCCAGCAATATAGGAAAAAAATCATACACCATGATCAAGTGGGATTTATTCTGAAGAGGCAAGGCTGGTTCAATATTTGCAAATCAATCAATGTGATTCATCACATAAACAAAAGGAGGAACAAAAGTCACATGATAATTTCAATCGATGCAGAAAAAGCGTTTGATAAAATCCAGCACCCATTTATGATCAAAACTCTCAGTGAAGTGGAAATACAGGAAACATAACTTAACATGATAAGGCCATTTATGACAAACCCACAGCCAACATCATACTAAATGGGCAAAAATTAAAAACAATCCCCTTTTGATCAGGAACCAGGAAGGGGTGCTTCCTTTCACCACTCTTATTCAACATAGTTCTGGAAGTCTTAGCCACAGCAATCAGACAAGAAAAAGAAACAAAAGCATCCAAATTGGAAAAGAAGAAGTAAAACTGTCATTATTTGCAGATGATATGATATTGTATATAGAAAATCCTAAAGTCTCAGTCAACAAAACTACTGGACCTGACAAATGAATTCAGAAAAGTGACAGGATATAAAATTAATACTCAGAAATCAGAGGCATTTTTATGTACAAACAATGAACTATCAGCAAAAGAAATTAAAGAAACAATCTCCTTCACTATTGCAGCCAAAAAAATAAAGTACCTAGGAGTAAATTTAACCAAGGAGGTTAAGGACTTGTACTCAGAAAATTATAAAACATTGATAAAAGAAATCAAGGAAGATACAAACAAGTGGAAGCATATACCGTGCTCATGGTTAAGAAGAATAAACATCATTAAAATGTCTATATTACCCAAAGCAATTTATAAATTTAATGCAATACCAATTAAAATACCAATGACATACTTCAAAGATATAGTACACATATTTCAAAAATTTATATGGAACCCAAAAAGAACACAAATAGCCTCAGCAATATTAAAAAAAAACTAAAGCAGGAGGTATCACTCTTCCGGATATAACGGTATACTACAAGGCCAATTTATTCAAGACAGCCTGGCATAAGAACAGGCACATAGATCAATGGAACAGAACAGAGAACCCAGAAATAAACCCACACCTTTATGGACAACTGATATTTGACAAAGGAGGAAAGAACGTACAATGGAGTAAAGACAGCCTCTTTAGCAAATGGTGTTGGGAAAATTGGCCATCTACTTGCAAAAAAATGAAACTAGACCATCAATTTACATCATTCACAAAAACAACCTCAAAATGGATAAGACTTAAATGTAAGCCATGAAACCATAACCATCTTAGAAGAAAGCATAGGCAGTAAGCTCTCCGACATCTGTTGCAGCAATATATTTGTCAATTTATCTCCACGGGCAAATGAAATAAAAGGCAGGATAAACAAATTGGACTATATCAAACTAAAAAGTTTTTGTACAGCTAAAGACAATAAGAACAGAATAAAAAGACAAACCACACAATGGGCGAACATGTTCGACAACATGTCTGATAAGGTGTTAATAACCAAAATTTATAAAGAACTTATAAAATTCAACAACAGGAAGACAAAGAATCCAATCAAAAAATGGGCAAAAGAAATGAATACAAATTTCTTCAAAGAGGACATACAGATGGCCAGTAGGCATATGAAAAAAATGCTCAACATCACTAATCATTAGAGAAATGCAAATTAAAACCACAATGAGATATCACCTCACACCAGTCAGAATGGCGCTCATCAGCAGAACAACACAGAAGAAGTGCTGGCGAGGATGTGGAGAAAAGGGAACCCTCCTGCACTGCTGGTGGGAATGCAGACTAGTGCAGCCGCTGTGGAAAACGGTATGAAGATTCTTCAAAAAATTAAAAATTGAACTGCCTTTTGACCCAGCTATCCCACTTATAGGAATATACCCTAAGAACACCATAGCACTGTTCAAAAAGAAGAAATGCGCCCCCATGTTCGTGGCAGCATAGTTCACAATAGCAAAGATCTGGAAACAGCCCAAGCGTTCGTCAGAGGACAAGTGGATTAAAAATCTTTGGTACATATATACAATGGAATACTACTCAACCATAGGAAAGGATGACATCAGATCATTTACAACAAAATGGATGGTCCTTGATAACATTATACGGAGTGAAATAAGTAAAACAGAAAAAAACTGAGAATTGCCTGATTTCATACATAGATTGAACATAAAAATGAGACTATGAGACATGGACAAGAGTGTGGTGGTTACGGGGTAGGGGGAGAGAGAAGAGGGAGGGAGAAGGGTGAGGGGAGGGGCACAAAGAAAACCAGATAGAAGGTGACAGAGGACAATTTGACTTTGGGTGATGTGTATGCAACTTACTTGAATGACAAGATAACCTGGAGATGTTTTCTTTGAACATATGTACCCTGATTTATTAATGTCACCCCATTAAAATTAATTTTAAAAAAAAGATTCACTTCCTGAACAGCCACCTTGATAAGCTTCTCGAAAATCTTGGAGCTGTTAGTGATGAGCAGACTACTGCTGGAGAATTAAATGAGATTGTCCTCAACAAGTACACAAACGCAAGAGATACAAATGCAAATTTTTGCCTGAATAGAATTTATATAAGTTTTGTGAAAATTTTGTGATTAAAATAAGTTTTTTAATATGTTCTATTTTGAAATTGTAGACAAATTCTGATGCAATCATATCTTTTAGTGTATTAGTGTATTTACTGCATTATATAAATTATTATATTTTCACAAAGATGATGCCCAAGAAAACATTCTACTTCTTTATGTTAAACTAAATGTTGAAATTTTTACAGTAAGATGAAAACCTAAAATCTTGAATTGCAAAAAATCCTGTATCTTACAGAGAGAAACTAATGTCAGATTTAAGGTCAGCACACTCGAATTAGGTAAGAACAAGTCTTTTTATGGATGCAAGAAAAATTTTGTTCCCCAGTGTTATAGATTTGTGAGCAACCATGTGGAGTCCTATGGAGGAAAACAAAATGAAATTTTATTTTTAGAAAATCATTCTGGCTGTAGTATATAGAACATATGGGAGGGGGCTCCAACAGGAAACAAAAAAACCACTGGAAGCTTCCTCCTGGCATTCAGCAAACGATGATTATCTAGGGCTTCGTTATCCAATATGGTAGCCACTAGCAACAGTCTAGTTAGCTGTGGTCAACCCAAATTGAGAACTTAAAGACCCTATTAATAATTATTTTTATCATGATTACATATTGTAATAACCTTTCTTTCTTTCTTTCTTTCTTTCTTTCTTTCTTTCTTTCTTTCTTTCTTTCTTTCTTTCTTTTTTGCAAGAGAGACAGAAACAGGGAGAGAGACAGAGAGAGAGGGACAGATAGGGACAGACAGACAGGAACGAAGAAAGATGAGAAGCATCAATCATCAGTTTTTCGATGCGACACCTTAGTTGTTCATTGATTGCTTTCTCATATGTGCCTTGACCGGGAGACTCCAGCAGACTGAGCAACCCCTTGCTCGAGCCACCGACCTTGGGCTTCAGACCAGCAACCTTTGGACTCAAGATGGTGAGTCCATACTCAAGCCGGTGACCTCGGGGATTCGAGCCTTTTCCTCTGCATCCCAGTCCGATGTTTTATCAACTGCGCCACCACCTGGTCAATCAAAATAACATTTCTGAATATATTAGATTAAATAAAATAGATTGTTAAAATTAGTTTTATTGTTTCTTTATACTTTTTTTGTGGCTACAAGAAACATTTTAAATTTACACATATGGTTCACATTATTCTTCTCTTGAATAACACTGATTTAGAGCATTTGCATTGGAAATAGAAAACACTGAATGAATAAAGAGATACTGAGGGAATAGGTTTGACACAACTTCCAAATCAATGGAATACACGTGAGAACATGGAAGGAGTAAAAGATGCTTCTGACTTGTGCAACTATGTGAAAGAATGACAGATTGAAGAGATCCTCAGGGTAAAAAAGGCTTTTTGTTTGTTTGTTTGTTTTTTACTTTAAGATGGAAGATTCAATACGTCTAGATGAAAATATAAAGGATTCAGAACAAATGGAGACAATAAAGATATGTGAAAGTTCCTTAATAGTCTTCCTTGAGTACAAGGGAAACACACCGACCTACTGCCGCAAAAGAAAAGCAGGAAAGGATGAGTACAGTATACAGTTGATTTCATCCATTTGGTGACAATAAATCAAATATTTTTCCATAAAAAAATTTTTCTAATTTCTCTGCAAAGAGGAGAGTTCATCTTCTTGGTCTCATGGCCAAATTATTATGTTAAGAGATTTGATAAAAGTGGAACAACTAGAAAGGAGTTGGAAGAATTTCCAGGCAACATTGAGACTCAGCTGAGGTTGGAGAGAGAAATGTAGAGAGCTAGCTACTGGCCCAGCAGTCGGGCCAGAGAAAGGGGGTGTCTGTGGTAAAGGGATGATGGGACCTAAACATTTGGGAAATGAAAAATTTACAACTGAAGAGATGAACATAGAATTTAAGATTGTCCTGAAAACAAGTAGAGAGGAAAGAGGTGACCAGATGCTTGAAGGATTATTTGAGGTTAAGTGAGACAGCTGTAATCAATGGAATTTTTGGAATAAATATTTCAAAGACAGGGAAGATCAGTGACGACATTGCCCTGGAAGTGGATATCTAAAGTAGAATGGAGGCAAAAGTTAATAAAGATGAGGTGAATAAGGAACTGATAGGCTTGAGATGCTCACAGAAATATTCATTTACCTTAGGAAGATAGTCAGGTCTAGGTGGAGAAGCCCGATGCATGTCTTTAAGAAATGGGGTTAATGGAGGATTGGTGACTGGAGGAAGGTAGGTTTATAACATAGTAAATATTCAATAAATGTTAGTTTCTTTTAACTATAACAAATTAGTAAATTATTCTATTTTGTGATTTTACATTAGAGTAATATTCTATCCTTCTTTCCACAAACACATGGAGACACACTCTCTCAACACACACACATATACTTCACACACACACACACATGCTCCCAATAGCTTATATACATTAATCCAGTATTTTAGACAAAAACTGGTACAAAAAATTGGGGGAAATGTGTTAAATTGTGCATTTTCTTTTAGTGGGCCAGGTAGAAAAAAGATGTACAGTTTCTTAGCATCATTAACAATAGAAACTTCATAAATGTGCTCAAACAATAGCTTCTAAAGGTTAGGGGCAAGCCATGCTGGTACATGCTGAAAAAGCATTTTTAAAGACAGATATTTATGGTGAAAAGAGTGCTGAACTAGGAGTCAGAAAACCTAGTATCCAAGCAGATTGGTGAGTTATCAGTTAGGTGTTTTAGGCACGACATTTAACCTTGCTGAATCTCCACCTTCCTATCTGTAGAAGACAGGTGACTTTTACAGCTCCTATAACTCAATAGGGTCTTTTGTGAGGATTCAGTAAGAAAATAGACAGTAAGAGAAATTCCTTTGTGACTCATTCAACACTCGTATAACTTATCTGAGGGGACTCCTGACCTAGTTCCAGTAAAAATTCATCATGGTTCCTAAAATACTGAGAATATTCACGTTCAAAATAGGGAATAAAGAACTGGATAAAATTTATAATTCCTGAACAACAAATACTCCTTTATTGATTACTGATTATTATGGACTTTTGTAGGATATTTTTTTCTTGTTTAGAAAAAGTACCAAATTATATAATCTCTTTCAGGTTTCCTTAAGAGTGAATTTAGAGTCATTTCATTTCATTGGAGTCACTTGAGATGTTTTATGTTTTGTTTTGTTTTGTTTTTTATAGAGACAGAGAGAGAGTCAGAGAGAGGGATAGATAGGAACAGAAGGACAGGAACGGAGAGAGATGAGAAGCATCAATCATCAGTTTTTCATTGCGACACCCTAGTTGTTCACTGACTGCTTTCTCATATGTGCCTTGACCGCGGGCCTTCAGCAGACCGAGTAACCTCTTGCTCAAGCCAGTAACCTTGGGTCCAAGCTGGTGAGCTTTGCTCAAACCAGATGAGCCCACGCTCAAGCTGGTGACCTCGGAATCTCGAACCTGGGTCCTCCGCATCTCAGTCCGATGCTCTATCTAGTGTGCCACCGCCTGGTCAGGCAAGATGTTTGTTTAAAATATAGTTGGCAAGACTTAGCATCCAAAGATTTTGCCCTTTGGGCTGAGACTCAAGATATTGTATCTTATTTGACTCCACACACTAAAAATATTTATAAAAACTTAGTTGAGATACAATTTACATAACATAAAATTCACTCATTTAAATTACACAGTTTATTGGCCATTGACATATTCCCAAAGTAATGCAACCATCATATAAAATTTGAGATCTATTGGGTTAGATAAAAGTTTTATAGAAGTTGAGGCTGTTCTGTGGTCAATGTATATAGAATCCCATCACAACCCCAAGCATAAAAATAGATGAAAGACAAAATCATTATATGCCCCAGACTAGTCTGCTTCTGAGCGCTGGGGGCTTTCTGCAAAACAAATTTCCTCCATTTTACAAAAGGACTAAGAGACACAATAGAGCAGTGGTTCCTAACCTTTTTTGAGGTACTGAACCCACCAGTTTCATATGCGCATTCACCGAACCCTTCTTTAGTGATAAATAAAATATGTCTTTTTTTTCAAATTCAAGACATAGGTATGTTTTTTTTTTTTACTAGAGCACAAAATGAGCCATGCATGAACATCACCTTGCTCAAAGAACAAAACCAACAAAGTGCAAGAACTCACAACAAATTACCGTATTACTTTATTCTGGACTCCACAGCAGAGGCTTCTCCGAACCCCAGAGACCAACTCATCGAACCCCTAGGTTTCGATAGAACCCAGATTAAGAACCACTGCTATAGAGAGAATACAATTGCTGTATGGCCAAAGAAGTATAGGGTTTTCCCCTTCCTTGAAAATTTGCAAGCCTTGACCTTGTTTTTCCAGACTATGGATCAAAAATAATTTGTAAGGGGAAAGAATCATGATTTAAGTCCTGTTTTCTGATCTAAAAGACTTTTTCTCTTCTTAAGAATTCAGGATCAATGCAACTTGCTAATATCTTTAGAGAGATATTTAGAGAGAGCAAGTCTTTAATAGCTTATTGACATTTTCAGTTTGTCTGCTTCCAGAACTCCATTGTTGACTCTGTTCCATCTCTGTTTAATTAGAGAGGAAAGACTTTTAAACAAAAACACTTCATTGTTCCCATAAATGGTAACGTAAATGGTAACATAAATGGTAAGGTGTGAGCCTGAAACACCCAAGGCTTTAGAAAGAGTCACAACTCTATTTAAACTGATGTTTTAGGTATTTTGCAAAGTACTTTCCTTACTCTGTTGGGAAAGAATGTGTTTTGGAGAAGCATATTAGAGAAGCTAGGTAAGTTTTCTGGTTTTCATATAGGGTTTCTTATTTAATTTATAGTGTGATAAATTTCTTGAGCATCATATTTACACACACCCACAGGTCTGTCCTGTTGGAACTAATAGTCACTCTAGTGAAGTCATATCAACAACACCTGATTATATGGGTAAAAACTACAAAAACTCCACACAAACTCTTAACAGAATGTTTAGACCAACCTTTTTTTTTATAGCTGATAAAACCAAGGTGTCTAGAGATTTGGTGAGTTTGAACTAGAACGCACTTTTCTGCTTCCTTTAGAGTAGGTGATCACAACTTTAGAGGAAGTAATCTTGGATTTAAGTTAAGAACTCAAGTATGACTTTCAGGGTAAAATCCTAAAAGCTTTAAGTCTTAGTCTCTGTCAATAGCCAAATATTATATTTTCAAGACCATGACATTAAAATGAAAGAAAGAACAAGTTATGTTTTAAAATTAACTATTTTCCATGATGTCAAAGTAAAAGCAGGGAGCAGGTTGTGTTTTAATGATGGTTATTTTCCTCTGCTATACACAAAAATTGTCAATTCAGTATAAAGCTCAGCTCAAACTATCTATGAATGGTTTCCAAGTCCCAGAGACCTCTGTCTGGGAACATTGTTCGAACCACTGGTAATATTGCCACATATTGATCCCATGTTGATTAAAACACAGCCCCACCACCTCCCATCCAACATTACCCTTGTTTACATGTCTTGAAGCAGCCCCTAGTTCCAGGAAATACTTTGTCACTATGCACTTGACAATTTTTGGTTGTCATCAACCACGTCACAAACTTAACACTCAGCGTTCCCAGTCAGTCTTTCCAGGGACCCAACTCACCTCTTTCTGTTTGGGTTTCCATGCTGACATTTAGAAAAACAACAGTCACTTGACTCATAAAGTCCTTTCTCTATGTTCGTACCAATTTTATTAACTTTCTTCTAAAAGCTCTAAAATATTTTAAGGATTTTTTCCCTTTTTTGCAAGATTGAGCTTCCAACTTGTATTTTTTAAGTGCTTCCAAATTTTTTCTTAACATATGTTGCACGAAGTCTGTCCTATTAGCAGAACCCACTCCTCTTCCAAGTAGTATAAAAATCCAAAGATTTAGCCTTTCAGGGAGCATCTCTAGGTGATACCTTTAATTTGAGCTATGTGTTTAGCTCAAATCAATTTGTTTAGATTAGGTTTTCTCATGTCACTTATCTATAATCATAAAAGATTCTGAGTTCATATCCATTTCTGTACCACTCAATTTGATGTTGTATCTGGAAGGGGACACATTTCTTTGTGCTCATTAGGGCAGTGAAAGATTTTTTTTTTTTTAATGAACACAGCAGTATAACATTTGATCCTAACCTTTTTGAATAGCTCTTTTTGCTTTTTCTTTTCACTCAGGAAAATCTATTTAAAATAATAGGATTTGATAAATATGGGTAGCAAATTAAGAATTTTAGAGAGGCATTATTGTGTGTGATTAAGCACTTTGGTGCTGATATCAGATTACGAGGGATTAGATTTTAGTTCTGCTACTTCCTACCTGGGCAAGCATGAAGAAGTTACTATCCTTTGTGTGCCTCAGTTTCAAAATAAGAAAAACAAAAGCTAGATGCAGATATAGTAGTTAATACAATACAAAGCACTTAGAATTATGTCACACAGAAATAATAAGTGTTAGCTATTTCTACATAACTGCATAAAGTAAAATAAAATAAAATATATAAATCAGTCACAAGGAATACAGAAACTACAGAGTTTGAAGGCACAGAGTTTTGTATCCTCAGGATACTTAATAGAATAATTCTATGAGGAATTTGAGGTATCCTTTATTGCTTGAAATTGCTAATTTATTTTCTTTTATTTTTATTTCCTTTATTACCTTGAAGAACTTTACGTATTGCTTGGAATTTCAACTTGCTTCATAGAGAAATAATTCTATAAAAGGAGGTACTTAGGACTTTACTATGACTGTTATTTGTGACTTTATTTAGTATTGATATCCATTTCATGATGAGACTAGGATTTGGAAAAAAAAAGCTTTTTCTAAATGATTTTGACTGATTTCAACCATGTGACCCTGGAATTATTCCACAACAACAGTATCAGAAAAGGCTAGAGAGGTCTGCAGGGAAGCAATGTGAGAGAAGGTAAGAGTTTGTTTGCTCCCACCCAACGGGAAGGGCATTCATAACCCAACCAGATCTCTCACAGACTCATGGCAAGGCCAAAAGCTGAAACAAACATTTCAAATATAATTTAGGATGTTTAATTCTTGATTTGCTTTGTTTTAGTTGGGTAAAGGCAATGGCCCAGCCATTACACAACTAGTTTCTGCTTACAAGTCTGTTTGACAGTTGTTGAAATATTCAAGCTCATTGAAAGAATGGTGAAAGAACATAATTTTAAAACTATCCATTAGACAATGAAGATTAAATGGATTATACTCTTAAATGGGGTACAATGTAGTACAATTTACTATAGACATATATATGCCCTGAGGATGTGAAGAAAATAGTGATGTGCCTAAAACTTTAGTGCCTAAATAATGATGAAGACTCTCTTGGGCTATATAATTTCTAATTCCTTATGCTATTTGCTAAGGAATTTAGTAATTCTTTTTCTCTAGTACTGTCATCTAGGTAAATCTCACCTTCCTGAGCAGATTTCAGGACTTGCATTTCCTTCTCATCTCCTTCAGCACAGGTACTCTGTCGGACATTGATTCAACCATAAACTACAGCTTCACAACAAGTACCTTAGCTCTGACCTCAAATCTCAACATGTTGTCAAATATCTGTTGACAGTGCACTGGGTAGCACGGGCAATATACCTACCAAGACAAATCTCCTGTGCCCTTTCAATTACAGCCCAAGCTTCCAGATGGAAGGTTTACAACTAAAGCTAAGAGTCAAACCATTTCTCTAGGAGGTCCAAAGGAACATGCAGTGATGGGAAGAAGGCCATTGAGACTCCTAGCTTACATGTACTCTGGTATAAATTCACACAAGCCACAGTGCACCCACACTCCACTAATTGTAGGATTAGGCCCTGCATTTATGAAGACAAATAACACCTGACCTAACTTTAAGAACTGTATAGCCTAATCATACCTGGTGGTGATGCAGTGGATAGAGCATCAGTTTAGGACACTGAGGACCCAGGTTCAAAACCCAAGGTTGCCTTGAGAATGGGGTTGCTGGCTTGATCAAAGGGTCAGTGGCTAGGCTGTAGCCCCCAAGTCAAGGCACATATGAGGGAAGTAATCAAGGAACAACTAAGGTGCCTCAACTATGAGTTGATGCTTCTCATCTCTGTCCCTGTCTGTCCTCTCTCTCTCTCTCTCTCTCTCTCTAAAAAAAAAAAAAAAAAAAGAAAAAAGAAAAGAAAGAAAGAAAAAAGAGGAAGTATAAGAAAGACTGTACAGCCCATAATAATGATACTCTGAGACAACAGGGTTAGGAGGAAACAAAGCAGCACTTGTAATTTGAATAGAGGAGTTCAAGTGAAAAATCGAAATAATAAAATCAGTTAAAATCTTTTTTTTTTCCTTTTGGTCTCTAAGATAACCAAGTAGGATTGTACCAATGTCCATTCACTATAACAAAAGCTAAAGCCCCTATATGTCAGCTTCTACAAAAGTAGTAAACACTAACCTTTATGGCTTTGACATTTTGAAATAAGGAGGGTGAAAGTAGTTACATAGAATTACAGATTTTAAAGCAAGAAATTTCCAGATAATTAAATGATCCAGCTTTTTACGGGCCTTTAATTTATAATCCCACTTGTGACTCTGTGGAAAAGCTGATTTAAAAATTAAGACAGCTTTTAATTAGGACAGATATTTAAGCAGGACCATCTGTATTTCATTCAAAGAACCCTTGATTATACCGTTGTTCTATATTTTACCTTAAGCTCAGAAATATGTCAATATGGATATTAAAGTAACTTGGTACTTATTACATTTAGACTATCAATAGCATACAACCCAAATTTGTCTACATTTATGATTTCAATAACTAAAAAAAATCTCAGAAACAATGAGGCAAGTTGCATAGAAAGGAAAAGAAAGCCATCTTTATGTACCTGCACGCCACCTTTCTAAGACAACAGAGAAACAATCAACTACAGAGATTTATAGAAAAAAAACCAAACATTTATACTTAAACAAGCTGTCCTTCAGGCTTGATGGCAAAGGAAGCAATCCTTAGATATGCATTGACTCAGAAAATACAATGGTCAAGAGTTATAATCTGGGTAACTTGGAAATGACTTAAAATTAAGAAATCAAAAATACTAAAGTAGTGATATAAAAGAACTAGCATCATTTTTCTTATTTAATCTGGACTCCATTAATCCAGTTGAAAATGTGATATCAGATAGATTCTGTAGTTGTGAAAAAATCTTAATCTGCAATGATTCCCTAATCTGTTCTTTCCTCCTTTTTTATTTGTTACTTTTCTTTTTCTGCTAACTGAACATGAATCTGTATTTGCAAATCTGTCCCTGTCAATTTCCATGGACCCTCTCTCCATGTTTAGTGACAACATAAAATAATAACTGTTGTTCTCTAGTTTTATCATTTGCTGAAAAAGGATAAACAATTTCTGTTTAATGATTATATTTGTTTATCTCTGAACCCTATATAAATCTCACTAAAATAAAAATAAAGGAATAAAATAATGTTATAAACACACAAGAAGAAAAATAATGTGAGAGAAAATTATTCTTTTTTTGTGTGACAGAGAAAGATAGAAAGACAGAGATAGGGACAGATAGGGACAGACAGGCAGGAAGGGAGAGAGATGAGAAGCATCAATTCTTTGTTGCGGCTCCTTAGTTGTTCATTGATTGCTTTTTCATATGTGCCTTGATGGGGATGGGGAGGTGGGCTACAGCAGAGCAGAGTGATCCCTTGCTCAATGCTCAAGACAATGATCTTGGGCTCAAGCCAGAGACTTTGGGTTCAAGCCAGAGTCCTTGGGCTTCAAGCCAAAGACCTTGGGCTCAAGCCAGAGACCATGGGGTCATGTCTATGATCCCACATTCAAGGTAGCGACCCTATGTTCAAACTGGTGAGCCCACGTTCAAGCCAGATGAACCTGAGCTCAAGCCGGAGACCTTGGGGCTTTGAACCTGGGTGCTCTGCATCCCAGTCCAACACTCTATCCACTGTGCCACCACCTGGTCAGGCCGTGTGAAGAAATTATTGAAAGGGGGGAAATCAACAAATTTGGAAGAAAGAAAGCAGGTGGATGGATACTGGAAGGATCAGAAATACACCAGGTATCTAAAAAAAATGTATAACAGGAGGAAAGATGGGTGAGAGGATAACACACACAAAGGAAGCAAGCAAGGGAGAAGGACTTGATATGGTTGATTATGTTAATGTTTTTCACTTCAGTGGGACAGTATAATTTTTCAAATTAATATTAAGTTTTTTGGGGTAAATAATGTTAGGTTTATAGAAAGTGAAGAAAACATAATAAAAACAGATAATTATTTCTGGAAATCAAAGTTATAGAAGAAAAAATGTAATTATAATAAATTATATATTTATCTATAAACAATTTTTTATATGGACACAACAATATAAGTAATTTACATTGATTTCACCAAAAATTGTGTTATAATATTTGGAGGGTGAGAGGGGAAATGAAACAGTGCTAAATACTCATCTTCTAGAGCTGGGAGGTAATAAGTATTGTTTTAAACCAGTAATAATAACTGGTACTAAAAGCATTAAGAAACATGATAGCAAAAAAAAAAAAAAAACAAACATGATAGCAGTCTAGAAGACAAAGCTGAAAGAATTGAAAGTGGCCAAACTTGGGAAGATGGACTAGGAGGGGTGAATCCACTAGAAGGGGTAAAGCAGAATACACCTGTGTTTGTATTTGTCATTTTAAATTCCATGCATACACTTCTTTGATTTAAAAAATGTTAAAATAAAAAATGGCTAAATTATTTACTAAGTTGTGAACTGTACTTAAAGAATTATTATATGTAAGTTCCTTTTTTCTCTTCCATGAAATAGAGCTACATATAGCAATAGTGGCCTTTTTTTATTGCTAGGAAGTTTGAGTTATGGTTTTCCACATCTTTAAAACTCATATTGATTACCTGAGTCATTTTTTTAATTGGGAAAGACTAATAAACCATCCAGTGGTAAATATTATCTGTCATTGAAGACAAATGAGCATGTTTTTGTTAATTATGCTTAAAACACAAGTATAAACAGCTTTACCTTAACTACATAAATTTTTTTATACATACTGAAAAGTAGAAATAGTGTTTCAATGAAAACAGTTTTTTGTTTTTGTTTTTGTTTTTTTTTTGCGAGAGACAGAGAGAGACAGTGAGAGGGACAGGCAGACAGGAAGGGAGAGAGATGAGAAACATCAATTCTTCATTGCAGCATCTTAGTTGTTCATGGATTTTCTCTTATGTGCCTTGACCAGGGGGCTACAGCAGAGTGGGTGACCCCTTGCTCAAGCCAGTGACTTTGGACTCAAGCCAGTGACCTTGAGCTTCAAGCCAGCAACCTTTGGTCTCAAGCCAGCAACCATGGGGTCAGGTTTATGATCCCACACTCAAGCAAGCAACCCCACGCTCAAGCTGGTAAATCTGCTCTCAAGCTGGCAAACTTGGGTTTTGAACCTGGGATCTTTGTGTCCCAGGCTGATGCTCTATCCATTGCACCACTGCCTAGTCAGGCTCAATGAAATTTTTATTTTTGCTTGCCTTTTTTTCTTCCTTCCTTCCTTCCTTCCTTCCTTCCTTCCTTCCTTCCTTCCTTCCTTCCTTCCTTCCTTCTTTCTTTCCTTCCTTCCCTTCTTTCTTTCCTTCCTTCCTTTCTTCCTTCCTTCGTTCCTTCCTTCCTTCCTTCCTTCCTTCCTTCCTTCCTTCCTTCCTTCCTTCTTTCCTTTCTTCCTTCCCTCCTTTCTTCCCTCCTTTGGCCCTTTCTCCCTTCCTCCCTTCCTTCCTTTTTTCTTCCCTTTCCTTTTTATTTTATACTTCTGTATTATTCAATTTTAAAAACTTGACAATTTCTCTTATAATCAAACACATAGAAAGCATTATGCTAAATGAAATAAGCCAGCCAGAGAATGACAAGTATCATATGATTTCACTCATATGTGGAATCTAATGAAAAAAAGAAACTAACAAGAAAAATAGAGGAAGACTCATAGATACAGATCAGGCTGACAGGTGTGTGTGTGGGGTGGGGCGGGGTTGGGGCTGAGAAGGGGCTGGAGGGATTGAGCAAAATAGAAAAAAAAGAGAAAAAACTCACGGACATGGAAAAAATATAAATGTTTAAAACTCATTTTAATATAAAATATAAAACCTTGTATATAAAATTGTGTATATATAGTATATATACAATATCTAATGTATAATATAGAGTATATATATTGTATATATGGTATACAGTGTACGTATATACTATATTGTATATATTATTCATAGTATATATTGTATGTATATATTGTATATAAACAACATATATGTTTTATAGACACACATAAGAGAAAAAGATTATAATACACTATATTTTAATGATGGTTATCATCTCAGGTGGGATAAAAACCTTTTCTTTCCTCTAATTTTCTATATTTTTTATACTTCATTAAAAATATTTTAGTACGTCTAAGTATTAAGTGAAGTAAATAACATTTTCCTTAAAGACACTGTTAGTAGCTTCATTCATTTTAGCCCATACTGCTTTAAGACAGGCAGTAAGTGTCTGTTAAGAGGGCTGATAAATGCTAGTAGCCAATAGCAAATAAGTGAATAAACCTATGAGGGGAATTGTAGTGATTTCTACAATTTAATTCTTCTCCTGCCCATTGTGTAGCATGCTTCTGCTTTTGATGGGATTTATAGCATTTCCAGCTTCTGAGACTGGTCCTGGTGTGCTAAAATGATTAAGATACTCCTATCTCCTTTAACACAGCATTGGTTCAGGAACACAGGCACTCAAGGCTGAGCCAGGCCATGCATGGCATTTCCTGGCCATAGCCATCTGCTCAGGGATGGTCCCATCTCCTTAGAGATGGAATTTCATTTCTATTTTCAGGAACAGCATTTTCTTTCACTATGTGGACCTTGGCAGCCATCTTGAGAAACTAGCCCAAAGGCAAAACCAAAACACAGAGGGTAGAACTGAAAGGATCATAGAGCCTGAGTTCTGCTCTCACAGCACCTGATGCCCATCACAGATCTAGGCTTGCAGCTTGCCTGCAATAATGGATCATCTTTATTGTTTATGGAGGAGCCACACTTGGCAGACTTTGAAAGAGACAATTTTGAGTGTTTCTTATATTTCAGGTACATGATACATGTTATTCTCATTTAGTCTACCCAAAGCAATGTTGTTACGTTTTATTACTCTTATTTAAAGTCAGAAAACTAGTAGTAGTGATGTTGGTAAAACTTTACCCAATGTTAAACTTAACAATATTTGAACTAATTTTTATTTTGTTAAGAACATTTTTATTTTTATTTTTACAGAGACAGAGAGTCAGAGAGAGGGATAGATAGACAGAAATGGAGAGAAATGAGAAGCATCAATCATCAGTTTTTTGTTGCGACACCTTAGTTGTTCATTGATTGCTTTCTCATATGTGCCTTGACCATGGGCGACAGCAGAGCAAGTAACCCCTTGCTCAAGCCAGCGACGTTGGGTCCAAGCTGGTGAGCTTTTGCTCAAACCAGATAAGCCCGCACTCAACTTGGCGACCTCAGGGTCTTGATCCTGGGTCCTCTGTGTCCCAGTCCAACACTCTATCCACTGTGCCACCGCCTTGTCAGGCTGTTACGAACATTTTTAAAAAGTACAATGTTTTGTCACAACAATTTTATAAAAGGGATAACATTCTAGTGAAAAAACTTCAGACAACCATGCTCTGAGAACAAAAGACAATCTCTCTCAAGAAAGGACTGTTTCTATCATTACTTGAGAGCTTTTCATATGGACAGGTAAAAGCAGCATCATGAGTGGGTGCTGAGCCTGCTACATAAGAAATTGTATTCTGATTTAGGAGGACTTGAGTAAGGTCTGCAAATGGGTTTTTTTCAAAGTACTCTAGGTAATTCTGATAGCCATGATGGAGAACTAATATTTGGGGAGACAAGTATGCTTCAACTGGAACAGGTCCCTGTTGCCTGCTTTCCCCAGAAATTTCTTTCCTGTTTTCCAACCTGCTTCCATTTGCCCTTCAGGCTACATTTCTCAGTCTGGAAGATTCACGAATCATGTCTCTTCTGGCCCTCAGTTTCTAATAACTAAAGCATTATTTCTCTTTCTCTTGTAGCTTCTGTGATTACCTGGTTCTATTTTGACTACTTCTTTCTTATTCAGAACTACCCAGAGAAGAAAAAATGACTTTTCTATGAGTCATTATCTAGAAGCTCACAAAAAGGAAACGGTGGCATGACTATTCCCAAAGACCTCACACCTCAGATACTTATCCTAGGAGGTGAGCAATCTTTATTAATAATTTTTTTCTGACTATATTATATTTTTAAGGGGGGGAGATTAAATCACATTTTGAAAACAGATTTGATGATTCCTATGGTCTAATGATAATGATGTTGATAATATGATCCAGGTCACGAAAGAACTGTTCAGTAGTTGACACTTTCTATGTTTTTCTCTCAGTTTCCAAGATCTAAGACTTATTGTGTTAATTGCTATAACTCAGCTATTATTCAATTTCCCTCCTTCTCTTATTTTCTCTCTAGCTCTTTCTCTCTGTGCTCCCTCCTCCCTCCTCTGTAAATGTTTCTACTATGGATATTCTTGGCACCCACCCATTCCTGACTCTGCTAACCTTCAGAGAATGGAAAATCTCTGGTTATGTTGGTCTGTCAATATCTAATCAGGTGCATTCCAATTGGGTAGCTTTGGCTCAGGTACCCATCACTTGGTCTAAAGAACAATGATCAAAGTAACAGGACTGGTATCACTTGAAGCACTCAGCTTCTTTTCTCCAAAAGTTTTAGCAGAGGAAATCTAACTGGCAAGTCCTCTGAGTCTCTGTAACCCATTGGTAATCTGGTTTAGCAAATAGCTGAAAGACCCCAAGCAAGATATAGCTAGGAAGAGAGAAAGGTAGCCTAAGTAATGACTGTTCTTACCTTTCTTCTTTAAAACAGTGTGGTGACAATATCCTTCTCTAAAATTTAGATTTCTTCAACCACTCAGGGAGAGAAAGCCCAGTCTGGTATTTATTTGCAACTTTTACAATCTCAGGATGCATACCTAAAGGTGTGAGAACTTGGTTTCCCGCTTCCACACTGCCTTCATGACATGGCTTCTGTCAACGTTTGCAGTGACTTCTCTCATTATTCTATACACACAGAAGCCCAGCTCTGTCTATTGCAATTCTCTGATTGTCCCATACACTTGCAGAGCAGCTTGCACTGCCTTTCAGCCTTTCTTCTCCTGGCCAACTTCTACTTGAGTTCAAGATTCAACATAAGCATTATTTCCTCCATGAATCCTCATGAGCGTCCTTGGCTGGAAGCCTTGCCAATGCAAAGCGATTCTCCCATTTTATTCTCTCAAATAAAGCCTGTAATTTGTTCAGAAATCAAACAACAATCCCTACTTCTCAGGAAAGGCAGCTTCAGTAACTAAGCACTGTCGTGGGAACAACTTGTTTGTGTGTTGTTGTTGTTTAATCAAGTGAGATGCAGGGAGGCAGAGAGACAGACTCCTGCATGTGCCCTGACTGGGATCCACCTCGCCACCCTGGTCTGGGGCTGATGTTTTGCCCATCTGGGGCCACTGTTCCATTGCTCAGCAACTGAGCTATTTCAGTGCCTGAAGCAAGGCCATTTAGCCATCCTCAGTGCCTTCCTGGGGCCAACTTGCTCATTCAAGCCATGGTTGTGGAAAGGGGAGAGAGGGAGGAGGGGTAGAGAACCAGATAGTTTCTTCTCCTGTGTGCCCAATTGGGAATCAAACCTGGGACTTCCACACTTCGGCCTATACCAGTCAGGGCAACAACTTGTAGCCAATATAATATAAAGAGAAGTTTGTTAAAGGGTTTCAAGGAAAAGTTTTCTCTCCTTAATAAGAGGACAGTGTACAAGGAGAAACTCGCTTTACCATACTGCTTCCTTCTCAGGGTATCTGAACCCATTCTTTCCTAGGACAAGTGTGCCAGAACATTTCGGTGCTGCAGTCATTATTTGCCTGTGAGGGGAAGGCCAGCAGAATTATAAAGATGGCAGCCTAAATGTCAATGAGCCACTGAACCCAACTTTGTTGAAGCCACTGTTAGTTGATTCTTTTGTTGCTTGCAGCTGAAAATATTTCTGTTACTTTCTCTGTGTGAATTAATGCAATCATGGTAGTGTCCCTGTCATCTCCTCAGAATCAATTCCTCCGGAGAGTGAAAACATCTTCACTCTTAAGCAGTGCTATATCATTGAGAACAGGAAAGCATCCATTATTAGTGGGTATATTTGGATGCATACTTACCATGCTGATAAAAATAAGGCCACCACCCTGGCAAAAGATCTCATGTTATCACTGAGTGGCAAAGTGTGATATAAACCTATATTGACCAGGAAAATTGTCTTTCAGTGTGCCTGAATATAGAAACACAAGAAGGAAAATTTTCAGCTGAGTAGAAATAAAAATAATTCCTGGTCTAATGATTTTCAAAGTCTCCCAATAAGAGACCAAACCTCACATTACAGGAGCCAAAAAATCATCTATCATCAGTTATATATGTTTCATGGTCTATATTATTTCTGTCCCAGACACTGGAAGTCTGGACTTCTCCCAGAGAAGAGAACTGTCATCCTGTCACATGATTGCAATTGGCAAGTTTTACCAAGAAATTTTGGCAGATTCTTAGAGCAGGACTAACATATGTTTTATATATGTGTGGGTAGGTGTATATATAACCATCCATCTACATACATATACGTATACTTATTTATTTATAAGCCTTAGTTAAAGTTAGAAAAATTAATTTAGATGCATATGTATAAGTCACACAAATTAGCACTAGTTTTAGAGGAATTAGTATAACCCTAAAAGAAATCATTCTGATTTTTTTTAAAGTAAAAATACCAATGTAAATTTTAAAAGTAGAACATCATATGAATTAATAACTTTTATTTTTAGATTATTGCTCATTTATGTCATTTATTCATTCATTATTCACAGAAGTCTTTATGAAACCAACTACAAAGAGATAAGACACAAAAGCCAAGTCCTTTCCCTTGAGAATCCAATGGTATAGTAGTAGACAGAAAAAACAGAAAATAGTTTACTCATTCAATTATTCAAAAAATCATATTAAGGTCCCTTTATGTCTGTCATATGTGATAACACAGAGGTAAAAAGACAGAGAAGTTACCTACTTTCACAGAGCTAATATATGTAATACTGTGGAGAGAAAAACAGTAAACACACACCATTAACATATATACATAAAATGAGGTGACAAATGTGATGTAAAGACTTCAAATAGAGCCTGACCAGGCAGTGACGCAGTGGATAGAGCATTGGACTGGGATGCAGAAGACCCAGGTTTGATACCCCGACCTCACCAGCTTGAGCGCAGGCCCATCTGGCTTGAGCAAAAGCTCGTCAGCTTGGACCCAAGGTCGCTGGCTCCAGCATGGGGTTGCTCGGTCTGCTGAAGGCCCGCGGTCAAGGCACATGTGAGAAAGCAATCAATGAACAAGTAAGGAGTTGCAACGGCAACGAAAAACTAATGACTGATGCTTCTCACCTCTCTCCATTCCTGTCTGTCCCTATCTATTCCTCTCTCTCTGACCCTCTCTCTGTCTCTGTAAAGAAAGAAAAAAAAAAGACTTCAAATAGAATGATGTGACAGAATAACTACATGACATTTTTAATGGGTGACCAGAAAGACTCCTCTGAGGAAACATTTTAGAGAAGATCCAAGAGGCCATTGGAAAAAGATAAAAGGTGAACTGAGGTTCTTTTGCTGCTGTTTTTGCTATTGTTATTGTTGATGTTGTAATTGTTGGTGTGTGTATGTGTGTGCATGTGTGTCTGCTTAGGAAAGGCGTTACTAGAGGTGGTTAAAATAATGGGAGTAATCGAGTAAAGAAATGATTTAGGGGAGGATGAGGAGATAATGGAGAAACCAAGCCTGTGAGAAGGTGAGGAAGAGTTGGATCCAGAGCAAAAGTAGAGGGGTATGTAAACAGACACTTGCTCTACAACAAAACAAGGCAGGCAGAAAACAGGTACTGAGTGAGGTGGGTGGACAATTTAGGACGAAAAGGTGAAGGAATTCTTGTTAGAATACTTTCATTTTCTCAATTATTTATGAAACAATGTTAAAAGGAGAGAGTAAGAGGGGTTAGGAGATAAAAGGAATAAAGACAAGATGTAAAATATCATTTTGGAAAGTGGGAGTGCAAAAGTCCTATGGAAGTAGCAAGATTGCTCTTGACTTTCGTTATGGTTAATTTTATATCAACTTGACTGGGCCATGAGGTGTCCAGCTATTTGGTTCAATGTTATTCTGAGTGTATCTGTGAGGACCTTTCTGGATGAGATTAACATTTGAATCCGTAGGCTGAGTGAAGCAGGCTATCCTCCCTGATGTGGGTGGGCCTTATCCAATCTATTGAAGGCCTGAAGAGAACAAAAAGGCTGAAGAAGGGAAAATTCTCTCTCTCTCCTCTTATCTGTATTAAATCTGGGATGTGAGTATTCTCCTGCCTTCAGATTCAAATTTGTACTTGAACCTACACTAATGGCTTACACCCCTGGATTTGGACTGGAACTATACTCTCTATTCTCCAGGATCTCCAGCTTGGTGACCACAAATCTTGGGACTTCTTAGACTCCATAGCTACATGAGAAAACATCTTATAATAAGCCTATGTGTCTATCTATCATCTATCTATCTATCTATCTATCTATCTATCTATCTATCTATCTATCTATCTATTTATCTATCATCATCTATCATCTATCTCCTATTGGTCTGTTTTTCTGAAAAATCCTGACTAATACTACTACCCATTTGAGATGTATAGCTAGAATTTAAAAGATTCCTGGCCAGTATAGTTACTGTGTCTTCATCAATGTTTGTTTTGGTGCATGGGGACTATTGATTGTAACCCGGGTTGCAGCTCAGTCAGGTGAAAGAGGTTGGCAGAGAAAAAAGAGAAAAGGGTGTTGTCAAAGGGTATCTTAATAATGTATCATAGAATCCCAGCAAGGTGCAGAAGGAAGAGAGGACCTGAGCAGGGCTGACTGACAATGATACAGTCACAAACAACAGATTGCAAAATCTTAATAACATCAAAATGTTGATTGTGTACATGTACCTGATTTAATGAGACGTTAGGTGACAGGAGTCAGAGAGTGGTATGCTTGACATCTTGATTTGGAGATAATGGAGTCATTGATAATCTCAAGTTCAAAAGAGAAGGTGGGTGAGGGTAGGTGAAGAACAATATGATTCCATTGTAAAGTGGGAAGCTCCAGAAACAGAGTCTGAGGCACTAGAAATATCATCCACATGGTATTTAAGTCAGTAAAAGGAAAGACTGTGAGAACAATGGCGAATAATAAGAAGATAACAAACAAGGTACTAACATTACCAAATAAGAAGGAAACTGATGCCTGATCTGTGGTGGCACAGTGAATAAAGCATAGACCTGTAATGCTGAGGGTGTCGGTTCGGAACCCTGGGCTTCCGCAGCCAAGGCACATATGATATGCAACAAGCAAGCAATGAACAACTAAAGTGAAACAACTATAAGTTTGTACTTCTTGCTGTACCCACCCCTCTGTAAAATTAATAAATAAAATCTTTTTTTAAAAAAGGCACCTGAGTTCTCTTGAAGACAACAGCAAGGAGGAGTAAATGACAGTCTGATGGCACAAACTTCAAAGAGGTGGGAGTTTGGAAGGATGAGGGAGGAGAATGGGTTTGGAAGTGTCACTGGAGAGCAAGAACACCCACTCTAGGATCAACCCTGTCATTAGGTAGGAAGTTAAAGATAAATAGTCTATAGTGACTATGGTGTGACGGAAGTGATTTCAAGAGGACACATCCAGGTTTTACTTAGAGTAATAGAGCAAAAGAAGTATGCAGAGATGAAGTGAAGGATGCACTCACATTTGTTGATGATGAACTGTTAGCTTTAGGTGGCAGAGTTCAAGAGCTTGAGATGACAGCAGAAGTAAAAGAGCACGTCAGAGGGGTGGATGTGCAGGCCAATATGAAGATGAATGTCTAGGCTACGAGTCAGCAAACTTTTTCTAAAAAGCCATATATTTTCAGTTTGGGAGGCCAGATGGCCTCAGTTACAACTACTCAACTTTGCCTTTTTAGTGTGAAAACAGCCATAGACAATATACAAAGAAATGGGCATGAGTTTGTTCCAATAAAACGATGCTTACAAAAAAAAGGCAGTGGACTGCATTTGGTCCCTGGGTAATAAAAAGACCAGGTAATAAAATGAACTTAGGCTTCTGATGATAAGTGAGGTAAGATAGAAATGTGATGAATAGGTGTTTGACACTTTCCTGGAGATGGGGGAAAGCCAATTTAAGATGGAAGTTGTGATGCTCCCAAGTGTTTGTTGGCTCCTGCAGCTCCCAAATGTGGCAGCCAGAAAAGAGAAGATCTTGGCATGGAACTATGATGGGGCAAGAAGCATTACTTTTGGTGAGTGACCCCAGTGTAATACAGAATGGCAAATGGCTATGATTTACTTGAAGCTAGAGGCTTGGGACTACCTCTTCTCTAGGATGCAAAGTGCTGTTGACTCCAGTGAGCTGACTACAGTTCCAGAGGAAAGGGCATGGCATGGCAAGGCTTTATATAAGTGGGAATAAAGTTATCTTCTAAAGAAAGAACACATTGCTTGACCAATGTTGGTACAGTGGATAGAGCATCAACCTGGGATGCTGAGGATCTAGGTTCAAAACCTCAAGGTCACCAGCTTGAGTGCAGGGTCGCCTGCTTGAGAGTGAGACCGTAGACATGATTCCATGGTCTCTGGGTTGAGCCCGGTGGTTGCTGGTTTGAAGCCCAAGGTTGCTGGCTTGAGCTCAGGGTTGCTGGCTTAAGCAAGGGGTCACTGGCTCAGCTGGAGTCTCGCAGTCAAAGCATGTATGAGAAGCAATCAATGAACAACTAAAGTGCTGCAACTATGAATTGATGCTTCTCCTCTCTCTCTCTTTAAAAAAAAAAAAGACACAAAAGTTTTTTTCCTCTACTCCTATCTACATTCAAAAACTCAGTCATATTGGTTGTCTCCAATGTTTAAACAGGTTCAGTCAAACAGGCTTTTAGATTTTGTTAGACATCAAGTTGTCTATTTGAGGGCCAGGTGTCTTTT
Organism: Rhynchonycteris naso; assembly: GCA_037038555.1. Lineage (NCBI taxonomy): Eukaryota > Metazoa > Chordata > Mammalia > Chiroptera > Emballonuridae > Rhynchonycteris > Rhynchonycteris naso. The sequence goes on from CM072997.1 coordinate 79,216,190, forward strand.
ATCAGACTTACTTAGAGTTACTCACCAATCACTCATTATGTAAACTTTAAACCCAAAAATGTTTTCTTAGATGTTCATTTTTAATGATTCTTAAACAACAGGTTTTTACCTTTATTTCTAAAAGACTTTTTACTTCCAGCCCTTGTTATATCCTACAGAAATAAACTGAAACATCATTGATGCTGTTGTTGTGTTGTGGGTTTTATTAAAACATTTCCAAAATGTTTAAATTATTCCTTGATGATAAATCAGGTAGTACTTTATAGGGAGATATTAAGACCCCTGGAGTATAATTTGGTGTATTTTACTAGTAACCTGAAGGTATGTAATATGTTTTTTGGTAGTAAATTAGGTCCTGGGATTCTGGTTTATTGCTTATAACTTGAGGTGTCTGTTATACTGATGACAAAGAGATGGGTCTGTCTTAGAAGAGAATGCTTCATTTGATCCTACTGTCATATATATATATATATATATATATATATATATATATATATATATATGTGTGTGTGTGTGTGTGTGTGTGTGTGTATATATATATATATATATATATATATATATGACATCAAACTGTCTATCTGAGGGTATGATACCTTGCATTAGAGTCACACACACACATATATATGTATGTATATATGTGTGTAAATATATGACCTATATTTGACACCAAGAAAAATCAATACTTTAGAAAGACTACTTGAATTGTACAATATCAATCACATGGATAATAATAGCAGCTCACACTTATTGAAGCCCTGTTATTCAACATTAATGTAATAATTTTATATACATTAATTCATTTACTTTTTTTTAAGTTAGAGGAGGGGAGATGTTGAGACAGACTCCACATGCACCCTGACCAGAATCTACCCGGCAACCCTTGTCTTGGGCTGATGCTCAAATCAAGCAAGCTATTTTTAGCAGCTGAGGCTGATGCTTAGACAACCTGAGCTAGCCTCAGTGCCCAGGGCTGATGCTTGAACCAATCAAGCCTCTGGTTGCGGGAGGTAAAGAGGGAGAGAAGGGGGAGAGGGAAGGGGACAGAAGCAGATAGTCACTTCCCTGTGTACCTTGAATTGAACCTGGGACATCTATATGCCAGACTGATGCTCTATCAACTGAGCCAACTGACCAGGGCCAATTCATTTACTTCTTACAACAACTGTATGAGTAGGTACAGTTATCCTATCTTTTTTTTCTCTTTTTAAATTAAATTTATTGCAGTAACATTAATAAAATTATATAGGTTTCATATGCACAATTCTATAACACATCATCTGTATATTGTATTGTGTGTTCATCCCAAGTCAAATCTCCTATCACCATTTACATTCCATCTTAAATATAAGTAAATAGTGACTAACGGCTAGTAAGGGGCAGAGTTTAGTTTCAAAATTAGATTCATTTAAGTGCAAAACCCTTGATCTTAATCTTCATCTTATTACGTGTTAGAAACACATATTTTAAGCTAAGTTGAATCAATAAGTAAAAGACGGTTATTGTAGGACATGGATTTTTGTCACTCTTGACAACAGACAAGTGTGACATTTCAACTGCTGGCAAAAGGTCTTTAAGATTTCTTCTTAAAAATGCAAATTTGTACTCCTAGAAAGATAACATTTAAAAATAAATATTTTCAAGTTCTTAACATGTATGTGTTTGCTAAATCTTAAAGGAATGGAACAAAGGATAGATACGTTTTGATAAGGCTAAGGAGTGACAAGTATAGAATAAGGAAGAGGCAAGACAAAGCAGGGGCAGAGGGAGGGAGTAGCGAGCCTTCTCTAAAAGCAGGTAGCATAAAAAAACTGCATATGTGTGGTGGGAGCTCCTAAACTAGCACAGATAATATCTTACAGCAACATAATTTTGCACAAGGTCGTTATTGCTGCTTCTAAAAGAATTTAAATGGTACACCATGAGGAAGTATGATAAGACTGATTTGTGTAAAGTCAAAAAGTATACTAGCTGATGTAAGCGGTGACTGAGGTACAATTTCTGTTGTCAAAGAGCTTAAAATCAAGGAAGTAATTTTTCCCCCTTTCCACACCTGTTTTTTTCCCTATTCTTTACCTAATATCAGAAGACTTTTATTCATAATCACTTGCAACATATGATTTTGAATTAGCCTTATACCCAGGACAGGGATGTTAATAAAATTGATTGTTAGTTAGTGTTGTTGCTCTTTTTATTGCTACATTTTTAAGTCTAAGACTTGCCCAGATATGAGTCATTCATAAAACTTAACTGCAATTTTAGTTAAATACTTAGTTACCATCATCATAATGCTAATAATGATAAGAATGATGATGCTTATCATAATAATAATAAACTGAAGTGTTTTTAGGGTTAGAAATGTGAGTCTAAAAATGAGATCTTCGTGGTCTGCATTTATCCTACATCAATAATTTTGCATCAGATTTGCTCAATTTACAAATCAAAAATAGATTTTTCTGTCAGCAAAGATCAGTCTTGTATCTGAAAATCAAGCACAGCTTGTACATCATCATTAACCATAAAGGCTCTGAAATCAGAACCTAGCTGCCAATTTTGTTGATGATGCATAAGAAGAAATCGAGTACAGCTGGCTCTTCTGTCCTGTGCTAGCTCTGCAGAACTGACATTAGTGAGAAATCTGTTTGTTTTTTGTTTCAGGAAATTAAAAAGCTATGACTAACATGAAGCAGAGGGAACAGATATATCTGGGTAACAAACAGGTGCCAGTCTTATTTTTAAGTTTATTATTTTCTTGCAGATTCACCTCGATTACCGCTATAGTACTTTAATTTGACCAATTACAATTGCTTTGAAATGCTATGGGACACTTCTTCTAAAAGAAATTTCTGCACCTAGAGGACTACCCCCCCCCTTTCTAATAGAGACCCATTACAAATCATTTATAATCCATTATAATATAATTTTCTTAATGATTATTTCTTCTAATAAAGTGTTTACAGGCAAATTGTACCCCTAAATATAGATTTATCTGCTGACATATGACATAAGAATGGGCATTTCCTATGGTTTAGGCACAATTAATTTTAATGCTTTAGTTGTGGAGAAATAAACCAGCTTCTAAATATTATCTCAAAATGAGGAAATTAGAGAATTTTCAAACATGGCAGCATTAAAATAATGGCATAAAACTAAATTCTAAACCCATAACTCTATTGGAAGTTTGATGAATCAAGGAGATCCTTATTCTCTTTTCTAGAAAAAGCATTAAACGTGCTGTACCCACGTGGAGCTAAGTAAGAATTGAGCACACACACAGTAACTGTCACCACTTCAGGAAATCCAGTGAAAACAGTCTTAAAGATCTTTTTAAGACAGAAAAAGATGGGGAGGAAGAGAGGAATTAAACAGCAATATATATTTTTTAAGATTTTATTTATTGATTTTACAGAGAGTAGAGGAGCGAGAAGTATAGTTGCTTCACTTCAGTGTTCATTGCTTGCTGTGTGTACTTTGACCTGGCAAGCCCAAGGTTTCAAACCAGCAACTTCAGTATTCCAGGTCAATGCATTATCCACTGTGCCATACAGGCCAGGTAACAGCAACATACTTTTAAATATTGGAAAATAGGTGGATGAAACCTGACTTACTTAGCAGATCCCAGAGAGTAGAAACTAAGCTGATCATGGGGAAAGCTGAGAATCATCCCCATTAATATAGCAGAATCCTCAAAAGGTTCAAGAAATGGTAGTGGTGAGTAATACTGGGACTAAAAGTGAAGGAGGGAAGAAAATCAGTGCTAAAGAAGGCTGGGGTGAAAGCTGAATGAAGAAGCAATGATCTCCTTCTCAACTCAATACTACTGGGAGACTGAATCTCCTCACCTTGGAATAAGTCAATGGTTTTACTTTGGATGGAAGGAGGCTAGGCACAATTGAAGATCTGAATATTCTATTGAAAACAATCCCTCAAACTCTTCCCTACACTTGTTTTCAGGACACTGTCAGCCAGATCTCAACCTGCCAAGAAGGAAGTAGGTGGGCTTTTCTTTGGTAACCTGACCATTCAAGTAGGAAACACATAAATATACTGCCAACAAGGAGGGATGCCCCACAAATAGCCTTCTTAGATCACCTGCAGTAAAGCTCAAGGTCGGTTAGCCCCACGTGCATATATACATTCAGAGCTCTCAATCAGTCTTTAGTCTTTTATTCTTAATCAAGAGCGGAAAATCAAAGATCTCAAATTATCTGAGGAAATCTCTAACATGAAAAAGGGAGAGAAAACAAACAAGCAATCAAATGCAACTTGTAGGAAATGGATATCATCATACAAAGAAAAATAAATTTATATACTTATACATATATTCATATACATATATATACGTAAAAACATATATATTACCACTTTAGATACTCAGAGAATTAAGATTTTATAGCCTTGAAAAATAAAACATTCAGAAAACTCTTGGAAAAAAAATATATAGTGGTATAAATTTAAAATGTGGCCTGACCCGGTGGTGGTGCAGTGGATAGAACATCATCTGGAACACTGAGGATCAAGGTTCAAAACCCTGAGGTCGCCGGCTTGAGTACGGGCTCACCAGCTTGAGTGCAGAGTTGCCAACTTGAATGTGGAATCATAGACATGACCTCATGGTCACTAAATTGAACCCAAGGTTGCTGGCTTGAGCAAGGGGTCACTGGCTCAGCTGGAGTCCCTGAATTCAGGAACGTATAAGAAAGCAATCAATGAACAACTAAAGTGCCAAAACTACAAATTGATGCTTCTCAGCTCCTTCTTTTTCATCTGTCCCCATCTATCTGTCTCTCTCTCCTGCAAAAAATAAAAATAAAAAATAAAAAATATTAGACACCAATGTTTATCGCAGCATTATTCGCAATTATTAAAATATGAAAACACACCAAACATTCACTGACAAAAGAATGGATAAATAAAACGTGTTATAGACATACAACGGAATATATTATTCAGCATTGAAAAGCAATGAAATTCTAACACATATTTTTACATGGATGACCCTTGAAGACATTCTAGTAAGTGAAATAAACCAGATACATAAGAATAATTATTACATAATTTCTTAATAATGAGATTGGAGCAATGCCTATAAGTTTTTGAAAAAGAAGTATTTCCCACCTATAACTGTATTACTAGCCAAACTATTAATTAGATAAGAGGGAATAAAAAGATTTTCAGAAATGCAAAGTTTTAAAATATTTTCTTCCAAGAAACTCTTGCTCTGGGTCTATTGGAAGATATATTCTGAGAAGAGAGAATGTGTGTGGAGGGGGAGGAGGGGGGGAACAATAAGAAAAACAGTATAACAGGGGCCAGAGGAAACAGGATCTAACACAAAAGAAAGGGAAAGAGAAGACCTACATAAGAATGGGATTACAGAGTAACTGATGTTCACCAGGTATGAAGAGCCAGCTCCAGAACGGATTTCATCTCATTACACAACTGTTTGCAGAAAATAGTGCAGGGCTCTTCAGCTATAGCCCTTCTTCCCTCCGTACTGAACAGAAAGTGGAATTATCACTATATATGACGATGGTGTATGAGCCAATAGAAAAGTATGTTCCTAATATAAGTGGTTACACTGAATCCTTGCAGCCATTTCTGCAAGAGACTTCTCATCTTTGTAAGCTACAATGCAGGAAAAAATACAAATTGGTCTAAATAAAATTTCCTCTGTGTGTGTGTGTGTAAAATCTGTATAAGAATATACAAGAAGCTAGAGACATACATTTGCTTCTGGAAAAAGGAAGTGTGTGGTTAGGTAAAGGGTGTAGGAAGAAAACTTACTTTTCCAAATGTATCCTTTTTTTTCTTTTGAATTTTTCATCACAATTCAAAACTGAAAAATTACAGTTCTTAAAAAATTATAACACATAATTTTAACCAAGAAATTCAACTTATAATTTATACTAAAGTAATTTGTCCATAAGTAAAATAATGTAGGTGTGGGAATATCTTTCCATTAGCAAAAGATTGAAAACAACTTAAATGTCCATTTACTTGACATTGGTGAAAAAAATTATGCATATCTTTCCAATGGAATAGTAGTCAACCAGAAAAAATAATTTAAAATTCCTATGTAATGATACAAAACTATCTCCAAAATAAGTTGTTAAGGGAAAAGAACAGATATACATTTTTAAACATACATGTGTGCTTATATTTGCTTATTGATTAGCTCTGAGAGAAATTACAAACATTTTATATCAATGGGTTAGCTGGGAAAGAACTGAATGCAGAGGGATAAGAAAATGGCAAATTGTTCTCTGCATACAACATTGTAGCTTTTGAATTTTGAGCCATTTGAATATGTTACCTTTGAAAACAAAATTGAATTACAATATTGAAAATGTGGGGCATTTTAAAATAGCCTAGATTATTTTCATCTCTATTCTTTCTTTCTTTCTCTATCACAAAGCCAGTATGAGATCTTTCATCTAATAATAACATTCTGGTTGTAGTTCTGCAATGCTTAAGAAATAAAATCTGTTACTCCTGCTGGGATCAGAACAGTTGTTAGCATATGTGGGCAGCAGTGGGTGAAGAGCTTTTGAATTTAAGGCATGTAAACTAAATACCAAAGTTGAATATCTTATAACGTTATTGTGATATAGGAGAAATCTTATATTAATGACATTTCTGAAGACATCAGTGATGTTCTTTATGATACAGAGGAGTTCAAGACTATATACATCAGCTTTATGTTATCCATTCACTCAAGGTAGACCAGAGATATGAAAATAGAGGGGGTAATAGAAACTCCAGATCAGATTTGAAAGCTGTGTCTTCTGGGTCCCTTTTCAATGGCATGACTTACTGAGATAGATAGAAGGGCATTTTTTCCAGTTCTTCCTTTCTCTTCTATGTGTTCACAGATTATTACACATATTAGAAATTTGGGCATGAATTTACCTTCACAGAAGACTTTTGAAAGTGCTATAATTAGCTTAATTTCAGGAAATTAAGTGGGCTTTGTGTGTCACTGAGCCCTTGATGTAACACGATAGGGATGAGGTGCAGAGTGGAAGAGACTTGCCTCAAAATTAGTCCACTTGTATCCAAAATTTATGTTCAAAAGCCCACCATTCTGTCTGTCATATCCCATATTACCATCTCTCCCCACCCAGATTCATCTAGGACCAGATATATTTGAAGGATTTATGGATTTATTAAAGAAGCATATTGTACAAGCCTTTTGATCACTATGTGAACATTTACTTTCCCAAATTCAACAGATTTTGAGGCCATAGCTCCTTCTACTGTGGTGCCATCTGTCTCATTACTAATCTTTAAATGGGTAAATCTTTAAATGGAATTCTATTAGCATGACAAATAACTTTAATCTCACCTATTTGAATATCAAAGTCTCCAGATGAAAGGTGCAACTTTCAATAGAAATCCTCAAGAAAGTAACAGGCAGAAAGAAGGTTATTTATTGGAAGTATTGGTAGAGGAAAGTCATGGGCCAGAGCTCTTTAGAAAGACAACCAGGATGATGGGGTGTTGTAGAATCAGACCACAGCAAAAAACCACTGGTGGCAGAAGATAACAAAGGTGGCTGTTGCCAAAAACCTGTGTAAAAAATGATGAGAGTTGAAGGAAGAGGGAACAAATAGTCAGGTTTTTAGAGGGAGAAAAGTAGGGATGTCCTAGGATTCAGCACTCAGAGGTAGAATGGACTTGAAGCTTTGATACCTGTTGGACAGATAAAATATATTGTGCTCACTTTGTTAAAGATGGCGCTGCCCACATGGAAGTTTGTTGATATTAATGTGTGTTTGGGGACAGGCTGTGGGCAGGCTGGGTCGTTATAGCCTAAGGCTTAGTTTTAAGAGTAAGCTTTTCCCCACACCCTTGACTGATTGGATGATGGGGGTGGTGCCCTCTCCTGAGGAATCCCATTATGCCTCAAATGGGTGACTTTGTATCAGAGACTTTCTTGTTTGTAGATTGGATTAAGGGTTTGGATTTCTACACTATAAAGTGGGACAGACCAGTAGCTTGCACTCTTGGTTCCTGAGGTATTAAAGAGGAGAGCAGATTAAGGCCATGTGGAGGCCAGGAGAAGCAGCCAAGATGGTGGAGTGCTGAGTGAGAAGCCAGTTTGTGCAGGAGGAGATGAGGAACAGAGATGAATAAGTCTGGTGAGCTAGAACCCTTTGATTCTAGGAAACTCGGATAAGTCAGTAGCTTTGTGAGCACTGATTGTGTGGGTTTTGGAGCCCAGTGTGTGTTTTGCTTGCCCGCCGGGTGCAAGCTAGAGTTAAAGCTGATGGCTCACCAGTTCTTGGCTCCATTGTTTCATTACCGACTGTTCGAATCAAATGTGAACCTGCACAGGTCAGGTGGCTGTGATGGCGGCCGCGACTACTGGCTTTACAGCCAGGCAGCTGTGATCCTGACCCCGGCTACTGGCTTTACAATATCTTTGACAAAGATTTCCCCCTCTCTCACTCTCTGGTCTGCTCTCAAGTTGTCTGCTTGTCCACAGCCCTTTCCGGGGCCTTGCTCTCCTCTATGCTCCTTCTCAGGCCAGCACTCATTTCCTTGATGTTTGTCAGAAGTTGGGACTGTTAGTGGAGGTGTTAGAGCTGAGTTCAGCAAAGAAAGAATTTAGAGCTCAAAACTCTAGCACAAGAAGTTTATTTAGCCTTTTAGAAAGAAAGTCACAGAGGCAGAAGCAGTGAACCAGCTGGACTGTGTGGGCACAGGAAACAAATTACAGAGGCAAAAGGAGAGCCCTTAGAATAAAAAAGCAAAGATACATGCCCAAAGAAAGAAGGTGGGAAAGGTCAGGGCATGATCTAGAGCAGTGGTTCTTAACCTGGGTTCTATCGAACCCTAGGGGTTCGATGAGTCGGTCTCAGGGGTTCAGAGAAGCCTCTGCCATGGAGGCCAGAATAAAGTAATACCGTAATTTGTTGTGAGTTCACGCACTTTGTTGGTTTTGTTCTTTGAGCAAGGTGATGTTCGTGCACGGCTCATTTTGTGCACTAGTAAAAAAACATGTCTTGAATTTGGAAAAAAGAAATTATATTTTATTTATCACTAAAGAAGGGTTCGGTGAATGCGCATATGAAACTGGTGGGTTCGGTACCTCAAAAAAGGTTAAGAAACACTGATCTAGAGGGAGGGAGGGAGAGAGAGAGAGAAAGAAAGAGAGAGAGAACATGCATGCTGATTTCTTTGTCTTAAGGGTTTTTATCTGTTTTCTAAAGGCAGGAATTTTAGGGAAGGTCTCAGGAAGATCTCAGTGGAATATTTTTCAGCTTTCCAGGTGTGTCCTTTCAGGGTCATGGTATCCACTGATTGGTGGCACTAAGGTAGGGGGGTCATTGGTCATTGCATCTGATCCTGGTGTCAGCCATGACATTGCTTCATCTCATTTTCCTGCTTTGCTGGGCCTGGAGCTAAAACACAACTGAGGCTTAGTTGTTATCTTTAAGTTTAACCAAAACTCTCTCTGTGGTCAGCAGACCTGTGGCTTTGTTCCTAAGAGTATTTGATGCTGATTAGAACCTCATTGTCCTGAGGGCTTAATGCTTAAGGGAGTGTTCATGCAAGGGAGAAGGCGGGTAGTAGGTCAGGGTGCTGGATGGGGCCACTTTGAATCAGCTGTCTTAGTTTCCCCATTCCACTTGCCAAGGAATTTTCCTAGCTTCTTACTATCCTGTCTCAGGACCACAAAATTAGCCTTGGAGAGCTGTGATGTACACATTATACTTCTCCGTGTTGTTCTTTTCCTCAATTGTCCCATACCCTTACCACATAAGTCTATGAAAGTGTTAACAACTACCGAAGGGTAGCCAGAAATAAAGGGAACTACAACATAGAGGAATGACAAAAATCTGTTCAATAAATGAAGCTTTCCCAAGTCACTATGATCAATGGAAGGAAAAACTATTGCAATCACAGATACAGATAAGTGAAGTCTATGTAGTATTTGTCAGATGATTCACTTCCCATGACAAACCCAGATGCTAGAACCATGACCTCACAGGACTGCTTTGCCAAGTGTACCTTGACTCTTCTTGGGCAACACGTCCAGTATCAGGTCCCAGTTTCTTGTTCATTCTCTGTTTCTCTCGCCTTCTATGTGCCTACGGGATCCTCTTTTGAGTTTCAGGGAAATCATTTTTTCCCTCTGAACTTCTTCTAATACTTAAGCTATGTGCTGTAACCCCTTTTCCTGAGAATTTAGGACTTTATAAAACAAAGCCAAAAATACTCAATACAAAAATACTTCTGTTTGCCCACCACCCCTTTTGTGTCTTCTGGAGACAATGAACATCTAGCAAGAGACCAGCTTATAGGCACGGGGAAGAAGGAGAGAAGCAACAGCAGAAAATACAAGGAGAAAAAAAACATAGGCACAATTTAGATTTCAAAATATTATTCCAAACTTTACATACATGATATGCAAGTTAGTTATACAAAAAGGTAAAAAAATTATTTTTCTTCTTTTCTCCCTCTAGGACATGAGGAGGCAGAGAAACCACTAGCAAATAATCTGGTGAATGAGTGGGTCTCAGAGAAGATGTGGGGTAGAAATTAAGCCTTGACAGGTATCATATGCCAACCTTACTTTTAGAGCATCAGTCTCTGCTAAGTATCAGCTTTGTTCTGCTTAATGAATAGTAAAGTATATATTTTTGGTTTATAGTCTTGAATATCATGTCCAGGGGAAGTTAATTTTAAAAAAATGTGTTGGTTTTCTTTCTGTTTTTCTGTGGGCTGGACCTTTTATTAATGTTTTTACATAGCACATTTTTAAAAAGAATGTCCAGCAAAATAAAATCAAGAAATAATAGTTTTCCATATATATCTTCCAATAATGTATGCATGTAGTCAGGTTCCAACTAGGAAAACAGAAACAGCGCTACATATTCAACACAGGGAAAACTTAATTCATGTAATTTGTGAAACAGGTAACAGAAGAGCTGAGAAATCAAAAGAAGGACAGTGATTTTTAACCTGATAAAGCCACTGAACTAAAGGAATAAAGGGAAAAGGCCTTGTTACTGAAGGGCATGCCGGGTCAGGAGTCATGGGACATTTGGCAGGAGCATTGGGTCAGGGTGGGGAATAATTTGGCAGGAGCATGGAGGTAGGGGGGGAATACTCTGCAGTTCTCATCCTCCAACTCTCCACTTTCTCACCTTTTCTTCCTGTCCGTCAGACCCAGCTGGCAGTCCTGGCAGCCACTCCTAAGGAATGTAGAGAAATACTGCTTGCAGGATTAGTGCCCTATAGCACAGATGAGAGAATAGAAAAAAAAAACAAACAAACTAGGAACAGGTCAGAGGGCAAACAGGCCTAGGACTTTGAACCCTCACAAAGAATTTTTTTAAAATTCACCATTTAAAAATCCTGGATTGATGGTATAATTTTTACTTCAAGATCAAAGTTGTCTCAATAGATCCTATCAATGAGTTATCAAAGTGTGTTCAGTTTTTTTGGGATGAACCATTAAAATCAGGACAACCTGATCAGAACAAGCAGTTTTGTATCAATATATATGTTCATATTTTGAACTGATGCTGGGAGCCTCATTAATTTTGCTGACTTTATTGTTTTTTTAATTTTTATTAGAACACAGCTGTCTTAATTTCTTGGCTTTTTAAATGCTTCTAGCTTTATAACCTCGGTTGTTCCTTTCCCTTTATTTGGAATACTGAGAATCCCTCATTGCTTTTCTTGTTAGTCTTCTATTTATCTATTTGAAAGTTGCTGAGATTTGCTTATATCCTAACTTCAATGATGTTTTCCAAAATAAATTTTCTACTGCCAAAACTATACTGCACAGGACATGGCAAATATTTGTGCTCATTCCTTTGAAGCTTCAACCTGGCTGGCACCAGTCTCTAAATAAAGATGAGAATTAACTGACTAATAAGGCAAGAGTACACAGTAGTTTCTTTAATAAAATTTTCAATACTGTTACTATAGAGGAGTCTTTCCAAAGGATTTAACCTCAGGTAGACAGAAACTTTGAAAATATTGAGAAATATCCACATTCTAAAACCATCACTGTATTTGAAAAATTGTAATAAGCTATCAAGGAGCCCCACTTGAAGGATTTTCCATATTTTCAGTTTCTATGTCACAAATTTTAGCATGACAGTTTTATTTTTTCTTTGTTTTGAAGAACCCCCCCCCCCACACACACACACTGTATTTCTACTGGTCCTAGAGCCAATCTTTGTTTCCCAGTTTTAAAACTAATAATGTTTCCGTTTTAGCCTGTATATTCTAATTCTCATTTTTTAAAACTTTTCAGGGTAAGGATAATGGCTAATGGAGCTGACCACATTAAAAAGGGATAAGAAATAAGGAAAAGAGTTTTGACTTAAAACTATGTGAGAAACTGGAGTGTCAGTGAAAGAAAAATGTCTTTCTAAGCTGCAGAAAGAACTTTAAGATGAAACTAAATTAGAGATACTAAACATTTTATGGCAAAGGGAGACAGATGTGCTTTTGGAACCGGGAAAATACTGGTTAACTTTTAGTTGTGATCACACTTTGATAGTGCCTATGTGAAGCAAATGTTTTGGCTCTAAATGTGTTTCTGCTGTTTTTATGTTTTCTGCCTTCATCAACCTGAAGACAGGAGACTTAGATAGATTCTGACACTCATGAAGTTCAATCAGAAGAGGACTTTTGCCTGCCCCACAAATACCACTAATTGTTGAATGAACACTTCATGTCTTTTGACTGAAAACTTCCTCCTCCTAAAGATCACACAAGCCAGATGGGGGCAAAAATGGGGAAAGTGGTCCTAGTCCTAGTACCTTTTGCTGTCCATAATTCATTCACTCACATAAAAGAAAAAGGTGTTGGATTGTAATGACATCTGCTGTCATGTAAATAAAACATATAGTTTTAATGGTATAGTTGAATTCATTCTTTTCCTGAACTGGCCCTAATATAGTTTCTTTTTGTAAAATGTACAAAATAATAAATTATCAGGAGCTAAGCTGTTCTATATTTGGTTATCCTTTTCCCACAAGACACTGGTTGCTGCTATTAGTAATCTCATCCCTGAACACAGTTAATGTTCTTAGGCATCCTAGAATGCTAGAGTTCAAAGAAGCTTAGAAACTATCAGTCCTTCATTTTGAAGATAAATAAACTGAGGCAGAGAGAGGTTCTGATTTCTGCAAGGTGGCACAGAGAGGTACAATGAAGATATATTAAACTTCAGATTCTCTAGTCTTCTAACTCCCAGTCCAGTGAACCTTTCACTAAACCATTCTGTCTCCATTGTGAAGGCCCCAGCCCTTTCACTTACCCTAATTCATGCCAGTTAACTTCAAAACTCTGCTCCCATGGGCAAGTTATATGTCAGCATCTCAGAAAATTTGGAGTACATATACCTGAGGCATTTTGCTCAGAAATTATTTTACTCATCTCTTGATGGACCTGCATCTTAACAGGCAGAAGTGCTAGGATGTGGGTCAAAATTGCCTAAGTATGAAAGTTAGAGCAGAAAGTCCCCACAAAAAAAATTACCTATAGAGAAAGCCCCTTTTAAATGGCAGCCTTGATGAAAGTCCAGAACCGTTCAAAGATTACAGACTTTTGGAAAATTCAAATGTGCTATGTTCAAGGGCTATGCTAAGGCGAAAAAGACACTCAATATGCTCTAGGACTAAGCATGAGTCCTGGAATCTATGCCCACACTGCTTCTTCGAAGGGGCACCCTTTCCACAACTCCACAAATTAAATGAGTAACATGGGCCTAACCCCGCAAAACCTAGACAAATAATTCAGATGGAGTTTGAGAACAAGAAGGATAGGGTCCACATATACAGTGGGATGTAAGTTGAACTCCATGAGATGCGAATACACACATATACTTTAAACCATGCTAGATTAGGGCAGTTAAGATGCAAGTTTTTGTTGTTGTTGTTGTTTGTTTGTTTTGAATTGAGGATTTACTACCACACACAGCCGACCTGGTACGAGAAAGCGTGCTGGAGAGTGGAGGAAGCATCCAGAGGTCTCAATCACTCTAAGTACAGCTACCCCCGCTCAATTCGTCTCCAAGGCCCCTCCCCCGTCATATCCCGCGGTGTGGAAGTAATTCCCACCCGGTCTCGACCCTCAGTGTCCCACCAGATATACACCAGAATGGGAGGTCGCCGGCTGGGCGATGTATTCCCCACTCGCGTGCGGCTTTGTATGGGGCGCGCCGGGCGGGGCGGGGAGCGCGGCCGCCGGCGGGTAGAGGGAGTCTGGGAGGAGGGCGGGCTGGTGGTTTATTGTTCCCTTACCCCCTCCTCCCGCGCCTGGCCGGCGTCACTGGAAAGGCGCCCGAGCCGCGCGGCGGCGGGTTATTTATAGCGCGGGCTGCGCGCGCGTCACGGAGCCCTGCCCGGCTGACGGGACCGCTGACGCGCTTGGCCGCGGGGCCCAGTCCGCGGGACTGCGCGTCGGGAGCCGGCGACAATGGGCTTCTGTGTGTGCAGCTGCGGCCGCCGCTGGGGGCCGGGGGATGGGGCCTGGTGGCCTTTCCTCGACCCCCGCCCGCCCGCCCGCGGTCGCCCGAAATGTGACCGGCCTTTTCTGCCCCTGGCCGTGACCGGCCCCCGCTGCTTTTTCTCTTTTTTAAAAAATGTATCAGTATGTTCGCTTTGGCCAAGCGTTCGCTTCCACTTAATCCGCTTCCCCGGTCTTCTCAATTTGGTGAGAAAGGGGGAGAATTTAGCCGGCTGGGGGCAACCACTTTGTGCGTCCCGGGGAGCGGGAGCCACACAAGGCGCTGCCAGCGGGGGATGCGTTGACCGAGGGGCAGGGAGCGCCGGGCAGGTAAAGTATCCCGGACCCGAGTGGGGGCTTTGTTTGGGTGGGGGAGGGAATCTGGGGTGGCTGTGAGCGCCGGATCGCCCTTCTGGGACTGCTGTCGCCCCGCTCCTCCACCCACGGCCGGTTCGCAGGAAGCCAGTCTGGGTGTGGAGCGCAATGAGCGAAAGAGAAACTTCTGCGCGAATGACTACGTGAGGCTCCTCCCGAGAGGCCGAGTTGATAGAGGACACCCCCTCGCTCCCCTCCGCAACCTCCCCGCCCCTCCCACCGCCGTCCTGTACTTTAGAGCCCTCCCTCCCGCGGGATCTGTCCTTCTGCGCCCCCGCCCTGCGGAAGGAGGGGCTGGCGGGGCTTTTTAGGGACTTCCTAGGAAGCGGAGACCGGCTCTGAACCCTCCCCTTTCAGCTGCCGAGAGCTGGAAAGCTTGCTCTGGATCCTCTTGCACGTGACAGGCAGGCAGAGAACTAGCTGTGCCTTCTAGGAAATTGCAATCGATTTGTAATGCAGTTTCACTAATTGGGAGTTCAAAATTAAACTTTAATAAAGCATTTGTGTCGGCTCGTCTAATTGTGAAAGCTTCCATCCGTCCTGGTAGATAGACTTTAAGTCTCAAGTTAATGGCGCTAAGCTAAATTCCCCCCGCCCCATCCCGTACAATTCTGTCAGTCGACGTCGGCGCAGCTGGATTTCCGTAAGGTACAGATGTTGCTAATGGCAGCTTAAGCACGGATGGGCAGATAGCATACGGAATGCAACATGTTGCCATATGGTTCTTTTAGCCTTTCACCTCCAGGGATGTCAATCACATGCATACTGGAAAGAACTTAATGACTCTCTTGACGACAAAATGAATTACCTGCTACAAATTATATCCCTTGACCTGATACGTTATAACAACAGGAAGATAGCATGGCATAGTTTCTGTGGTATACATTGAACTACAGAGCCACATTTCAAATTCTATAGCATACATCTGTAGTTTGAGCTGCTGTCAATCATTCTGGCTATAAAATCTGTTTCTGTGTTGCCTTTGCCCTCCCACCTCTGGGTGATACAAAGTTTATAAAGTTTAGCAAAACTGTAGTCTTGGAAATTGCCAAACAGCCCTCCAAATAGTAATCGATGAGAAATGAAAAGTATGATCTCCAAAGCTAGTTATTTAAGAGTTGGCAATCTTAGGAACACCACTTTTGGAAGCCAGAAAATTAAAGGACTCCTATGAGAAGTAAGTGTTCTGTGAGTCGTTTCAATATAATGCCTAAATCCATTAAGTATTTGAAATTATTTTTTAATAACTTAAATCAATCTTGAACTTAGGAAAATAAATTACAGAAAACAGTGCTGAGAAATATAAAATATAAGAAAGATAAGGAGGACCTCCTCAGCAAGCCAAATTCTATACACACCCCCCCCACACACTGTGTATACTTAGAGTTGAATCATATGTGTGGTGGTACTGGTCATTTATTTGTTCCTTCCAACACCTCCTGATATGTCAGTGACAGCATACTGAAGTTACTGTTCAGATCCTAGTGGAATGATTCTGTAATATTTCACAGTCTTATTTTTACACAACTTGGTGACTAATATACTTAATTTATTACTTCTAATTTCAAATGATAAACATGGTTGTCCTTTACTGTATTCTTCCTTTTTCTTTCACTAATGCAGAGAGGTAACACTGAAAAAATCAAGAAAGTTGGGGTAAAAATAAGTAAAATAACTCCTATGACATTTTTTATTTTTACACCTATTAAGGGGTATCTGAAAGGTATAAATTTTGCTTCTAACAATATGGGAACCACATTAATTCATGTGAATTGATAGGCTAGCAAAATACAAAAAAATAGTCTAAGAAAGTATCTATTTTCAGCCGTGTTAGATTTCAGAAAGTTAACATGTCCTTTTGATGTAATATTTACAAGATAATGTTTCCTCATTTTTCTCCTTTTGTGATGGCTGATAATTTGTTACTTAGTGCTTTAATGCAATAATTTTGATTACTATCTAATAATATATATTTTGGATGCATATAGCAGAAAATGTTATACAAACACATTAAGATAGATCTGAGTTGTGGCAAGTTTTCCAGGGGCTGCTTTTGGTAATCTTTTAATGGCTGAGGTTTTATTACGGTGACATCAGCACTCAAGGAAGTTTAACCTCAGTCAGTAGTGAGCTTGTCAATAATGACTCCATCTCCATGACTTCTGAGTAGACAGTGAGTTTGTACTTCAATCAGTCACACAGAACTTGTCTAATAAAGTTGTTATTGTCCTGACAGATATGACAGCCTTTTGTTAGGCCCTGATTGATTATTCACGTTCCTCTTCAAAAGCCAGGCAAAAGTCCCACTGTGCTTCATTTCATATTTTGAGTCCATTAGTAAATAAAATCCTAAGCAGGACTATTTGCTTTTTCTCAAGTTATAACATTACATAGTTGATGAATAATTGGGGGCCCTTTTATAGACATGGATTATGTATATTTTGGTATATATATACAGTAACTAAACCAAGATATTTATCTTGCATCATAACTTTTATTTTACATGAAGATTTGATGGATTTCAATTGTTACTCTAAATTAGGTGGCTGGCTGCCAAGGTGAGCCCTATAGCTGGAAAGTACTAGCATTGTTATTGTCTAAAAGGGACCCTTCCCTTCCCTTCCCTTCCCTTCCCTTCCCTTCCCTTCCCTTCCCTTCCCTTCCCTTCCCTTCCCTTCCCTCCCCTCCCCTCCCCTCTCCTCCCCTCTCCTCTCCTCTCCCCTCCTCTCATTTCTCCTTCCTTCCTTCCTTCCTTCCTTCCTTCCTTCCTTCCTTCCTTCCTTCCTTCCTTCCTTCCTTCCTTCCTTCCTTCCTTCCTCTCTCCCTCCCTCCCCCTTCCTCCTCCCTCCTTCCTCCTCCCTCCTTCCTTCCTTCATTCTTTCCTTCCTCCTTCCTTCCTTCATTCTTTCCTCCCTCCCTCCCTTCCTTCATTCATTCCTTCCTTCCATTCTAATTCTCAACTCCACCTCCCTCTTTCAATTTTGCCTTTTCATGTTGCTATTCTGAGAATTAGCTTGAATATGAAAACTTTTGGAAATGTGTTTGAACTGGCCAAGAAGACTTTCACAAGTGTTTTTGGTTGCCTGCTGGCTTACACCTTTATCTTGAACTGATATGTTTATTTTAACTGAAAAATAAAGGAAATACTTTTAGAACAAGGTATCTCCCCTATGTTCTAAGTAAGTTTAATTGTGATGTAATCCTAGCTGCTTTCTCTCTCTTTTTTTTTTTTTACTCACAAATGTATTTTAAAACATTTAAAATAAGACAGATTTATGCATTTCTCAAGGTAATATGGGACAGCTTATGGACAGGCATCAAGCCTGTAACAAACTTCATTTGAGTGAGTGGGGGAGGGTAGATAGCCTGTAAGAAAGAATATATAGTCCCACTGCACTGTCCGTGTTTGTTTTTCAAATTTAAACCCATATTACTACGTTAGAAACTTGTTTCTCTCTTTTATAGTATTTCATAAAGAATACTCCCATATAGTATTCATAAAAATTTTTTTAAACTATCAATCTGTAAATATTTAATCAGCCAAGCAGGAAGCAATCTTTTATTCTCAGCTATATATGCAGCTTTGTGTTTATCTGGGTTAGTGTGAGTGCCATGTAAATACTACACAGAATTTTTTACTTGGTTTTCCTTACTTTGACTGATTGACAGGGGTTTCTTTAATTAATCTTGTTATATTTTATGTTCTGTATTTAGATATTGAAATACAGTATTTTATATATAAGATTGTGTTTGCATTTATTTAATTTATATTTCTTTATTTTAAAGCATGTAGCCTGGAATGTTTGTTCTGCATTTTTTTTTCACATCATTACTCTAGTACTGCTTGATGTAACTTGATTAGCTCCCTCCCCAGTCATGATTGGTAATTAAAATAGGCATTAAAATTAGTCACTTAGCAATTTTGCTGTTCAATTGGCAATTAAATTACTTAATTGCAATTAAAGTCCTAATTTTAATTGGCAAAATGATAGATGTAGATTTAAGATAATATGTATAAATACTTTAATAAGTGTCTATATAAGGATTACTTAATTACTCAACTTCAAGTTTATGCTGTTAACTTTAGAACTTTTAAGTGAGCAATGAAATTTATATTACATCTATTCAAAGGATATGGTAATTAGATTTATTACTTGTCACTGTAAGGGTCCTTGCTATAAGTTACTTTTGTAGTATTAAAATTGTAGTCTTAATAATTACAGAATTATGAGAAAACGGGCATATATATGTTTGTCATAATACATCAATATTGCATATTTATTTTTCATTATATTGAGAGATTACTATTCACCAGTTAGTCTGAGGGGAAAAAATCAAATGTTATTTTATCATTAAAGGTAGAACAAAAACTAACCAGCTAAGATATACACATAAACATTGTTGTAAAGTGTATATATTTTATCTACTTAAAGAAAATGCCATATGGCACTGTGATAGTTACTAATGTTATAGCTACTTTAAAGTTTTCAAGCGTCCTGGATATTTTCTTAGCATATAGCAACTTATTTTCAGAACGTTTAAAATGTCTTTTAGGGCTTTGCACATTGTATTGATTCCCATGTTTATTAAAATTAGCAATGAAATCTAAAACCAAGATTATACTTCCCTGCTTAATCAAAAAGAATTGTTACAGAAGAAAATATTGGTGGTTGCCAGGGGCTGGGAGGAGGGGAACAAGAAGAGTTACTATTTAGTGGGTATAGAGTTTCAGTTTTTCTAAGATGAAGAGTTATTGGGATGGATGGATGATGATGGGTACACAACAATGTGAATGTATTTAATACCACTGAAAAGTATACTTATGATTAAGATGGTAAATTTTGTTATGTGTATTTAACCACAATAAAAAAAGTATTAAGTAGTTAATTTAAAAGCAAATATTTAGGAGATGGGTACCCAGAATCAAGCATTAGAGAAAAGATGAAGAGTTTTTATTATGCAAAATACTTTTTGAGTGGCATGAGGTTTTACCATATGTTCAGTTTTTTAAATTTTAATTTACAAGTAGATGATTCTAGCGAAAAAGTCCTGTTTTCTTCTGCACATCTTTACACATTTCTAGAATGGGTTCTGAATCAAAGTAAGAAAGAATTTTTAAAGTCTTTGCATTAAGTGGTTTTTGGTGAAAATAGGTCGAATAAAATTGAGTAAAAGCCACAATTACCCAAAATATAAATATTAGCTAAACAATAGACTTATTCTCTAAATATCCTATAGGAAAGGAACAAATTGTTGGTTGATTGATATTCTATTAATGCAAATGAAATGGCAAAAGCAATCCCCCCCAAAAAACCTGTAATATTAAAAAAGGATAGTGTATTTTCAGAAACAGATTTTTTTTTCCAAAGTAAAAATTTCTTTCTTCATCAATAAAATAAAACTTCCTGCCAAATGCAACAATACCATGAATGTGTTTGTCCAAATATAACTTAAAATATATCTCATTTTTATCCTTAAACTAGATTTCATTAAGTAATTTTATTATGAAATATCCTAGAGTTACCTTTTCATACAACATAAGAGTTATGTATATTCACTGCATCTGAATTGTAAGGGCAACTACTCTGAGTTCATTTTGGGAGACTAGTGAAATAAATCCCTAAAGGCCCCCTTTCCATGCATTAAAATAGAAAATCCTATGAGATTATATTTATGTTTGCTTTCTAAATTATACCAAAAGCTCAGTTTTATTAAGTATAATCTGCCTAGCCATACACAAAAGAAAATACTTTGGTTTAGATGTGAGTGTATGTATTATTTATATTGAGTTTTTAATAAAAATATTTTTGCATACATGTTTCAGTATGTTCTGCTTAATATTGGTTACTATAAAAGATAATACTGTATAACATTACTTTTCTAAATGTTTTTCTGAGATCATCTAATAGTGGTATATATTGATAGAATTAATAATTTTTAAATTTATTTTGTTGGTTTCAGAAAAAAGAGATATTTAGGGATAGGACCAACTTTTACTCCCATTTTTATTTTAAATTGCTAAGAAAATAGGCCACCATTGTGGGTAACTTTATACGTTTATACATGGTGCAATAATTTAAAGTTATATTAGATTCTGGGCCCTAAAAAACCATTATTGTTACTTATTTTAATTGTTATGAAATAGTTTATATTTAAGAATCTTGAAGGGTTGCAGTCATATAAATGCAGAATTTGTTTCTTTTAGCTGAAAGTATTATTTTATACGTTTTCTAAAAGGTTGTTAACATTGTACATTTTGATTCCATCATATGTGTAATTAAACCTCTGTGCACAAAAGCATTCTCTTATGTACTAGCAAATACACCCACACGAATTTTCTTCTAAAGTGTAATTTATTTAAACGTGTAATCATAGGATTTTAAAACATGCTTTCATTTTTCCACACTGAATGCCAATTTGAACTGCTTGGTGATAAAAAGAGATTTTATTACCATTATGATTCCCAATGCCCTTCCCCCCCCAACAATAAGTTAAACACGAGCAGGAGGAAATAAAGAAAATCTATTGTGAGCCTAATTCCATGTGTTAAACTATTTTCCTTTTCCAGACAAATAGAAGAGAATCACAGATTTATAGATATTTATGTGTTCTAGCACAATATGAATATTTGGGCCTGCAGCATGCTTTCTTTGGGATTGGCCTAAGTAGTAATGGGTGTGTGTGTGTGCCGCGCGCGTGTGTGCGTGCGTGCGTGTGCGTGCGTGCGTGTGTGTGTGTGTGTGATGTGAGTTATTCTGAACGTTGAACGTTGTGAAGTCAGGCCCCCTACTGACAGGATCAGTAAATTACAGACGTGGGCGGTTCTACTAAGACTTCCATCAGAATCTGGTGGGAACACAAGAATATGGAGTTTTGATTGTAGTCCTTCGTTATACTTTCTGATGCCTGTGCTGAATCCTTTCCACCTCTAGCACAACCAAGCCCTATCGAAAACAAAAACGCCAACCCAAGAAGTAGCTTATCCAGTAATTGGCTTACGTATTTCAGTTTTGCATTTGGTCTATCTTCCTAAGAAGGAGCGCTTCCGAGGAACTAGCTCTCTTCCAAGAGAACTCTTCCACGGATTGTAGTATAGAAGGAAAGAAGTCCATCTTTTCTCTCATTTTAATGTTATATTTAATTACATCATCCTCAGTTATTACTAATTATTATAAAAATCTGCTGTGAAAATTGCCTCTCGAACTTGGGTGCATTAAGATTTAGACAAAGACTATGTTACCAAAAAAACAAACTCCACAGGTTGCTGTTATATCACAGTGTGAGATTCTTTACTCTCATTCACTTTAAGAATTCCAAAACACTTTCCTACTCTCTGGAAGAAAATTCTCAAATTGTCCCCAGACTCGTCCAGGCTAACGTGTGTGTGTGTGTGTGTGTGTGTGTGTGTGTGTGTGTGTGTGTGTGTGTGTGTTTTAAATGGAAGTAAGGGTGGAGGAGCGTGTAGAGGAAATATATCTACTTAGATTTATCTATTTGTGTATGAAGGGCAATGGTTACAACTTTAAAGTTTTCCCAACCCTCGCTTTCCTAGGAATACATTAAAAAATAATAACTGCCACCCCAGCGTGTGTGTGCTTCAGTTTCCGACTGCCTAAAAATAGCGGCCAGGAGGCTGGCCCTCCGCTGGGATCAAGGAAAGCTCCGCTTGGGCGCGCCCGGCTCCCTGGCGGAAGGGGAAGGGAACCCGGGAGGGCGCCACAGAGCTAGAGCTGCTATTTTGGGCCCAGGAGAGCCGGTGCGTCAATGCCTGCGCCCCTGCGTCACCGCCACCCCCACCCCTTTCCTTCTCCCTAGCTCTCCAAACTCTCACTTTTTCCCTTTCGTTCGCGTGGAATCGATTCTGCCCACCGGGCTCTGACGCTACCAAGCTCATGCTAATCAACTATTCTTCGCCCTCTTCCCCTACTCACCCTCACTCGCCACCACAACTCCCCCCAAACACACACACACACACACACACACACACACACACACACACACACACACTTCCTGGTTTGATTTTTTTTTTTCCTAGTGCCTGCTAGGGCACAGCTGAGCCGCAGCGCCGGCGGCGGCGGTAGCAGCAGCGGCAATTGCAACATCTGGGGAAAACTTAAGGTGGTCACGTAGGTTTCCCCGAGGCTCCGCGCAGAAGAGCCCGAGGCTCCCCGGGCAACCGCAGGGCACCTGATGGCTACGCCTCTCCAACCGCAGGGGAGCGGGCAAAGGCGGGGGCGCAGGAGGCTCGGAGGCGCGAATAGTTTCACGGCGCTTTCGGCCCATACTGGGTACGCCAGGATGGCGGGGGCGGGAAGTTGCAAGGGGCCCCGGCGGTTTGGAAGCAAGCCCGACCGAGGGAGGAGGGATAGCTGGAACTCGCGAGCAGAGATGGAAGAAGCCTCCGAACCCTCCCCTACCCACCTCCCAGTCTCTTTCAGCTCCAAGGGAGAAGCCCTCAGAGGCCCGCCCAGCTCAGGCCGAAGGACCCGCAACAAGGTTCGCTTTTGGCAGAAACAGCATTGCTTTTGCTAGAAAGCGCCTTGTGCCTTCAGCGTGATGGGTAGATTGACTTGCCAGGCGGAGTCGGTGCCAACTCAGCGGGCCTCAGGGGTTCGGGGAGCTCTAATAGCTCACAGCTAGCCGGGGCCCCTCTTTCTGGAGGGCTGAATGCTCACACTTCACGTTTAGCGGGGCTATTCTCCCCCCTTCTCCCAATATTTTGTCTTTCCAGAATTCTTTGCTCTCACAGAAGGCTGTGAGAGCCCTTGGACTCCAGAGGAGGATCAATTTATTTGCCTAAAACTCGTGGTAGGAGTTGATCGGCACCGGGGAGTGTCCAAAGTACTAGAGTTAGCGAATGTTGATTAGAGCATCTTTCCGCAGAAGGAGCACCTGTTGCCCGCTGCTCAGCTGCTTTGTCTGCCAGAAGAAAAAAAAAGTGGACTACGATTCACTCCGACTTTTGGGGTCCCCAAAGGGCTGGGTCACCTCCTCCTCCTCCTCCTCCCTTCACCCCCTTACCCACGCACCACGGCCTCCCTTGCACATAGGAACTGCTACGAAAGGAGGGAACACAAATTAGCCCCTTCCAACTTGGACTCCCAGTGAGTGTGTGTGTGTGTGTGTGTGTGAGAGAGAGAGAGAGAGAGAGAGAGAGAAGAGAATACGAATATGAATATGCCAGAAGGTGCGGCGGCCAGGGACAGGAAAAGGGAGAAAAGAAGGATACACAGGACTAGGGAAATCCCACCCCAACTGCCTGAGCCCTCTGGGCGTCTCGTGTCATGGGACATCTGTACGCGCTTCCGTTAATGGGGGTGACGATTGTGGGTGGGTGAGGTTAGAGCGCTGCCAGGCACACCTCATTATTGATATTCCAGGTGTTGACTACCTGGCCTCACTAGGGTTCTCTTCCGCCCAGGCTTTTGTTGCCCATCCCCACTACCCCCACCCCTACCCCACATGTGTGAGCGGCGGGCGGCAGCAGTGGCGCGGGGTTTGAGGAGGTGGGTGAGTTGTTGCTGCTCTGCGGGCAGCGCGGTCCAGAGTGGAGAGGTCACACCTCTTTCGGAAAAAAAAAAAAACAACAAAAAACCCACCAAGCTGGCTACCAAGGTGAACCCAGAATGGTTCCCACCTTAAAATCGGCCCTGCTCGTGACGTCAGGTCGGAAATATACCAAAGCGAGCGCTGGCCAGGAGTCCGGGGAGCGCGGCGGCGCGGCGATTGGGCGGCAGGCTTCTGACGCGCGCTGACGCGCGGAGACTTTAGGTGCGTGTTGGCAGCGGCAGCGCGAGCCACATAAACAAAGGCACATTGGCCGCCAGGGCCAGTCCTCCAGGAGGCTCGCGCAAAGCTCCGCGGTCTCGCTCGCCAGTCCAGCCGGCCCATTTCCCTGCTCCCCGCCGGCTCTGGGCGTCTCGGCTCCCTTCGCCCCTCTCGCACGCCCCTACCGGACCCTGCGGCCGGACTCCCAGAGGGAACTACACTTCGGCGGAGTTGAATGAATGAAGAGAGACGCAGAGAACTCCTAAATGAGTAGGTGCCGCCCTTTCAGCTCGCATTTTTTCAAAAAAAAATAATTCTTTCTTCTTTTGCACGTCTCTTTTTTCCACATCTGTGGTATAGGTTCTCTGAAATTGGGCGCCAGAAGTGCAGGACGCGAGTGGGACAGGAGGATGGGGAGTGGGTGTGCGCAGCTACCAAGGGCAGTTGTCCGAACACCAGCTTTGGCACTAGCGGGGAGTTGGCTCCCATCAGAGGCTCCCGGGCTCCTCATTGGTGAACATGAAGGGAGACTTGTATAGTTCAGGGAGCTGCGTACTTACCCGCGGAAATAAATGTGCACAAAGTTTGTCTTAGTGTGGAATTGATTCTGGCCATTGGACACAGACTCTCAAGTCCTGTGTATACTAGGGGCCTGGACGCTGCCTACAAAGTGACAGGGAGAGAGAAAGGACTTCAGTTTATGTGTTGCTTGGGGACTGTCACTGTGGCTGGCCAGTGTACCAGTGTTTCTTAGCTATTGTTGAGTAAGTGAAGGGGAGGAGGGTAGAGTGTCCTGTTACTAAGTTGCCTGAAATTTCTGGTTTTGATATATGCCGCGATTCTGTATGTGAGTATGCCAGAGACAGAGAGAATATGTAGAGTCCAATCATGAAGCTGTGAAGTAACCAGGGGGATAATTCCCAGCACAGACATATCTCTCCAGAGCTGTAGGGGCCAAGAGTCTCCTTTCTTTCTACCTTTTCAGGTTAACCTCCCTTCTCCATGAAGCAGGGTTCTGAGAGGGGAGGAAGGAGAACAGAAGGAGTGGATGCTTGGCTCTCTTTTTCATTTGTAATAAGGTTGTCTATGCTCTAGAATACCTTACAAGTGGGAACATCTGAAAATTACTAGGATACAAGAATGCCTTGTTCCAGCAAGTACGCAGACTGTGGCAAGCTGTGTAGGGAAGGTGTTCAGCTTGTAATGTTGGGAAGTGTTTTTAACATTGGTGCCAATACCAGATAAGCAACATTGCCCTCCCTCTGCAATTGACCTAAGATGCTCCTGGAAAATTAGGGTCCCCTCTTTCCACCCCTTAGCCATTAAAAATGTTGAAAGATGAGTTTGCTGGAAAAGTGAATGCCAGTTCACCTGTTTCCCTAATCTCAGTGCTCTGTCCAAAGCCCACTCAGATTACCTTCAGGGCTGCCCAGGCCTTGCTAATATTTTGTAACTCATAGGGGTAGGGGGAGAGGTTTCTTTATTTTATATTCTTGATTTCTACTTTCTTCCCTCTTCCCAAAAGAAAAATCAGTTTGATAATGGGGAAAATAATCAGAGAAGGTTACAATGCTGTATTTTATTAAATCCTAGTTTCTTCTTTTTGGGTCTCAAACTGAAATGAAAATGACACTCCCCCACTCTCCATACACCCTACCAAAGGGGCCAATTTATTACCTCATAAGTATTAAATAAGTACGTGGAATATTTTGGCTTCTTCAAAACCCTATCTCTGTAAGGATTTACACAGCGCAATGGGTGGCATTTTCTGTTGATTTCAGCCATCTCTTTTTTACACATTCATTCTAACTGCTAGGTTTGATGAAGGCTGCACACAATTTCCAATGAAACAATCACGGAGGGCATAGAAGGGCCTGCCTGGTGAGTCTGAAGATGCCTGACTGAGTCTGTTCAGAAAGTCACCCTGAAGCTTTTCGTGTCTGTATTTCAGGGAGGAGATCTGACAGGCTGGACTCCCCGTTGCTTTTCTAAAAATCTTGGAAACGTTATCCTTCATTGAATTACGACACTGTCCACCTTTAATTTCCTTGAAACCGCCTGTAACTCGGCTGAAGGTCAGTGCAACTCGATTTCTTTCTTTTCCTCTCTCCCCTCCCCATCCCCCGATTCCCTAAACATCAAGAGGCAGTGCGATCTTCCTCAGTAAACCCTGCAACTTAAGGCTGTCCGCCCTTTGCCTTCAGGAACAACTTTCTTATTGTGCAGTTCAACTTGATTTCTAGAATGAGCTTGCTGAACCTGAGCTTCAGAGGAAAAGTCTCATTTGAGCGGGGGTGGGGGTGGGGTGTGTTTGTCCAGGAAAAGAAGTTGAGGGGGAGACGTTTGGGAATCACCGGAAATGAAGACCCTCAATGGCTTCTAGCTCTGGGTCTTTATTTGATCAGCCCTTCCAAGCCCTGCACTGTTTTGCTCTGTAGCATTCGCGCTTTCCGCCCTTTACCTGGTGCCCCTACTAGCTCTCTGACCGCGGGCTGCCGGTGTAGCTCCAGGTGTACCCGAGCCCGGGAGAAAGTGTTCAGTTGACCAGGCTGAGTGTATATTATTACCCTGTTTCATTTCCAGCCATGCCTTGTGTTCAGGCGCAGTATGGGTCCTCGCCTCAAGGAGCCAGCCCCGCTTCTCAGAGCTACAGTTACCACTCTTCGGGAGAATACAGCTCCGATTTCTTAACTCCAGAATTTGTCAAGTTTAGCATGGACCTCACCAACACTGAAATCACTGCCACCACTTCTCTCCCCAGCTTCAGTACCTTTATGGACAACTACAGCACAGGCTACGACGTCAAGCCACCTTGCTTGTACCAAATGCCCCTGTCCGGACAGCAGTCTTCCATTAAGGTAGAAGACATTCAGATGCACAACTACCAGCAACACAGCCACCTGCCCCCCCAGTCCGAGGAAATGATGCCACACTCCGGGTCGGTTTACTACAAGCCCTCCTCGCCCCCAACATCCAGCACCCCGGGCTTCCAGGTGCAGCACAGCCCCATGTGGGACGACCCAGGCTCTCTCCACAACTTCCACCAGAACTACGTGGCCACCACGCACATGATTGAGCAGAGGAAAACGCCTGTCTCCCGCCTCTCCCTCTTCTCCTTTAAGCAGTCGCCCCCTGGTACCCCCGTGTCTAGCTGCCAGATGCGCTTCGACGGGCCCCTGCACGTTCCCATGAACCCAGAGCCGGCGGGCAGCCATCACGTTGTGGATGGGCAGACCTTTGCTGTGCCCAACCCCATCCGAAAGCCGGCGTCCATGGGCTTCCCAGGCCTGCAAATAGGGCACGCATCGCAGCTGCTCGACACACAGGTGCCCTCGCCGCCGTCGCGGGGCTCCCCCTCCAACGAGGGTTTGTGCGCTGTGTGCGGCGACAACGCTGCCTGCCAGCACTACGGGGTGCGCACTTGTGAGGGCTGTAAAGGTTTCTTTAAGGTGAGCAAGGACCGGGGCGGAGGAGACAAGTGAGAGCCCGCTCGAGCTGGGAGCCTCTTGCATGCGCTTTTTGCTTTGGTGCAGGCAGCTCGGCCCCAGCTTGATCCGGAAGGGTCTACTCTTGGGGTTCGCAGAGGTTGCGGTGGGAGTAGTCAGGTGCCTGAGAAAAGGAAGTAGGGA
This sequence comes from Rhynchonycteris naso, assembly GCA_037038555.1. Lineage (NCBI taxonomy): Eukaryota > Metazoa > Chordata > Mammalia > Chiroptera > Emballonuridae > Rhynchonycteris > Rhynchonycteris naso. The sequence continues at coordinate 79,244,440 of CM072997.1, forward strand.
GAGACTAGGAGACCCTGGGTCGCCTGCCCTGCACGCAGCCGACCCGGCAGGCCCCCCGCCTCAGCCTCAAGTTGCTGGAGCGGGAGTTGGAAGAGGGTCATTTGCATGTGCTCGGAGCTGTCTACTCTGTTCAGATTGAAATTGGTTAGGACAGAGAACCGTGTCTGAGCTAACCAAGTGGAACAGAATTCCCTGTGGTCAAATTAAGTGATCTCTTTATTTCGCCATCCTGATTGAATAATCTTATCATTTTAAATAGAGAAGGTCTCCAAGGAATGTAAATAATATGAATGCCCACGGATTTGTATTTACTGAGCGTCTCCTTCTCCTTCTCTTGGCATATAAAACACAGCAAGGAGCGGCAAGGTTAGCTCAAATGTTAACGCTATCAATTTTCTTCTGTAACATGACCTGGGGGAGGAAAAAGAAAAGAAAGAGAAAAGGAAAAGAAAATAAAGTGTGTATATGGGTTTGTCTGTGGGAAGGGAATCTAGACCACAGCCGGTGAGAAATTGTCTCTGGATTCCCTGGGTTGCTGGATTTTCAAGAGAAAAATAATTTAAGGCCTCTATTATCTTTTTTTTTGTTTGTTTTTCAGCGCACGGTTCAAAAAAACGCGAAATATGTGTGTTTAGCAAATAAAAACTGCCCAGTGGACAAGCGGCGCCGGAATCGCTGTCAGTACTGCCGATTTCAGAAGTGCCTGGCTGTTGGGATGGTCAAAGAAGGTAGGTCGGGGCAAGTATGTGACCCTGCAGTCTGCTTGTGGGAAACCGCTGCCCCTACCCCAACCCCACTCTCCACTGCCACTGCTGGGTCCCCCCAACACCACTCTGTCACCTCACTCATCGCGTCTGGCTTCTAGGAACCAGCATCTGCCTGCTTGCCCATCCTCCCTAAATAAAGTTGCCAGGCTCTTCTCCTCTTATAACTATACGACCCATTTGGAAGAAGACATAAAAGAGCTCTGCATTTTTTATGCTTCTTGACAGTAAAGGCTTTACAGCAGCGGGGCCCTGCTCTTTGGGCCAGGCGCCCTGCGGCTGCAGCCTTCCCCCAGGAGGGGCCCAGGCGGCAGCTGGGTCCCACTTGTGGGAGCGGCTCTAACCCTGGTCTTTCTTTTCAGTGGTTCGCACGGACAGTTTAAAAGGCCGGAGAGGTCGTTTACCCTCGAAACCGAAGAGCCCACAGGAGCCCTCTCCCCCCTCGCCCCCGGTGAGTCTGATCAGTGCCCTCGTCAGGGCCCATGTCGACTCCAACCCGGCTATGACCAGCCTGGACTATTCCAGGGTAAGAAGCTGGAGGGGGGTAATCATGTGGACAAACCGACAGATGGGCAGGAACCCCTCCCCACACCCACCACTAACCCCTAGACTCAAGGGATAAAAGGAGGCAAGCAGGGCTGTGGAGTCAGAGCTCTGGGTATAGCCACAGGAAGACAGGAAGACCCACAGACAAGTGTAGACAGGACAGTACATGGGAAGAGAAGTTAGGTCACAGTGGTCGAATCTCTTCCAGTCTCTTTCCCACTGCCACTGTCCATACATACTTACACACTAATGTCTCTGATATTGAAACTAGAGGCAGTGTGAAAAGCCCCTACTTGGATTTTATTCCCAGTCTTCCAGAGGTGCTTTAATCTTCATCCTGTCTGGCACTGTCATGGTGGGGGATGCTTGCTTGGGAGTCTGGGAAGGGAAAGAGACAGGGTTAAGGAATGATAGTAGGATGTGGGATCAAGTGGTCAGAGTCCTCTTTTACGTCAGCTGTGAAGAATGTATGGGCTTTAATGGGAGGAAGTATGTTGGGCAGACCTAGAAGTCACTGCAATTTTATTAAGATTTGCAAAGGGCATCTTTGCTCGAGATCCACTCTGGGACTGGCATGAATACTAACCTGTCAATTGTTTTGTGGAGATAAGAGTGAACATTTCCCAAGGCTGGATGGCACTGTATTTAGTCTGTATGGAAATGGTGATTTACATATTTAAAGCAACGACCTCATAGCACCATCCCTAATTGAATTAATTGCCCCGGAACATCTAATTTCCTTACTGGTCAGAGAGAGGTTTAATTGTTATAAAAACCTGGCTCCGCTACTAGAAATGGGGTTAGCAATTTCACGGGTTATATATTTTAGAGAACCTCATTAAGTGCTTTTTAAAATAAAAATCCAGTTCCAGGCGAACCCTGACTATCAGATGAGTGGAGATGACACCCAGCATATCCAACAATTCTATGATCTCCTGACTGGCTCCATGGAGATCATCAGAGGCTGGGCAGAGAAGATCCCAGGCTTTGCTGACCTGCCCAAATCCGACCAGGACCTGCTTTTCGAATCGGCTTTCTTAGAACTGTTTGTGCTGCGATTAGCATACAGGTAACTGAGAAGCCATCAAGGATGTTAGGAAAGAAGGAAGAGAGCAATTAAGACAAGAAAAGAAAGAGGAAAAAAGAAATAAAAGGAGGGAAAGAGAAAAGGACAGAATAGAGCATGAAAAGGGGGGAAAGGAGAGAAAGGGTGGCAGAAAAAAGTAGAGAAAGGAAGAAGTGAGCCCAGAAGTCCTGGATGAATGGCATGGAGGTGGGATAGGGGGCGTTCTTGATTGCTATGAAATTGAACCCTTTCAAGGTCCACTGGTCTACATTTTATTAACTCTTCGGTAATTAGGTGCTTCTTAAATCCCTCATTTATTGCTCTTCAAGTAATTAGTTGTTTAGCTTTTCTTTCTCTCTTTTTCTCCCCTCTCTCTCTTTGGTATTAATTGCAGGTCCAACCCAGTGGAGGGTAAACTCATCTTTTGCAATGGGGTGGTCTTGCACAGGTTGCAATGCGTTCGTGGCTTTGGGGAATGGATTGATTCCATTGTTGAATTCTCCTCCAACTTGCAGAATATGAACATCGACATTTCTGCCTTCTCCTGCATTGCTGCCCTGGCTATGGTCACAGGTCAGTACCACAGGTGCAAGGCACTTCTCCAGAACTGCCCAGTGGGATTGTCCTGGTTCTCCCTTGCCACCGATTCTCCCTGATCCTGCCAGCTAGCTAACTACTTTGTGCATTTCTCTTTTGTTTCTGATCATATTTTCTGCAGAGAGACACGGGCTCAAGGAACCCAAGAGAGTGGAAGAACTACAAAACAAGATTGTAAATTGTCTCAAAGACCATGTGACTTTCAATAATGGGGGATTGAACCGCCCCAACTATTTGTCCAAACTGTTGGGGAAGCTCCCAGAACTCCGTACCCTTTGCACACAGGGTCTACAGCGCATTTTCTACCTGAAACTGGAAGACTTGGTACCACCGCCAGCAATAATTGACAAACTTTTTCTGGACACTTTACCTTTCTAGACCTCCTCCCATGCACTTCAAAGGAACTGGAAAGAAAACCTAAAACTGTCCAGAGGGGGCAAGTCACAAGGGCAGAGATATCCCCCTGAGCTGTCTCAGCTCTAGTGGCCCCACTCGTTCCATAGAACTCCCAGCCCCTTAATCCCTAAAGGAAAACAAAAAATAAAAACTGTTGCTATTTCCTAACCTGCAGGCAGAACCTGAAGGGCATTCTGGCTCGGGGCATCCTGGATTTAGAACATGGACTACACACAATACAGTGGTATAAACTTTTTATTATCAGTTTAATGTTCAGAAGAAAGATTCCTAATGTATGATGGGAAATGTTCGGCCACACATTTGGTTGTCACAGTTAAGACAAATGTCACACACACACACACACACACACACACACAATCATAAGGGGACCCACAAGTATTGCCCTTTAAAAGACTTCAAAGTTTTCTGCTGTAAAGAGAGCTGTAATATATAATAAAACTAAATGTTGCGTGGGTGGCATGAGTTGAAGAAAGCAAAGGCTTGTAAATTTACCCAATGCAGTTTGGCTTTTTAAATTATTTTGTGCCTATTTATGAATAAATATTACAAATTCTAAAGATAAGTGTGTTTGCAAAAAAAATAATAACTACACAAAAAAGGGACCAGCATGTTGACTCTAGGTTGAAAATGTTATAGGCACTTGCTACTTCAGTAATGTCTATATTATATAAATAGTATTTCAGACACTATGTAGTCTGTTAGATTTTATAAAGATTGGTAGTTAACTGAGATTAAACGTTTTCTCAATTGTAAAATAGGTGGGCACAAGTATTACACATTGGAAAATCCTGACAAAGGGGACACATAGTGTTTGTAACACCGTCCAACATTCCTTGTTTGTAAGTGTTGTATGTATTGTTGATGTTGATAAAAGAAAGTTTATATCTTGATTATTTTGTTGTCTAAAGCTAAACAAAACTTGCATGCAGAAGCTTTTGACTGTTTCCAGAGTGCTTATAATATACATAACTCCCTGGAAATTACTGAGCACTTTGAAATTTTTTTGTTTTTTTAATGTCTAAAATTGTCAGTTAATATATTATTTTATGTTTGAGTAAGAATTTTAATATTGCCATATTCTGTAGTATTTTTCTTTGTATATTTCCAGTATGGCACATGATATGAGTCACTGCCTTTTTTTCTATGGTGTATGACAGTTAGAGACACTGATTTTTTTTCTGATAAATTCTTTCTTTGAGAAAGACAATTTTAATGTTTACAACAATAAACTATGTAAATGAAAAGAATTTTGTCTTCTTTCTGGGTGAGAAAATAATAGCAATATACAATAGACAGAGTTGGAGATTGATTTGGGGTAGGTCACTTATTCGACATCTGCGTTATAAACTGACAGCTTAAATCTATGCTGGCAAAAAAACCCCAGGGAATTGAACTAATTTTCAGAGAATTCAATACAATATTTTTTCTCAACCACAATTTCTCAGTGTGGCAACCTACATTTATCAGAAGCAATTGAAAATATCTCAACTCTTCTGTTAACTTTGCTAATAGGTGCAACTTTCAGAAGAGAGGTTCAAGACACCAAAGAGCTTTGAACTTTTGCAGGGTCCATAGTTTTGTCAAGTTTTGTCTTGCACAATGTTTAGGAAGTCAACATGGATGGAAATGTGTTGTACTTAATCTTGGATTTTTCTAGTTCTTTACTTAATACTGGTTGTAAAGAGTTTTGGTGAAGGACCAAGCATTTCTGGCCCTTTGGGCCTTGGGTCAGTGGTCTTCAATATTGAACAGAACTCTGCAGAGGCATTTCTTACAATTCTCTTTTTCTTTTGATGGATAGTAATAAAATAAAGTTTGTAGTTCTAGAATAATATTTTGTCTTTCAAGTTTCTCAAATAAAAAATAAAATATCCATTTGTCAGCTCCCAGGTCTGGTATAAGTAAGTTATACCTCAGGTTCTAGAATTCCACCCAGCACCAACTTTTAGCAAGAAAGTAACTTAACACTGTAGAAACCTCTTACAGCCTGAACTTTGGCTCAGCATCCTAGTCCTTGTGCAGTTAAGGTCCTCAGTTGTCACCTCAAGACAGCTGTGAATTCATAGAAAGCAGAACGTAGGGATGGTCTTCTTTGCTGACCCTGGTGAATTACCAACTGCTTTCAGGCCACTGAAATTTAGTGTTACTGTTTTCAAATGCAGAGTTAGAACAGTAAATTGTCATGAGAGTCCTCCGGTTTTTACTTTGCCTTTCCTGCCTTAAAAAAACTGTTTGTGGGTCAGTTAAAGAGAAAGCAGGTCTCCGAGTAATTTAGGTTATTTTTAGAAGATGCGTTTCTCCGAAGGTAACTTCGAGGGGCAAAAGTGGGTGGCCTTATAAGAGATTAAATAATAAGCGAAATGTTCAATTTCCTGGCTTTGTTGAAAACATGAGGCTTGCCTTTCTTATTTTCACAACCTGTGCCCAACCAAAGTCTCACACTAGTAAGCAGAAAGAGAAAGCTCTTCAGAAATGCTACAAGTCTGCAAGAGCCTTCTGCGCTCATCTCCAGGTGTTTGCAATCCCGACACAATTACGTTCCGACTCAGAATCCCCGAGAATTGAACCTAGAAACAATTCTGTTGCCGGTTTTCCCTTGAAGAAGTGGCTGTGCATCACCCGAAGCTAGTGGGGTGTCAGGTAGTGCGCCTCCCTCCCGAGAATTTGGGGTGAAAGGAGGGAGGGATGACCCTCTTCCATAGCCGCGTGCACACTGCATCGCTTCCGCGCACATTCCACTGTAATACCCAAGTTACAAAGTGACTAGTGCTTTTCTGCTTCACAGTTGCCAAGTCGCTTTCCAACTCCAGGTTGAGCATCCGGGTTGTGAGGGGAAAGAGCCTTACACGCATTTCCCCTGAATCTTTTGAGGTTCGCGTAGCTGATGACTTTTCCTGTTCTAGTCATTCTAGGAGTAAAGCCCAAGAAAGGCAACAGACACGCTGCATTGCAAAAGCCAGATATTGCACGCAACTTCTTTAGAAAGAGATGAAAACTTTATAACGGGGGCTATAACAATGTCAGTTACTGTGTATCCTTTCAGCTATGAAAATACATAATCATTGTTCCGAAAACTTGACCATACATTTTTCAGCTCAGACAGAACGTCTTAATTTAAGTCTTCACAGTGTCTATTCTAGACCCACTCTGAGTAGTTGCTTAGAACGCCCTGTCTTTATAGAGAGATGCCCTTAATTAAAAGCACAGGTGAGCTGCGCTACAGCCTGCTACTTGCTGGGTTCCGTTTCTCCGCGGTCCCGGCGACTGCCGCCATCTCCCTAGATGACAAGGAGGTCCTCGCTCTGGCCTTCAGCTTTCCGGGCCCGGGGTGGGATGGCGCGCGGGGGGTGGGGGTGGGGTGAGGTAGGAGGGAGAAGAACGAGATTGAGCGTGAGAGAGTTTCAATCTCTGGTTCTGATTCTAACAAAAGAGAGATGCCTGGGTCAGGGAGCTGATAGCACCCTGCAATGACAGAAGCACCCAACGACCTTATCTCGTGTATTTCTTTTGGGTGCTTGACTCCATCCCTAGAGACTTTGAATGCCACCTCCACTAAAAATACCCATCCCAAGTCTTGGGGAACTGGTTCGCAGAGTGCAAGGAGCCCGACAACAGATACTCTTGCCAACTTAAGAATGTCGCTCCAAGGTTCAATTTCACGTTGCCTTTAGCATGTTTAGGCTTTGCCGGTGTCAGTGAGTCAACACGAATATCCAATTATCTAATTATTTTAAATCTCAGCGTCGGCGGTAAATACTTTCAAGATACAAACAGGTCTGCTAGAGAGAAGTTTCATTTCATTATCATATATTGATCACAGTTTGCCGGTACAGGACACATTTTCATCTCACCAGACTATATAGGGTGGCGACACCAAAGCCTTTCTAGACATCGCGTGTGTTGCGCGTCCCCGCGCCAGGAGCATCCTGCCTTGCACCGCGCACAAGTCCGTTTCCCTTTTTATCCGCGGCGCGGCAGCGCGGAGGTGGCTGCGGAGAGTCAGGACTGGGGTCTCCCGGGTCCGCCTCGCCTCTCTCAGCAAGAGACACCCACCGCGAGGTCTCGTGTGTCTGCAGCTACCTCAGAAATGAAAAGGGGTTCTATGAAGGCGGAAGGATAAAAGAGGGTATCTATATAGTTTTGCGAATTTAGAAACTTTTTTCTTTTTAGTATTATTTTGACAATTGAACAGAGTTCTGGGAGTGTCTTGAAGATACTCTTCTCCAAACGGTTTTAAAACTTTTTTTTTTGCCCCCAACCTGTCCCCACTATCCAGAGATAGGAACTGCCGCTTCGTGGGCACAATTGGGAATGTCTCAGCAGGCCACGCTCCTCGGACATCACTTTAGCCGGCCCTTGACTCAATTTTACAGTTTCACAGAGGACAGCTGGGATTGGGGTGCAGCCTGCTCCTTATCCTAGTAGGACTCAGACACGGTTAAAAAGCGCACCCGGTTGCAACAGTGTTAGGCAAAGAATCTGCCTAGAACTCAAAGCAGAAAGATCATGTTTCCCATAGATGCATTTTTTTTTTGTTTTATGTTTCCCATAGCTGATTGTACTGGTTAAGCAAGAAATGAATTCCAACACAGGGCTATCATTTTTTAGTAATTCGTTCTTAATAATAAACACACAAAAATCTGATTTTCATTTTTTATTTTCTAATTTTATTAGAAACCCCAAATTAAATTTATACATAACCATTTAGGATGGCAAAGCTGTCATTTAAAGCCATTTTCCCTTAGTATGTTTCCTGAGCACGGATGGAAACATCCTCTGGAGCTCGGCAAGATTTTCCTACGATCCTGACTTTGCGTTTTCTTAGGGAAAGTCCCGCTTGTGTTGGAGGGCGCCTCCCAGAGCCGTCCCGGAGCAAGCACGCAGGGTCCCTACCCCACGCCGGGGGCATAAGAAGAGCCTCACCTCTAGTCTTAAACCCCGACGTGAACTCCAGGTCCAACAGAAGGTGGCGAAAACTCTGGAGAGGGGTCTCTCTAACCGTAACTTACTCCCAGCCCCAACACTTCTCACTAGCCCGCCCCCTTCCCCCAGCGGGGCCTGACATTTGAGATCCCAAAATCAGTGGAGAGAACGGGTGTCCGTCCATCTGAGGTTCGGCTGCGAGTGAAAGTGGAGCCGCAGGCATTCCTGCTCTGCCCACTGAGTTTTGGAGACTTAGAGTTTGACTCTGCAGGTTACACAGGAGACTTTGCCGAGGGAGCCCACGAGCAATGAGGGCGAACTCGCCGAGGTTAACTCTGTCTCTTCTGTTTTCTGTCCTGCCCACAACTGTTCCCTGCGTCTTTCCCAACTGTTCTATGTCCCTCAGGGCCGGAGGCCGCAACAGGTTCCAGTCGTCGCCTGGCCCTGTCTGGTGCGTCAGGGTGCGAGCACCGGTAGCCCAGCGTGCCCCCTGCTTTCCCTATACCCACTGATCAGTTGTCAGTCTTGGGTCTCCTCGAATTGTGAGCGGGGTTGGAGCATTCATCCACACCACACTAAAGAAAAAAATTTTCTAGTTGTGAGCGCGACAGCAAGCGCAAGGGCACGAGTTGGAGGCGCGTTGGAACTGCGGGAACGTCTGCAAGAGGTGCCCACACACTCCTGCCAAACGCGTGCCACGTGCTCTACTCCGAAGCCGAGAGCGAAGATCTCGCGCATCTGGGCCCTTTCAGGTTTCCTAGCAACACGTGTTACCCCCTAGAGCCCGGCGCCCAGGTAGTGACTAGTCAAGAGCTCAGATGAGTGCTGCGCCGGGTGGGGCCAAGGAGCAGTCAGTCCACAGATCCTCCCGAGCCAGGCGCACTCTTTCCTGTGGTGAAGACACCAACTGCGGGAGGCTGGCCTCCCTTCTGGGCTTAGAGCTCAGTTCTGTTTGTCGGGCTCAGCTGGGCTGGACGTAATGCCGAGCAGGGACCCGGCTACTTGGAGAGATCGGGTTCTTCTTCCCTCAGTTCACCTCGCTCACTCCTATGTCTTCATATTTATATCTAAACTTGTGTTTGTAGGAACTAAGATTCCAAGATATGCGCCACTTGTCATATCACGTACAGTGCCCTAGTTTCTGTTGGAGATTTCCCTGAGGGTAGTAGGGGTGGTGGAGAGGCTGCTGTGCATGTTCTCCATCTGGTGCTAGAGGGACTTCCAGAGGGCCTGAGTCCACTAACTGTTTTGCCTCTGGAAGTTTGCAGTAGAGGATTGCGTTGACGATGTTGAGTTAAATTGCACTTTTGAAAAGGGTGCCGGGGTAGAGAGGGGGAGACACTCCATCTGTAGGCTGCAAATAGCGAGTGTTTTTCAAACTGAGGGCCCTGACCCGTTAGTGGTTTGCAAAATCAATATAATGGGTTGTGATCATAATTTCCTTGGAAAGAAATGCATGGATAATCAAATAGAAACCACGAGTATTTCACATAGAGTAGCTAAGGTATAAAAAGTCTAAGCATTGCTTTCTGAAGCTTTTCTTGGACCAAAATATAAAATATATTTATGAGTGTGTGTCTCAGTCAAAAAATTTGAGAGGCACTGAGGATGGATTGAATTATGCTGGAAGTGAAGGAGAGGGAGTGACTGTACTGACAGATGCTCATAAGGGAATTTCAGCAATGTGGTTTTGTGATTAGTCCTCTACTGTTTTTTGTTTGTTTGTTTTTGTCCTTCTACTCCTTCCTCTCTTTATCCAACTCCCATAGGATTCTATATTTCTTTATTCTCTGGCTTGTTATGTGCTTGGACTGTTGCTAGGCATCCTCAGTAAGGGCCAGGATACAAGCATGCAAAGCCACCCTCTTTACCTTTCCCTTGGCAACCAGGTACCTGGGAAGAGAGTGAATACTGATGATATTCATGGAGGAAGGCAAAGAATGGAAGGGAGTGCATTTCACATTGTCCACTAACCATATGTCAGATATTTTCAAATATATGCTGTTGCCCACAAGGAAAGAAGCAAAATATTTTGAGTGAACTAGGTAGACACAGGGATGAATAAAGGTAATGGATCATACTATAGTGATCATAAGAGCAGAGACTGAGGAGATGGAAGAAAAGGGTAAAACACAAGGATTTATGAAATCAGATCTAAGATTGAAGGTATGGAAAGAAGAGGACTAAAATGTTCTAGAAATACAGAATTCTAGAGCACTAACAATAATGTAGATGGGTTTCAAGCAAAGAAGACAAACAAGTGACAGCAAATAAAAAGGGCACATAGAGAGTGCTGGGCACATAAAGGGTAGGTGGGCAGGTATGAGATAAAAGTTGGGTGTGGAGGTCACAGTAGAAGGATTATGTAAGGAGAGGGTGTCTTTAGGTGTGGTAAGCCTTGAGCTAATGGAGACTACCAAAAATGTCAAGTTATCATAAAAGAATTAAAATGAACCAAACCATTGGCATGGAAAGGCATCCCGTGTCATCCCATTTTAAGTGAAAGGCTTTGAAAGAAGGCTTGTTTCATAAGAGATGCTGCAGTCTCCACACAGGGCTGATGTAGACTCTAAAGATTTGGGGCAATGTGAAGGACAGAACCAGGTGGCAGGTGAAGGTAGCTTCATGGTTTCTGAGTTTCCTCCATCACAATAACTCTACCTATCATAGGTTGCAATGCTAGCTCTCATCTCAGGTAGTCCTCTCAACTTCAACTTGTAAGGTTTGAATTATTACTCTCATTTTACAAATGAGGAAATGAGGCTTAAAGGTGTTGTTAAATGTCTTGGCCAGTAGGTAGGTGGGATAGTGGAATTTGAACTCAGAACCAGGACATGCAGGGCCACTTCCATGCTTTTGTGCTGCTTGGTATAGAAGGATTGTATTTTTCTCCATTGCTTCTGTGGAAACTGACTATTTGTGTCTGCTGAGATCTGAGAATGTTGTCTCAGATATGTTCGGACTCCTATGAAATAATAGTGGGGCAGTGATAATAGTATAGTGCTCTTATTACTTTTTAGATTGCTTTTCATAGTAAATGCAGCAAGTTTTGAGTTGCTTGCTTATTGCTCAAGAAAATAATGGGAATGGTTGCTGTGTGTGTTCTTGTCACTAAGAAACTCACATTGAAGCTAGTAGAGAGAAAACAATATTTTTTCTCCTCAAGTTGTTTGAATTTCCTTGCATAACTCATTTGATTTTTAGCCAGCTTCTGGGTTTCCCATCAGAAAAACCAGACTGCACATCAGCAAGTTCACTTTAGTCACAGGCCCCACCAGACCACTTTGTAAAAACTGGCTGGGCACAAGCCATTTACTCTTTCTTTCTACTTTTATTTTTGTGGCCTACAATGTTTAACTGTTATTAAATGCTGTCCTAAAAACCACTCTCAATATGGACTCAATGGCATAAATAGATTTTGCTTGAGTGTCAAGCTGAGAGTAATATTTCTCCAGAAGACTATCTGCATCTAACTTGACATGGTCAAAGGATTGCAGAAGTAGTCTTATTATATTACAAAATTTATTAGAATATACACACTTGACAAACAAAATATGGTGGATTTAGGTCAGCTATTTGCTTATACAATAGATTTTGCTCGTCTCTGACATTTAATTTAAGCTTCTCTTATCTGAGGGTTGGGAATAGGATAAGTATGTTCTGTATGTGTTATGCTTCTTGTTTTATAAAACTTACTTGTCTTCAGCTATCCGGAAGTAATTCATAACCAGTAACATGGGGACAAGGAAGCCTTATGAGATGATCTGAAAGCGCCCTTTTGAAATAAAGTTCTGAGAAGTGGAATTATGGAGACACGAACAGGAGTTTTCATTTTTGAGGAATGCGATAGCTACATTTGCTTTCGTGGTCTTTTGTTTATCCTCCTGTATACTCAATGATACAGTTAAAATTGAGCTTTTAGAAATCTGTAATGAATCCATTTGATGTTAAGAATCTGTGTTTTGTGTAATTGTCCTGCTCTCAGCAGTGCTGGGCAGAAATGTGCATGGGCCATGTATATGGAAACAGCATCAAAACATAAGACACATCAGTGACTTATTTTTAATATATCTGAGAGAAATAAAATCTACTGCTGTAAAATATGTACTTGCAGATGTGTTAGCCCCAAATAACCTTTAAAATTGGTCGTGGTGAGGTGGGAGATGTTGGTATTCATGAATGTTTTGACATGTTTGACATTTTATGTATGGTGTACTGCTCTCTCTGTCTTGCATTTTTTCTCCCAATAGTGCATGTGTTCTTACTAAAATGTAGCTTTAGGTGTTTATATTTGGGGTTTATCAGTCTGCTTATTGGATAAATGATTTGTTATTTATGCAAATAATGATTTAATGAGTTAGACTATGACTGCTCTTCATGCTATGGCTAAAAGGGTTGTATTTTTTTTTTAAAAAAAGATGATTTGATTTTTAGTTTTTAAAGAAAAATATATTTGATACATGTAAACATTGCAGATTTGCTGCAGTCCTGAATCAGCAAATAAGGAAAAGGAATTCTGTGGAATGTTATGGTCTCAGAAGTTGAGGATTTGTGTACTAGAATCTGATGTAATGAATAGAAGTTTTAAAATCAGTCTGAGCAGCCTTTTAAATTATCCTTTACTCCTTTATTTTTGAAAGGGATGAAAAGGTTCCTAGAAGAAATTGTCCATTAAACTGAGAAATCAAGATACGTATATTGTATGAAAACACATGCCTAAATATATATAGACTCAGAGGCTACAACAGCAATCTCTGAATAAGAGGGAGGCTTGACACTGTTGTCATCTTCCCTTTGTACTATCTTCGATGTCAGTTCCCCAGATGAAACTCGATGAATGAGTTCAAAAGAATCAGCTTATCTTTGATGAGGTGTTTTTCAAATTTGTGAGTATCATGTTGCTAAAAGGACTACATTTGTTGTTTGAGTGTTGGAAAAGAGAACCACTTTGACTGAAAGTGTTTGCTCCCACTTTTAACCTTTTGGGACAAACATGAGTACTGCACAAAGTCTGTCCTAATGTCTATTGAGATTTGTCTAAGGAGATAGTTGGCTGAAAGTTTGATAATTCAGAACTAATCAGTTGCTAATTACCATTTCCCTCTTGAAAGCTGATAGTGTTAATAACATGGCTTCCCTTGAAATGTTATTCTTTTTAAGGCTGTAACCAACTCTAAGGCTTTGACATTTTTCTGTCCCAGATATTTCTCCTGTTTTTAATCTCCACCTGTTGTCATATGCCAGGACAGCACCGTACCTTCAGGTGGGAGGACAAAGGGGCACCTTGCTCTGTGTAGGGTGTCAGGGCTGTTTTTCCTCTGGAGTGGAAGTTTTATGTGAACTTTCCTTTGTTTCTTCTCCCTGAAGACTAACACATCACCCCTTTGACACACACAGCAATCGTAGCCTGGGGTTTGATGAGAATACCGTAAGTTTACTTTCAGTTGGCACAAGAATTTACTGTTGCATCTTGCAAATCAAATATTAACAAGAGCCCAACTTGCATATATTATCTACCAGTGTCACCCCAGTTTCTCTCCTTGAATAACAAATTCTTGGATCTTTCATATCCCTTTGAGGATCTTCCTGAGCAAAATTTTATTTATAAAACACAGAATAACAGAAAACTTTAACATTAAAGGTGTAGTGCTGTTCTTTTCAGAATATTATTTTGATTTATAGAGCAATGTGAATGATTATAGCCTGACACTAACAAGATTGTGAATCTTGTTTCCAATGTTATGAGTTAGGAAAAGATTCAATGTTTTTTCTCCCCTGCATGTTCAGTGTTTTGTGTGCTTAACGTTGCTTTCATCAAAATATGTACTGTTGATTCATTCATTACATTTCTTGTATTTACTTAACTGAAAGGCAAAAAAAGAAAATCGAGAGCTTGTCGTTTTCCTTGAGTTAATTTTCCTTAACATGTATTCAAAATAAGTATTCCAATGTAGCATAATATAAGCATTCCAGTACAGCATAATATGAAATAGTTACAAAATTTGATGATTATAGGAAAATTGGTATCGGTGAGAAATGCTTCATTCATTAGATTGTGAGTAGCAATGTCTGATATAGAAAAGGCTGAGCACTATATAAACAAAAAGCTGTAAATAAGCATTTTTTGCTTTTCTGTAACTAGGATAGAAAGACTTGCATTATGTAGACATATTCATAAATTTTGATGATAACTTAGTGAAACAGGACCATAAATATGGAAAGTAGGCATATTATTAAATGTATATGATTTTGCAATGAATGCTTATTATTTTTATAAATCTGTGTTTCTATAACTTCACTCACAGAAATCTATCTCACAGTGCTATGAATAACCTAATCATTTTTTTTCCTCCAGCTAATTAACAGTAACTTCCAAAATTGAAGACTGAACCACAGCAGTCAAACTTAATAACCTTTGATCAAATTACAAAACCGGTGACTAAAAGGGACATGAAGCCCATGATACATTTTTACAAAATCTTATTTGAAATCTTATACAAATTAACATGAACACTGTCACCTGTGCCGAAAATTGGTTAAAAGACCATAAATAAAATCAGCTGTTATCTGGCAATAATCTGATGTATGTGCAGTGAGTCAATGGGGCTCTGTTATAAGGTTTTTTATTTACCCTTATTATTTATAATGATCATAACGGGCAAAGATCATATTAGTTATACTCACAAATGGTACTGAATGGAGAACTTGGTGGAACTAGAGACCCACAGTGGCACAAAGAGAGGTCGGGCATCCACAGAGAAAATACAGTGCTTCTCAGCTGAGAAAGAGGAAAGCAAATATATCCAGTACATGTCTCAGCATAACAAAACTGAGATACGGTATAGCAGTGCAAGAGAAATATTTGTAAAATGCTAATGCTTGGAGTGAAGGCTAGATAAATAAATTGGTAAAAGTATTTGATGTAAAATTAGAGCAAAAAGCCTTATATGCTGTTGAAGCTGTATTACCAGGGACTTCTTACCATCAGAACAAGAGAGGTGCTAATCTTTTTCTGCAGAAAGCATTGACTAGGCAGTGCCAGAATCCTGCATGCAGTCCTGAACTTCCTAACACCAGAGGGATGTTGACAAATTGGACAGATTTCAGAGAACCACAACAAAAATGATAAAGGGCTGAAGCAATTGACTTATGAGGAAAGATTAAAAGAACCAATTATGTGTTGCTTACCTAAACAAGAGAAGCAGTAGAGTGGGGAGGAGAGACAAGAAACCATGTGTGATTATTGAAGAGTGTAAATACCAAGGTAGGAGATGAATTGTTTAGATTTGTCCAAGGTGGTAATAACTAAAAGGAGGAAAATAAGTAAAAAGGAATTTGGTAGATTACCAGAAAAATACTGTGCAGTGATGTTATTTGTAAAATAATGGCAGCAATTTTGAGGAATTAGTAAACTGTATTTCTTTTTTTAATGTTTATTTTATTGATTTTAGAGAGAGAGAGAGAAACATCTATCTCTGCCTGTATATGCTCTGACCAGGGATCAAAGCTTTATTTCTTTTTAATGCAAAAAAAGACTGCTTATTCATTACTAGGAAAACTTTTACATAAGGAAAAGAAGAAGGAAAAAGCAATAGTTTACTTCAATTTAGAATGCAAAAATCTGTATATGGTGTTTGAATTAAATATGACACATTCAAATAAAGGTCAGAGTGTATTTTAAATTAAGCTATCCAAAAATTAGGACCATTTCTACTTTCATAGGTCTTAGCAATAGATCTACGCTTGCCCATATATTCTATAGAGTAGGGTAATCTTACCTTGGTCAATGTAAGAAGAGGATTTTAATGTTTTCTTTTAAGAATATTCCTTTCATGAAATTGTTCTTCTTATAATGGAAGTGATGTTGATGGAACTCAGCCCACTATCAAACTGATAAAAGAAGTAAAAGTGTTCCCATTTGCCTTTTATTAGTATTTTTTCTGGCATGTCCCTCTGAAATTTGGCACAGCTTGGAAGGGAAATGTATAAATGGAATGAAGTGGCCACTTTAAAATGTAATAAGCATGAAAGTGAGGAAAAGGCTCTTACAAAGCATGCTGCTCTAGAAGCCAAGCAAGGGAAAAGATTTCTCTCAGTGTCAATGATAAATATAAATGAATCTAAAAACATTAATGGCAAAATGAAAAGAAAATATAAGAAGTAAACTCAAGTCTCATAAGGATCTTCTGTTTTCTCCATCTTAGTCAGAGAGTGATTTTCCTGTGCTAGAAGATGCAGCATGTGAGGTAGAGAGATGCAGAAGGAGAATCTCATTAACATGAGCTCTCCACTCCCCATGCACTTTGAAACTGCCTGCTGTCAGGCTGCTGAGAAGCCAACATATGCAGGCTTCCAGGGCGTGCATGCTGCAGAAGGCTGCGTGTAATTATTTCTGGATAGGATTCTGTGTATGATTCCATGATAATACTGCCTTATAGTCTGTCTTTATTTGAACTGATATTTTCTATACATATAATTTCAGCTTCTAACAGGGAGATATCAAATTGGGGAGCACACAGGTGTTTTCTCGTAAGCTCTGTAGTAAATGTCGATATCTGAACTCTGGTGTATTTACTGTGCTGATTAGAATAAAGAAAAAAAATCCAACATTTTTTACTTTTTGGGAGATGTTGTTGATTAGTCAGTGCATGATAGCTTGTGTCAATTATAACCAATTGGCTCTATCTGGAGTATCTTTAAATTTCTAATAGGTGTATTCTATACTGAAACGATACATAATTTCAGTTTCAATGTGACGTATAGAGTATCTGTGTGGTATCCTCCTATTTTTCTGCAGGATATCCCAATTGTTTTTATTTATCATTATTATTTCTTAAAAATTTATTTAAAAATGCATTGTCCTAATAAAAGTCAATAAACTATATTTACTAGACAGTTTATTAAGTGGAGAGGGTACTGGAAGATTTTAGTGGGTTTTTTTAAAATTGTGTAAATGTTTATAATTTCTGGTTTTTGTTAGCAAACATTTTTAGCCTGGAGATTTAATTTAATCATTTGCCTTAAAAGTGATAGAGAAGAGAATACACAGGTAAACTCTGCTGTAAGCAAACATTTATAATTGCTAAACTGCTTTACTTTTGTTTCTGTGTTAATGATTTAGTGGAAAAATGACCTTATTTTTTGCACAAAAGTTAAAGTAAACAAAGCTGCTATCATTGACTTTTTCTTGTAAAACTAATTATAAACTTTTAAGACAAGGAACATTTCTGTTGTAACTACTAGTGCATTTAAAAATACCAGTGTAGATAAAGGAGGCGGTTGATTTTTTTGTTTTTAGTTTTATGATTAGCTTATTTCAAGCATTCTAAAGTCTTCTGATCATTTAAAGGAATGTTGAATTTTGGATTACTTCATTTATAGTACTTATACGTAGGTTCTAAAACTGTTTAATGGCAAAGGCTTTTGATTATTCTAATTTATTCAATGACCAAGAATTTGTTGTGATACTGAGTTTTTAAAATAATTTCTTTTTCTTTTTAGTCTTGTCATGGCTCCAATTTGGAATCTTAGTCCAAACCCTTCCATTTGCCTGTTAAACATCTTATTCAATATACTCTTTACATTATTTAGAGCTCAGGTTTTGAGCACAAAGTTTTCTGAAGTGCTTATGCCTTTTTTTTCTCTTTGTGCTGTTTGTGTTTTTTTTTTTTTTTCTACCTGTCTTTTAAAAGCATAGGACAAGTCCAGTCAGGGTGGAGGGCCACATTAAAGAACCTGAGTGTTAGACAATGAGACTGTATGAATAGGTTGCCTAGATTTTTCAAACTCACTACATTTTTGCATACCATGTGAACTGTCTTTGGATACAAGAACAATATTATTAATTATGACGTAACCTGTATGTTGTTTCTAATATCTACTTTGCAAATTAGATTGATATTTGAGATGGCAGTTATTATCTTCTTAGGAAGATAAACACTTATTTGTTTATAGAATAATAAAATGACAAACCTTAAAGTAGTCTCACAAGTTGGCCATCTTGTCTTGTTTCCTTTGCATGACAAAGACAATATCTCATGTTCTTCTAACTACAGAAAGGGTATAGTATTATCAAATGGGTATCTGACAAAGAATTTATGAAAACTTTAGTATTTAGATGCTAACTACTTTTAATATGCCATTAAAAGACATGAGAGATTTATCTTTTGATACATTTCTGGGACCTAGTGAAAATTCTTAGGCACTTCAGTGTTCTATCCCATAGTTCATTAACACATTTGTATTACAGATAAACATCTCAGAAATGACTGTTTTTAGGCCCACTTTAGGAAGGGCATATTTTGCATATAAAATATTATGATACAGTGACAGAATATTATAGCATTTAGTGAATGATTTAGTGAGTACTCTCCCAAGTGTTTTTAAGATGCCAAGTATATCTAAATTACATTATGTATATTTGGCTTACTTATACAGAATGTATTTATTTATAGAAAAAGTAGGGTTTAAAAAAATGATTCTTTAACATATGTGAATAACTTCAATTGATTTTTTTCCAAGGAATAAGATGTCTTCAAGTTGGTATGAATATGGAAATT
Organism: Rhynchonycteris naso; assembly: GCA_037038555.1. Lineage (NCBI taxonomy): Eukaryota > Metazoa > Chordata > Mammalia > Chiroptera > Emballonuridae > Rhynchonycteris > Rhynchonycteris naso. The sequence continues at coordinate 79,263,312 of CM072997.1, forward strand.
TTTGACAATGGTGAGCTTTGTTGCTTAACACTCTCTTTGTGGATTTATAAATAATGACTTAAGTTCTAAAGATGTGCACAATGCTGAGGAAACGCTTGAGAGAGTAGACATATATTATTACATATAGAGATACTAAATTGCTGTGACACTAATTGGGGCATAAATAATGGCATACCTAACCAAAGGCAAGCAAAACATTTGTTTGGTAATTAAAATAAAACTTATTTCTTTACAGGTTCAAAGTTTGTCTATTTAAAATAGGTTAGGTTAGGTAGATAAAACAAAAGCAAGTACACAGTGCCTAGTTTTGCATTATCTGGAGTACATTCAATTTCCATCGGTCTAGGGTCTGGTGGCAGGTGGAAATAGAATGTGTTGACATAATCAACAGGACAAAACCTTGTATTAGAGCTTTTCATTTTCTGTAGGTATATATAATACTCTGTTTACAGATCTTGCTTCCCTTGGAGTTTTTAAGGGAAGAATTAACCTAGTTTATGCTGATGACAGAAAGTCTTCCAGAATTAGATTAAATGACTGGTTTCAAGTTATATGTTTTAGAAAAACAAAGGGAAAAAGCAGATTCCAGTGGAATGGTGGCTTTAGAATCTTTTAGGAAATGCTGGGGAATAGCTTTGAAGATCTGTATATAAATAGGGGAACTGACTAAATGCAAGATAATAGTTGTTCCATAACTCAACAACCCAGTGCAGTATACCATGTATATGATAGAGTGAGATTCTGATTCTCTGTATGAGCACTGATATAAAAGTAGCAGTCATTGATAAATAACTGAACCATTTGTTCAGCATTATCAATATTAGTTGTGTTACACTGGGCAAGTCACCCATTCTGTTGATGCCTCTGTTTCCTTAGATGCAAATGAGAGAAATATATCCTGGCTCATATAATTCCCAGTAAGGTTTTGTTGTTATTATTATTTCTGTTGCTGTTATATTATTAGGCTCTGAGAATACAAATATATTTTATTTCAATTCCAGTTTCCCATTTTATTAATTTTGCAGCTGTAGTTGGTAATTTGTAATACTATTTAGTGTGAAAGACCTCTTCTTCAATTAATTTAGCTGACTAATCTTGGTGACAAATTCTTTATGTGAAAGTACAGGAATGCTAGGAATACAAAGAAGAAAATCCATAGTTACTGCCCCCAGGTGTCCAGCCTAATAAGAAGGATATACATAAAAACAAACATTTCCAGCACCATATGTTAATAACATCTGTAAACCATAGATTGGGATGGAGTGCCTGAGGATGTTGGGAATATCGCTTTGGCAGAAAAAGTAATTTTAAAACAAAAAGGGGATGCAAGATTAAAGGCAGAGAATATAACAAGGCCTGGGGATATTTTTAGAAATGCTGGCATGTAAAATTCAAGGTAAGATATTGGAAGATGATTGGTTAAATTGATATTCAGAACCTGGATTCTGCAAAGGCATACAAAGAAATTTATATCCTATATTTTGATCAATAGGCAATAGAGAGCAATTAATTAATTTCAACTAGGAAATAAAATCATCTAGGTTTTTATAAAAATTACTCTAGCTGTATATGGATGATGAATTGGAGGTGACAGGTTGAATTAAGAAATAAGGAGATCACGGCCTGACTTGTGGTTGCACAGTGGAAAATCCTTGATCTGGAATGCTGAGGTCACTGATTCGAAACTCAGGGCTTGCTAGGTCAAGACACATATGAGAAATAACCACTATGAGTTGATGCTTCCTGCTCCTCCCCACTTATTCTCTTTAAAATAAAAAAAAAAAAACTTGAAAAGAAAAAATAGGAATACCACCAAGGAGGATGTTGTAGACATCTAGATCAAGTTTTAGTGTTGAGCATTAGAGTGCTGGCAATAGATGCTACTGGTGGAGAATAATTATGATGAACTCAAGATACCTCAACTTGGTTTTCTGATTTATGATCTGTACCAGGCAATGTGGAAACTTCAAGAACTCTCCCCATTATTAATATGTCACACTTCTTTTAATTTTTTTGCAATATTTTAAAGCACAAATTATAACTTTTAGTTAAAACAATATATCCACATGGTTTAAAAGCAATCAAATAATATTAAAAGGCTTATGAGTTCCGCAGTCTCTTGAGCCAGTCTCTGTCCCCAGAGGCAGCACTTTCAGGAGTTTCTTTTCTTTAAACATTATGATTACTCTTCTATTTCTTGATTTATCAATTTTAGATATTTATTTATTAACTTTCCATTATAATAGGTGAAAAATTTTCTCTCTTACATGCCATTTCTGCTTTCTTCTATTGTTTTTCATTTCCACTTCTTCCATTTGTTCAATTAGCTATATCATATTTTACTTAGTACAGTCAATAGTATGCTGTTATAACTTTCATAAAATCAACATTAAATTATGACTTGTTTTGTTTGCTTATTTATTTATTTATTTATTTTTTCAGAGGCAGAGATAGAGTCAGAGAGAGGAATAGATAGGGACAGACATACAGGAACGGAGAGAGGTGAGAAGCATCAATCATTAGTTTTTTGTTGTTATTGTGACACCTTAGTTGTTCATTGATTGCTTTCTCACATGTGCCTTGACTGTGGGCCTTCAGCAGACCGAGTGACTCCTTGCTTGAGCCAGCAACCTTGGGTCCAAGCCGGTGAGCTTTTTGCTCAAACCAGATGAGCCCGCACTCAAGCTGGCATCCTTGGGGTCTCGAACCTGGGTCCTTCGCATCCCAGTCTGACACTTTATCCACTGCATCACCACCTGTTTGCTTGTTTTTCAATGTTTGTCATTCTGCTTCATTTACTATGTTTCCTGTGGTTTTTTTCACTACTTATTTCAAGTGCCCAGAGTTGTGGCACCCTGTTTGTAATTTCTCTAAAGTATTAAATATAATTTCAAACTCTCTAATAATTGCATTCCTAAACCCTACACCAAGGGAGACCTTTGTCCTTCATTCTATAGTCTGCCTATTCTGGTCTGTGTTGATGCTGCTTGGTCTGGAGCACAGCTCTCATCCTGGGGCTCTGCTTCAATGGTTTTCTATGGCACCTCTCCTATTTTCTTTTTTTTTTTTAATTTATTTAGACAATTAATTTTAACGGGGTGGCATTGATCAATTAAAGTACATAAATTCAGAGGAAACATCTCCAGATCATTTTGAGATTTGATTGTATACCCATCACCCAAAGTCAAATTGTCTTCCATCACCTTCTGTTTGGTTTTCTCTGTGCCCCTCCCCTCCCCCACCCTCTTTCTTCCTCCCTTCTCCACCCCCTGGTAACCACCACATTCTTGATCATGTCCATGAGTCTCAATTTTGTGTCCCACCTATGTATGAAATCATACAGTTTTTAGCTTTTTCTGATTTACTTATTTCACTCAGTATAATGTTATCAAGGTACATCCATTTTGTTGTAAATGATCCTATGTCATCATTTCTTATGGCTGAGTAGTATTCCATAGTATATATGTACCACATTTTCTTTATCCAATCATCTGTTGAAGGGCTTTTTGGTTGTTTCCATGCCTCGGTCACTGTGAACAATGCTGCAAAAAACATGGGGTTGCATATGTCTTTACGTACCAATGTTTTTGAGTTTTGGGGGTATATACCCAGTACAGGGATAGCTGGCCATATGGTAATTCCATTCTTAATTTTTTGAAGAACCACCATACTTTCTTCCATAATGGTTGTACTACTTTTACATTCCCACCAACAGTGAATGAGGGTTCCTTTTTCTCCACAGCAGTTCATATTTTCTTGATTTCATACTCTTCTCTCTCTTAGTTTTTACTCTTCTGTGCTGTGGGCACATCCTTCAGTAACATTTTAAGGAAGGGACAATGGAAGAAAATTTCTGACTTTGTATGTTTGACAATAACTTTATTTTATCCTAGCAGTGGTTTGATTGTTTTACTGGTTATAGAATTCAGGGTTATAGAAAAATAATATTTTCCTCTGAATCAAATGACCATTATTCCTTCCCTTGAAAAATCTTAGGATCTGATTTTTTTAATGTTAGTATGATAAAAATTTATGATTATGGGCTATGTTATGGGTCTTTCTTACTTTATTATGCTGTGCTATGTATTTAGTGAGCCTTCCTCATTTAGAATGGCATTCAGTTTTGTGAAAATATTCTCAATTATATCTTTGATAATTTTTTCTTGTTTATTCTTTGTTCTCTCCTTTGGGCACTCCTGAGGGAAACTTTCTGAATTAATATTTTAATATAGCATTTTTTTGCTATGATCATTATTATTATTTTAAGTGAGAGGAGCAGAGACCAGAGACAGTCTCCTGCATGCAGCCCCAAGGAGATCCCCATATGGCAAGCCCCATATAGGGCTATTGCTTGGCAACCAAGATATTTTTAGTGCCTGAGGTGAGGCTCCACTGGGAGCCATCCTCAGCACCTAGGGCCAACCCACTGGAACCAATTGAGCCATGGCTGTGAGAGAGGAAGATAGAGATAGATAGATAGATAGATAGAGAGAGAGAGAGAGAGAGAGAGAGAAGAGGTTAATGAGGAGTGGTGGAGAAACAGCTGGTTACTTCTCTTGTGTGCCCTGACCTGGAATCGAACCTGTGACTTCTACATACTGGGCGACACTTTACCACTGAGCCAACTGGCCTGAACCTACTATGCATTACTATTTTTTTACTGTGCTGTGTCAGGGACAGACAGACAGGAAAGAAGAGAGATGAGAAGCATCAGCTTATAGTGGTGGTACTTTAGTTGTTCATCGATTGCTTTCTCATAAATACCTTGACTGAGGCTGGGGGCTCCAGATGAGCCAGTGACTCCTTGCTCAAATCAGTGACCTTGGGCTCAAGCCAGTGACATTTGGGTTCAAGTCAGCGACCTTTGGGTTCAAGCCAGCGACCATGGGGTCATGTCTATGATCACACGCTCAAGCTGGTGACCCTGCACTCAAGTTGGTGACCTCGCACTCAAGCTGGTGACCCGGTTTTCAAGCCAGCAACCTTGGAGTTTTAAACCTGGGTCCTCAGAGTCCCAGATCAACATTCTCTCTACTGTGCCACTGCCTGGTCAGGCTTGGATATTATTTTTAACAAGCAAATCAGAGACCATTTTTCAAGCAGAAGTAAATAAAAATTAAGTACATTGACATATTCTTTTTTGGGAAGGTGAAAGGAAATAAGCCTTCTCCTAAAATGTTTGATGGGTGTGTAAATTGGAATAGCATTTTTGGAAGACAGTTTGGTAGTATTTATAACAATAGTTTCCAAAATTACATATTACTTCTAGAGAAATTCTTAAGCAAAAGGATATATGACACATGAATGTTTAGTGTAACACTATTCCTAAAAGTGAAGTCTGAAATTGTTAAAAAACAGTTTTAAAGACTTAATTTACTGATCTTTAGAGAGAGGGATGTGTGTGGGAAGAATCAGCTCATAGGTAGCTGCTTCTCATATGTGCTTTGACCAGGCAAGCCTGGAGTTACGAACCGATGACCTCAGCATTCTAGGTCAGCACATTATCCACTGCACCACCACAGGTCAGGCCTAAATGTCTTTTTAAAAAAGTATGAAATAAAGTATGATATTCATACAATGTAATTGGTAAAAAAAATAAGGTAAGATATATAAATCTGGGATGGTAAACCTCGAGGATATGTTAAGAATATTAATTACAATTGTGTAGTATGTATAATATGATCTCAGTTTATGTATTTATAAATGGTATTATTCTATACATATGTTTCATATAATGCTTTATAAATAAATATAAATGCATAGACAACTTCTGAAATGTTGCATATCACCCACTTGACAGTGGTTACTTTTGGGGAGGGGTGCAGGACCAAGAGAGGGTAAAGAAACCTCTTCTACTTTATTATATAGATTTCTGCATTGATATTCCCCCCACCCAGGACCATGTTATCATGTTTGATATTGCAAATTAAAAAAAAAACAACTAAATTTTTTCACCATAGAATAAAATTAACCAAAAAATATCCACCCCTCATTTTAATCCTTTGAGTGTGGGTTTAATATATTTTCTTCGACTGTAATTTATACCTAGAAATTTGTGAGTATCCTTGCTTGAGAAGTAGTTTTATAACCTTAAAATATAAGCAACAAGCTGGATTTTATTTCTGATTGTTTTACACTTTATTAATTGAAACATATTTGCCATTTACTATTTTCAAACATATTCTGCTTTTCTTGAAGAATACATAGTGTATAGAGTACAAGATTAATTCAACAGCCTTTTGCTGTAAGAATTTCAAGGAATAACTGATAATTAATTTTCTTTAGTGAGAAGAGAGAAGCAAAGAAGAATAAATCACCTACCACACATGATTCAACCTATGTTCAAGAGTTCTAGTTTTCCCCCATGTGAATGACAAACTTAGTTTTCTTTGATGTTTATACTATGTAGAAGAATAAATAATATATAAATACTTCAAATTTGTAACATCCTTGAAAAGTTTATAGAAAAAGAGAACATTTCTAATTTAAAAACATACCATATTTAAATTAAAAATATATACTGCTACAAAAAATGTAAGTTTGTTCAATAGCAGATCATGGGGAAAAAATACCTGTTCTTTGTAATTTACATATATGAGAAGAAAAGAATTTTAATGGACCTCGACATTCTTTCTTCTCACCACAAATACCTTGTTGACAACACTTGATCTGGATGTTATTTGGTTCCTTTAAGAAGAGACCCATTCAGGGTTCTCTGTATCAATTCTCAGCTTCAGTCTTTAAGTTTAGGTTCAGGTGTGTCATATATGTTGCTACTGATAAATCTTATGTAAAAGAACTACAATATAATGATGTGTTCTGATTTTAAAGGCAGTTCTGGGTGTTCAGGGGACCTTTCAAATCATCAGATTACATTGGTCCATCTAAAGGCTATAAATTTTTCTATAGACAGGTGTTTGTTGAATATGACCTCTTTTCAATTTTTTGCATGTTATGATTGTACTTTTGAAGTTTCTATTAAGGGAAGCAAAAAAATCAAGGGTGCTGTCTGATCAGGGAGAAAAAATTGTTGTTATTCCAAAGCTATTTTATTTATCTATCAAGAAATAACCATTTTATACCATTCTATGTTTTCTCAAGTGAGGTATTAAATGCTCATTTTTTTTTTCTTTTTAAGTGAGAAGAGAGGAGATAGAGAGACAGACTCTCATATCTCTCTGACTGGGATACACCCAGCAACCCCTGTCTATGATGCTCAGGACCAACCGAGCTATCCTCAGTGCCCAAGGCCAACACTGAAACAATCGAGCCACTGGCTGGGAGAGGGGAAGAGAGAAAGAGAAGGAGGAGAAGGAGGGAAGAGAAGCACATGGTTGCTTCTCATATGTACCCTGACCAGGAATAGAACCCAGGACATCCACACACCAGGCCAACCCTCTATTCACTGAGCCAACCGCTTAGGGCCAATTTTGTTTTCTGATAAAAAAGAAAAATGTACATATTTCATTAACATTATATATATATATATATTATTGAAGGCTTATGGTAAATACAATTGTAGTGTCTATTGTTAAAAGTTATGTATTTGGCGCTGGCCAGTAGGCTCAGCGGTAGAGTGTTGGCCGGCATGTGGAAGTCCTGGGTTTTATTCCTGGTCTAAGCACACAGGAGAAGAAGCGCCTATCTGCTTCACCACAAAAAGAAGAAAAAAAATCATATATTTGTAGCTACCTAATGTATCTATTTCAAAGTTATAAGTATTTGCTAAAGAATCAATCTCTAATCAAAATAAATTATAATTTAGCAACAAAATAATATCATGTTTAGAACTTACAAATAAAAATAGAGAAAAAGAGCTGTCACTGAGGCCTTTGTAGCATAATTGGCATTCTTTCTTATTTATTCCAACCAGATAAAAAATTTTTACCTAGAATTATTTTTTTGAATAATAGATTAGAGACTTGAAGTTTTTCTTTTTGACATTTATGAAGAATTTCTGGTTAGCTAATTCATAAAATACAGTTCACTCTGAACTCCAGGGACATTGTGAGCTAGAGAATGACAGGATATAGTTCTGAAGAAATAAGCAAGAGCTGGGTCACACAGGACCTTACAAACAATGTTAACGTCATCCTGAGGACAGTGGGTAGCCACGGACACAAAATACCAAGAGATGCTATCATTCTTATTTGAAGATGATAACTTAATATAGATGACTTTTCTTTGGGGTCAGAAATGCCTAAAGAAGAAATTCATATAGAAAATAAGGTATTGATTAATTAAATGAACAGTTATTAGTTTTCTTCTATGTATCAGATACCATGGGGGATATAAAAATGAAAGACACAGATTCTTTCTTTAATGGAACATTCACAAAAATCACAGATACAGTACACAGTGAGCAGTGCTAGAAGTATGTACATTGTGTTACCAGAACAGAGAGAGGATGTTTATTTCCCACTGTTAGGAAATGAAAAAAATCTGGGTGAATGATTTTTTTTTCTGGACAAGTGGAAGCTGTGGAAGTTATTTAAAAATACTTCCAGTGTCTGTGTGTATATGCAATCTTCACAAGGTGTACAAGACTTTTCTTATTTTTATTTAATTAATTGTGTTTACATAGATTCTAGGGTCACCCTGAATGCATTCCCCTCCCCCGTATTCCCCTCACCATCTCCTTTGCCCTTCCTCCTGAGAGCGCCCTCCCCCCTTTCCTTCAGGTTTATCCCATCCTATCATCCCCTTAAGACTTTTCTTATTTAGAAACAATATACACCCATGACCTCAACATGGGTTTGATATCTCCATTGTTTTGGGTTGCCCTAAATATTTCAGACTTTAATATAATTTGATACATAGAAAAATTATGTTACAAATACCCTCATTGAAAGACTTACTGAAACAAATATAACATTAATGCTTTGCACAATTTACTATGCTACTTAAGACTCTTAGTATTAATTTATTTAAAAATGTATTGAGCACCTGGTATGTGCTCGGCAATATGCTAGAGCTGGGAATTAAAATGAAAAGAAAGTCATTGTCCCAACTACTTTAGAAAATAAAATCTAGTGGGAAATACAGATAACTATAGAGGTAGCTCTACTTTATTGTTTTTCTAGTTGGTAATATTTTTCTTTTTTCTCACTGGTAGCTGTCATTTCTCAGTATTAAGTCATTTCAAAAATCTGATTTGAGATTATAGTAATTAGTAGTTGTGAACAAGTAACATTCTTTTTTTCTTGTCCAGCAGAAACTTCCTTTATTATTCCTAAAAAGATAGTATCATAAATATGGAATTGGTTTACAAACATAATATCTTCTTTATTCAGCTGGCTTGTTTAAATCTTTTGGGAATAAGCCAGTTACAAATGAATACAACATTAATTATAACTGTCTTTGCTGGATTGCTTACTACATATCCTTTAAATGTATTAACTCATTTAAGTGTCAAAACAGCCCTGTGAATAGGGTTATTATATTCCTCATTTTATAGATGAGGAAACTGTAGCACTGCGAGGTTAAGTAACTTGTCCAAAGTCACACAGCCAACAAATTGGAGCCACAATTTCAGCCTTGATATCCAGGCTCCAGAGCCATTGATATTAATCAGTTTACTATATTGACTCCAGAGCGAATTAATACAAAATATTCAGTTGTATATAAAGGAAAATTTTAATGCTAAATTTCTAAATCCTGAAGTTTAGATTTTTATTGATCAAGATATAATATGATGTTCTATAAGGCAAATGGTTATCTTGTTATGAAAACAGTAAGCCTATGGAGTACACTATCCCATTAGCATGCATTATATTCAAAATAATCTAGTTTCTCTTAAAAAAGTTTAGGAACCTAAGGTGTTTGCAAATTAAATAAAGGCCAACAATCCCACCTTTCTGTTCCACTGACTTATAAGAAAAACAAACAACTAAACTTACTTTGAGTTCATTTGTAGTCACATGCAGTAGGAAGAAATAACATTACAGCATGCCATAAGTCCTTCACTCAGTTTCCCCCAATGATAACATCATGCATAACTATAGTACAATATCATACCTGGGAAATTGATATAATTCACTGATCTTTTTAGATCTTATAAGTTTGTATGAACTCATTTGTGTGTGTGTTTAGTACTGTGTTATATTAGCAAATGAGTAGATTTGTGGAACCACAGAAGAGACACAGAACATTTAAGTCACCACAAGTATCCCACATGCTACCTTTCAATAGCAATCTGTGCCCCTTCCTCCACCTTTTCCCCTAACTCTTGGCAATTACTAATCTGTTCCTTATCTCCATAATCTTATTTCAAAAATGTGATTTAAGTGGAACCATACAGTATGTAATCTTTTGAGATTAGTTTTTTTCACTCAGTGTAATTCCAAGCCACTGACTATTAAGACTCAGAAAAATGATAGTATAATAATGGACCAAGGTCTGAGGGAATTGACATTTTTGATTAAGAATTCCTATGTGTTGTTTTTTTAATCCCCTGGGACCAAGTTTCCTCCTTATTCTACTACCTTCACCAATTCACACCATGTCAGCAATCTTTAAAATTTTTATTTTATTCATTTTAGAGAGGAGACGAGAGAGAGAGAGAGAGAGAGAGAGAGAGAGAGAGAGAGAGAGAAAGGAGGGAGGAGCTGGAAGCTCAATTCCCATATGTGCCTTGACCAGACCAGTGCAGGGTTTTGAACTGGCGACCTCAGTGTTCCCAGGTCGACACTTTATCCACTGCGCTACCACAGGTCAGGCCATGTCAGCAATCTTTAAATCTCAATAAAAAGCTTTTACCTGAGAAGGTGGAATTAGGAAGAGTGGATTGAACCTGTTTTATCATCTACCAAATATATCACTTCCAAAAGTAAGAGATTTCATTTAATAACCACAAGTGGTTTTTCACCTTGGAAATTTTATGACTAGAGCGATCAAGATCCCATGAAACAAATGTGTGGTGGCCATTTCAGCCAGGCATTGGGAAGGTGGGGAAAGGGCTTTAAGTGACAGGGTTATGATACCAAGAAACCAAAATGGGAAAGTGACTAGTAAAGGTGAAAACGCTAACAAAATGTTGGTAGCTTCACACAAAATAAAGACAGGTATCATTATTCTTATTTACAAATGAAGAAAGAGATCTCAAGAGCTTAAGTGGTTCCATTAAAATCACACAGTTGAGGCAGGATTAAGATTTAAGTTTATTTCTAAAGAAATCTCTCACTCCTCTCACTCTTTCTCTTTCTCTCTTAACCAAGTCAAAACCTTATTGGCACATACAAAAGAGTTGTAAACACCAGAGGAAGGAAGAGTTTCATGTGGAATTGAATCTGAGTAGACTATGTATTGGTTGAGATGGAATGGCCATCATTCTAGTCAGTTTGTGGGAGCTGAGAATATGTATTTATTTTTAAGAGACAATAGGGAGGATGTGTTTATCTAGGGCCCTGTGTTTCAAACTGTGGATCACAGACCAGCTCTATTAACCTCATCTAGAAACTTAGTAAATTTTTCTGGCCTCAGGCCTATTGAATCAGAAACTCTTGGGAGTGGAGCTCAGAGATATGTTTGAACAAACCTTAAGGGTGGTTCTGATGAGCACTAAAGTTGTGAACCCCGAGTGCTGTAATGGAAATCTTATATTGGATAGTATATGAAAGCCAAGTTTTGTAGATTAGATTTGGTTCATCTTCTTCAGCTCTGGATCTTTAAGTTAAAGAAAATTCAACTGAGTAAATCTGGAGATCTAATTGGCTTTAAGTGATTTGTGAATTGGGTAGAATCCCATCTAACATCCAGAAGGGTTTGTACTCCAGAGGTTGTACAAAATGGAAGGTTTTTATAAGAAGAAGAGTAAGACAAGGGAGCTATTAACAAAAGAAAAAAAAAAGATTATTTTAAAGCCAGGACATCTTTTAGAGAGAAGGACTTTTTTTAGGGTTTTTATCATGCAGATTGCCTATGGTGAAGGTTGGCGGACTGGTGAGAGATCACATGACATTACTTTATTAAGTCTAGGTTTGGTTTCATGGGTTTTCATTTGAGGCCTGTGGTTGTCTTTTTAACAAAGTCAGTAATGTCTTTCATTGGCCAAAAGGAATGTTTCTGTTTAAGGGAATTTCTTAGAAACTGCTCTTTTCTCCCTGCCCCTTGCTTCTGATCTACTTGCAGGTGATTTCCATCAGCTCAAACTCTAAATTTTGATATCTTTGGCCTTTATTCTTGTCTTTGGACACTATTCTCTAAATTTGATACACTTTTTACTATAGTTTGACTTACGTTTGGTAGAATTGCCCACACCAGTACTGGGAGGTTTGAGGGGATAAGATAATTCTGACATGAAATGAATTTGGTATACTGAAAGGTTTTCCAAACTAAAGGATTTGAATAGTTATTTTTAGTTATGGATAGCCATAAAAGACTTTCAGCAAAGGAATGATGTGACAAAATTTTATTTTTGGAATAATAATTTGGGAGTAATTTGTAAAAGAGGTTGGGTAGAAGTGATTTTTAAACCTCATGCAATAAACTAGTCATGAAATAGTAAGAGCATTGATGCTGGAAGGCAATGAGAGGGAAGAAAGTAGAATGTAAGAAATATTTAGAGAGAAAAATCTAATGCAACTGGAGAATAATTTGAAATAGAGAATGAATAAAAGGGAGGAAAGAACAAATAACAAAGTAAGAGACTTGATAAATGTGACAGCAGTGTTATTGACTAAAATAGAGACTCAGATCAGGTAATGTGTTTTAGATAGTTAATCAGATAATTTTGAATTAATTCAATGTAAAATAGTAACGAAACCCGCAAGTATTAGTGTTTATTGGAGTGCGAAAGTAAATGATTTTTTTCTAAGGATCAGATGGTAGAGTTGGATTGTCTTAAGGATTTTTTTTTTGCCTTGAATTTTTTTTTAATCCCAATGTGACTAAATAGATCTGTATAACTTGGAATGCAAACTCTAAAAAGGCATGGTCCCCATACAGTGATTTCTTTGTAACTGTAATAGTAATGGTGGTGGTTGTGATGAAGCTTTGGTGGTAGAAGGTAGTGGGGGTGGATATTGGAGAAAATGGTGGTAATTTTTAAATGAAGAATGGATCTATCTAAGATATTATTCTTTATTTCAATAGCCTGCTGCTCTTGGATCTGATATTGCATACAGAGAATAACACACAGTGGAGAGTGAGCCATGAAACTTGATTGTCATGTAACTGTGGTCTTGCAGAAGAATCTACTAGAGATTACTTGCTTGCTTAGAAATTGATGATACCTGAAAGAAACCATATACTTGGAGATAGAATAAGGTTCCCAGGTTCCATTTTTATATCTTGCCAAATTATGATATAATTTAGAGTTTGGAAATAACATTATAAAAGTTACTTAATTACATGGAAAAAATATAAAAAGGAACACAGTTTTTCTTTAGTAGATGTACTATGCCTTACTATACCCTTGACTTGACAAGCCATATTTGATTTAAGTTTTTCTTTTTTTATTCCTTGGGGTTTATAATATGCTTTAAAACAATAAATGAAACAGTGCATTAGGACCTCAAAACACTAAAGACAGGGTTCATAAAGCATTTACAAGGAAATGCTTATACATCTATTGAGGCCATTCCTGTTAACCTACTGTTACTGTAGATGTCTGAGGAACATATTAATATGCCTATTAGCAATGTAAGTCTATTTAATTTTTGGGTCAAACACCGAAGGAGTATTTCTTTTTTTCTTTTTTCCCATGATTGCCCTACCTGGGCTGTAACTAGCTGAACATTTACAACTCTGAATGATATAATGCAATTAAGACTTTCTATAACATTCTAATTTGCATATCTCATTACATAGAGTGACACCATTAGAAGACATGTGTTGAAGCTTTCAAAATGATTATAATATGTGAATGTATTATGGGATGAATATGCTTTGCTGAATCGAGATTGTACAGTATTCACAGGCATACTTAGGCTAGCAAATGCTTCTTGAAGAAGTGATTCCTGTGAGCAAGTGCCAATCATATTCTTTATTTTGCTTTTCTTCCCTATGAACACAGACACAAAAGCCCCAAATAGAAAATAGATGCTGTAAAATAAAAGTTTCAGAAGACAATAATTATTGAAATGCAATTAGCTGGACTTGTTATTCTCTGTTTCTCCCTACACATCTGCTCTCCTGGTTGAGTTTGGTCAATGGGAGGCACTAGCAGTAGAGAGATGTTGAGGTATTTATTTTTCTGGCTGGGTCAAGATTTGGCAGTGACTGTATTTGGTGAGAATTTTCATGAAATGAATGAAACTTAAGCTTTAGAGCCACTCACATATTCAGGCTCTTCCCAAAATGTAGATAACTCTAACAATGCAGTCATATGGTCCTGCTTTTGTTCAAAGAAAAAAATATATGTACAGTGACATTAAGATGTATATTTGAAAAGACATTTTGGAATATTTCTTTCTTTCTTTTTCTTGTGAGTGATATGAATGTCTTTTATTTAGATTGCCAGCAAACTGAAAAAGCAGGGATCTTAGGGATGCATCAAATTCTGCCTTCACTTTCACAGTGCTGATTCCTTTTCTAGGGTTCAGGGAGTGTTAGTAAAGGTGCAAGGGTAAAGTCTGTGCAGTTAGTCATGTAACAATGTGCAGGAGGTAGGGATTCACTTGGCAAGAATGTCTCCCCTGCAAATTATTCTGATACTGACAATAATAGAAGTGAGAAACTTGAGACTTCTGATTATGAGATAACTTAAGGATAATATCTTTTATTATCTCTAAATATATTTATTAAAAACTGAGAGATAAATTAAAAAATTATTAAAATATGAAGCAAAAGTAATAAATTGGGCAATTAAATTAATAGAAACTATTCAGATATTGAACAATAAAACATTTTTTTTCAAATTATACTAAAAGATATAATTCATTAAAAGAATAAAATAAATTATGAATAAAAAGATGAATAAGCTCTTGAATTATTTGATAATTTAATTAACAAGGAATAAATCATACAGTCAAATTGGGGAAATATATAAATTTGCTGGTGCTTTGACATGAGTTACTGACATTGATGAAGACAATGTAAAACTCACAATAAGACACTATAACAAGGATGATTAAGACAAACTGATTAATGGCTATTGTTATTTCAAACAATATTTAATATTTATCACTACATAAGAAAACTTGAAATGCCTTGAAATATTTTTTCTATTCATTCATTCATTCATTCATTCTTTATTTAGACAATTTTAACAGGATGATATTGATCAACTAGAGTACATAGATTTAGAGAGAAAATCTCCACAGCATTTTGACCTTCAATTATGCTGTATATCCATCATCCAAAGTCAAATCGTTCTTATCACCTCTTATTTATTTCTCTTTATGCCCCCTCCCTTCCCCCTGGTAACCACTGAAACCTTATAGCTTATATATGAGAGAAACTTGATGGGAGTTTCCCAAATTTGAGTACAAAAAAATACATGACATTTACAATATGAATTGTGAGGTTGTAAAAAACTTTTCTAAATACTCAATGATGAAAAACAAATTTTAATACATCATGTTCAAGAACATACTAACATTTTTCTCCCTATAAAAATTGATCTTACAAAATTACTAATGAAGAAATAGTGAAGAATATGAATCCAAAATATATCAGATCAGATAAAGGCAAATACCATATGATGTCACTTATATGTAAAATCCACCCCTCCCCCAACTCAACTCCTAGATATGGAGAACAGATTGGTGGTTATGACAAGTAGTGGTATGAAGGTGGATGAAATCACGAAGAGGGTCAAATGTACAAACTCCCAGATATAAAATAAGTAAGTCATGGGGATATAATGTACAGCATGCAACTACAGTTAATAATATATTATGTATTTAAAAGTTGCTAAGAGAGTAGATATTAAAAGTACTCATCATGAGAAAAAAAATTGTAACTATATATATGATCACAGATGTTGATTTAATTTATTGTGATTATTTCACAATATAGCAAATATGGAATCATTATGCTGTGTACCTAAAACTATTTAATGTTATATGTTAATTATGCCTCAAAAAGTCAGAGAAAAGGTGTCCCAAAAGCTGTGTTAATAAAACATCTAGCCACTCTTCTGGATTTTTTTATGTTTGTGGTATTGATTAGATTTTAAATTTTAAAATATTCAGTTTTATGACGGATTGTTGTACTACTTAGTTAATGAGAATACACAAATTATATAAACTTAAGCCCCATAAAACCTTAATCAGCTCCTGTCTCATGGCCTCTCTTCATACTGCAGTTCTAACTGGGATCTGTGAACAGCTCTCTCACTTTGACCCTTTGAACCTAAAGAGAGCAAGCAGTCCCTTCCTGCATTTGTGAGTCCCTCAGGGGTTCATCATTTTGTTGGCTTTTTTAATACATGGTTTTTCAGCATTGGCACATTGACATTTTGGTTGGATAAGTCTTTGTTATGAAGGCTCTCTGTGTAGTGTAAAATGTTTAGTACCACTCTTTCCTTCTAACCACTAAGTGACAGTACCACTTCTAAGTATGTCAACCAAAAATGTCTCCAGACATTGCCAAATATCTCTCAGGGAAAAAATTATCACCCCTAGTTGAGTATTATTATCTTAAAACTTTATAAATGATCTCTTCCTTAAAATCCCTTCAAATGACCCTTTTAGTTTGTGCTTTTTTCTAATAAGAGACTTATAACGACCTTTTCAAAATGGTGACAAGAAAAGATGTGAAATCCTAATATAGGTTAAAAAATTGGTACTATGCATTTTTTCTTTAGAAGAAGGATTTTAAAAGAACTGTGCATTATATTCCTGTATGTAAAGTAATAGTCTAAAGAACAAATTACTTCTAAATATTAAGTAGCTTAAAAGGAAGGAAATTTATTTGTCTGTGTGTATATACATATATGTATGCATGTACAGTAATGCCTCAGTTTTCGTTGACTTCGGTTTTTGTTGGTTTTGGTTTTCATAGATTTTTTTCCATGAAAATTTTATCTCGGTTGCCTTAGATTTCGTCAGTGTGCCCACGTAACCTTGCTGCTAATTTTGAGAAAACAAAGGGCGACCCACGCAGTCTTCTGCTCAGTATGGTGTTGTTTCTTGTTGTGTGAGTATCACCCCCGCGTGTCTAGCCAAAAAATTTCATTGTTTTTTCGGTGTTTTTGTGCTTTTTTTTTTTATTGATTGTGAGTGCTAATACTACAATTATGTGTAAGTGATTACTGCATATACAGTATTTGGTGTAATCTGTTTATTTTGCATTTTTCAGTTTCAAAATGTACATAACGCATGTAAGATAAAATTACATGTGCTCAAATCTCATTGTCCTTGTGAAGTGTTTCCCTTGCTAATAAATTAACCCTTTTCTTTTTAGCTCCATCATAGGACCAAAGAAAGTTTTCAGAACCAGCAGCTCTTTGAAGAAGAAGGCCAGGAACATGATCAAGTTGAAGAATGAAATCATTGAAAAATACGAGAGCGACTTCAAATTGCTGAAATTGGCAGCTTGTATGGGAAGTCACCATCCACGATAAGTTCCATTGTGGTGGAAAAGAAAGCAATAAAGGAGGCTAATGTAGCAAAAGGCGTGCATGTACTAATGAAACAGAGATTGCAAACAATTGGAGATGTCGAACAGTTATTATTAATTTGAATCTATCAAAAACAGTTAGATGGCGATTCTGTTTTAGAAGCCATCATATGTGAAAAGGCCAGACTGTTGTATGCTGTTCTGATTAAGAAAATGCTTGGATGAGTACTAATGTACTTAGTGACTTTAAGGCCAGCAGAGGCTGGTTCCAAAAATTCAAGAGGTGCATTTGCATACACAGTGTTACCAGGCATGGCCTAGGTGCGAGTTCGGACAAGTCTGGGGTTGAAAAATTTGTGTCCAAATTCAAAGATTACATAGAGGCTGAAGGATTCATCCCCCAACAAGTCTTCAACTGTGATGAAACTGCTCTCTTTTGGAAGGAAATGCCAAAGAGGACGTTCATTACACAGGAGGAAAAGGCACTGCCAGGACATAAGCCTGTGAAAGACAGGCTAACTCTTTTGTTGTATTGTAATGCTTGTGATTATAAAGTGAAGTGCTTACTGGTGTACCATCCAGAAACCCCAAGATTGTTTAGCAGAAACAATGTGATTAAAAGTAAATTGTGTGTGTTGTGGAGGGAAAACAAGAAAGCATGGGTCACAAGACCAATTTTCATTGAGTGGATGAATGAAGTGTTTGACCTGAATCTGAAAAAATACCTTCAAGATAATTAGTTGCCTCTTAAGTGCCTTCTGATAATGGACAATGCTCCTGCACATCCTCCAGGTTTAGAAGACACATTGTTGGAAGCATTCAGTTTTATCACAGTGAAGTCCATGCCCCCTAATACCACACGACTCATCCAGCTCATGGGCCAGAATATCATTTCAAATTTCAAGAAACTGTACACAAAAGCAATGTTTCAAAGGTGCTTTGAGGTGACATCAGATACAGAATTGTCCTTAAGAGAGTTATGGAAAAAACATTTCAATATTCTCAAATGCAATAGCCTCATAGATAAGGCTTGGCAGGGAGTGACATCAGGACGATGAACTCTGGCTGGAAGAAATTGTGGTCAGGATGAGAGAGATTTTGAAGGGTTTGAGCCTTCCCCAATGACCTCACATATGTGGTGCAGTCCATTGTTGATTTGGGGAAGTCCATGGGTTTGGAGGTGAGTGGTGAGGATGTGGAAGAGCTGGTGGATGACCACAGTGAAGAACTCACCACTAAAGACCTTCACCTAGAAGTGCAGCAGACGACAGAAGAGGTTGCTTCAGATGAGAAGGAAGAGACAGTGGGAATGTGCCCTTTTCGGAGATTCAGGACATCTCCATGTGGTTTGTGGAGAAAAACCAACCAGACAAAGCTGTTGCAGGCTGTGTCTGAAACTCGTTTAATGATACAGTAATGTTTTGCCCCATTTTAGGCAAATCTTAAAGAGGGGGCAGAAACAGACCTCTTTGGAAAGCTTTCTTGTGTGACATGGGTCCACTGACTCTGAAGCTGGTCCTAGTGGCAAAAGACCAAGAAGGGAGGTGACCCCAGACAGTGCCTTGATACCTAAGGTCCTTATGGAGGGGGATTCCTCTTCCAAACAATAATATCTGCATCTCTCTCTCCCCTCCTTGTCATCTTCCATACACCAAGAAAAGTCTTCAAAAAGGTAAATGCCATGTTAAATGTTCATTTATTCTTTATATTAGTCTTTTATATTCATTTATATTAATTTCTTATTGTTTTTAGTATTAAACACTACATTTATTCTCTATAAAATGTGTTTTTGGTATGTTATTTGGAGTGTCTAGAATGAATTAATTGGATTTACATTGATTCATATGGAAATAATTGCCTTGGTTTTTGTTAGTTTCAGATTTTGCCAATTATTTTTGGATGGCTTATTGACGAAAACTGAGGTATCACTATATGTGTGTGTGTATATATATATATAAAATATAAAAATTAAAAAATATATATGATTATATTCTCAAAAAGAAAAGCATAATGTCAATAGCTAAAGATGTAAAGAAAAGAATTGTAAAGTAATTGAACATGTTCAGAAGATTCAAGCAAATAAAGCAGGGAACATTGTGGAAGAAACAAAAGAGAGGTAGATTGAGATGAGACCTTCAATGATGGCCGAGTCAAGGAAGGTGGAAAACCCTGTCTATTTAAAGCCAACTATAGATATTTTTGGTTTGCTTTTCAGTTGTAGGAGTTTCTTATATATTTTGGAAATTATTAACTCATTATTAGATATATCATTGGCATTTTCTTCCTTTTCACACTGTTGATTATTTCCTTTTGCTATGCAAAAGTTGTTTTCTTTTATTATGTTAATGCAGCATACTTGTCTTTTGTTGCTTTTATTACCTTTACTTTTGGTATCATAGCAGTAAAATTATTGCCAAAACTAATGTCATGAAACTTCCCCCCATGTTTTTTCTTCTAGCAGTTTTATATTTTCAGACCTTACCTTTAAGACTTCAATCTATTTTGAGTTAATTTTTGTGTATGGTGTAAGATCAGGGTCTAGTTTTATTCTTTTGCATATGAATATCCAGTTTTACCAGCACCATTTGTTTAAGAGTATATCCCTTTCCCATTATATGTTTTTGAAACCCTTGTCAAAGATCCATTGATCTTATATATGTGGACATACTTCTCGACACTCTATTCTGTTCCATTGGTTTATATGTCTTTATGCTAGTACCATACTGATATAATTACCACAGCTTTGTAATGCAGCAGTTCACATTTATCTGTGGTTTTACTTCCTGCAGTTTCAGTTACCTATGGTCACCTGCAGTCTGAAAATACTAAGTGGAAAATTCCAGAAATAAACAACTTGTTGGTTTCAAATTGCAAGCCATTCTGAGTAACAAAATAAAATTTCATGCCACCCTACCCTGACTTGCCCAGACATGAATCATTCTTGTCCAGAATATCTATGCTATATTATGTATCCACCCATCAGTCACTTAATAGCCTTTTCGAATATTAGATTGACTGACAGAGTGGCATAGTGTTTGTATTCAAGTAACCCTTCTACTCTCCTGACGCTAAGTTGCAATGCCTCTGTAATTCATCTTACTTCATCTCATCATGTAGGCAATGTATCATTTCTATTATCACAAGAAGGGTGAGTACAGTACAAAAGATATTTTGAGAGAGAGAGACCATGTTCACATAACTTATTACAGAATATTGTTATCATTATTCGATTTTATCATTAGTTATTGTTGTTAATCTCTTACTGTGCCTAATTTATAAAGTAAACTTTATCATCAATATGTATGCACATGCCTTGGCTGGTTGGTTCAGCCATAGAGTGTCAGCCCTGTG
Organism: Rhynchonycteris naso; assembly: GCA_037038555.1. Lineage (NCBI taxonomy): Eukaryota > Metazoa > Chordata > Mammalia > Chiroptera > Emballonuridae > Rhynchonycteris > Rhynchonycteris naso. The sequence continues at coordinate 79,284,168 of CM072997.1, forward strand.
TGTGGAAGTCCCAGGTTTGATTCTCGGTCAGGGCACACAGGAAAAGCCATCATCTGCTTCTCCACCTCTCCCCCCCCCACCCCTGCCTTCACCTCCTACAGCCATGGCTTGAAAGGTTACAGCAAAGTTGGCCCCAGGTGCTAAGGTTGACTTCATGGCCTCGGTCTCAGGCACTAAACGAGCTCATTTGTTGAGCAACGAGGTGAACAGAACATCACCTGATAGGGGTTTGCTGGGTCGATGCCAGTTGGGGTGCATGTGGGAGTCTGTCTCTGCCTCCCCAAGTCTCACTTTAATAATAATAATAATAATAATAATAATAATAATATGTATGTACAAGCTAACATGATAAAACTTCTAAAAGAAAACAAAGGAGAAAAATCTCTGTGAACTTGGGATAAGAAAGTATTTCTTAGATATGAGACACACAAAAAAGAAGGAAAGCCTGACCTGTGGTGGCGCAGTGGATAAGGCGTCGACCTGGGAACACTGAGGTCACCAGTTCAAAACCCTGCACTGGTCCGGTCAAGGCACATATGGGAGTTGATGCTTCCAGCTCCTCCTCTCTTTCTCTCTCTCTCTCTCTCTCTCTCTCTCTCTCACTCTGTGTCTCCCCTCTAAAATGAATAAATAAAATTAAAAAAAAAATTCTTAAAAAAAAAAAAAGAAGGAAAATGATGAACTGGACTTTATAAAACTTTTTGCTTTTCCAGATATCATTAATAAAATAAAAAACAAGGCAAAGACTGGGAATAAATATTGGCAAATTAAATATATGATTAACTATTTGGATCCAGAATTTATAACAAACTCCAACAGCTCAAAAATAATAAAAAAAAATAGGCAGGATATTTTAACAGACATTTTACCAAAGAAGACCTCTACATGAATAGATACTCAATATCATCACTTATCAGGAAAACGGAAAATATAATCACAGTGAGATACTACTATATACTCACAAGAGTGGCTATAATTAAAAAGACTGACAATGTCAAACGTTGGTGAAATGTGGAAAAACTTGAACTTTCTCTCATATATTGCTGGTAAGAATGTAAAGTGGTATAACACTTTGGAAAGATAATTTAGTAGTTTCTTAAAAAGTTAAACATAAATTTATCATATATTCTAGTAATTCTATTCATATCATCTACTCAAGAGAAATGCAAACATACATACACATAAGACTTGCACACAGATGTTTATAGCAGTATTATTTCTAAGAACCAAAACCAGGAAACAGTCCCAAAAGCCATCAAGTGTTGGATAGATAAACAAAGCATGGTGTGTCCATACAATGGAATACTAGTTGGCTATAAAATGGAGCAAACTACATGCTACAATATGGATATTACTCAGAAAAATTATGCTCAGTGAAAGAAGTCAGGCACAAAAGACATCTTTTTTGATTCTGTTTAAATATACTTTTCAGAAAAGACCAATCTACAGATACAAGAAGAAGATCAGTGGTTGCCTCAGTTTAAGGGTAGAAGCAGGGTTGACAGTAAATGGGCATAAGAGATCGTTTTAGGGTAATAGAAATGTCCTAACACTAGGATATGGTGATAATAGCACAATTCTATATGTTTGCTAAAAATAATTGAATTGTAAAACTATAATGGGTATATTTTATGGCCTGTGAATTAAACCTTAGGAGAGCAATTTAAAAGATAAGTGTATCATATTGGTAGACAGTGGATGCTTTTTTGTACAAACAACACAGAAACAATGTTTCACTTTGAACATAGAACTCTGTCTTATGAAATTATCAATAAGTTTTAATCCATTACCTTTGAATTTTTTGCTAATATTTACAAATGCTTTGTAGGCAGAAGGGTATAGGATAAGTAGTTATCCTGCAAAGTTCTGAGCGAGCATGACATCAAAAGTATTAGAGAGAATTGCCCTTTTAGTTGGAAAGAAGTATAGACATGATTCTTAATATTTTACCATTTTGTGCATTATGATTAAATTTGCCCACTTTTATTATATCCATATTTGATTTCCTATTTTCTAAGTTCAGTGACATGGTTTCACTTTCCCTTGGTACAGTCCTCCCATATAACTTGATCTGATGATGATTGTTAAACCAATACTTGTTGACTTATATATAAACATAAGTTTTTGTTGTTGTTGTTAACAATATACAATACACACTGGCTTGCATTATTACATTAGGTTCTGTGTATCTGTTCTGGTTAATATTAGCACGACTTAAACATTAGCTTGACTTAGTTTGGTATGGTTTGCATTTGCACAAATGTGTATTGTGTCCATACATTAAATATCTAAAATTCATTTTCAGGTATCTGCCATGCCCCCTTCAATCAGGTTAGATAATGTGACTTGGGAAACAAATTGCTTATTAGACTACTGTCTGATCAGTCTAATAATCTTTAATTCATTTCAGTTTAGCTTCTTTCTCCCCAGGGTGCAATGTGACTTTCTCTAACTTTCTGACTAAAGCTCTGATCCCACAGCATTTAATGAAGCCCAGATGAATTTATGTCATTTCTTCCACAACCACAAGTTACACTAGGGCATTGGTGCTCAATATGTCATCGCGATCTACTGGTCGATCGTGAAGGAAGTGTGGGTAGATCGCATGATATTAAAAAGACATTTGTCTTTTGATTGACATACAGGGTAGCCAATCTGACGCCTGAACTTTTGACACCTTACGCATGTGCATTAAACCGCGCTAACTTGTTCAGTTACATTGCTGCGTAGTTAGCCTTCAATTTATTTAAACTAAATACAACAAAGGGTATAAAAATGAGTGCCATAGCTGGTCCAAGTAAGAAGCCTAAAACCTACCACTTTCATACAGAATGGGAGGGGATTTTTTTCACTATGTCATATTCTAAGTGCGTTTGTCTCATCTGTCTGTGTGCCATTGCTATTCTAAAGAAGGGAAATGTGGAGCGGCTTTTTCGGACTGTTCATAAAAACTATGACATTGACTTTCCTCTGAAAAGAGAGCTGAGAAGGAGAAAGGTGAAAGAAGAATACACAATATTAAATAGCAATAATAGTAACTTAAATAATGATAATATAGAAGAAATAAATTTATGTTTTGCATTTTTATTGTAGGTAGATCATTTTGACTTGGTCATCTTATAAGTAGCTCGCAAGCTGAAAAAGTGTGGGCACCCCTGCACTAGGGGTTGTCTTTTCTCTAGTCTCCTACCTTATCTCATTGGTCATGTCGTGGCTCATCAGATGCACTTTTCTTGAAAATGCAACCATGGAGTTAATATAGAAGCTATTAAAATTAATTATAACAACTGAGATAAATACTCAAAGTCATCTGAAAATTCTAATAGTGAAAACAGATCAGAGTTTACTAGTGGAGGTTTTCTGTTTGGTATGATTGTTATTGTGTGTGAATATTTAATAAACTCAAATATATCATAATTAGAATGATATATAATTATATCTCCATAAAATTAAGTTAAAGCCAATGAAATTTGGACAAAACATAAGTTTTTACTATTTCTGAAACACTTCCTTGTTAGTTTCTAAAAGAACATTATGCGTTTTTTTGTGTGTGTGTGTGAAACTGTTTTCTATGATCTCTATTCTTCTATTTCACCTCTGCATTTGGGACTTTGAGAGGACATGGTACAGTAGAAAAAAAAAGAGAATTTTCAAGTCAAATGATTTTAAAACAAACAGTATATTTTCATTAGCCAAGTAACTTACATCTCTGTGTCTCAGTGTTCTTACCTTAGAATGGGGTAATAAAATCTATTTCAAGGAGTGCTATGACAAGTAAAAACAATATTCATGAAACACGTGGCATAAGTAGGAACACAACAAATATTAGCCGATGCTTTTTACTTTCTTTTTCTCCCCTATTTCTCACATTACATTTTCTGCACGTCTACAAAAAATGAACTTACCTAGGTCACCATATACTTTTCCTTCCTTATAAAGCTTCTCCCAGTTTTGTAGAGAAATAAGATGATATTCATTCATCAATTCATGGCTATTTGTATGTTCCCATTATATGCTGGATGTTGTTCTAGATGTTGGGCATTAGATACGGACAAAATTAAAATCTCTGCCTTTATGGAACACATATACTAGTAGTTGTGAGTAATTTTGTTAGTTTAACTCTTTAAAAACCCAAATTAATATAAAATTGAGTTGTTTTTCAACACCCTTGAAAGTATTACTGTGAATTTCAATGATGTGGTTGGTGAATGACCCGCCTTTAGCAATAAATAGCCCTCCTTACTTAAAGCTTGGCACCAAATGTTTTAGATAGTTTGAAGACAATACTTTGAAAAAAATAAAAAAATAAACTAACATTTGTCACAAAACCTTACTTCATTTCTTTTTATTTTATTTTATTTTTTTACAGGGACAGAGAGTCAGAGAGAAGGATAGATAGGGACAGACAGACAGGAACGGAGAGAGGTGAGAAGCATCAATCATTAGTTTTTCGTAGCCGTTACAACACCTTAGTTGTTCATTGATTGCTTTCTCACATGTGCCTTGACCGCGGGCCTTCAGCAGACTGAGCAACCCCTTGCCGGAGCCAGCAACCTTGGGTCTAAGCTGGAAAGCTTTTGCTCAAGCCAGATGGGCCCTCACTCAAGCTGGGGAGCTTGGGGTCTAGAACCTGGGTCTTCCGCATCCCAGTCTGACTCTCTATCCACTGCGCCACCGCCTGGTCAGGCTCTTTTTAAAGCAACCATTAAAGGCAGGTCTCCTTTTTCTTCTCTTTATAATAAGGAACTAAAGCTAAAAAATATTAAACAAATATTTCCTGAGTTATATAGCCATGAAGTTCTTCTGGTTGACTTCAAAATTCATCTTTTTGGATACTATGACAGGATATTTGGTAGCACTAACTCAGCTGACCAGTGCCAGTTCTTAACAATGGTAAACAAGTTGATTTCTATCTTTAATAACCATGGCTTTCTCTATGGGTAACTTGTTCTTACTTGCTAACATTTTTTGATAGTTTAAGCAGGGTTATTATTATGCATAGGTTCTCTGCAGAGCAGAGGTAGAAAGAAATGATTTCAAAGGCTGCTTCTAGCTTTGTGAGGTATGATTTTTATGGGTTAATAGCTTAAAGTTTTATTCCATTTATTTGCAACTTTTAATAAGAGGATAATGTTTAACTGAAATAAATAAATATCTAAAGAGAGAATTTCAAGCATGGTGGTACTTGAGGACAAAGGAGATATTTTATGTAATGGGCAAGAACGACTTACTGGGCCCAGGCCTAGAGCAGCAATTGCCCTCTCCATGCTCTGGTCCTGGTTATGCATTACCTAGGGCTTTAGAGAGAGCAGTAGTTCGGATAAACTACAAAGTTCTTGTATACAGGAAAGGAAAAGATATACCTATCTTACACACCGCTTCATCATAACAATTTAAAAATACCATTTAGGTGACAATAGTCAGTGATTCACAGATTATGTTTACTAAAAATATTTTGCTGGACTTTCCAAATGAAGTATTTCTCTTGTATAGATTAAATCTTCCTAAAAAGTATATCAAAATACAAACTCACAAATACAATATATTTTGAATTAATTTTTTTAATTACTGATTTTAGAGAGAGGAAGGAAAAGAGAGAGAGAAACATTGATTTGTTGTGCCACATATTTAAACATTTACTGGTTGTTGTTTTTTGTGTTCCCTGACTGAGAATCGAACTGCAACCTTGGTATGTGAAGTGGTTTTCAACCACAGGTCCAACAGAATTTTTTGCTTGTCCACAAAAGAGTTAACCACCCTGATGTATGAAGATTATAGACCTAATGATTAGAGACTCTACTGATTATAGAATCAATAGAGTTGATTCAAAAAGTAAGATGTATACGTGTATAAGACAAGAGAGAGTAAAATAAAAGAAAATTATTTTTAGTTTTTGAGTTCCCTATATCAAACAACAATGGCACAACCTAGTTCCTCAGTATATGGTTAATGGGTGGGTGGGTGAGTGGGTAGACGATGGATAGATGAATGGATGGATGGATGGATGGATGGATGAATGGGTGGGTCAATAGTCGGAGGGATGGGTAAATGAATATGTGGGTAACCAAAAGAATGAATGTGTGAATAGATAAATGAATTAAAGGCTTTACTGATAATATAGAAGATGGTATTTCCTGAGCTAAAGAATACTGGGAATAATGGTTAAAAAGATGTTAATATGACAAGCAGACTGAATACAATCTTATGCAAAGGAGTAAAAATGACAGCACTCTTCAGAAAAGTTAGTTTTGTTCCTCTTTAACTATTTTGGAAAGCTCAAACAACTCATACCGATGCTGTGAGACCAGCAGAAGAACCCTGTCATGGAGATATAAGCCAAGTCAGCAGTGCATGTGTCTAGCCAAAGGTGCAAAGGGACCTTTAGTGAGCTATCTGGCCAGGACCACAGTAATTTATTTTTATTTCATCAAAATTATATAACTGTTTAAAATTAAAACATAAAAAACATATATATCTACAGAGATATATATGTATATAACACACAGACACAGACAACAGTGTGGTGGTAGCCAGAGAAAAAGGAGGGTGGGGTTAGGCAGAGGTGGGCAACAAGAGAAAAATGGAGACAGAAAGAGACTTTGCTTGAGGCTATGCGTACACCGTGCAGTGTGTAGATGATGTTTTATTGATGTTTCAGGTTTCATTTGAAACCTGCACCCCAATAAATACATTTCTTTTAAAAAGAAAGCAGATGACAATTTCAATGGTAAAAATTGATTTTAAAAAAGGCATATCTAATAATCACAAATATACGTGACATATCTACTTAGTCTAGATCTATTAATTATAACAACACATAGAAAATGTTACTTTTATGTTCTCTAAAAATAAAAAAATCTTTGCAGCAAAAATTGTCTCTTTTCTATTATTTGGTTAGCACAGGAAAAAAACCGACTTCCATAAAGCCAACATTTTCCTCTTTCCTAATTATATGGAAAGTTACCCTGAAGGCAGACTACTTTTATGCATTAATTAACCCGACTCCTCCATGCAAATATTTAACAAACATCCACGAAACAAATATTCAGACATTGATTGAATTAAACAAATATTCAAACATTGATTGAATTAAACTGAACCCATAATCCAGATTCCACATGCTGTTTATTTTTACCTCGCCTAAAGTGGATGGGTGGGTGTGGGTTTGACTCTTCCTACTCCCTCAAGGTTTTGCGCATCATTTGGTATAATTGATTTGCTACAAACTGACAGTCTGGTAGACAAGATGCATATTAATTTCTTCATCAGAGAAATGGGCTACAATCTGGAACACCAGGGCTGATCTTTCTTAATGTGACCATGACCTCTAATTTCTCTCATTTAAATCATGTTTAATATTTAGAAAACTGTAATAAGAAAATTGAAGTTATATAGACAAAGTTAAGACAGATATTATACCCAAGTTTGTTTTCTTAAGTTAATAGAAATGTTTGAATACCAACAGTGTTGCACACCAATGAACACATAATCATGCTTGCCTTGTAAAAATGTAGATGGTTTACCCCAACTTGTTAATAAATTTTATAAAGCGAAGGAAGGGTGAGGTAAAAACTTTTCTTTATATTGTAATAAACCTTAAAAATACAGTGTCACTAAAACTTTTTGACTGTTATCCCTTTTCCCTCCTTCCCTTAGCTCCTTCTTTTTTCTTTATTAGAAAAGAACTTATTGAGAATATGCTATACTGCAAGCTATGTACTAGACACTGGTCAAGTTATTCTTCACTTTGTAAGTAATAGTTATTATACATAGCATTTTGGGAGGGAGACAAATGGAGGAGGAATAAGAAGAGGGGGTGAGAGCAATGAGAGAGATAGAGAGATAAAGATGAAGACACGGGAAGTTGTTTATGTTAATGCACACTATATTAAGTTTCATTTTTCCTTGAGTTGGTTGTTTTATTCACTTATCAAGTACTTATTGAGAAAACACAGTGTTCCAGGCACTGTGCTATATATTGCCTACAGTTAAGAAGGATTTGCTCATTCCTGTTCTACAGGAAGGTTCAGCCTGGGGGACAGAGAGAAAGAAATAAAGCAGAACAGTCAGGGGGTGAGGCAGTGTGAATCATACACAAAGAACTATGGGAACACAGACAGACAGCACCTAAGTCAGATGAAAGAGCGACACTGAATGTACTCCAAGAAAGCCAAAAGTAAAACAAAATGAAAAACAAAACTGAGTACTTTTATTTGTCAAGTTGGCCTAGATAGAAAGAGCAGGATTTGCTGGGACTGAAAGACATGGCAACACTGTTTTAGTCATATTAGCCTGCATATTTCATCCTTATTTTAAACATGTAAAAGTAAATTTACCATTTGCTTACAGACTGCCAACTAACTTTACACATATATATCCTGCATGATTATATTGTGGGGTAAGTCTAATTTATAGATATACAAGTATCATTGGGTTTCTTTGACAGGTCCCAAATTGTTTCACCATCTTAGCAAAATTATCAATAGTTCGATGACTATTTTAACCAAATTGAAAAAAGTGCTCTATATCTTAAGTCTGTTTGCTAGGGTTATTATTATTTTATTCTAGTGACATGGTTTTCTTTGTTGTTGTTGTCTGTAATGATGCAACTAATTGTCAGTTTTTAAAAATATATCAGCTTTGCCAATCATATCATTATTTAATGGTAACTTTGACTCAAAGCTGGAATCCTTTCCTCTCTGAAATACAGGGGAGTAAACCAGCAATGCATGCTGCATAACTTTCACTTAGGCTGAGGCACTAAATGAACAGCTGTATCCCACTATGTGAGCTGTAAATAAAACAAGAGTATTTTAAATGGCTGCCAATAAAAAAAAATCCTCCAGTTTCAATGTTGCTTTATACAAATGATCAAAGTAGCTCTGGCATGAATAAATTAACCAGCACTCTGAAGTTTATAACCAAGGAAGCACATATTATAGAAATAGAATTCTTAGACTAGGTTCCATGGTGTAATGGTTAGCACTCTGGATTCTGAATCAAGAAATAGAGTTTTTATATGTAGAAAATGTGTGTAATTTTATCCAAATAATGCTAATATTAAAACAAATTGCACTAAATTGGATATTAGAACTATTCAATGATGGTGTATAATAAAAGTAAAATAGTAATGGTTATTTTTATAATACTAATTTCACAAATTTATATCTACTTAATATAGTATTTGACTTAAGGTACCATTCATCCTGAGAGAAGAGAAGGCACTCTTAATCAAGATATTATTCATGAGCAGAGATACACCAGAGATTGTTGAATAGATAACATAGTGAAAATCCTGAAACAACTTCTAGCTTTTGCCATTTAGCTTCATCATTATAAGAGAAATAGCTCAGCTGGTTAGAGCATTATCCCAATATGCCAAAGTTGTGGGTTCAATCCCCAGTCAGGGCACATTTGAGAATCAGTCAATGAACGCATAAATAAGTGGAAAAACAAATCAATGTTTCTCTCTCTCTTAAAACAATAAATAAAAATAAGAGTGGTACTAATTCTTTCTAGAAAATTTAATAATAATTAGGTACTTGAACCAATGCATTTTCATTAGCTTCTGAGAACTGTCAGAATACTGGTTTTACCATTCCCTATGTGCCTTATTTTCTTTTTTTAATTTAATTAATTGTGTTTACATAGATTCTAGGGTCGCCTCAAATGCATCTCCCCTTCCCCGTATTCCCCTCAACATCTCCTTTGCCCCCCTAACTACAATGCCCTCCCCCATTACCTTCAAGTTTATCCCATCCTATCATCCCCTTTCCCTCTGTCCTCTTTACCTCTGTTCCTATGTGCCTTTTTTAAAAAATTATAGAACACATCTGTTTTTATTTATTAACTGATTTCAATTTAGACTTTTGATAAGGGCATTTGTTTTATAGTAAAATTTTATTATATATAGCTTTTATTTCTAACATATTTAATCTTTGTCATCTAATGAGTCATCTAATTACCCCATGGTTTGTAAGTATGGTGTCCACTTTGTAACACTAAACAAATTCAGCTTCTTCAAGGTTCATAGGTGAGTTTGGTATACATCTATTCATAACTTTCTAATTTCTAGGCTAGTAAAGAAAAAAAATAATCAATGTTAATTTATTTAAAGCAGGGGTCAGAAACCTATGGCTCACGAGCCAGATGTGGCTCTTTTGATGGCTGCATATGGCTCACAGACAAATCTTTAATTAAAAAAATGTTAAAAATATAAAACATTCTCATGTATTATAATCCATTTATTTTCTACCGCTCATGTTCATGGTTTTGGGTGGCCGGAGCCAATCACAGCTGTCCTCCAGGAAAACACCAAATTTTTATTGGATAATGAGTAACATACATGGCTCGTTGTGAGGTCAGGAAGTACACTTCCTTCCTTTTAATCAAGAAGTCAGCTAGCTAATTGCAGAAACCCTTTTGACAAAGAAGATGGCTAAAAAAAAAAAGATGAGTATTGTACTTTTCAGTAGGAATAGACAGAGGAATTCGCTTTTGTGGAGAGAGCAGGTTCTGCAGTATGTCTAATATGCAGTGATAAAATTGCATCAATTAAATGGTTCAATATAAAATGGCTCTTCGACACATGCCATATTACATTTGAATCGAAATATCCAGTAGGGGACAGCAGGAAGACAGCATGTCAAGCTGGTCAGTAGCAACTCCGTGTTTGGACCCAACAAGGTGACTGGAATTCGGCTAGCTTTGCTGGTGCTTTAGCAATTGTGAGAAATGAAAAGCCATTTACAGATGGGGAGTATGCCAAAACTTTCATGCTTGATGTTGCCAATGAACTTTTTGATGGCTTTTCGGATAAAGACAAGATAATCAAACAATTAAAATACATGCCTCTGTTGGCAAGAACTGTTCATGATCATACCATCATGATGGCAAATCAAATTGAAGCAACACTAGTGAAAGACATAAATGCAGTACCATTCTTTTCTCTCACTTTGGATGAGTCAACAGACATAACAATTTATCCCAGTTCAGCATGATTGCAAGGTATGCTGTCGGTGACACACTATGTGAGGAAAGTCTTGCTGTTTTGCCTGTGAAAGAGACAACAAGAAGGGAGGATTTATTCAAGTCTTTCACTGAGTTTGCTAAAGAAAAAAATCTACCAATGGGTAAACTTATTTTGGTGTGTACTGATGGTGCTCCGTGCATGGTGGGGAAAAACAGAGGATTCATAGTGCTTCTTTGTGAACATGAAAAGAGATCCATCCTAAGTTTACACTGCATCCCACATCAGGAGGCGCTTTGTGCTCAGATGTGTGGTGAGCAGCTTGGTGAGGTGAAGTCACTGGTCATTTGGGTGGTCAACTATATTGTTGCCTGAGCTTTAAATGATCACCAGTTTAAAACCCTGCTGGATGAAGTTGGGAATAATTATTCTGGTCTGCTTCTGCACAGCAATGTGCATTGGTTGTCAAGAGGCAAGATGTTCAGCCATTTTGTGAACAAAATCCGGACTTTTCGTGAAATGAAAAACGTTGAGCATCCTGAGTTAGCTAAACCTGAGTGGCCCCTGAAGTTCTACTATCTTGTGTACTTGACCAAACATCTGAACCAGCTCAATGTGAAAATGCAAGGTGTTGGAAATACAGTCTTATCCCTTCAACAAGCAGTGTTTGCATTTGAAAACAAGCTGGAACTCTTCATCCCCGACATTGAAACAGGTCATTTACTACACTTTGAAAAACTGGGAGAGTTTAAAGATGCATGCACAGCAAGTGACCCGGCTCAACATCTTGATCTCCAGCAGCTAGCAGGCTTCACATCTAATCTCCCTCAGTCATTCAAGGGACGCTTTGAAGAATTTTGTGAGTGCACTCATCTTTTTAAGTTCATCACCCATCCACATGAGTGTGCAGTGGACAGCGCCGACCTGAGTTACATCCCCAGTGTCTCTGTCAGAGATTTTGAGCTATAAGCTGCTGACCTGAAGGCCTCAGACATGTGGGTGAATAAGTTCTAGTCCCTGAATGAAGATTTGGAAAGACTTGCATTACAGCAAGCAGAGTTGGCGAGCAAACACAAGTGGGGAGAAATGAAAAGCTTCAACCTGTGGATCAACTGATTGTCAAAACTTGTAAAGCATGTCCCCTCTCATACCATACACTGCAGAGTGTGAATATTGCTGTACTGACAATGTTTGGCTCTAAGTATGCATGTGAGCAGTCTTTTTCACATCTAAAGAATGTTAAGACCAACCTACGATCACGTTTAATGGATAGAAGTCTCAACGCCTGCATGAAGCTTAACCTCAGCACGTATCAACCAGACTACAAAGCCATCAGCAAAACCATGCAGCACCAGAAGTCGCATTAATGTTAAGAAGTACTTTATTCATCATCGGTTAGCAACAGCATAACAACATTATTAAAAAGAATTCAGAGCCTGACCTGTGGTGGTGCAGTGGATAAAGCGTCAACCTGGGAACACTGAGGTTGCCGGTTCAAAACCCTGCACTGGTCTGGTCAAGGCACATATGGGAGTTAATGCTTCCAGCTCCTCCCCCCTTTCTCTCTCTCTCTCTCTTTCTCTCTCTCTCTGTATCTCCTCTCTAAAATGAATAAAATTAAAAAAAAAGGAATTCAGAGACTTATTGTACTTTAAAAGTGTTGGTCTTACATAAAATGCACACATTTACTTGCATTTGGTGTTAAACATATTGTATGGCTCTCATGGAATTATATTTTAAAATATGTGGCATTAATGGCTCTCTTAGACAAAAAGGTTTTTGACCCCTGATTTAAAGTGACATGAAACAAAAGTTTCAGTTTAAAAATCCTAAATTTATAAAAATAGCATACATAGCATCTTCACCATTAATATATTTGTCATACTATACCTATAAATAATAATCACATTCAGTGGAGGAATAGGGACACAAATGATATGTAAGTGCTGTAAAAATACAATTTTTTAAGTGACTGCAAAGTGGCAATTTTTTTTAATTGATTGACTTTGGAGAGAGATAGAGAGACAGGAACATCAATCTGTTTCTGTATGAGGCCTGACCGGGGATCAAACTACCAACCTCTGTGCTTCAGAACAATGCCCTACCCAACCAAACCATCTGGCCAGGGCTGCTGTATTGTTGATAGGATATTTTCAAATAGATTCAGAAATGTCTTATTTCAAAATCAACCTTCCAAATGTTTCAAATGCAAATAGGGAATAAAGTTCCATGCAATTACTTTGAGCTTGTAAGAAACCCATTTTATTTTGAGTTTATTTCACTTTATTTACATGCAGTCAAGTTTGAGTCTGATCACTGTTTTAGTTCATGAAGTGTTTGTTCATCATAGCAGAAAGCCATTATATTTGGTTAATAGGAAGGTCCATCTGGTTCTTGACTAAATCTGTAAACTGATCCTTTTTCTTTTTTAATTGAGCTTATGGGGATGACACTGGTTGAGATAATTATGCAAGTTTTAGGTACCCAATTCTACAGCAAATCTATGTACAGCTGGTTCTTGTTGAGCCTGCTCATTACATTTTCATCTCTGTTAAGACTGTTCTTTTTCACATTGTTCAACTGGTCAATTCTTGCTTAGTTGATACAAAATTTAGTTGTGCTTCTGGGCAAAGTGTACCCTCCTTCTTCTGAGCCCTGATAAGGGCTTTACAAGTTTTGACAATCAGTTGATCCACAGGTTGAAGCTTTTCATTTCTCCCCACTTGTGTTTGCTCGCCAACTCCCTGATAAGGTTTTTATTTTTGTTTAGTTTTATTGAGGTGCAATTGACATATAACACTGTATCAGTTTAAGGTGTACATGTAATGATTTGGTATATGTATCTATTGGAAAATGATTACCACAATAAGTTTAGTTAACATCCATTATTCAACATAGTCACAAATATTTAATTTGTTTGTGATGAGAACTTTTAAGTCCTGACAGGGTTAGTCAGTTCCTGTATACTTGTGACTGACATAGTTTTGTGGTTGTATTTGTCTCATTGTATTTTGGTCTGGCATCTTCTTGACTAGACTGTCTCCCCTACCAGACTCAACTTATTTAAGACAGAATCTCTATCTTAATCACCTGTTTCTCCCCTGCCCTCCCTGCCAATACCTAGAACAATTTCTGGTGTAGTACAAAGTAGATTTTAATACATAGTTATTGCATTACAAACACTGTAATTGGCCATCCTTTTATAAAAAAGTAGTATCTGGAAGTCATAAGAAAAGATGTATTATTAGGCATATGATTAAACATTGTGAAGGAGTCCATATGACAATAAATCCATTAGACAGAGGTGTACAATGCTCTATTTCTTCAAGATGTTTTTTTTAAAGAGTATTTTATCTTCTTTTCCCCTCTGAACTTTAAAACCTTTATCAATTTTTTTCCTGCTCCTCCCCTTTTTTAGTGAATAAGAAGGACACATCCTGTAGGAATACTCTGAAAACTTCATCCAGCTTCCAAACTTGGAGAATAGTGCCAAGTTACGCACACGTGAAGATTTTTCTCCTGCAAAGCCAAGAAACATGAAACTTATTAGCAGTTCTCATGTACGGTTTTATGAGGAAAAGGAAAACGCAGAAGTTAGTGTTCCTATGGCAATGAGGTTTCAGTTCTGACTCCTTTCCCAGCTTTGCAACCAGTGAGCTGTAGCTGTGCATTCCTCACTCAGCAGACAGCTGGCAAAGCCTCCTAGGACCTAACAGTTGCTTTGACCAAACATCTTTGTTGGAGCCGCTTTACTACTTTCTTTTCTGTTAGTTTCTATTGTGTTAAGGAAAAATACATGCTTAGATACTGATAACTTGGTAGCTTTTTCATCAAGCTTGCTTTTTTTCATATACATATAACCCATCTCTGATTTCTTTCTGCTTAACTTACGAATCGACCTGCATTTTGCAGGTGCCTACCGTTATTATTTGGAAAAAGATGCCTGAGAATCAGAGCATTATTTCTGGAGCCAGAGCTCAAACCCTCCGATTGATGGCATTGCAATGAGGCCACAGATCTGTCATTTTGGGCACCCAAAGCTGTATCTATGGTCAGTGGAGTAACAGTATCATGCCTTAGAATTCAGTTTTGACTCATTAGAAGCTATGCTCATTAGAGACAGAATTTAGGCCACAGCCAAAGATCTCTAATACAAAAAACCTTCCCACTCATAGACCACATCACCTTGGATTAAATTAAAATTTGTTTCCTAGATCTGTAAAAAACCAGTATTTTATGTCTCAGGTTTAATGATAGCTTCACCAAAATTAATGTATATCTAATTGTTTATGGAGAAAGAGTTGTAAGAAGCAGAGACAAGGAGAAGCACTCTTTTATTTTTTTCTAAACAAATGTGCATGTATTGCTTTGTTACCATATAATGTTTCTGAATCAATTGTTGCTTGTACAGTTTTGCTCATAAATAAAGTTGCAACTTCAAAAACAAGAATAGGATTAAGAAGCTGTTTTAAATCTAGTCATTCAAGGTTTAATTTAAGTGTGGTAGTTTACTCTCTATTTCTCTCTACCTCTATGTTTTTTTGTAGTGGTGGGGTACAGGATATTTATTTCTCGGAAAAACTTTATAAATTACATTAAGGTAAAATAAACTATATTCTGAAACACAGTTTTATGAGTTTTAATGCATTACAATTGCCAGTCTCAGGATACAGAACTGTTCCCTCACCCAAACCATTCCCTCATGCTATGCCTTCACAGGTGCACTTTGCCCCACCTGAAAGCCCTGGAGATTACTGATCTGTGTCGTGTCACTACAGCTTTGTATTTTTGATGATACACCAGTTCACTCACAAGTTATAGTGTGCAAGTCTTGTGCATGAACCAATCAATCAGCAACTTTGGACTGGGGAGCTAATGAAGGAGGGAGGTGGTTTCAAGAACAGAAGTCTAAAGAATCACTTCCTTCTCAGTTCATATGACCTTCTGGTTTCCTCTCTCCAACCCCATTTTCCCTCATTAATACAGAAGAGGTAGGAAGATTAATTAAACTCTCTTTTCCTCTGTCCTCTAGCTAAGATTTTTGTGAGGAAGTATTACGTTTATGTAATGTAGAGGAGGAGAGACGTTCTTTTCTTTAATGTTGTGTAAACACAGTTTACTGACAGATGTGACTTGGTGTTTTGATAATATTAGATGGTATTAAGGCAGGTACCAAAAAAACTCTTGCAGCGTTTAAGTACAGTATGGTGTCTTTCTACCCACAGAGATAGCTACCTAGTGATCTACCTCGTCAGGACTTTCCTGACCCTGGCCATGTATCATGCCACTGAAGTGAAGAGCTCTGTGGCCTGGGCAGTCATAGACCAATCTATATACAGAGCAATGTCTGTTCACAGAATCAGTAACTCCCAACTTGATAGAAACAATGGAGTTAGTAGGCTTTGGTAATAGAAATAGAGCTTGTAGAAAAGGGTGGAGTGACAAGCTTGTTCTAATTGTGCTACAGAATACCTGGAGTATAGTGCCTAGTTTGGGGACCTATTTTACAGGTGTTATTGTATATACTTAAGAAATATAGGGAATTGAAAAAAGTTACTGATATGAAAAACAGGTTAAGAGTTAAGAAATCACATATAGTTGACTTGATAAAGGAAGACCCACAACTCTGTCTTCAGATATCTCTCACACAGAATAAGGTTTAGATTTATTCTGTTAGCCCCAGATCAATGATTCTTACGTTTTATAAGTCAAAGACATTTTTGAGAATCTGATGAAAAGTTTTGGATAATCAATGCAGAAAAATGTACACACACTATAGATACATATATATTTTCCCACATATGTAAGAAATTTTAAGGAACACTACCCAAACATTTTTAGAAAACCCTCAGATGTGCCTTCTTTTTATCGGATACATATAAAAGAAGCAGAGTAGCAGATTTTAATTTAGTAGCCGTAGAATTTTCTAGTTATTTGAGATTTCTGAACCAAATTAGGCTATTTCCGGAGTTAAGCTCTCTGTCATTGGATAAATTTGAACATAGGCGGTGGCTCCTTGATGGTTATATTGAAGAATAATCTTATTAATATGGTGGCGTTTTGGCTAGATGAATTCTAATTATTTTAAAGCTTGAGAATGAGTTAAACTCTGTGAGTTTTATAGTAAAAGCCTCATATAACATGATTGGTCTATAAGGCATATGGTAATCCTGTTCACAGATACTGGTATTCATGTATCCTTTATAGAGTATTTGATTTATTTTAGGACTTCTGCTTGATTTCCTCTTGGTCTGCCCCATAATTTTCATTAGCTTCAGTTAGAGTTCTTTTTGGGTTTGGCTGTATGGGCCAGTATTTATATTCATTGCTGTAATAAAGCTCTAAAACTGAGATATAAAGTCCTGTGTTAGTTATCAAATTTCCTTAGTTCATTAGCTCCGAAAGAGTAGAAACTGGAGTCTTCTTTAGGTTGATCTTCTAGAGAGACCTGCTCCATAGGGTTATCAAGGTCACTCTGTGACTCACTGCTATCCTTTCTCTGTTCAATCATATTTTCAAGAAGCTTTTGTGTCAATTCACTTGATACAAATGACTTGATGTTGTTTTACTAAATGACAATGACTTGATGTTGTTTTACCAAAGAGAGAGAGGGAGAGAAAGAGAGAAATTTATGAATTCTGGTGTCTGATCACTTTTAGTCATAGCCTCTTAATACCAATCGACTATATTATAAAACAAACAAAAAAAATCTTCGTTTCCCAATCCTTCGGATATTTCCTGACTTTGGAAGCAAACATGTTGCTTGATGATAACTATATTACTTAGGCCAATTGGGGTAGAACTATACCTTTCTTGTCCTGAGAAAGCACAGAGAAAGAATGAATAAGATTATTTCCTATAAGGTAGAAACCTCATAAAAAATAGAACAGAAAAATTGCTGTGGAAACATGTATCATTACACTATTTACAGGGCTTCAGATTTGACAAGTAGTTTCAATTTATATTTATAAAAATAATAGAGTACATTACTGATCTCTGTATTTCCGTGAACTGGGGTTTATTAGAGAGATCTCTAAAAGTAGATTTTCTCACAGAAAAGCAACATGTTTCTTGAAATGCTGACAATTTCTGGAAATAATCCTAAAGGGTATTAGAGTCAGGAGAACAATGTGTGGAATTTTGGATGTTGCAACCAGAAGAACAGCTAGAGAAGGTCCAGAAAAGGGCACCTGAACGGAATCAAGGGACTGTCAGTGCTGCCATCTGAGGACAATCTAAAAATATTTGCTCTCATCTGTCTGGCAATATGCAGGCTAAAATGAAAAATGATTGATGCCTGTCAAATTATGAAAGTTATGTATAATTGGAGCCAGACTTAAATGCAAATGAACTAACATATGTGAATGGGATTTAAATAGTTCCTGGCACATAGTAGGTGTTCAATAAATGTAAATTCCCCTCTTTGAAAATTTATTTAGAAGTTTAAAAGAGAAAATTTTAACACAATAGAAAGGAATGTAATTTGCAGCAGGTAGTTAAAATATGGAATTTGATATTGAAAGAAGAAAGTTTGTCAAAAATGTGAAACTAGCTTCAAAATAGGCTTGGATAAATCCAGAGATGATGGCTATGTAATAATTAGTTAAGGGACATTAGTTGTGAGTCTTTGAAGGCTGAAAGAAGAACATTTAACTTCAAAAAATAAATATTTTGCTTTTCTCATTATGAAAGACACATATGCTAGTTTTCATAAAAATACATGACCAAAAGCCAAAATCATTTATAATATTAACATTTAGTAATACAACTCAAAAACTTACATGTATAGTTACAGTATCTCTCCATGTTAATGAAGATACTTAATCAGCTGTGCATATATGTTTATAAACTTTATTTCACTTAGTGAAGTGAACATTTTCCCACACAATTTTGTGCAAATAGTATCACATAGAATGAAAAATATAATATAAATTATATTACCTACAGATGGACCTTGATAATTTCTCCAAGGTTTTGCTATTAGAATCAACATTTATGTATCTATTTTTGTATAGTTCTTAAAATGTTTTATTATGTTGAATTCCTAGATGTGAAATTGCTTGGTCAAAGAGCATGAAAGTGTTTAAAGCTTTTAATAAGTGTTGCTAAATGCCCTCTGGAAATATTTTAATAGCAATGTGTACTTCTATTAAAGCACTCATTTACTCTGATTCTTTGGAATTCTGGTTATATTAAAAACAACTTACCAAATTTATTTTTAAAACATTATAATTTTACTTAACATTAATTAGTAATGAGATTAGATATTAAATGTTTTCTAATGCTTATTTTTTTGGGGAGAGATATTGCCATTTTATATACTTTCTCTAATGTTGTATTGAGGTTTGCCTTTTTCTTATTAATTTGGAAGATTTCTCAGTGTTGCAGTGTAGTTGATTATTATTATTATTATTATTTCTATGTTTGGAAATCTTCCTTCACTTGAGTTCTGGCCAGCTTTCTACTACAAAAATCAGCAAGACAAGATAGGATATTTCTCGAGGTTCTTTGTAGTTACGACATTCATGTGATCTAGTGCAGTCAACCAGCTGCATCCACCTGGGACTTTGAATTGGGAGCCAGTGATGCAAAGAAGCAGGGAAATGGGGATTTATCCTGATAACATGACAGCTCAAGCAGTGTCAGCAGTAGCACCTAACACTTCCTGTTCAGCTTCATCTGCAGTGGTGTTTTCAGTAGATAGGGCCTGTATTATGATTTTGGTTGTGATTCTGGCTGTGTAGCCTCCATTTATTCATTCTGAACTATGAAAGCCCCTTAAACACCAGTGTTCCCATGGATGTTTTTCAAGAACTTCTTCCTTCACTTTTTAATAGCCTCTTCCTTGGTAATCCTCATCTAAGTACAACCCCTTCCTTTTACAGAAGAGGTAAGTGAGTCCCAGAGATATTCAGCAATTTCTGCAAGGTCTTAAGTTAATTAGGTTTAAAGCCAGCACCAGCTACACATCCCATGATGGCTAATCTGGAACACATTTCTTCAAAACTCTTATTTCCAAGACTTGTTCTAAGAACCAATAAGAACAAAGTGATATGGACCACTTTATTCTAAGTCCAGCTCTGTTACTCACTAGCTTCTGACTTTCAGCAGCAATCTGTTGTTTTCTCTATCAGTTCAATGAGGTGCTAGTGATTATAGTGTCTACCACATGGGTGTTGGCAAGATTCAAATAACTAAAATTTGTAAAATACGTAGAACAGAGCCTGGCATACCTTTGGTGGGAAAGTGGTAATGACTGTTGAATCAGGGGTTATACTGCCATAATTGAACCAAGACAGTGTTCTTTGTCCACATAAATAAATCACATAATATAATTCTCTTCATTTTAAGTTTTTGGCTTGTATATTGTTTTAAAATATGGGGAGCCCTGGCCAATTGGCTCAATGGTAGATTGTCTGTCTGGTGTGTGGATATCCTGGGTTTGATTCCAGTCAGGTCACACAGGAGAAGCAATCTGCTTTTCCACTCCTCCCCCTTCCTTTTCTCTTTCTCTGTCTTCCCCTACCACACCCATAGCTCAATTGGTTTGAGTGTATGGGCCCAGATGCTGAGGATGGCTACGTGAAGACTCTGCCTCAGGTGCTAAAAATAGCTCAGTTGCAAGCATGGCCTTAGATGGGTTAAGCATCAGCTCCAGACATAGGTTGCTGAATAAATCCCAGTTGGGGTACATGTAGTTCACACTCTAATTTGGAAAAACAGAAAAAAAACCCCACCTACATATGCTGTCAGGTTTCTTTCAAGTTGAAATGAAATATTATTTATGAGTTAAAGTGTGTACCACCTTGGAGGAACTCAGTAAATGTTAATTTTGTTTTCATTTCATATGTCTTACCAGTGCTTGATAGAATAAAACAAAACAAATAAGGAAATGGCAACTAAAATCAATGAGGCTGGTCATTTGTATGTTTATTGTATATATGTGTGTGTTTTCTAAATATGCTTGTACATGTTCTGTTCTCATTTTGATTTTCTATTATGTACCATTTTTTTTAAGTTCTTTAAATGCACATTTGTAAGTTGAAGAAAGATAAGCAGGTGACATATTTTATGGACTTTCCTACACAATACTATTAATGATAATCTTCTCCTGGCATTTGAGAAAGAAGGATAAAATTTTCTTGAATTGATTAAATGTTTTAAAATAACATTGTTTTGAGTATATTAATTAAAAATAACATTGTTTCGGTAAGTGAAACTTGACCATAAATATATTTTAATTGCTAAGTTTTACTAAACTTTTATAGAGGCCAATAGTGATGAATTTCTTTTCTTTTCTGAGTGGGTCCTAAAAAGAAACAAGATGATGAAATCTAAGCTCTGCTTCTGATACTACAGCCTTGGGATAGTTGTCAGAGGGAAGACTGGTCTTACTTTGCAGGATACATAGGGATTTACAAGATGGCAGCACAATATGAAGATAGAGCCCTTGCAAGGAGGAGGGATATATATCTTGTTTGTGGAGATGATGCTTGTAGATGACAATGTAATAAAACTATTAGGTCTATTAGTAGGCATATATTCTCATAGAGAGAAGACCTGACTCTACAGTGCCATGTCCTGGGGCCAGGTGGTAGAATAAGGTGCTAAATGACAAATTCTTTACTATCTCTATTCTTTTTATTTTTAAAGAACATTGTGTTGAATGCTTAGTTATTTGGTACTTTGAAGAGTGGACAGGAAAAATTTAATAAGCAATATTTCTTGCCCAAATTTCTTTTTCTAACTTAAAGCCTTCTATAATATACATAGAATAATAGTCATTTCTTCTTGTACATTGTTTCTGTTTGGAGTAAATAAACCAAATACCATGTGCTCATAAAGTTCATCACATACTTCATTATATGAACAGCTTTAGCTGTTGTTTTTAACTAAGGGAAGAATGTGGGTGTGGGAGATGAAGATACTGGACAGAGGGTTATATCAGGATCTACTTTGTCAAATTGTGCATGCCCAGGTTAAGAATTAAGAAACACAGAATGCCCTTTCTAGAAAAAGAATAATTTCTGTCCTCAAGAAACATGCTTATATAATTACAGAGAGTAAGTAAACAAACATTTAAAGGATTATTAAAAAGACCATATTAAGATTGTTAGTGTAGTGAAAAAAATATATAGAAGTTTTCAAAGTGGAGCAATAGAGAATGAATGAGGAATAGCATAAGTGATGAAGTCTTAAACTCTAATGCTAGAATGCTGTGTCCACAACTTATAAAATTAACACAGCTATGGGATCTTTGATATAATTATCAGCCTTTCTATGTCTTGACTTCGTCATATGTAAAATAGAAATAGTAATAATAAATTGCTTCATAGGATTGTTGTGTGAATTAAAAGTTATATATGTTAGTTGTATTTCTTATCTTTTAGAGATATCATTTCATTTACTGGACTGATATAGTTAATCTTTTCTACTATTGAATAATGTTAGCCCACAGAAACTTTTATTTTTAAGTAAACACTACTTAAACCATATTGGATACCATATATTTTAATAAAAAGTTACACACTTATAAAAGAAGCAATGAGATAGTACAAATGATTTGCTATTTTGACACTATTAGTTGGTTAAATTTACCCAAAGGGAGGGATGCTCTAGTTTCTATATTTAAGGAATGAAAGTTAAAATACATAGGCTGGAAAAGGTAATATACAATTCTGGGATTTCTTTTCTTCCAAGAACAATTACTTGGGGATGTAAGGATAACATTATTACTAAAGTTGGCTGTTCTCAAAAATTGTGCACCACTAAGGTGTGAGGCTAAGAGGCATCTAGTTATACATCAGGTTTAAAGGTTGATAAATCATTTAAAAAATACTTTATAAGGTGGAAAAAGCATTAAACATTTTCCCCCAAGTAAAGTATGCAGAAAGCCTGCTTAAATAGGGCATATAATTTTTAATGACTCAAGCCTTCAGCCCTCAGAAATGAACCAAGTATGATAAATAAGATGGAGGCTGGTAAATTCTGAATGTCTTGTCATCACATCATCAGATTTGAAATCACCTAGAGATGTATATGAAAGGTAACAGATCAAAAGGATTAGGCTTTAGTCCAGCTGACTTTGAAGTGTGTGGCATAAATTAAAAAAAATTGATTGTAATCAGCTAATCCAAAAATATCTCTCTGAAAATTGAGAGAGATGTTATAATCAGAATTAGTATAAAACTTTTATTTTGATTTAAAAAAATCAAGACTTTGTTACTCATAGAAATTACTTTTGGGTCAGAGAAAACTGACCCATACATTATCGACAAGAAAATGTTTTTCCACATTGCAATTTTTCTTTCGCCAACTTTTGACCTTCGATTTTTCAAATACTTACTAGTTTACATATAGGTAGGCTGCTCTTATTTCTGTTTATATTTCATTGGTAACCCTTAGCAAGAAATGTTTGTTGGTTTTTCCAGGAGAAAAGCAGGTTTGTGTATGCATTCATTCTTTTATTTAATTGGGTATAATAATTTTAAAATATATTAAACCTGTTTCTGAATGGCATAAAAAAAGAATGTGGAAAAAAAAAGAATGTGGAAAACTAAAGAATTAAGTAAATTAGAAAAGCTTAAAATGAACAAGTAACTAGTGAAGAATAACATTAAATATACTGTAAACACAATCGATTTTTAATATAGCATTAATGGAGTATTAATGCGAAGAACCTGCACCCATGCAGTTCAGTGTACTTTTACTTTGTAGGGCATCCAGTCTCTTAGCATTCCCCCAAATCAAATAACATACACCGATAAGCAAAGGGAACTTAAAAATACAGAAAAAAAGTGAATGGCCAGGCTGACTTTCTGAAGTATTTCTAATGATAATAATTAGAACAACAATTTTTAATTTTGGTGTTGAAATAGCATCACTAGCTAATCAATGATTTACTCAAACTCTTAACATAATCTCTTAAAGATTATTAAAATTATAGAATTTTGGCATTATTTTAAATATAAAACAAAAGAGAAGGGATCAAAACTCCAAAAAGATTTAGAATCACAGATCTAGAAACTAAAATTACAGTACTTAACAAATGCAAAACCAAGAAGATCAAAAAAATGAACATTTGATAATTCAAAATTTGGTCTGTTGTGATGAGAGATGAGAATTGAGAGTTATGTGAAAAAGTATAAAAAATTTCAATATTTATGAAAAGGCTCACAGTTCATATTACAGAAGAAACATCAGTTCATCTTGATAAAATAGAGTTGAAAAATGTATGTTGATTAAGTTTCACAAGTTCTGTAAAAATATTCTTAAGCATATTTTGCTATTAATAATAGAAGAAAGCAAAGGATAAGAGAATCTTTATTACAACTGCAAACCAGTTATGTTCTCATGTTCTGGGAGAATCACTGGCCACATTTTAAAATGTAAAATAAGTTCATATAGACTTTCTGATATACATAAGAATATATACAATTATACACAAATATAAAATAAAGAAATATCTACATACATAAATATATATATGCATACATAATAATATTATTTTCCTAGTACAAAGTAAAAAACTCTGGGCCTTCAAATAATATTAAAATTAGATAAAAATGTTTCTAAACAATGTGCAGTACTGCCTAATATTTAAAACTTTTTTATAGATGCAATTTCATTATCTATTAAATGGGTAAAAATAGCTTATACTAATTATGTATGAATTAAGTAAGGAAATATATGTGAAGCACTTAGCACAATGCTGGGCATATTATATAGTGCTTATGACTCTATTGAAGGAAGTTAGAAAGTCTATTGTATACTTTTAATTTTATGTACAACTTATCTTTTTCTCAAAATATGTTAACTCATTTATCTCAAAGGTCAATTATTAAAGGTCCTAAAATTTGTTGCAGATTAAGTATGGATCCAAGATCATTGGGATTTCTATGTACATCACAGGTAGAGAATGATATGATGAGGTTAAAAGTTATGTTTCCTACAAATCCACATTTTTTAGATTTATCTAGAGAATCAGCTGACTATGGATAAAACTGAATTACTATGGTTTACATTTTTTTGGTTCAAAGAAAAGTATCTGTCCATTCTCTTGATAAAAATTAGTATGTTATAATTTGTTTTTTTCTATATCTAGTAGTTCAGTAATTCTACATATTAAAATAGAAATTTGGCAAGTTGGATATCCATTCATTGAATTATAATCTCAAAAGTAGACAATAATGTATCATTAATGAATCCATGTTGCCATTTGATGCTCACCATTATCTCAATGCTTAAAATATATCAGTTCTGTGAGAATTTTATGCTATCTCCCCGAACAATTGTGTGAAGGCCATTCATGTTGCACCAACTATTGTTGAGAAATCCAGCTTTCTACAGCTCAGTTCTCCATGTTGCAATGAAAACAGCATCACATCGATGGGTCAGGTGGGATTCTGAGACCATCTATTCCATTATATCCCTGTCATTTTTGACAATGCCTGAAAATAAAGCCTCTCTTGCCTTCCAATTCCAATACTGTTTGCTCTGGGCCTCCTAACCATGTTCTTTCTACAAACCTCTCTTTCAACTGCAGCCCCCATTCAATTGAAGTGACTTTTGTTTTTAATGCTGATGTTAGTCATTATTGGAGCTGTAATAGGCATAAGTTGCCTACTGATAGGTTTGGAGAATACTTTGACATGTGTTCACTATTCCAAGCATGCATTTGTCCTTCATAATACCCCTCTCTTCCACACACACTATAATGTCCTTCCTTAATACAGTGTAAGCCCCATGAGGGCACAGGTTTTTGTTTTATTCACTAATGTGGATCAAGTAACCAGAACAGTGGTTCTCATATAGTAGGTATTCAATAAATTTAAACTAAGTAAATGATATCTTTGAGCATTCTTCAATGAATATATGGTTATATGGTAATGTAACAATAAATGCTATAAAATTCTTTTCCTCATGGAGTTTACATTCTAATGGTCATTGAGTGTTGTAAATAGTAATGAAACAGAGATAAGAATGAAGACAAATATAATTGCAGACTGTCATTGTACTATGAGGGAAAGACATTGTCAGGCTAAAGAACTAAAGAGTGACTGGTGGGGGTGTTAAGATTATTTTAGGCAAGGTGATCAGGACAGTGTTTTTTTGTTAGGTAAATCTGGACAAAGTCTTGAGTCATACTGAGGTTTTGGACATGAAAAAATTTGGCCATGAAAAATAGAAGAAACAGAAAGTATGGAAGTTCTGAGATGGGGATATGTTTTATGCATTAGAGAGAAAATATGAGAGAGAGAGAGAGAGAGAGAGAGAGAGAGAGAGACGGGAGTTGAGAGATGACATCAGGAAATTGAGCAATGTGCAGATTTTATAGGTTATATTAAAGATTTTGGATTTAAAGGTAATGTGAAGTCATGGAAAAGTTTGGAACAGAAAATACACATGGTCTCATTCACAGGATTATAATAACAGTGGGTTTAGCCTGACCAAGTGGTGGCACTGTGGGTCGAGCATCAGCTTTGGATGCTGAGGACCCAAGTTTGAACCTAGGGTTGCCGGCTTGAGCACAGGCTTATCCGGCTTGAATGCAGGCTCACCAGCTTGAGTGCAGGGCCACTGGCTTGAGCTTGGGATCATAGACATGAACCCATGGTTGCTGGCTTGAACCCAAATGTCACTGGCTTAGCTGGAGCCTTCTGGTCAAGTTACATGTGGGAGAGCAATCAATGAAATATATAAAACAGTGTGCATTATACTGACTGAGCAGGCCCAATTTACTTTGAATGTGAAATCAGTGGACTGAGTGAATGAAGAATTTTTAGGTTAACGATTGAGAAGGGTGATAGGAGATTGTAGACCTTGGAATCTGACAGATTTGGATGAAACTCTGGTCTCATCAGCAGATAAAGACTCAGACTTGAATTTGATTCTATTTTATTCCATGGCAAATAATAGATTTTTGATAAATGCTCTCTTGTTCCTGTTTACTAATCACTGCATGGAACAGTGAACCACCAGCAGGAGGAGGCACAACAGAAAATCAGGAAAAAAGAGGAGGATGAGAGGTATCAGGAAGAAACAGCGAGATGGAAGAGAAAACCAGGGAGGATGACAAAGACCGAAATGCATCAGCTGAGGGTCAGTGAAGGGATTAGTAGGATTTATTAAATAAAATGGAATATTTTTTAAATGAACAATGATCCAGAATTGGTGCCATAGTTAAACATAGACCAAGTAGACAGAGTTCCTCTTTTGAGTCCACAAGACAATATTAACATTAGCTGTTCTCCCTATCTGGCTTTTTAAGGAAGCTGATGGGATTTCATAAAGTCAGTGTGTTCATGTGAAACCTCAGAGGTGAGCAGGGGTAGTCGATTTGAATAAAGTTGGGCCAATCAGAGGGAGAATAGGCAACATTTATTAGTGAGCTCGAGAAAAGGGCCAGAGTTATTACTCAGAGAAGTGTCTGGCAACCTTTCCATTCTATATCTTGATTTTAAGAGGTTTCAGATTTAGTTCTTATAAATCACAACAGGTTGGAAATTGGCAGCTGTTTCTTAGACCAGATGCAGTGTTCATTAACAGGAAAGTTTTGACTAAAAATGGTCTCCTCAAGAGGACCAAAAGGAGGAGAGAAAAAAGAAATTATCTTCTCATTATGCTGCAGATTTTTTTTGATTAAGAAAATTCTAATTTGTAATGATATAAATTAGGGAATTAGTATCACATAGCTTCACAGCTATATATAAAATTGCAGGTATGACAAGAAAGTTAGAAGGGGCTTAGAAGGATCCAGAATTATTTTATATTGATATAGGCATATGTGGATATAGGGAATAAGAAACCAAGGGGGTAAATCAAAATTAAATACTAGATATGATAGTTCAGGAATTTCTGGTAGTCTTTTTTTTTTTTTTTATTGCCTCTTATGATAAGGAAAGGAAAGGAAAGTAGTTGGCTAAAATTTTGATGAGAAGGTGGAGAAGTCAGAAGTTTCACAGAGTTCAGTCCATACAGCAGAGCATTTGGCTCACACTGATATGTTTTGAATAAATGAATGAACAAGCTAGAGGTACCAGAATGAACACAGTTGACCCTCTTTCACAGGCAAATATTAATTTTAACCTCTGTAAAATTTATTTCTGCCTACCCTGGATACAGCATTTTAATTTTTCTCTGGTTAACTAGTCTCACCCATTCTCTACTCATTTATTTCAGCTGACCTACCTTCTGCTCCAGGGTAACAACCTACTTAAGGCTAGAGCAATCAGTATAATTTACAATCGTGGTTTAAGTGATTGGTTCAGAGAAAGGCACACGGCCCACATCTTCTAATCAGGGCTAATTAGGGATTTTGCTGTAATGACTGGGAAGGAGTTTCATGGTATGCGCAGGGGTTGCTGGGAGTAGAGCAGATAAGTTGGAAGCATCCTGGACATTGAAAAAAGCACAGATACAAAGTAGAGGTATTGGGAAAACAGCTGTGTTAGGCTTGCTTGCTTATACTTTGCCTGATTATTTTTGTGAGCCTGTGGCAACACCACATGTGTATAGTCTGTCCACCAGGCTACAGGTGCTTGCCCTCAGGATGGATGGCAGATGTTGGAATGTGGATTGCGGATTGCCTGCCTGCCTGCCACTGTGAGGGGCATTTTGCTGTTTGTTTGCAGCAGTTTTCCTCTGCCGGTTTGCTTGTCCACTGTTGCAAGATACTATTAAATGGGAATGGCTCTACACTTTCCTGCTCCACCATTCCTCTACCGTCTGCTTGAATCCAGTGTGAACCAGCCTGGCCTCAGTCACTGGCATTACGAAGGAGAAGAGCTTGAACCCATCCCCTGAGCCTTTGTTTTGAGCTTGAACTTCTACTATGGACTTTTCAGTTTTGTAAGTCAATCAATTTCTGTTTTTTAAAGCCAACTCTAATTTTCTGACCTAAACAAAATTAGTTAAGATAATTTCCATACAAGGATTATTGGAGCAATTTTTATCTCTTAGTTGTTAGTGACCAGAGAAAAAAGGAACCTTAACAAATATCTAGAATAATATTACTCTATTTTATACTAGACAGTTGCTAAAACAATATAACTCTTTTACATTTCAGAAGGTAGATAATCTAAATTTGTATTTGACTTAAATCCATAAAGGTTTGATGTGTTTATCAAGTCTTAGGTTTTATCGTACTTCTTTCCCTCTCTCTGTTTCTCTTCCTCTTTACATTTAGTGAGTATTTAAAATAGTTAAATATTTTTCTTTCATCCAGAGTTAACAACTTTAGTTCTTTCAACTGTTTGTTATAATTAGTTTTTCAGATTCTTCCCCACCTTAACTTCTCCTCTGAATATCTTTCAATGGTCAATTTCTCTACTAGAGCATGACACCAAGAACTGATTATGATACTTTAGGTGGACTATGAGTGTCACAGAGTACATATAACTAGCCCATCATCGTTACCTGGTTGTAATTGATGCACTTCTGTCAATGGAACCAGAAGTGGTGTTGCTGGCTTATCTGCCATATCAACCAGTTTGCCATAAATTGAGGAGGCAGATAAAGAAAGCCAATGAGCTTTCTTTATATTAATTTTTTGAAAATCATTCTTTCCTCATCCCGTTCTATGATTTTTTTTAAGCTGTAACTTTATGGGATTTAAATGTGGAATTTAAAAAATTTTATATATAACTCAACTTTGATTTGGTCTTTTGATATTTGGTTTTATTTTATTTTGTAAAATACCTTCTTCATTGGGCTTTCCAGTTCCAGCAAACTTTTATATTTTTTGAACATACCATCTTTTCCACATGAAATTTAATGATGAAATGTTGGGTAGGGCAGAAACATGATCATAAATGCTATAAAATACCAGTATAAACTGCTATTTAGAGAGACTGAAATCTATCAATTATTAAGTAACTGATGAATCAATCATTACTCTTTGGTATATTTGTCAGAAAAGAAAAAAGTGCATTTAACTATAGAATTTTCCAGCTCACATATCTGTATTTTATTCACAAGAATATGAGAAACTTTGTCAAAATCTTTTTAAAATTTAGTCTATTTGTGACATTATTCTGAGGTATTATTAAAATATTAAACCAAGAATGTGGTCCAAATCAAAAAAGTTAATTGAAGAGTGGAAGGACTCTACAGAAACATCCAAGTTGTTGAGTAAGAATTGTGGGGATTAGAGTTGCATAATTTTAGCACTGAAACTTTGGAGCTAATATAATGCAATCTCAATATGAGATAGAAAAATAGATTTGGAAAGGTTGGATGACTTGTGTAAGATATTGTACTTAGATCACACTATTGTCTTCTATTTCTCAGCTAAGTGTCTGACTCTGTCTTCTTCATTGATAAGTGCTTCACTGGCCAGTGGTTAAAGGTATAAGAAATAGGTGAATTTCCTACTTGTTAGGCCATCACTTTATCCTGAAGTGATGTTTAATTATGGCACAGGTAAAAAAAGTTTTTCTTCCTTTTTTAGTCTACTTTATACTGAAGTTCTCTAAGGATAAAGAGATAAGACTAGATATCTGATTGCTGGAATTATGCTTTTAAAAATCTTTCTTTAATATCTTCTTGTAATTCGCTAAGACAGTTTTTTACCTATGCACTGCTGATGCATACTGCTGTATTGCAAAAACCAAGTTTGTACATCATTTCAGATAGCATTTAACAGAATTTCGCATCAGAATCAAATGTCTAAAGTGCAGAGATGTGAAATAGAATAGAAGTTGATAGCTTGGACTGAAATCAGGCTAGGGGAAGAAGTTAAGGGTAGAAGTAAATGGAAAAATTTTGAGCAGGCCAAGAAATACCTTGGGGAAGATGATAGAAAATATCACTAGGACACATAGTGTTTTTTTTTATATCTGACACTTTTTAAAGCACTTTACTTCCATTAAGTCATTTGATAATCATGATGATCCTACAAAGTAGGTACTTAGCTATCTCTATTTTATATACATATGAGGTCAATGAGGCAATTAACTTGTCCAAGTGACATGCCTAGTAAGAGGCACAACAGGAATTTGAGCCCAGGAAGTCTGGTTCCAGAGTCCAGGCTCTTTATTTTTGGATTCAGGTGAGTTGAAATATTTTCATCATATCTTACAATTTTATAACCTGTAGGCCTCTTACCCGAGATTGAGTCTTGTCCTCTGATGTGAAAATCAAGACTCAAGTTCTTAAGCTCTCTCATAGCTTTAGGCACTTGACTGAGTTGGGCAAATCATATGTATGTGCATGAGGCTTTGCATTGGAGAAAGCAGGATATTGCATGGAGCTTCCTTTTTGCTGGTGTCTGGTACTAGTTGCAAGTTCAGTTTCCTGATGCAGAAGTGCCAGGGGGCTGGATGCAGTATGATTGCTGTCAGTCATCCCAGACCTGATACTTAGTGATGGTACAGAAGTGGTATTGGTGACAGTTTCTCATCAGCTTTCTGGCATGATTTTATTTTGGCCTTTTATTATTTCTGAACTTTTAGACTCAAGTCTGTTTCTCCAGCCCTCTAAAGAATTCTGTGAACCACTTACTATACAATAAGTTTCTTTTCTTCTTTAGCCAAAGAGGATTCTGTTGCTTGCAGCTAAGAATCCTGACCAACAGAAAAGTTGAATAAGAAAACAATACAAAATCATCTCTTTGAAGGAGAGTAAAGTAAGTTCTAAGAGAATTAAAGGATTAATATACATTTTAAAGCAATAAAAAGAGATATATATATTGATATATTTATCAAATCTCTGATTATGAGATGACTTTTTGGCCCTGGCCGGTTGGATCAGTGGTAGAGTGTCGGCCCTGCATTTGGAATTCCTGGGTTTGATTCCCGGTCAGGACACACAGGAGAAGCGACTATCTGCTTCCCCCTTTCTCTATTGCTCTCTCTCTCTCTCTCTTTCTGTCCCGCAGTCATGGCTTGAATGGATCCAGCAAAGTTAGTCCTGAGTGCTAAGGATGGCTCCATGGCCTCACTGGAGGCGCTAAGATAGCTTAGTTTTCAAGCAACAAAGCAGCAGCCCAGATGGGCAGAGCAGCACCTGGTATGGGGCTTGCTGGGAGGATCCCAGGTCGGAGCACATGCAGGAATCTATCTCTGCCTCCTCCCCCCTCACTTAATACAAAAAGAAAAGAGATGACTTTGTAACTGTTAAATATTTAAATATATTGTGTGAAAAGGTAAAAAATAGACCATAGAGAAAAATTTTATAGCAAATAAAATATTTGGAGAGTTGTGATCTTTACTATATAAGTTTATAATAAACACATGAAGAGCACAAATAGAAATGGAGAGAGATCATAAATATAGAGAAATAATAAAAGCATGAAGAATTGATAAAAGTTTAACCTTAGTAGTTAAACAAATAAAACTTAAAAAAACTAAGTTTTGTCTACCTTTGATTTAGCAAATATAATTGTAATGGTGAATTCAAAGTGAAATGCTGTTTTTAAAATTAAAAAATTTTTATAAAGCTATACAATGCTCTTAGAAAATTGATATGTATCAGAACTTTAACATATTCATAACTTTTAAGCTAGTAATCCAATTTCTTGGAATGGATGTTAAGATGCAATCATAAATAGAGAAAAGCTTTATCCATGGAGAAGTACATCAAGGTTTAGCAAAAATTAAAATTGATCTAAATATTCTAAGTAAGAGAAGGGTTAAATATACTCTAGTACAGGGGTTGGGAACCTATGGCTCGCGAGCCAGATGTGGCTCTTTTGATGGCTGCATCTGGCTCACAGACAAATCTTTAATAAAAAAAATAGTAATGTTAAAAATATAAAACATTCTCATGTATTACAATCCATTCATTTCCTACCACTCATGTTCATGGTTGCGGGTGGCTGGAGCCAATCACAGCTGTCTTCCAGGACAACAGCAAATTTTTGTTGGATAATGCGTAACGTACATGGGTCATTGTGAGGTCAGAAAGTACACTTCCTCCTTTTAATCAAGTAGTCAGCTAGCTAACTGCAGAAATCCTTTTGATGAGAAAGATGGCTAAAAGAAAAAAAGATGAGGAGTATCGTACTTTTCAGCAGGAATGGATGAGGAATTAGCCTTTGTGGAGAGAGCAGGTTCTGCAGTATGTCTAATATGCAATGATAAAATTGCATTGATGAAATGGTCAAATATAAAGTGGCACTTTGACACATGCCATATTACATTTGCATCAAAATATCCAGCAGGGGAAAGCAGGAAGAAAGCATGTCAAGAGCTACTATGCAGAGTGCAAGCTAGTCAGCAGCAATTCTGTGTTTGGATCCAACAAGGTGACAGGAATTCGGTTAGCTTTGCTGGTGCTTTAGCAATTGTGAGAAACAAAGAGCCATTTATAGATGGGGAGTATGCCAAAACATTCATGCTTGATGTTGCCAATGAACTTTTTTGATGACTTTTCGGATAAAGACAAGATAATAAAACAATTAAAAGACATGCTACTGTTGGCAAGAACTGTTTACAATCGTACCATCATGATGGCAAATCAAATTGAGGCAACACAAGTGAAGGACATAAATGCAGCACCATTCTTTTCTCTTGCTTTGGATGAGTCAACAGACATAGCCATTTATTCCAGTTCAGCGTGATTGCAAGGTATGCTGTCGGTGACACACTATGTGAGGAAAGTCTTGCTGTTTTGTCTATGAAAGAGATACAAGAGGGGAGGATTATTGAAGTCTTTCACTGAGTTCACTAAAGAAAAAAATCTACTGATGGATAAACTTATTTCGGTGTGTACTGATGGTGCTCTATGCATGGTGGGGAAAAACAGAGAATTCATAGTGCTTCTTTATGAACATGAAAAGAGACCCATCCTAAGTTTTTACTGCATCCTACATCAGTAGGTGCTTTTTGCTCAGATGTGTGGCGAGCAGCTTGGTGAGGTGATGTTGCTGGTCATTCAGGTGGTCAACTTTATTGTTGCCTGAGCTTTAAATGATTGCCAGTTTAAAACACTGCTGGATGAAGTTGGGAATAATTATCTTGGTCTGCTTCTGCACAGCAATGGCGTTGGTTGTCAAGAGGGAAGGTGCTCAGCCATTTCGCAGCTTGTCTGAGCAAAATTCAGACTTTTCTTGAAATGAAAAATGTCGAGCATCCTGAGCTAGCTAACACTGAGTGGCTCTTGAAGTTATACTATCTCGTGGACATGACTGAATATCTGAACCAGCTCAATATGAAAATGCAAGGTGTTGGAAATACAGTCTTATTCCTTCAACAAGCAGTGTTTGCCTTTGAAAACAAGCTGGATCTCTTCATTGCCGACATTGAAACAGGTCATTTACTACACTTTGAAAAACTGGGAGAGTTTAAAGATGCATGCACAGCAAGTGACCCTGCTAAACATCTTGATATCCAGAAACTAGTGGGCTTCACATCTAATCTCCTTCAGTCATTCAAAGCATGCTTTGAAGAATTTTGTGAGTGCACTCATCTTTTTATGTTCATCCCCCATCCACACGAGTGTGCAGTGGACAGCACTTACCTGAGTTATATCCCCAGTGTCTCCATCAAAGATTTTGAGCTATAAGCTGCTGACCTGAAGGCCTCTGAAATGTTGGTGAATAAGTTCTAGTCACTGAATGAAGATTTGGAAAGTCTTGCACGACAGCAAGCAGAGTTGGTGAGCAAACACAAGTAGGGAGAAATGAAAAAACTTCAACCTGCGGACCAGCTGATTGTCAAAACTTGGAATGCACATCCCGTCACATACCACACACTGCAGAGTCTGAGAATTGCTGTACTGACAATGTTTGGCTCTACGTATGCATGTAAGCAGTCTTTCTCACAGCTAAAGAATGTTAAGACCAACCTATGATCGCGTTTAACAGATGGAAGTCTCAATGCCTGCATGAAGCTTAACCTCAGCACGTATCAACCAGACTACAAAGCCATCAGCAAAACCATGCAGCACCAGAAGTCACATTAATGATAAGAAGTATTTTATTCATCATCAGTTAGCAACAGCATAACAACATTATTAAAAAGAATTCAGAGACTTATTGTACTTTAAAAGGTTTGATCTTACATAATATACACATATTTACTTGTATTTAGTGTTAAACATATTGTATGGCTCTCACGAAATTACATTTTAAAATATGTGGCGTTCATAGCTCTCTCAGCCAAAAGGGTTTCTGACCCCTGCACTGGTACATTCAGTAGACAGTCATTAAAATTGTCTTTATAAATAATTTATAGTTTGCAAAAAGGTTTATTATATAATGGAGTAAAAGTTAAGTCACTAAGTTTTACAATATATGTATCACATATATGTAGTTAAAAATACTCCAACACTATAAAAATAAACATCTGGCTAAATGCATTTACAAAATACCTCTTTGTGAGTTCTAGTTTTTAGTAAGATAATAAAAGATATAAAAATATCCTCAGAATAGCACAGAAAAGGGAGACATCAAATGCTAAAAAAGATACTGGGTCCAAATAGATTTTTTGCTCAAATATATTAAACCTTTAATAAATAGATGTTGTCTGTTATTGAATTGTTCTAATCTAGAAAAATAAAAGAGTTATGGAATCAATGTATGAACTAGGTGTAGCCATAATAATAAAATTGGCAAAGGGAAGTGTATATAAAGGGAATAGCTTACTATAAGCTGAATTGTGTCCTGCCAAATTCATATGTGGAAGCTCTAACCCCCATTGTCAGGATATGACTGTTTTTGGAGATGGGTCTTTAAAGAGATGAATGAGCTCAAATAGGGTGTTAGATTATGCCCTAACCTAATCTGACTAGCATCATAAGAAGAGGAAATTTGGACACACAGACATCAGGGATGCATGTGCACAGGGGAAAGACCATCTGAAGACACAATGAAAAGGTGGCCACCTTTTCATTGCAAGCCTAGGAGAGAGGTCTCAGGAGAAAACAAACCTGCCAATACTACAGTTTTGGATTTCTAGCCTCCAGAACTGGGAGAAAATAAATTTCTATTGTTTAAGCAACTCAATCTGTAATATTTTGTTATGGCAGCCCTAGCAAATTAATATATATATATCTATAAAGAAATATGTATATTTACTTCCTTTACAAAATTTGATGCAAAAATTCCTAGATAAAATATTTTCAAAATTCAGGTTTTACTTAGAGAATAAAACATAAATATTAGTGACTTTCTTAGGTATGCAAGAAATGTTTAAGAGTAAACAATTCATCAATGTAATAAATTAGATTAAAAATAACAGCTTTATTGTGATACAGTACACATACCATAAAATTAGTGGTTTTTTTAGTATATTCATAGATTTTTACAAACATCACCCATTAAAGTTTAGAACATTTCCATCACCCTATAGTAATTTCTCTTTATCTCAACCACCCAATATGACCACTATTCTCTTTTCTGTCTATATGGATTTTCTATTCTGAACATTTCATGCAAATGGAATCTTACAACATATGTACTTTGTGACAGGCTTCTTTAATCAAACATAATATTTCAAGGTTTATGCATATAGTAACATATATTCTTCATTCCTTTTCATAGACAAATTATTTTTCATTTTATGGATATACTACATTTTGTTTATTCATCAGTTAATGGACATTTGGGCTGCTTGCAACATTTTGAGTATTATGAATAATACTGCTATAAAAGTTAATGTATAAGAGTTTATAAGAATATATGTTTTCTTTTTATTTGGGTATATGCCTAAGAGTGAAATTGCTGGGTCTTATGGTAACTTTATCAGCTTGAGGAGTAGCCATAGTATTTTCCAAAGTGGCTGAACCATTTTACATTCCCACAGCAATGTATACAGATTCCAATTTTTCCACATACTTGCCAATATACATTATTGTTTGTTTTATTACAGCCAGTGAGTGGGTGTGAAATTATATTTTATTATGGTTTTGATTTGCAATTCTTTTTTAGTGATATTGCATATATTTTCATGTGCTTATTGGCTCTTTGAATATCTTGCATATCTTCATTGAAGAAATATCCATTTTTTTTTCTTTTAGAGAAAGAGAGAGAGACAAACAGACAAACATGAAGGGAGAGAAATGATGAAAAGTATCAGCTCGTAGTTGTGTTACTTCAGTTTTTCATTGTTTGCTTTTCATATGTGTCTTGACCAGAGAGGCTCAAACCAAGCCAGTGACACCTTGCTCAAGCCAGCAACCTTGGGCTTCAAGCGAGTGACCATGGGATTATATTGATGATCCCACACTCAAGCTGGAGAGCCTGTGCTCAAGCTGGATGAGCCCACATACAAGCTGGCAACCTCGGGGTTTCGAACCTGGGAGCTCAGAATCCTAAGTCAAAGCTCTATCCACTGAATCACCACTGGTCAGGCAGAGAAATATCTAATCAAATTCTTTGTTCATTTTAATTGGGTTGTTTGATCTTATAGTGTTGAGTAATAAGTAGTTTTTTTATTGTGGAATCAATTTTTTAAAGATATTATATGCAAATATTTTATTCCCATTATCCGGGTCATCTTTTTACTTTCTTCATATAACTTTGAAACACAAAAGATATTAATTTTGATGGAGTTTAACTAATCTTTTTATTTTATTTTTTGTGCTTTTGATGTCACATCCAAGAAACCATTTGAGATTGTACATGCTTACCTTCTTTCCAATCTTAAATGGAAAGCATCCAGTCTTCCACTATAAGTATGAGATTAGCTGTTTTGTTTTTTATTGTTGTTTTGGAGGGTTTTTTTTTTTTTGGTAGACTTTCTTTACTAAAATTAGAAAATTTCCTTCTGTTCTTGCTTCTAGCTTCCTGGGAGCTTTTTATCACTTGTGGGTGTTGAATTTTGCCAAATGCTTTCTCTGACTCAATTTTTATGATGTGATTTTTCTTATTGCTTTTTTTTAAACAAGATTTTATTATTAGTTTTAGAGAGAGAGGAGGGAGAAAGAAAAGCAAGGGGAAAGGAGCAGGAAGCATTAACTCAGAGTTGCTTCTCGTATGTACTCTGACCAGGAAGGCCTGGAGTTTCGAACTGGTAACTTCAGCATTCCAGATAGACACTTTATCCACTGCACCACCACAGATCAGGTACTTCTTCCTGACTTATGAATTCCTGAAATAAGACTTCCTTGGTCATGGTGCATTGTTCTTTTATATATTGCTGAATTCCATTTTTCTAACTTTTGTTAAGAAATTTTGCATGTATATATTCATGCAGGATACTGATTTGTAGTCTTCTATGTACTAAATTTGTTTGGTTTTAATATCAGATTACTGCTGGTTTTATAAACTGAGTTGGAAAATGTTCATTCCTCTTTTATTTTCTAGAAGAGATTATGGAGAATTGGTGTTAGATCTTTAAACATTTTCAATTCTCCATTCAAGCAACCATTTCTTTCAGGTTGTTTTTCATTATTAATTAAATTTTCTTAATAATTATAGGCCTATTCACATTACATAGTTGATGAATTGTGGTAGTTTACATTTTTAGAGAAATTGGTTCCTTTCTTTCTTCCTTCTTTTTTGTTTTTGGCTTAACTTAATCTTTTCTGAAAAGTTTCTTTTCTTATATTAAAGTATCATTAACATGTCATATTATATTAGCTTCAGGTGTACAACATAGTTATTTGACACTTATATACATATTAACTGACCACCACATTAAGTCTAGTAACCATCCAATGCCATGCAAAGTTACTATGATATTGATGTTTATAATCCCCACATTATATTACTGTGATTTATTTATTTTCTATCACGGAATTTTCTTAATCCCTTTTACTTTTTTACTTATTCTCTCACTACTCCCTCTATTTAGTTTCTTTATATTAGAATTGAAATTATTTATTAGGTAACATATTCATAGGTTCTGCAGTTTAAGATTAGAATATATTCATATCATTATTCTGTCTCTCACAACAATATCCTCTTTCATTCTTGATGTTAGTAATCTGAGTCTTCCCTCTTTTTTCCTTGGTTTAGACTATATAAACTTTTATCAATTTCATTAACTTTTTCAAAAAACTCAGCAACTTTTATTTTTCTGATTTTCTTTATTTTTTCTAATCTTTATTTCACTGTTTCTGCTCTAAGCTTCATTATTCCTTCTTTATGTTTGCTTTGGGTTTATTCCTCTTCTTTTAATAGTTCTTAAAGTAAGAAATTAGATTATGTGATCCTTATTCATTTTTAATATAGGTATTTCTTTCTGAAGACTTTCTTTTTTTTTTTTTTTTGACAGAGAGAGAGAGTCAGAGAGAGGGACCAATATGGACAGACAGATAGAAAGGGAGAGAGATGAAAAGCATGAATTCTTCATTGCGGCACCTTAGTTGTTTATTGATTGCTTTCTGATATGTACCTTGACTGGGTGGCTCCAGCAGAATGAGTGACCTCTTGCTCAAGCCAGCGACCTTGGGCTTTAAGCCAGTGACCCCTGCGCTCAAGCCAGATGAGCCTGCACTCAAGCCAGCTACCTCAGAGTTTCGAACGTGGGACCTCTTCATCCCAGTCTGATGCTCTATCCACTGCTCCACTGCCTGGTTGGGCTGAAGATTTTTTTCTGTCACTGTTTTAGCTTCATGACATACATTTGGTTAAGTTATTCTTTGGTTTTATCTTCTCAGAGTCTTTTTCTTCTAGCTTTATTTGCAGCTCTTACTTGTTTAGCTGCTTATTACTTGATTTCTCCATTATTTGTGAATTTTCCAAATTTTTGACTTTTATTGACAGTTCATTTCATTTCATTGTGGTCAGAGAACAAACTGTATATGACTTCAATCGTTTTAAATTTCCTGCAGCTTGCCCTGGCTGGTTTGCTCAGTGGTAGAGCATCAGCTCGGCGTTTGGAAGTTCCATGTTCGATTCCCGGCCAGGATACACCGGAGAAGCACCCATCTGCTTCTCCAATCTGCTTCTCCACTCTTCTCTCTCTTTCTATCTCTCTTTACTTTCTATCTCTCTCTACTTTCTATCTCTCTCTTCCCCTACTGCAGCCAAAGCTCCATTGGAGCAAAGTTGGCCCAGGCACTGAGGTTGGCTCCATGGCCTCTACCTCAGGAGCTAGAATGGCTCTGATTGCAGCAGAACAACGCCCCAGAGGGAACAAAGTGTCGTCCCTGGTTGGGAGCAGGCGGCAGTCTGTCTGTCTGCCTCCCCCCTACTTCTCACTTCGGAAAACTACAAAAAAAAATCCTGTTTGATGTCTAGCATATGTTCTCTCCTGTCAATATTCCTTGTATACTTGAGAAAAATGTGTATCATACTGTTCTTGGGTGGTGTATTCTATAAATATCTATTAGTTCTTGATCAGTTACATTGTGTCCAAGTCTTCTATTTCCTTGTGCATCTTCTGCCTAATTGCTTAGCAATTATTATAAATGGGACATTAAATTCTCTAATTCTTACTATTGACTTATCTCTCTCTTCAGTTCTTTCAGACTTTATAAATTATTTATTTTTGGGTTCTGTTGTTAGGTGCATATGTTTATAATTGTTATATCTTTTTGATGAGTTAAAACTTTTATTATTATAAAATGTACTGTTTGTGTCTAGTAAAAATATTATATTAAGATCTTAATTGTCTAATATTAATATAACCACTCTAGCACTCTTTCAGCAAATTGTATTATATATATATTTTTGTCATTTTGCTTTTACTCTATTTGAATATAAAATGTCTTTTGTAGAGAGCCTATAGTGGGGTCATTTAAAAAATATCTTTTGCCAAAATCTATTAATCAGTGTGTTTAATCTATTTTCATATGATAGGATTACTCATACTTTAGGATTTATATTTGCTTTTGCTATTTTTTAATATTTTTCTCCTTTATCACCTTCTATTTCATTAATTTATATATTTGTTGAAGCAACATTGTCATAACCTTCTTCAATTCTTTAGAAATAATTTCCTATAGTTATTTTAATAGTTAATTTTAGGTATGTGTGTGTTTTAATTTTTTTAGTAAATCCAATATCTAATACCCTTCTGGGAAAATTTCTTCTTAAAGTGTTTTTTTTTTTTTTACAAAAGTGCCATACTTTCCCACTTTTGTGTTTTTCTTGAAAATGAGACTCTTTAGATAATAAAATGTAGCATTCTAGAAACAACTCACCCCTTTCCCGACCCTCTCCAGGGTTTGCTCTTGTTGCTTTTTCTTTTCTGGTTGCTGTTTGTTTGTTTAGTGACTTTCTTGGCTTAGTTCTGTTATCTCTTATAGTATGTGACTTTTAAAATCTCTGCTTAGTGAGTTTAGAGGTTAATGACTGGACAGAGATTTCCTTAAAATCTTCTGAACTATTAAGTCTTCTGCCCTTTGTCAAGGATCTCTGTGTGTGCATGTTGGGGTACCTCTTCTCCTTTCTGGTGGTGAATAATTCTGGCTTAACTTTTACTATCTGCTTGCCCAGAGCCTTAAATTTAGCTAAAGGTGAAAGATTGTGGCTTTGATAGTTAATTTTATGTGTCAACTTTGCTAGGCTATGGTACCCAGTTGTATGACACATAAAATCTAGACATATCTTTGAAAGTATTTTTCAGGTGTGACTAGCATTTAAATCAGTAGACTGTGAAGAAAGCAAATTATCCTTCACCATGTGGGTATGTCTCATCCAATCAGTTGAACACATTAAAAGAAAACAGAGATTCTCTGGCAAAGAAGAAGTTTTCCCTCTAAATTGTCTCTGGAGTCAAGGCTACATTATTAATTCTTTTCTGAATTTCCAAACTGCCAGTCTGTCCTACAGATTTTAAACCTGACAACCCTACAATACATGCTATTTGTTCTGTTTTTCTGGGAAATCCTAACTAATGACAATGGCTGTTTTAGGCATTTCCTCGGCAGGAGCCCAACCCTATGTATATATGTAGTCCTCTAGATTCCAGGAATACTTTAGAATCTTTCAAGACCTTTCTATAAGCAGCTTTCTCCAGATCTTCCTTATAGGTTTTTGGCTAGACTTTTCTTTGTCCCAACTGATATTAAAGCTTTAGGCAGCTCTGATATTAAAAAATTGTTGTTGGTTATTTTTAACAAATGTCCTGGGGATGGGAGTATTTATCTTTTATTTTAAAATTTTATTTTACTTTATTGTGTTTACATAGACTCTAGCATCCCCCTGATACATCTTCCCCTCCCTTGTGTTCCCCACTACATTCCCCTTGTCCCCTCCCTGTAACGCTCTCCCCCTTTCCCTCCAGGATTTGCTTTTCCGCTTTCATCCCATCCTATCATCCCCTTTCTCTCTAGCCACTTTCCCTCTGGATC
Source organism: Rhynchonycteris naso (assembly GCA_037038555.1). NCBI lineage: Eukaryota > Metazoa > Chordata > Mammalia > Chiroptera > Emballonuridae > Rhynchonycteris > Rhynchonycteris naso. The sequence continues at coordinate 79,326,322 of CM072997.1, forward strand.
CTTTCATCTCGCCTCTGTCTCTATTCCATTCCTCAGTTCATATTGTTTGTCAGATTCCTCAAATGAATGAGGTCATATGATATTTTTCTTTCTCTGCCTGGTTTATTTCACTTAACATAATAGTTTCTAGGTCCATCCATGTTGTTGAAAAAAGGATTATTTTCTTCTTTTTCATGGTCCCATAATATCTCATTGTGTATATGTATCACTGCTTTTTAATCCACTTATCCACTGATGGACACTTGGGCTGTTTCCTGATCTTAGCTATTGTAAACAATGCTGCCACGAACATGGGGGTGCATTTCTCCTTTTGAATCATTGATGTGATGTTCTTGGGATATATTCCTAAAAGTGGGATGGCTGGGTTAAAAGGCAGTTTGATTTTTAATTTTTTGAGGAATCTCTATACTATTTTCCACAGTGGCTGCACCATTCTGCATTCCCTCCAGCAATGCAGAAGGATTCCTTTTTCTCCACATCCTTGCCAGCACTTATTCTGTGTTGTTTTCTGATGAACACCATTCTTACTGGTGTGAGGTGGTATCTCATTGTGGTTTTAATTTGCATTTCTCTAATGACTGGTGGTGTTGAGCATTTTTTTCATCTGCCTATTGGCCATCTGTATGTCCTCTTCGGAGAAATTTCTATTCATTTCTTTTGCCCATTTTTTGATTGGGTTGTTTGTCTTCCTGGTGTTGAGTTTTATAAGTCTTTTATTAATTTTGGTTATTAACCCCTTATCAGACATATTGTAGAATATGTTCTCCCATTGTGTGGTTTGCCATTTTATTTTGTTCATATTGTCTTTAGCTGTGAAAAAGCTTTTTAGTTTGATATAGTCCCATTTGTTTATCCTGTCCTTTATTTCCCCTGCCAGTGAAGGTAAATCAGCAAATATATTGCTGCAAGTGATGTAGGAGAGCTTATTGCCTATGTATTCCTCTAGGATGCTTATGGTTTCACGACTTACACTTAAGTCTTTTATCCATTTTGAGTTTTTTTGTGAATGGTGTAAGTTGGTGGTCTAGGTTTATTTTTTTGCAGGTAGCTATCTAATTTTCCCAATGCCATTTGTTAAAGAGACTGTCTTTACTCTATTGTGCGCTATTACCACACTTGTCAACTATCAATTGTCCATAAAGGTGCAGATATATTTCTGGGTTCTCTGTTCTGTTCCATTGATCTATATGCCTGTTCTTATGCCAGTACCAGGCTGTTTTGAGTACAATGGCCTTGTAGTATAACTTGACATCAGGAAATGTGATACCACCTAATTTATTCTTCTTTTTCAAGATTGCTGAGGCTATTCATGTTCTTTTTTGGTTCCATATGAATTTTTGGAATATTTTTTCTATATTTTTGAAATATGTCATTGGTATTTTAATAGGAATTGCATTGAATTTATAAATTGCTTTGGGTAATATGGAAATGTAATGATGTTTATTCTTTCTAACCATGAGCACGGTATATGCTTCAACTTGTTTGTATCTTCCTTGATTTCTTTTATCAATGTTTTATAATTTTCCAAGTACAAGTCCTTAATCTCCTTGGTTAAATGTACTCCTAGGTACTTTATTTTTTTGGTTGCAATAGTGAAGGGGATTGTTTCCTTAATTTCTTTTGCTGACAGTTCATTGTTGGTATATAAAAATGCCTCTGACTTCTGAGTATTAATTTTATATCCTGCCACCTTGCTGAATTCATTTATCAGGTCCAGTAGTTTTTTGACTGCAACTTTAGGGTTTTCTATGTACAGTATCATATCATCAGCAAATAATGACAGTTTTACTTCTTCTTTTCCAATTTGGATGCCTTTTATTTTTTCTTCTTGTCTGATTGCTGTGACTAGGCATTCCAGAACTATGTTGAATAAGAGTGGTGACAGGGGGCACCCCTGCCTGGTTCCTGATCTTAAGGGGATTACTTTTAACTTTTGCCCATTGAGTATGATGTTGGCTGTTGGTCTGTAATAGATGGTCTTTATCTTGTTGAGGTATGTTCCCTGTATTCCCACTTTGCTGAGAGTTTAGATCATAAATGGGTGCTGGATTTTATCAAATGGTTTTTCCGCATCTATTGATTTTTGTGGTTTTTGTCCTTTCTTTTGTTTATGTGATGAAGCACATTGATTGATTTGTGAATTTTTTACCAACCTTTTCTCCTCAGAATAAATCCCACTTGATCATGATGTATGATTTTTATCATGTATTGCTGGATCTGGTTTGCTTATATTTTTTGAGTATTTTAGCATCTAAATTCATCAGGCATATTGACCTATAGTTTTCTTTGTGTTGTCTTTGCCTGGTTTTGGAATCAGAATTATGCTCGCCTCATAAAGGAGCTTGGAAGTTTTTCCTCCTATTAAATTTTTTGAAATAGCTTGAGAAGGATAGGAGTTAGTTCATCTTTAAATGTTTGGTAGAATTCACCTGTGAAGTCATCTGGCTCAGGGCTTTTGTTTGTTGAGAGCTTTTTGATAACTGTTTTGATCTCATTTGTTGTATTCGATCTATTTAGGTTTTCTGATTCTTCCAGGTTAATTTTTGGAAGATTATATGTTTCAAGGAATTTGTCCATTTTACCTAGGTTGTCTAATTTTTTGGCATAGAGTTCTTCATAGTATTTTCTTACAATTCTTTGTATTTCTGCTGTGTCAGTTGCTACTTCTCCACTCTCATTTCTAATTTTATTTGTTTGAGCTCTCTCTATTTTTTTCTTGGTGAATCTGGTTAAGGGTTTATTGATCTTGTTTACCTTTTCTAAGAACCAGCTCTTGGTTTCATTAATCCTCTGTATTGTTTTTTTAGCCTCTATGTCATTTTTTTCCACTCTGATCTTTATTATTTTCTTCCTTATACTACCTCTGGGCTTTACTTGCTGTTATTTTTCTAGTTCTTTTAGTTTCAGGGTTGAGTTATTTAGTTGAGCTTTTTCTAGCTTCTTAAGATATGTCTGTAATACTCTGAACTCCCCTCTCAGGACTGCTTTGGTTGTGTCCCACAAATCTTGAGTTGTATGCTCATTTTCATTTGTTTCAAGGAAATTTTTGATTTCTTCATTGATCTCATTATTGATCTGTTTGTTATTTAATAACATGCTATTTAGTTTTCAAGTGTTTGAGTGTTTTTCAGTTTTTCTATTGTTGTTGATTTTTAGTTTCATACCATTGTGATCAGAGGAGATGCTTGATATGGTTTCAATCTTCTTAAATTTGTTGAGACTCGTTTTATGCCCTAATATGTGGTCTATCCTAGAGAATGTACTATGTGCACTTGAAAAGAATGTATGTTCTGATTCTTTAGGAGTGAAAGGTTCTGAAGATATTAAATCCAGTTGATCTAGTGTGTTCTTTAATTCTGCTGTTTCTTGTTTTTTCTTTTCTTGAGAATCTGTCCAGTGATGTTAGTGGGGTATTGAAATCTCCTACTATTATAGTATTGCTTTTGATCTCACCCTTTATGTCTATCAAAGTCTGCTTTATATATTTCAGGGCTCCTATATGAGGTGCATAAATATTTATAATGGTTATCTCTTCCTGTTGCATTGCTCCCTTTATCATTATGTAGTGACCTTTTTTATCTCTTACTATATAGTCTTTGTTTTAAAGTCTATTTTGTCATATACAAGTATTGCTACCCAAAATTTTTTTTAATGTCCATTTGCATGAAATGTTTTTTTTTCCATCCTTTTACTTTCAGTCTATGTGTATGTTTTTTTTTTTTATGTGGGTCTCTTGTAGACAGCATATGTACAAGTCTTATTTTCTTATCCATGCAGCTACCCTATGTCTTTTGATTGGAGCATTTTGTCCATTTACATTGAATGTTATTATTGATATGTAGTTGTTTATTGCCATTTTTTTTTACATCTACCTTTTTCTTTTACTAGATTTTTTTTCACCCTTTTTTCTGTCTACAGCAGGCCTCCTAACATTTCTTGCAGTATTATTTTGGTTGTGATAAATTTCTTGAGTTTCTTTATTGTCTGAGAAGCTTTTTATTTCTCCTTCAATTTTAAATGATATCCTTGCTGGATAAATAAATCTTGGTTGTAGGCTCTTGTTCTGCATTACTTTGAATATTTCTTGCCATTCTCTTCTGGCCTCAAGTGTTTCTGTTGAAAAGTTAAATGTCATCCATATGGGTGTTTCTTTGTAGGTGATTCATTGTTTTTCTCTTGCAGCTTTTAGTATTCTTTCTTTATCTCTTTGTTGTGGTGTTTTGATTATGATGTGTCTTGGTGTAGATCTCTTTGGGTTCTTTTTTAATGGGGTTCTTTTTGCTTCTTGAATGTGTTTGACTCTTTCCTGCATCAAGTTAGGGAAAATTTTCACTGTAATTTCTTCAATCAGGTTCTCTATTCCTTGTTCTTTCTCTTCTCCTTTGCTGTTCTGCTTCTGTGCTTTTGCTTATCTTGTCCTCTAAGATAGTGATTCAATCCTTTACTTCATCTAGCCTGCTTTTAATTCCTTCTAGTGTAGTCTTCATTTCTGATATTGTGTTTGTCATTTCTGTTTGGTCTTCTTTATGATTTCTGTGTCCTTTTTGATGCTTACAATTTCTGTATTTAGGTGTTCATTAAGTTCATCCATTGTAGCTTTGAGATCCTTAAGCATCCTAACAACCATTATTTTATACTCTGCATCTGGTAACTTGATTTTTTCTGTTTCATCCTAATTTTTTTCTGGGGCTTTTTCTTGTTGATTCATATGACTTAAGTGTCTCTGTCTTCCCATTGTTTCTGTGTGTGGCCTGCAGGCTTGTTCCAGTTGTGATCTCCTTACCTAGTAGAGCCGCTTTGAAGTCTTGATTTGTCTTTTTTAAGTTTACTTATCTCAACAGTGGGTTTGTTTACTGATCTAAGCAGGAGGCTTATTTGATACTGTATTCAGAAACGTGGTGAGTGTGAACACTGAAAATCTGAAGGTGGGTTCTGCCAGCTGCTCTCCGGGGGTGGGGTGCGTTCTCAGTTTCAGTAGGGGGAGGTGCATCTCAGATCTCCCTGGAAACTTGAGTTACTGCCCTTCCAACCCACTTCCTGCTTTTGACTGTGTCTTTCATGCTGATTGAAGCTAGATAGCTTTTTGGAGGTGGGTTACCTGGAACCACTTTAGGCTTGTTCTGCATGAAGGGATCAACCCCTCCCCCATTTATGGCCACCTCCGCACTGGATGAGTCAGCTTCTTAGGTCATCCTAGGCATTCTTCTGCCCATCACCATCTATCTTGTTCTCCCCACTTTCCTCGTAGAAGACAAGCCAGTCCACTCAGCCCTCCTCTCCTTCAGGGCCCCAGGGAAGTGGCCGTGAGCAATATTTTCTGCTCTGTTTCATTAAGGCACCCCCGCCACTTCTCACACACAGAACTTAGCTCTTCTCCCCTCTCAAGGTTTTCTGTCTGTCTCCTCCAGTCCCTGGTTTTCTGGGCTGAGTCTTTGGTTCTGAGATTGAGGGCCCCCATCCATCTCTCAGGGTCTCTCTCCTTGTAATGAAAGTTCTTCTGGACTCTCAGCCTCCCCTCATTCCTGGAAGCAGGGAAGCCCCCACCATGTCCCTGCACTTCCTACCAGGATCAGTGTGGATTCTTTTTTGCTCCTTTGTGTTTGGGACCTGTTCTTTTAGCCCAAAGTTGGTGTTTTCATGATGATCGTTTTTAAATTAATTTGTAATCCAGTTTGATGGTGTTAGCTGGAAGTCTGTGCATTTGCCTACTCCACTGCCATCTTGGAATCTCTGGGATTATTTATCTTGATAGCTAGCTTTCAGTAGTGACAATACCCTGTGAATGGGACTTTTTTTTATGGATTATGAAGGAGATAAAATAAGGACAGTGCTCTGAGAATGGGATTTTCTTTCTTTGTGGCAGAGACAGATAGAGAGTCAGAGAAAGGGACAGATAGGGACAAACAGACAGGAAGAGAGGGAGATGAGAAACACCAATTCTACGTTGCGGTTTCTTAGTTGTTCATTGATTGATTTCTCATATGTGCCTTGACCAGAGGGCTACAGCAGACCAAGTGACCCCTTGCTTGAGCCAGTGACATTGGGCTCAAGCTGGTGATCCTTGCTCAAACCAGATGAGCCAGTGCTTAAGCTAGTGCCCTGAGTTCTCCACATCCCAGTCTGATGCTCTATCCACTGTGCCACTGCCTGGTCAGGTAGGATGGGACTTTTTGAGTGGCTTCCTCCATCAAAGGCTTGAAAGGCTTCCAGTTTGCACATCTGTTGTGGTTGTGAGGCTCCCAGTTTTCAAGGTTATAGCAGAGTGGAGACAAGATAGAAAGTAAGTTAGGTTACAGTGTCATAAACCTCGCTATTCTAACCAAGCTCCCTCAGTTTCTCTTGAGGAAATATTTCTTAAATTGTTGTTACTTTTATGTAGAGGAAATATTTACCAAGATTCTCATTCCACCATTCTGGTAGTCCTACTTCCACTCTTCTTTAGATAAGCTTTTATTTTGCACAATTCATGACTGCATCAATGTGAATGTGTGTGCATTTCCTGGAATCACAGGCAGCAAACTTTTAAAGATGCTTCTCTGCTGGATGAGGTACATTATGAGGAGAAAACATGGCATTAAAATTTTACTTTTTTTTTTTCTTTTTTTTTAATTTTAATGGGGTGACACCAATAAATCAAGGTACATATATTTACAACGAAAACATCTCCAGGTTATATTATCATTCAATTATGTTGCATACCCATCACCCAAAGTGACATTGCCCTCTGTCACCTTCTATCTGGTTTCCCCTGTGCCCCTCCCCTCTCCAGGTTATCTTATCATTCAATTATGTTGCATACCCATCACCCAAAGTCAAATTGTCCTCTGTCACCTATCTGGTTTTCTTTGTGCTCCTCCCCTCCCCCCCTCTCCCAACCTCTCCTCTCTCCCCCCACCCCATAACCACCACACTCTTGTCCATGTCTCATAGTCTCACTTTTATGTCCCACCTATGTATGAAATCATGCTGTTCTGTTTTTTTCTGTTTTACTTATTTCACTCCATATAATGTTATCAAGGTCCATCCATTTTGTTGTAAATGTTCCGATGTCATCATTTCTTATGGCTGAGTAGTATTCCATAGTATATATGTACCAAAGCTTTTTAATCCACTCGTCCTCTGACGGACACTTGGGCTGTTTCCAGATCTTCGCTATTGTGAACAATGCTGCTACGAACATGGGGGTACATTTCTTCTTTTCAAACAGTGCTATGGTATTCTTAGGGTATATTCCTAAAGGTGGAATAGCTGGGTCAAAAGGTAGTTCGATTTTTAATTTTTTGAGGAATCTCCATACTGTTTTCCACAGTGGCTGCACCAGTCTGCATTCCCACCAGCAGTGCAGGAGAGTTCCCTTTTCTCCACATCCTCGCCAGCACTTGTTCTATGCTGTTTTGCTGATGAGTGCCATTCTGACTGGTGTGAGGCGATATCTCATTGTGGTTTTAATTTGCATTTCTCTAATGATTAGTGATGTTGAGCATTTTTTCATATGCCTATTGGCCATCTGTATGTCCTCTTATTGGATCATTTAATCCATTTACATTTAAGGTTATTATTGATATGTAGTTGATCATTGCCATTTTATTCTTTAAAGCTGTATTCTTCTTTTGCTATATTCTTTTCCCCCCTTTGAACTGTTCACAACAGGCCCCTTAGCATCTCTTGCAGAATTGGTTTGGTTTTAATGAATTCCTTTAGGCTTCTTTTGTCTGGGAAGCTCTTTATTTCTCCTTCAATTTTAAACGTTAGCCTTGCTGAATAGAGTAGTCTTGGTTGTAGGTTCTTGATCTGCATTACTTTGAATATATCTTGCCATTCCCTTCTGGCCTCAAGTGTTTCTGTTGAGAAGTCAGATGTCATCCTGATGGGGGCTCCTTTGTAGGTGATAGCCTTTTTTTCTCTAGCAGCTTTTAAAATTTTCTCTTTATCCCTTAGCTTTAGCTTTAGTATTTTAACTATGATGGGTCTTGGTGTAGATTTCTTTGGGTTTTTCTTTAATGGAGTTCTGTGTGCTTCTTGAATGTGTGAAATGTTTTCCAGCCTTAATTTAGGAAAGTTTTCTGCTATGATTTGATTGAACAAAGTTCCTATTTCTTGTTCTCTCTCTTCTTCAGGAACCTCTATGCTGTCGATGTTATTTCTCTTCATGTTGTCACAGAGCTCCCTTAGAGTTTCCTCAGATTTTTTGAGTCTCTCTTCTTTTATCTGCTCTGCTTCTGTGCTTTTGTTTATTGTGTCCTCTAACTCGCTGATTCGATCCTCAGCGTCATCCATCCTGCTTATAATTCCTTCCATTGTGGTCTTCAGTTCTGATACTGTATTTGTCAGTTCTGTCTGATTCTTTTTTATTATTTCAATTTCCTTTTTTATACTTGTTATCTCTTTATTTAAATGTTCGTAATGACTATCCATTGTTGCTCTAATCTCTTTGAACATCCTATCATTATTTTAAATTCTGCATCTGGTAATTTGGTTATATCTGGTTCATTCAGATCCTTCTCTGGGAATTTCTCTGATTCATTTGGGTTGTATTCCTCTGCCTGCCCATTTTGTCTGTGTCCAATGGGTGTTGCCTTTGTGTTCTCTAGGTGTGGTCTGTCTGCAGGCCCGCCACCCCCTCTGCTACTGCCTAGGGCGGTTGGGTATGGACGTTGCCAGCGCCAGCCCACTGTGGCTGTTGCTGTGATTTCCGCCTCTCCTCTGCAGGAGGGGCTGTGTTCTGGTGCCCGGCTCTACAAGCCTCAGCCTGCCTGGGCCTTCGCCTCGCCCCCACAGGTGAGGTTGCGCACTGCACTCAAGCCACAAGCCTCAGCACCAAGGGTAGAGGTGAGCACCTTTGCTCAGCTGCGGACCCAGTCTGTTCCCTGGCTTCCGCCCAGCCCCCGCAGTCAGAGCCTGCTCGCCAGTTTCTCGGGTGGGACGGGGCTGCTGACGTGCACTCAGCTGTGAGCCTCTGCCTTTCCGGAGCTTTAGCCCCGAGCCTGCGGTAAGAGCCAATTCACACAGGCAAGATGACAAACCGGGGTTTCTCAGGTGGGCAGGGCTGCTAGCGTGCACAGGGTCGCAGAAGAAGTCAGGGCCGGCTTGCACAGGGTCGCAGAGCTGCTCTGCCCGTTCCTGGCCTACCGCTTTTCCCCCACAAGTGGGGCTGCAGGAGGGCCCGCAGCTGCCGAACCACTTTGACACCAGCTGGGCCTCTGCCCCCGCCGACAGAACCGCGTTTCAGCGTCCCGCCACCACTGTCCCTCCAGCCAGCCCTCAGCAGTGTGGGTAGGGGCACTGCAGCTCAGACCTTAACACTCCATACTGTAGTCCTGGAAGCTCCCTCCATCTAAGCAGCTCTGCTCTAAGTGCCGAGGGAGAGCTTGTTTGGCTGGTGTCTTGTCTCCCTTTGCTTGTATTGATAGTTTCAGGGGAAATATTCGTTTTTTATTAGGGAAGTGACTCAGCTCAGGGGTTAGGGTGGCTGTCCCTCAGAGTATTTCTCCCTGTGCCTTCCAGTCCACACTCTCTTTCCGCTGCTCTGGTCCTCTCCTCTGTCCCCGTTCCCCGGAGCCCCGGGTGAGTGGTTGTGAGAGAGGTTTTCTGCGCTGTCCCTTTAAGAAGAATCTCGGGTCTGAGAAAACTGTCTCTCACAAACAGTATCCTCACTTGTTTCACAGCTCAATACTGTCCAAACGCCTCTTCTAGGCTCTGGGGCTGCAGGCTGGGGCTTTGTTCCTGGGACCCAGGTCCCTCCCTCTCCGCCAAACTCTCCTCCCGCCACGCGGGTCTCTCCGCGTTTTCGCTTTTCCTACCAGTCTCAATGTGGCTTCTTCAGTGTTCCTTGGTTGAAGAGTCCACTTAGCTTAGTTCAAAGTTGGTTTATCCAGATGATGGTTCTTAAAATTAAGTTATAATCCACTTTGGTTCTGGGAGTTGGAAGTTGGTACGTCTGCCTACTCCATCGCCATCTTGCCGTCCCCAAAATTTTACTTTTTATTAATGTATTTCTTTCTGTGCTCTTTGATATTTCACTTTTTAAAATATATTAAAAAGGTAAAGAGAAACACAACAAAACAAAAAGAAAAGCACTCTGGGTTAATTCACCAAAATTCACTAGTGTTTTTTAAAATTATTTTTGAAAATAAAAAAGACAGAAAATTTGACATGAGATCCAATCTTCTAACTAGGTACTGAGAACAATAGAATGGAAAGGAACTAGTTGATATTACTTGGGTACCTATTATTTGCCTAACAATATAAAAATCATTTATCTTCATGTCAAGTATATTATAATGAAAGGTATGTAGTTTACATAAGTCTAATAAAGTATTTGTTTAGAGTTTCTGGTACTTTTAAAGGGCATAAAACATTTGGCATATTTTTGTAATTTTAAGATTTGAGATTATTTTATAATAATTTTTTTCTTCTTTTCCAAGTGAGAGAAGGGGAGATAGTCCGACTCCCACATGTGCCCTGACTAGGATCCACCTGGCAACCCCCGTCTGGGGCTATGCTTGCAACTGAGCTATTTTTAGCACCTGAGGTGAAGGCTCAATGGAGCCATCGTCAGTGCTGGGTGTCAACTTGTTCGAGCCAATTAAGCCATGGTGGTGGAAAGAGAGAGAAAGACAGAGAGACAGAGAGAAAGGGGAGGGTGAGGGTGTGGAGCTAGTGGCCACCACCCTCGTGACCATGCACATGGAGGTTCTCACTGGATTTAGACAGACATAAAAAAAACAGTAGAGCCAAAAAATGGTGGGCCATTCCTTTATTAAAGTCTTGTACTGGCCGATGAGCAAACACACAGAGAAAACCCTTCCCTCCAGTTCCACAACCAGGATAATCTTCTCTGGTTCCTCCTAGAATCAAGGCCCCACCAGTCTCAGCAAAGCATGCAAAATCCCCTAAGCTCTGTTTTCCCATCTACACACCTTCTCACTTCTCTGCCAACATGGCTTCTTCCTCAGCACCCTGCATTCTTTTTGCTCTTAACCTGCAAATATGGCTTCTTTCTGCCTCTTCTCCTTCTTCCCTCTGCTCTTTAAAACTTCCTGACACTAAAACCTTTCCTCCATCAAACATTAGCAAAACAATAGCCCTTCCCAAGCAGGGAGAAAATTTGCAATTTCACAGACCACATATACCTGGTACTGCCCAGCCCCCACTGCAAACTATAAGCGAGCAAATATATAAATCTTATTTTACAAACTTATTTGACCAACAGAGGGGTAGAGAAGTAGATGGTTGCTTCTCCTGTGTGCCCTGACTGAGAATCAAACCTGGATTGGGGTGATGGTCTACTACTGAGTAAACTGACCTGGGCTATATTATAATAATTAAATGATATTTGCTTAAATCTTCAAAAGAGAGGAATTAAACTATTACTTCGTGAATAAGAAAAGCCTAAGGAAAGTTGAACCCTTCTAACATTGACTTCTAAAGTCAACTATTTGTTATTATGAATTAGATAAATAATAAAACATAAGATAAAAAACGTTAGCCTGTAAATTGGGCATAGTCCATTCAGGCAAGGTAAAGGAGACTTTAATAATTAAAAATATTAGCTAAATTTGATGACGTTTTAATAATTTGGAGAAGCAATCTCTTTTTACTTGAATTAGTGTTCTTCAAAGCACTCAATTATCTAATTACAGCTGTTCTTGGTTTTACTTTGAATTTTAAAATAAAGAAAAAGAAATGTGTTATTTTTATATTTAACAATTATTTGTGGTACTTTATACAGTGTTTTCTATGAGAAAATTAAAAAGTGTTGGAGTTAGTTCAAACTAAGTATTGGCTTGCTCCATTATTAGCTGTACAACATGGGAAAACATTTACTTTACTCTTTTGAACTAAATTTGTAAAATGACTGTAATAATATCTCATATTATTGGTGTGAGGATTATATAAAATATAATTTTTAATATTTAACAGATTGGAGTGAATCAATAGATGTTTTATTCTTAGAAGAAATTATTAAAAATATTATGAATATAATAATATAAATTAGCTTAATGAAAGTCAAGTATACTTAAAGTGTCTAATATCTAACTTAATGTTTTAAAATGTTTGATACAAGTGATGAAAAACCTGTTTTTGTGGTTCCTTTGGATGATACTATTACTGCACCTTGACTCTCAATTTTGCTCACAAATGGAAAGATAAATAGCACGTTAAATTCTGAGCAAAAGGAAAAGCAGTTTTCACATATATTATGATTTAAAATTATTTTTATTTGCCACAGTTTTATATTTATTTTAATGTCTCATTGGAGCTAATATTAAAATGAGTCTGCTTTTATTCATACACATAAGTAGGCAGAAAGATACAAATATCATGAAATGGACTGAATATCTTGGAGAAGCATAATGAAAAAAACCCTGTGAATAATCCATATTATTAAAATCAATTATGTAGGTAAATAAAATTAAAATACTTTTTTTTGATTTATATCCATAAAGTTTTATTGGTCAGAATTAGTCATGAACATACATCCCTGAAAGAATCTTAATAAGCAAATTTTTATATTGTATGAATACTGAGAGAAAAGTTTACAAAATTGTTTGGCACATAAAAAAAAAGATTGGTTTTGTGTTCTATCAATGTCTGTTAGTATTGTTGGTTTTCAGAGTTGTCCAACTCTTCTAATTCCTTGTGGCTCTTCTATCTATGTATTCCATTAATTATTGTAAATAGGGAATTAAAGTTTCTAATTTTTATTGTTGAATTGTCTATTTCAATAGAAATTCTTCAATTCTTTCAGACTTACGTTGGAATATATCATGTCATAGAGTTGAGTTTATGAGAAGAGTGTCATAGATTTGAGAGAGGAAATGCTTTAAGTCCTATTATGTTCCTCATCTTTTATAAAAATAAATTATATAAGATGAGACTTATCACCTATTAGTATTCTTACCAACTACAGCCTTTCCTTTGGTCACTGTTATTATCTTCATTTTTTGAATGCACTACCTAGAATATTTTTATTTCTGTTGCCTAATACCTCTGTTTAATAACAGCTAAATTCCTTAATATAACATGCAAAACCTTGGGTGCTGTGGTTCTGTATTTATGTATTGTCATAGCTCAGGCTGCCATAACAAAATACCACAGGTTGGTGGCTTATATAACAAATTTATTTTTTTCCCAGTTTTGCACACTTGGAAGTCCAAGATTAAGAGGCTTTTAGAGTTGACTTCTGGTGAGACCTCTCTTTCTGGCTTGCAGACAGCTTCCTCACATGGCTTTTCCTCTATGTGCTCACAAAGAAAGAGATATCTCTAATGCCACATCCTCTTTTAAAGACATGAGCCCTGTTGGATTAGGATTCTACCCCTTTGACCCAATTTAACCTTAACTATCTTTTTATGGGACTTGTTTCTAATATCATTATTTTGGGGGTCAAAATAAGATTGCTAGGGGGCACAATTAAGTCTGTAACATGCACTATTTAGGATTAAGCTCAGCTTAAAGGGACCAAAATACCTAAATAACAATGGCTTTGAAAAGATAGAAATTTATTTCTCTGTTATGTGAATGTAGGCAGTTGTGAGATGATATGGCTCTTCATAGTGTCAGGGATCCAGGCTCCTTCTATTTTGTTGCTTCTCTAACATCAAGAAAAGTTTGTTTATTCCATTTAAAGACATTTCTGGAAGTTGTTCATATCACTTCCATTAATGAGATACGGATACGTGGCTACACCTAATTTCAAAGAAGTCTGGTATATGCATTCTCTATGTGAGATGTATCTTCTATTACTGTGGAAAATAGTGATAATACATATTGTAGGATGAGTATCAGCCCACAGTATTTGCTAGCTTTTTGTTTTCCTGCCTTTATTATTATTTATTTTTTTGTATTTTTTTCGAAGCTAGAAGCAAGGAGGCAGTCAGACAGACTCCCACATGTGCCTGACTGGGATCCACCCAGCATGTCCACCAGGCTCTGCCCGTCTGGGGTGTTGCTCCACTGTGTCCGGTTCCATTCTAGTGCCTGAGGCAGAGGCCATGGTGCCATACTCAGCTTCTGGGCCAATTTTGCTCCAATAGTGCCTTTGCTGTGGGAGGGGAAGAGAGAGATAGAGAGGAAGAAGAGGGGGAAGGGTGGTATATAGTAGCTGTGGTCACTATCACAACCTCCTGGCTTTTGCAGGTTCACATTTAATTCGGGCAGATGATAATAAAACTGTGGAGCCAAGAACTGGTGGGCCATTACCTTTATTCCTAGCTCACATTTTGCAAGCAAGTAAACACCAACACAATGGGCTCCAAAACCCACTCATTCACTGCTCACAAAGCTACTGACATTCGAGTTTTCCTCCAATCAAAGGCCCCACTGGTCTTATGCCCTGTGGTTCCCCATCTCCCTTTTCCTCTCTGCACAAACTGGCTTCTCCTTCAAACCTGGCCATCTTGACTGCCTCCTCTCCTCCAATCACATGGACTCTCTCCCTTGGAACAACGTGGTCTCTCTCCCCTTCAAAATGGCCTCTTAGCTTTTCCTTTTAAAACCATTCAGGCATCATCACGTGAGAAGGGCCATTTTTAACAATAAGAGTGAGAAAACACAGAAAATATAGGTTTTACAACTCATTTGCCCAACAAATAGAGAAGCAAATGGTGCTATTCCTGTGTGCCCTGACTGGGGATCGAACCGGGGACTTCCACATGCCAGGCCGATGCTCTACTGCTGAGCCAACTGGCCAGGGCCTTGCCTTTTTTCTTTTTTTTTAATACAAGTTCCCTAAGCTTTAGCTTACCGAGACTGCTTTTCACTTACTACATCTTTGTGTTTTCCCGTCTTAATCTTTGATTGCTATTGTTTATTTCTGGAATGTATCTTCTGTTGAAAGTGGATTGACAGAATTGGGTCATAAATCTTTCTGAAGAGAGAGAAAATATTTTGTCTTTCTGTAGAAACTGGCTACAATTTACTAAAAAAACTTTTTCTCTGAATAATCATCATTTACTTAGAGCTGTTGAGGAAGGAGAGGCAGGCTCCCTCTTCCCTGAGAAGAAAAAAATGAAAAGAATATACGGGATAGGAGCCAGCTGGGGTAACCAAGTCAGCCAGTGATAAATGATCTATATCCCATAGTTACAATACAAAACAAGAACAGTAAGATCTGTGTGTAAGTATAGCCAGTGATCTGGAAAACCCTTCCCTTGTTTACCCCACTGAAACTCTCCCTCCCCTCTCCGTGAGTTCTAGGAAACCTTAAACAAAGAAATCACATGTCCATTGCTTAGATACTGTGAAGGTATATAACCTGTAAGAGAATTAACTTCAGAGAGCCCGTGTTTTGGAGCTACAATCCCCACGTGCTCTGCTGGCTTAATAAATTCTCCCTCCTTTAATATTTGAGTTATCTGAGTGCCTATCCTCTGTCGGGTCGCTTCTTGCAACATTGTAGTGACTGACAAAGTTATTTCCTAGAATGTAAAAATGTCAGAATTACTATTGTTCTGGTGAGGGATTTATATGCAGTGAAAATTTGAGGACAAAAGTAATTTTAAAGTAAAAAGAACTTTATTTAAAAAGAATGTTTTATGATTTGTTTATAATTCTCCAAAGCAATTTATATCAATTTCTGTAGTTTGTTTTGGTGTATATATTGCCTAGATTGCACTACAGAAATGTTCTTATTCTGTTTCTAGTAAATGGCTATATTTTTATTGTTCCTTAATTTTTAACTTTTATAGTTAATATTAGTTGCTTTGTCCATCATCATTATTGACAGATAAAATGGCCATCATCTTTCTTTTCTACTTTTTTGTTTAAATTAATTTTAATGGGGTGACATTAATAAATCAGGGTACATATATTCAAAGAAAACATCTCCAAGTTATCTTATCATTCAATTATGTTGCATACCCATCACCCAAAGTTAAATTGTCCTCTGTACCTTCTATCTGGTTTTCTTTGTGCCCCTTCCATCACCCCTCTCCCATCCTCTCCTCCCTCCCCCCACCCCATAACCACCACACTCTTGTCCATGTCTCATAGTCTCACTTTTTATGTCCCACCTATGTATGAAATCATGCTGTTAGCAGTTTTTTTTTCTGTTTTACTTATTTCACTCCGTATAATGTTATCAAGGTCCATCCACTTTGTTGTAAATGATCCGATGTCATTTCTTATGGCTGAGTAGTATTCCACAGTATATATGTTCCAAAGCTTTTTAATCCACTCGTCCTCTGACAGACACTTGGGCTGCTTCCAGATCTTCGCAACTGTGAACAATGCTGCCACGAACACGGGGGAGGGGAGGCGCATTTCTTCTTTTCGAACAGTGCTATGGTGTTCTTAGGGTATATTTCTAAAAGTGGGATAGCTGGATCAAAAGGCAGTTCAATTTTTAATTGTTTGAGGAATCTCCATACTGTTTTCCACAGTGGCTGCACCAGTCTGCATTCCCACCACAGGGCAGAAGGGTTCCCTTTTCTTCACATCCTCGCCAGCACTTATTCTGTGTTGTTCTGCTGATGAGTGCCATTCTGACTGGTGTGAGGTGATATCTCATTGTGGTTTTAATTTGCATTTCTCTAATGATTAGTGATGTTGAGCATTTTTTCATATGCCTATTGGCCATCTGTATGTCATCTTTGGAGAAATTTCTATTCATTTCTTTTGCCCATTTTTTGATTGGATTGTTTGTCTTTCTGGTGTTGAGTTTTATAAGTTCTTTATAAATTTTGGTTATTAACCCCTTATCAGACGTATTGTCGAATATGTTCTCCCTTTGTGTAGTTTGTCTTTTTATTTTGTTCTTATTGTCTTTACCTGTGCAAAAACTTTTTAGTTTGATATAGTCCTATTTGTTTTTCTTGCCTTTTATTTCATTTGCCCAGAGAGATAAATCGGCAAATATATTACTGCAACAGATGTCAGAGAGCTTGCTGCTTATGTTTTCTTCTAAGATGCTTATGGTTTCATGGCTTACATTTAAATCTTTTATCGATTTTGAGTTTGTTTTTGTGAATGGTGTAAGTTGATGGTCTAGTTTCTTTTTTTTTGCAGGTAGATGTCCAATTTTCTCAACACCATTTGTTAAAGAGGCTGTCTTTACTCCATTGTATGCTCTTTCCTCCTTTGTCAAATACCAGTTGTCCATAAAGGTGTGGGTTTATTTCTGGGTTCTCTGTTCTGTTCCATTGATCTATGTGCCTGTTCTTATGCCAGTACCAGGCTGTCTTGAGTACAATGGTCTTGTAGTATACCTTGATATCTGGAAGAGTGATACCTCCTGCTTTATTTTTTTTTTTTAAGATTGCTGAGGCTATTCGTGTTCTTTTTTGGTTCCATATAAATTTTTGGGATATGTGTTCTATATCTTTGAACTATGATATTGGTATTTTAATTAGTATTGCATTGAATTTATAAATTGCTTTGGGTAATATAGACATTTTAATGATGTTTATTCTTCCTAACCATAAGCACACTATATGCTTCCACTTGTTTGTATCTTCCTTGATTTCTTTTATCAATGTTTTATAATTTTCTGAGTACAAGTCCTTAACCTCCTTGGTTAAATTTACTCCTAGGTACTTTATTTTTTTTTGTGGCAATAGTGAAGCGGATTGTTTCCTTAATTTCTTTTGCTGACAGTTCATTGTTGGTATATAAAAATGCCTCTGATTTCTGAGTATTAATTTTATATCCTGCCACCTTGCTGAATTCATTTATCAGGTCCAGTTCCAATTTGGATGCCTTTTATTTCTTCTTGTCTGATTGCTGTAGCTAGGACTTCCAGAACTATGTTGAATAAAAGTGATGAAAGGGGGCAACCCTGCCTGGTTCCTGATCTTAAGGGGATTGCTTTTAATTTTTGCCCATTTAGTATGATGTTTGCTGTTGGTTTGTCATAGATGGCCTTTATCATGTTAAGGAATGTTCCCTGTATTCCCACTTTACTGAGAGTTTTGATCATGAATGGGTGCTGAATTTTATCAAATGCTTTTCTGCATCTATTGAAATTATCATGTGATTTTTGTCCTTCCTTTTGTTTATGTAATGAATCATATTGATTGATTTACAAATATTGCACCAGCCTCGCCTCTCCAGAATAAATCCCACTTGATCATGGTGTATAATTTCTTTCATATATTGCTGGATCTGGTTGGCTAATATTTTGTTGAGAATTTTAGCATCTAAATTCATCAGGGATATTGGCCTATAATTTTCTTTCTCTGTGTTGTCTTTGCCCGGTTTTGGGATCAGAATTATGCTCGCCTCACAAAAGGAGTTTGGAAGTCTTCCTTTCTCTTGAATTTTTTGAAATAGCTTGAGGAGGATAGGAGTTAGTTCTTCTTTGAATTTTTGGTAAAATTCACTTGTGAAGCCATCAGGCCCAGGACTTTTCTTTTTTGGGAGTTTTTTGATAACTGTTTCGATCTCATTTGTTGTAATTGGTCTGTTTAGGTGTTCTAATTCTTCCATATTGATTTTTGGAAGATCACATGATTCAAGAAATTTGTCCATTTCACTTAGGTTGTCTAATTTTTTGGCATAGAGTTCTTCATAGTGTTTTCTGACAATACTTTGTATTTCTGTTTGTCAGTTGTTATTTCTTCACTCTCATTTCTAATTTTATTTATTTGAGTCCTCTCTCTTTTTATCTTGGTGAGTCTATTTAAAGGTTCATCAATCTTGTTTATCTTTTCAAAGAACCAGCTGCTGGTTTCATTGATCCTCTTTATTGTTTCCTTAGCCTGTATGTCATTTATTTCTGCTCTGATCTTTATTATTTTCTTCCTTCTACTAGTCTTGGACTTTATTTGCTGTTGTTTTTCTAGTTCTTTAAGATGCAGCATCAAGTTGCTTATTAGGGCTTTTTCTAGCTTCTTAAGGTATGCCTATACTGCTATGAACTTCCCTCTCAGTACTGCTTTTGTTGTGTCCATAAATTTTGAGTTGATGTATGCTCATTTTCATTCGTTTCTAGAAACTATTTTGTTTCTTCTTTGATCTCAGTTTTAATCCATTCATTATTTAATATCATGCTATTTAGTTTCCAAGTGTTTGAGTATTTTTTAGTTTTTCTTTTGTAGTTAATTTCTAGTTTCATGAAATTGTGATCAGAGAAAATGCTTGATATGATTTCAATCTTCTTAAATTTATTGAAACCATTTTTGTGTCCTAACATGTGGTCTATCCTAGAAAATGTACATTGAACGCTTGAGAAGAATGTATATTCTACTGCTTTAGAGTGAAAAGTTCTGAAGATATCTTTTAAATCGAGTTGATCTAGTGTCTCCTTTAAGTCTGCTGTGTCTTTATTAATTTTCTTTCTTGAGGATCTATCCAGTGTTGTTAGTGGGGTATTAAAATCATCTACTATTATAGTATTGCTGTTAATCTCGCCCTTTATATCCATCAGAGTCTGCTTTATATATGTCGGAGCTCCTATATTTGGTGGGTAGATATTTATAATAGTTATATCTTTCTGTTGAATTTTTCCCTTTATCATTATGTAGTGTCCTTCTTTATCTCTTAGTACAGCCTTTGTTTTAAAGTCCACTTTGTCAGATATAAATATTGCTACCCCGACTTTTTTTTCATTTCCATTTGCATGAAATATTTTTTTTCATCCTTTTACCTTCAGTCTATGTGCATCTTTTGTTTTAAGGTGTGTCTCTTGTAGACAGCATATGTATGGTTTCTGTTTCTTTATCCACACAGCTACCTTATGTCTTTTGATTGGATCATTTAATGCATTTACATTTAAGGTTATTATTGATATGTAGTTGTTTATTGCCATTTTATTCTTTAAAGCTGTATTCTTCTTTTGCTATATTCATTTCCCCCTTTGAATTGTTCACAACAGGGCCCTTACTATCTCTTGCTAATTGGTTTGGTTTTAATGAATTCCTTGAGGCTTTTATTTTGTCTGGGAAGCTCTTTATTTCTCCTTTAATTTTAAACGTTAACCTTGCTGGATAGAGTAATCTTGGTTGTAGGTTCTTGTTCTGCATTACTTTGAATATATCTTGCCATTCCCTTCTAGACTCAAGTGTTTCTGTTGAGAAGTTGGATGTCATCCTTATGGGGTCTCCTTTGTAGGTGATAGCCTTTTTTTCTCTAGCAGCTTTTAAAATTTTCTCTTTATCGCTTATCTTTGGTATTTTAACTATGATGTGTCTTGGTATAGATTTCTTTGGGTTTCTCTTTAATGGAGTTTTCTGTTCTTCTTTAATGTGTGAACTGTTTTCCAGCCTTAATTTAGGGAAGTTTTCTGCTATGATTTGATTGAACAAAGTTTCTATCCCTTGTCCTCTCTCCTCTTTTTCTGGATTTCCTATGATGTGAATGTTATTTCTCTTCATGTTGTTACAGAGCTCCCTCAGAGTTTCTTCACATTTTTTGAGTCTCTTTTCTTTTTTCTGCTCTGCTTCTGTACCTTTGTTTATTGTGTCCTCCAACTAGGTGATTCGATTCTCAGAGTCATCCATCCTGCTTTTAATTCCTTCCATTGTGTTCTTCAGTTCTGATACTGTATTTGTCATTTCTGTCTGATTCTTTTTAATTATTTCAATTTCCTTTTTAATAATTGTTATGTCTTTATTTAGGTGTTTGTAGTGACTATCCATTGTTGCTCTAATTTCTTTGAACATCCTAACTATCATTACTGTAAATTCTGCATCTGGTAATTTATTTATATCTGGTTCATTCAGGTCCTTCTCTGGGGATTTCTCTTGAGTCATTTGGGTTGCATTTCTCTGCCTTCCCATTTTGTCTGTGTATACGAAGGTTGTGGCCACTGGAGACCAATGGGTGTTGCCTTTATGTTCTTAGGTGTGGTCTGTTTGCAGGCCCGCCACCCCCTCTGCCGCTGCCTAGGGCTGTTGGGTATAGGTATTTCCATCGCCAGCCCACTGTGGCTATTGCTGTGATTTCCGCCTCTCCGCCTTGGGAGGGGCTGTGTTCTGGTGCCCGGCTCTACAATGCTCAGCCTGCCTGGGCCTTTGCCTCGCCCCCACAGGTTGGGTTGTGCCCTGAACTCAAGCCACAAACCTCAGCACCAAGGGTAGAGGTGAGCACCATTGCTTAGCTGTGGTCCAAGCCTGTTCCCAGACTTCCGTCCTGCCCCCGCAGTCAAAGCCCAGTCTCCACAGTTTCTCGGGTTGGATGGGGCTGCTAACATACACTCAGCTGTTAGCCTCTGCTCATCCAAAGCCCCCGAGGCCAGGGCCTGCCTGCGCAGGATTGTGAACCAAGGTTTATTGGGCCAGGCGGGGCTTCTGTCATGCGCTCAGCTGCAAGCCTCCGCTCATCTGGGGCTCTAGCCCTGCCCCCCCATTGAGAGCCAACTGATGCACACAAGATGGCAAACCAGGTTTCTCAGACCAGTGGGGCTGCTGGCGTGTGCTTAGCTGCGAGCCTCTACCTGTCCTTGATCCTAGCCCCGCCCCCACAGTCAGGGCCAGCTTGTGCAGGGTCCAGGGTCGCAGAGCAGATCTCTCCCCATTCCTGGCTTCCCGCTTTTCCCCTGCAGCTGCCGGACTGCTTTTGTGCGTTCCCACCACCCCTGCTGGGCTAGACCGAGCTCACATCGGCTGGGCCTCCGCCCCTGCCAACAGAACCGCCTTTCAGCGTCCTGCCATCACCATCCCTCCAGCCAGCCCTCAGCAGTGTGGGTGGGTGCACTGCAGCTCAGACCCTAACACTCCATACTGTAGTCCTGGAAGCTCCCTCCGTCTAAGCAGCTCTGCTCTAAGTGCCGTGGGAGAGCTTGTTTGGCTGGTATCCTGTCTCCCTTTGCTGGTATTGCTAGTTCCAGGGGAAATATTCATTTTTGATTAGGGAAGTGACTTAGCCCAGGGGTTAGGGTGGCTGTCCCTCAGAGTGTTTCTCCCTGTGCCTTCCAGTTTACACTTTCTTCCTGTTGCTCTGGTCCTCTCCTCTGTCCCTGTTTCCCGGAGCCCCGGGTGAATGGTTGTGAGAGAGGTTTTCTGCACTGTCCCTTTAAGAAGATCCTGGGTCTGAGAAAACTGTCTCTTTCTCACAAACAGTATCCTTCCTTGTTTCACAGCTCAATACTGTCCAAACACCTCTTCTAGGCTCTGGGACTGCAGGCTGGGACTTTGTTCCTGGGAACCAGGTCCCTTCCTCTTTGTCAAACTCTCCTCCTGCCACGTGGGTCTCTCCGGGCTGCCATTCACTCTGGAGAGCTGGGCAGCCCTTTTTGCATTTTCGCTATTCCTACCAGTCTCAATGTGGCTTCTTCTGTGTTCCTTGGTTGAAGAGTCCACTTAGTTTAGTTCATAGTTGGTTTATGCAGATGATGGTTCTAAATTAAGTTTTAATCCACTTTGGTTCTGGGAGTTGGAAGTTGGTACGTCCACCTACTCCACCGCCATGGCCACCATCTTTCTTAAGAACAATGTGAGCCTGAAAAAGAAAGAACTTGCCAACTCAGTAATCCAGCTCAGACCTTCCTTGTAGCTGGATGCTGATAAGGTAGGACTGCATTAAGGTGCAGACAACTTTGATAAACTGTGGTGCCAATCCCAACCACAAACAGAAGAAATTATCTTGCAGCTGTCTTTGCCCAACGCCCTTTAATGAATTCATTTCACCCCTGCCCCATCCCTCCCTCAGGGCTAGCACCCTTTGCTAATCTCAACCTGCTTATACCCAGGAGGTTTTTTTTTTATTGATTTTAATTTATTGTGTTTACATAGATTTTAGTGTTGCCCCAAATGCATCCCCTCTCCCCCGTATTCCCCACAACACCTCCCTTGCTCCCTTTGCATAGCACTCTCCTCCCTTCCCTTTAGTTTTATCTCATATCATCCCTTTTCCCTCTGGTCTCTTTGATCTCTCCTCTGTCTCAATTCCATTCCTCAGTTCCCATTGTTCATTGGATTCATCAAATGAGTGAGGTCATATGATATTTTTCTTTTTCTGCCTGGCTTATTTCACTTAACATAATAGTTGCCATGTCCATCCATGTTGTCACAAAAGGTAAGATTTTCTTCTTTTTCATGGCCCCATAGTATTCCATTGTACATATGTACCACTGCTTTTTAATCCACTTGTCCACTGACGGACACTGGGGTTGTTTCCAGATCTTAGCTATTGTGAACAATGCTGCCATAACATGGGGGTGCATTTCTCCTTTTGAAACAGTGCTATGATGTTCTTGGGGTATATTCCTAAAAGTGGGATAGCTGGGTCAAAAGGCAGTTTGATTTTTAGTTTTTTGAGGAATCTCCATACTGTTTTCCACAGCAGCTGCACCAGTCTGCATTCCCATCAGCAGTGCAGGAAGGTTCCATTTTCTTCACACCTTCTCCAGCACTTATTCTGTGTTGTTTTGTTAATGAGCTCCATCCTGACAGTGTGAGGTCATATGTCATTGTGGTTTTAATTTGCATTTCTCTAATGGTTAATGATGTTGATCATTTTCTTTATCTGCTTATTAGCCATCTGTATGTCCTCTTTGGAGATGTGTCTATTCATTTCTTTTGCCCATTTTTTGATTGGATTGTTTATCTTCCTGGTGTTGAGTTTTACAAGTTCTTTATAAATTTTGGTTATTAACCCCTTATCAGACGTATTGTTGAATATGTTCTCCCATTGTGTAGCTTGTCTTTTTATTCTGTTCTTATTCCCAGAAGTTTTTAAAATAAACTTTATTTTTTTTGAACACACTAGCCTTGTGTTTTTGGTTTAGCTAGCAGCTTCTTTCAATTATCTCTCCATTACTCTAAAAATAAGTTTTTTCTAACAATTTGAAGAAGTTCTTTGTCAACTTTGTTAGAAACAGTTGCTAAATAAAAAGACAATCATAGATATTTTTGAAATTTTCCTTTTATGTATAATTTTTCTTAAAAATATTTTTTATCACTAATGTGTAGAATATTTGTTGTTTGGAAGGTAATAATTATTAAGGAGAGTAGAGAATTATGTGTTTATCAGTGATTGGTGATGTAGCTTTCTTTCTGAACCTTAGTGAACTCTCAACTTTCCTGTCTTTAATTATCTTTCTTACAAAACCTGGTATCTTATAGAGCATGATTTTCTGCCATGCATTTTTGTTTATTTATTTATTTTTATCTTGTGGTTTCTCTCTGTCAGGATGGGTGCTGTTATGCTTTGAAAACAAACAACTTACAATCTCAGGTTATAACAAGTTAAAACAACAGAGTTTTTTACTCATGATACATGTTTAGTGGAGGATACCAAAGGTCTCAGCTCAATAGTCACTCAGGGACACAGGCTGATGGAGGGTCCAACCTAACTCACCCTTCCAGATTCTCAGGGATGAGGGAAAGAGGATGTCTTCCTACAAATTCATCTCAGCAGTGACACATGCCACTTCACATTTTACTTGTCAAAGTAAATCACAAGGCCACATCTGAGTTCAACAGGGCAGTGAGGTCTAATCCTCCAACAAGTGGAGAAACCAAGTAATCGTGAAGAGTAGCATCATTTACCAAAACCTTGGCACAGATATGTCTAGAGCTTGAGTAATGTTTGATGGTGTAGAAATAAGATAAATTCACTGATGTAAGTTTGCAAAAGAATATTTCAAGAAGATGAACTGGTTGCTTTAGACATCTACCTGTTAACTAAAATGATGAAACTTTTGTGGGGAAGTGGGATTCATATTTTAGTCCCATTCTGAAGGGGAATGGAGTTTGGTAATATGAAATTGGGAACTAGACCTCTGGATCTAGGCAATTAACTTCAAGCTTAGTTTAAAAGGCAGTAAAGAAGGAAAATAGGAAATATATTTATCTAATTAAATGACTGCTCTTTGGAGTAATAGAATGGACATTCTCTGTATTGTGCCTGAATTTTCTAGCCAAATCAATCAATCAATCAATAGATTTCTATATGACAAGAGTTCCACAGTTCAAAAACAGTAAATGCTTGGCAACTAGAGAAAATGTTGTAAATTTAACCTTTAAGGAAATGTTCCTGAGTACTAAAATATCTAATTCATAGCCATTTCTATTTAGTTCATTATTTTCAAAACTTTACATGTGATCACATTATAGTCATCAAAAGCTGTAACTTTCCTTTGAAAAATACTGTATAAATATAATTGTTATCATATATTGGGTACCCATTATATATCAGGGACTATCAATTAATTATTTTGAATTCTCCCACAACAATAAGATATTATTTCCATTTAGAATAAAAATAAGATTAAGGAAGTTATTTTTTCCTAGATTTTCTAGCTAGTCAATGAGTTTTTTAAAATTTAAGCTTGTCTGCCTGATGTCAAAGTCAGCTTTTTTTCTTCTGTGTCTTATTGCAACTTCCCACTAAACTATACAAAAACTATGATGCTGTATTTTCTTTGCATATTTTTCTTTTGAGGTTGATGTTCCTGACAGTGTGATTAATCAAACTTTCAGTCACATGATTTGTTACTAAAAGAATGTGAAGGTTGGGTGACTTGTTCAGGTTACTCCCTGAACTCTTTCCTTTTTGTTCTGTATACTGCCCTACTATGTTGAGGGTAATTGTTTCCCCTAACAGATTTTCACACTTTCTACTACTGCAGTAGTCTACAAAGGATAGTTCTATATGGAAAGATATATAAAGGTTAAAGGTGCATCTCCTTAAAAAAAACAGTCCTACTCTTTTATTTTATTTTATTTTATTTTATTCATTTTAGAGAGGAGACACAGGGTGAGAGAGAAAGAGAGAGAAAGGGGGGAGGAGCTGGAAGCTCAACTCCCATATGTGCCTTGACCAGACCAGTGCAGGGTTTTGAACTGGCGACCTCAGTGTTCCCAGGTCGACGCTTTATCCACTGCGAGTCCTACTCTTTTTTGACAAGTAAAACTAGACCTCACAAACCATTTAATACTCTATCCTATTTCCTTTTTTTTTTTTTTCTGTCCTAAAGCTTAACACTGTGGGAGATTTTGAGTAAAATAAATACATACTTCTACCATATAGATGAGAAAACTAATCTACTAATGTTGGTATTTTAGTCTCCTCAGTGTGCCAAAGCTGTAATTTCTCTTTGTCATCTACCTTTATTTTCTTGGAAAAATAAATTCTTGGTTATCCACATGACATTAAAATATCAATTTAAAAACCTCAGGTCTTTAAAATAGTGATAAAACAAGACATTAAATGGAAATGATGTTCACAATGAATATTTCCTACAAAGAACCTAAATAAAATTTATGCTGTCTATAAATCAGTAAGTACAAGATGAATGCAATAGAGTAATGGATAAAAGACTTGATAGGTACTTCGCAAATCATTATATTGAAAAGAGCATTCTTATCTCATTAACATTCAGGAAAATAAGTGCTAAAAACAACAAATATTAGGGGAGGCAGTCAAGAAGATGGTGCTGCATGTTGACCCTTAAGCTGAACCTGGCAATTGGAGGCTTCATACCCTCTCCCCTGTCTGTGGAATGAACCCTCTGCTTGTTGTTTTCCCCTTAGTGGGAGTTGTTCCAATGACACAGTGTTGAGAGACTGAGGTGTTGTTGAGACATCTGGACTGAATATTTAACTAAACTCAGTGATGACCTCTATATAAACTTTTAGATTTTGGTGGGAGGGTGTGAAGAGGAGATCTATGCTTCTAGAGCCATCCAAGACAATCCTTAGATGTAAATTCCCTTGCTTATTAAAACTGCCACCTATCAATATGAAGTAACTTGCCTTTTTTAGGCCTCTCTTTTTCCTTTGTGTGTGGAGGCCAGTTTGCAAACCAAGCAAGCAAACAAGCAACCAACCAACCAACCAAGCAACCAACCAACTGGGCAACCAACCAACAAAGAAAAAACCCCCACTTGACAACTAGTATTAACCAGAATGTGCCATACTTAGGACTATCATATACTGATGGTGAGAAAATGGTCTAAGCATTCGGGAAAATTCTGTGTCAGTATTTACTAAAGCTGAGTATAGAAACCAAATAATTCCAGTTCTAGGCATATTTCCCAAAGATATATATTCAGGAGTTTATCAAGGACATAGACTAGAATGTTCAGAGCTATGTTATTATAATGGTGCAATGATAAAACTACCCAAATATCCATCAACCATAGTAAAGATAAATAAATTGTGATATATTAATACTTTACAATGAGAATGAATGAACTATAACTACATGCAATAATGTGGGTGAGTTTCACAAACATAATATTGAGTGAAAGCAGCCAGACAGAAAAGGGTAGATGCTGTGTGTTTCCATTTATACAAAATTAAAAAACAGGAAAACACTCATGTGTAGAAATCAGAATAGTTTTGGTGACCTTGAGCATTGGGAAATAAGAAGACGAGTAATGAGGAGATAACAATGGGATGCTAGTAATATACTATTTATTGACCTGGATTAAAGTTAACAGTTTTATTTACTTTGTGAACACTCATGAAACTATAAACTTATGATATAGGCATTTTTGATGTTATACTTCAATAAAAATGTATTTAATGCCAAGTGTGCTTTTTCTGTCTTATTGGAATATTATAATTCCTTTGATCTACAAACCTATGCAAAATATACTCTTGGCCATTCCTTGACCCTTAGATGAGGTACGCTCAAGGAACATAAGCAGGTTTAAGTTGGCTAACCTTCATTAGAAATTAATTTGTATAAGTCAAATGTAAACAACCTCTACACTATATCACACCCTTGTGCCACTCTTTATGAATATGAGTAATTGAGAATTGTTTATCTACAGTTTTTTGTTGAAGAGATTCTTAAGTAACATTTTTATTAAGTAGGTAAAGAATTAATTTTGCTTATAATAAAATACTGAGCCCAAGAATTTCTAAACTGTCTTATTTGATTATTCTTTATCCTCATTGTTCCAT
Organism: Rhynchonycteris naso; assembly: GCA_037038555.1. Taxonomy (NCBI): domain Eukaryota; kingdom Metazoa; phylum Chordata; class Mammalia; order Chiroptera; family Emballonuridae; genus Rhynchonycteris; species Rhynchonycteris naso. Next base: position 79,354,119 of record CM072997.1, read on the forward strand.
ATTTTCTCTATCTCGCTCTCTCCTTATGCAAGAAAACATTTCTGTTCACATAATAGATTTCAGACCTTTTTTAAAAAATTCAGATTCTCTGATATTTATCTTGATTTGAATGTCATTTAGAATGTTTGCAATAAAAGAGATTTTCTATATGCTTTCCTAATATTTAGTATCTGTCAGTGCCACTAGACGAGTGTACCCTTGGTTTTGTCTTTCTTTTTGGTGAATTCCATGAGAATATATAAGATGCATAAGTGTACATTTAAAAAAATTAGTTTTAAATATTAGGTAAAGCTCTTAAATTAGAGACCAGTTAGAGACCAGGTTTATTGACCTAGACGGAAGTAATAGTCTTGTATAATTTTAAATACGATGAGTTTTGTGTGGCCATTAAAAATGTGATACAGGTGGTAATTAAAGAAATCCATTTGTGATCTACATATTCATGTAAAACAAAATTACAGACTCAAACTACTTCCCAGATGGGGTCCTCAAAGACTCCGATTATACTTTAGTGCATCTAGGGCATTCTAATATGCATAAAAGTTTTTTTTTGTTTTTTTTTGTGACAGAGAGAGGAGCAGATAGGGACAGACAGACAGGAAGAGAGAGAGAGATGAGAAGTATCAGTTCTTCATTGTGGCACCTTAGTTATTCATTGATTGCTTTCTCATATGTGCCCTGACTGGGGAGCTGCAGCAGAGCAAGTGACTCCTTGCTCAAGCCAGTTACCTTGGGCTTCAAGTCAGCAATGTTGGGCTTCAAGCCTGCAACCTTTGGGCTCAAGCCAGCGACCAGGGGGTCTTGTCTATGATCCCACGCTCAAGCCAGCAACCTTGCACTTAAGCTGGTGAGCCTGCGCTAAAGCAGGATGAGCTTGTGCTCAAGCTGGTGACCTTGGGGTTTTGAACGTGGGTTCTCTGCATCCCAGTCCCATGCTCTATCCACTGTGCCACTGTCTGGTCAGGCACATAAAAACTCTTATATTCATTTTTACTGATGATCATAGAGATGGAAATAAAAGGAGCAATTATTTTTAGGTGGTTGGGGGGGGGAAGTGGGTGAGTATAGTAAAGTATTATTGGTAATTATATATTTTATCCAGATGTTAGTTTTGGCATTTTCTCCCTATACCCCTTCAAACTCACTCAAGTTTAATGTTCTTTTGTTTTTTGATTGAATTTATTGAGGGGACATTGGTTAATATAGGTTTCATGTGTATAATTCCATACTTCATTATTTGTATGTTGTGTTATATGTTTATAATCAAAGAAAAAGGTGACTATCTCATGTCCACACCCAGATGACTAATTGTTGCAGCTTCTTTAGGTGTCCCTCACCTCTTCTGTGGGCATCTGATCATCTGCCCCTTTCTTTTCACTATCAGATATTTAAGGTGTGTTTGTGTCAGACTAAGCTGAAAAATTGGCTGTAAAGAATTTCCTACTCATTACCTTGTACACAAGACTTTCCCATCTCTCTCTGGCCTCCACTTTGGTTGTCCTCATTTGTTTCTGTTAAGACTCTCCTCCATTTCAGGCTTCTCCCAACTGCACCCTCCACATATCTATCTATCTATCTATCTATCTATCTATCTATCTATCTATCTATCTATCATCTATCTATCTATTTATCTATCATCTATCATCTATCTATCTATCTATTTAGTGTTGAGCAACTCAGAGAGATCTTAGTTTCTCTGTCCTTTTTCAATCTAGGCCTTGGGGGCCCCAGCACTAAAGCTCAAGTGGCCTGCTAAGGAGTTTTGCTAAACAAAAGGCTAACTACTTCAGAGAGTTATTATGCTTCTTCTTTGGAGGCATAAGTGGTTTTAGTCATTTCTATTTTTGCCCCGTCTGTTAGAAATATATGAACATAAAATGTCACAGAGGAATCTTTGCCATTCCCTTCTCACGATTATTGGTATCACTAGAGACTCTGCCATTGCGTAACTAGACAGAGTCTTTTCTTCCATTTACAAGTCTGCCCACATACAGCTATCTTGAATTGAGTTGTGACTGACATCCATTAGGAGGTGATGCCTTCCACCACCTGTTAGTGCCAAGAAGTAGACTCAGAAAAATGACCATAAATGTTTTGGGGAATGAAAAATAATCAGTGAAATGCCAAATTTAACATCACTGAAAAAGGTTTTTATTTCAGGTAACTAAATTATAAGATTATTTATTTAGTATTTGTATTTAACTTCCAAATATCACTTAAACTTGGCACATTCCTTTTCTAAGTCAATGATTCTCAATGAATGAGTCAGATAAAATTCAGACTCTCATGTGTATATGAGTATGTGTGCTTATGTCATGTGTGTGTGTGTGTGTGTTTGTGTGTGCGCATGTGCATGTTTATGCACGTGCATATTTGGAAAAGCCCTCCCTGTAGCCTGCCCCCACCAACAGCAATTTAATTCACTTCCTTTTCCTGTCTTACTCACTAAGAATAACTGCTCTAAGCAAGCATTACAAAGTGATCAATTTCTTTAGAAGCTATGTGATCAATTTCTTTCAGAATTATTTTCACTGATCACTTTTTGGCAATTTTGTTGCAAAATATTAATATCATTGCTGATGCTGCTTTTACTACTATTAAATATTATATAGATGCCCTTCATTGACTACACTTATCTTTTAAATTTGTTAGAAAGTCTAAAACAAACAAAAGCAAATACATAAAGAAAAAAAACAACTATGTAATCTTACAATCTTACAATCTTTATCAGTCTCTCTGAAAATTACAGTTAAAATTTTTATTTTTTTCTTTGAATACATAAATTCATATATGGAGAACAAATTTCAAAAAGTACAAGAAGGTATAGAATACAAAATAAGTTTTCCTTCCATTCCTGTTCCCATTCAGTTTTCTTCCTCAAAGGAACAATTGTTCTTGTTCCCTTTCTCCCTTAAACTTTCTATACCTACACTCATAAGCATCTATTTTTCTATTTGTCTATGTATTGATTTTCTATTGGTTTTAACTATCACCTACGTATCTTAGAAAACATTACAGAGCAGCACTTTTAAAAATTGTTCCAAAAATTCTATTTAGGGTTTTAATAAATTTATTTAAAAAACCCATTACTAATAGACATTTGATTTGTTTCCAATCATTAGCTATAATTCATATATCACTTTACATATGTGCAAGTACATTGGTATGATAAATTCCTTGAAGTGGAGTTGCTGAGTATGCTAAATTGCTCTTTATAGAGAAATACCAGTAAGTGCTATGTGAATTGTGAACCTCATACAGAATGTAACCTATAAGTTATAATTATTGTAATTTTATTTGCACAATTCTTCTATAAAGTATGTACTATTTTCCTAAGATAAGATGAAGAAATTAAGGTTTGGACTGCTTGCTACTCCATAATTCCATAGGCTCCCAAATCAGAAGCACTTTCAAACATAGTCTTCTCTCTCTCTCTGAAAGATGCAGAAGAAACTGTGTTTTGAACTTGAAAGAAAGCTACTCAAGGAACATCCCTGAAATATATTGCAGTTTTACTATTCCTCAGTTGTACAGAAAAAGCATGCATGGATGTTTATATTTTATTGATGATAAAACACAAAAAAGAAAATTTCTGGAATTTTACTGTTAGAGAACATCTCTTCCTCCTCATTTATAAAATAAAAGATTAGACTAAATTATCTGTCAGAGTTACATTTAAACATAAATAGATCACTTAACATGATGAAATGTGAGCTTTCCAAAAATTAAGCCCAAGATAAAAAAACATTTTTATTTCTAAGCTGCCTCCCCCATTTTATTTTGGTTTAACACTTGAAGGGATAAAGACTAAATACATATTTATCAAATGTTGAATCTAAAACACACTATAAAAAGACATAACAGAAACAGACTGATAAATAAAATGTTTTCACAGTTGCTAGATGGGAGGGACATTAGAGGAATTGGTGAAAGAGATGAAAGGATTAAGAATTGGTAGTTAAACAGAATAGTTATGAGGATGTAAGGTACAGCATAGGAAACATAGTCAATAATATTTTAAGGACTATGTATGGTGACAGAAAATTTGTTCAGATGATCACGTAAGTCACATAATGTCTAATAAATGGGATATACATTTGAAACTAATATATTGCATGTCAACTGTAATTGAAAAATAAAAAAAAGACTAAATAAAAAACTACACATCTTCTAGATTTGGTAGATTTGATGTTTTTCTCTTTCTAGGTAATGTAGTATAATTCTCTTCCATTAGGGTTATATCATTGCTCTGTACTATGAATGTGAAGTGGGTACATAACCAAGAGAATGATTTAAAGAAAAGAGAGTATTTAGCTCTCTGAATGATCTGGGCATCACAGCATACTTTACATGATGTTGCTCTAAATAATACACATTTATAGAGGTGGCATTTAATTTGTTATGGCATATGTGCTTTGAAAAAAATTGCTGATAATTGTGTGATTGGTTCTTATGAATGTTCCAAGAAAGGGTTACAAGACTGAGTTATTCAAAGTACCGCTGTGCTTCCACAGATTTTTGCAAAAACTGTTTTCACTTTGTCTTCTCCCTTTTTTTTTTTTTTTAAATTAAGGCTTAAAAAGTATGTACTGTTTTTGGAAGAGAAGTAAAGTAAAGGTCAGAAATGGTTCTCCTTTGCTAGGTCTTCTTAATATTGAAACTCTGTTTATGAGAAACATTTACAGAAAATAACTTTAAAGCTAATCATTTTACAGACTCAAGTTGATGCTGTAATTTTTCTATAATAGACATATTTTATTATTTACCGATCTCTTAATTAATTGACTTATTAATTTCCACAAATAAACAATTGTTTCCTTTGTCAGAAATAAATCCATGTGTTAAAAGAAAAGCATTCTGGCAATTCGTTTAGATTTATAAAACACCTTGCATACTTATTAGGTAAGTAAGTATTTTTTTCTGATTTAATTTCTTTAGTTTTTTAGACTCTCAATAATTTCAGGTCATTGAAGAAATTATAGGTGGAGACAATGAAAGTCTAGAAGTAAAATCAATAAAAGCTCAACACACCCAGAAACCCAAATCAGAAACAAGCAATAAAATAATCTTTCTGTTGCCTTTAAGCTAAACAATATATTTTTCCTGTAGATCTCTCCTAAGTGGAAATCTGCCTTCAGAAATTAAAAAAATATATGAGATTTACTTCTAATCTTCTTTATAAATTTTTTATATTTATGGGAATTAGCTTATATTAAAAATATTCCATATGCATAAAGAAAAATCAATGACTTAGGCTAATAACTTCCTTTTCTCCATCTGATTCTTAGACATTAAGAAAAATCTCTAGGTTCAGAAGGTAAAAAAAAATATCTGGAGAAAAGGAAAGCTTGGATGATTTTAACTGAGGGTGGGGCAGATGTCAATGGTATTGGACAAGGCTCAGTAGAACGTATACTTGTATCCTCACTCAGCCGAAAGGGACACTCCTCTTCCTCCCTTCCCAGTGAGAAGCATGATGTTCACAAACTCTAAGGAAAAATCTCAACTTGAATGAAAAAAGACAATCAACAGATGTTAGCACTGAGATGACATAGGTGTTGAAAGTCTCTTATGAGGATTTAAAAATAACCATTATAAAAATGCTTCAAAGAACAATTATAAACAGGTTTGATAAAAAGAAAAGAATAAAATTCTCAGCCAGGAAACAAGAAAACATGGAGACAAATTGAAAATTTAAAAGTAAATAAGTAGAGTAACAAAAAAGAAAAGAAAGAAAAGAGGAAAAGAGAAAGAATGTGAACACTAAGACACAAACTGATAGAAGTTACCCAATGTGAAAGAAAATAAATGGGAAAAATGATGGAGCCACAGGTACATTTAGGACTATAACAGAGTCAATATTTATGTTCTTGGAATCCCAGGAGGAGATTCTAGGGGGAAAGAATGTAGGGCTGGAAAATTACTAAAAGAAATAACGGCTTAAATTTCCCAAATTTGACACAGATAAAAACCTAGAGATTCAAAAAGTTGAATAAACCCTAAGTGTTATTACCCAAAGAAATCTTGGCCAAGACACATCATGATCAAACTCCTGAAAACTAAAGACCAAGGAAAAACTTTAAAAGCAGTGGCAGTTAAGGTAAGTAACAACTTATTTACTTGGGAAAGGAATTTGAATAAAAGAGGAATTTTCATCAGAAACTATAGAGGCCAAAAAGTGTCACATATTTCAAGTGCTGAAAGAAAATAACTGCCAACTCAGAATTCTGTATCTGTTGAAAATATCCTCCAGGAATAAATTAAAATTAAATAATTTTTAGATGGAGAAGATTTCTACATGTCACCTGTACTAATATAATATCAATCAATATTATTTTGGCAATTTCATAGCCAAAAGGCTTTGAAAGTTATTTATATATAATGTAAAACCTAGAAAAACTACTAAAACATTGTACATAAAGATATACTCAAAAACACTGTAACTAAATTAAGGTAGAATTCTAAAAATTGTTCAAGTAAATAAAATCATTAAAAATTATTCATGGACTTCTATTTTTTAATCTTATTTATTTATTTATTTATTTGTTTGTTTTAGAGAGGCAAAGAGTGAGTGAGAGAGGGAGAGATAAAGAGAGAGAGAGCCTGACCTGTGGTGGCGCAGTGGATAAAGCGTCGACCTGGGAACACTGAGGTCGCCAGTTCAAAACCCTGCACTGGTCTGGTCAAGGCACATATGGGAGTTGAGCTTCCAGCTCCTCCCCCCTTTCTCTCTCTCTCTCTCTCTCTCTCACTCTATGTCTCCTCTCTAAAATGAATAATAAATAAATAAATAAAGAGAGAGAGAGAGAAAGGGGGGAGGAGCAGGAAACATCAACTCCCATATGTGCCTTGATCAGACAAGTACAGGGTTTTGATCCGGCAACCTCAGCGTTCCAGGTTGACACTTTATCCACTGCGCCACCACAGGTCAGGCTATTTATGAACTTTTAAGAAGATACAATTTATTCATGCATTACTAGAAATAATCAGTACATTATTTTACTCTCTTCTTAAAATCTAATTGAGGGGTGTTGCAAAGGGCCAGTGAGTATTTATCTGACATGGGAAAGGCAGTAGGGAAATTTTGGAGTTGAGGTCACTTGGGGCCACAGGATTGGCTTGCAGTGAACTGTTGGAGTGATGTGCTTAGTGAAGACTGAGCATGACCCTAAGCAATGAAGGAACTGGATTCGGGAAATTAAGAGATGGAAAAGGAGCAACAAAAAAGATGTAAGTGATTGTTGGAGAGGAGCAAGATGGCGATGGAGTAGGCAGACGTACCAACTTCCAACTCCCAGAACCAAAGTAGATTATAACTCAATTTTAAGAACCATCATCTGAATAAACCAACTTTGAACTAAACTAAGTGGACTCTTCAACTAAGGAACACAGAAGAAGCCACATTGAGACTGGTAGGAATAGCGAAAACGTGAAGAGGGCTGCCCAGCTCCCCGGAGCTGGCGGGAGGAGAGTTTGGCGGAGACAGAGGGACCTGGGTCCCAGGAACAAAGCCCCAGCCTGCAGTCCCAGAGCCTAGAAGAGGCGTTTAGACAGTATTGAGCTGTGAAACAGGTGAGGATAGTGCTTGTGAGAAAGAGACAGTTTTCTCAGACCCAAGATTCTTTTTAAAGGGACAGCACAGAAAACCTCTCACAACCATGCACCCGGGGCTCCAAGGAACAGGGACAGAGGAGAGAACCAGAGCAGCAGGAAGAGAGTGTGGACTGAAGGCACAGGGAGAAACACTCTGAGGGATAGCCACCCTAACCCCTGGGCTAAGTCACTTCCGTAATAAAAAACGAATATTTCCCCTGGAACTAGCAATACCAGCAAAGGGAGACAGGACACCAGCCAAACAAGCTCTCCTGCGGCAATTAGAGCAGAGCTGCTTAGAGGGAGGGAGCTCCCAGGTCTACAGTATGGAATGTTAGGGCCCTTCTACTCTGCTGAGGGTTGCTGAAGGGATGGTGACAGTAGGACTCTGAAACGCGGTTCTGTTGGTGGGGGCAGAGGCCCAGCCAGTGAGAGCTTGGTCTAGCTCAGCAGGGGCAGAGGGGACATGCGAAAGCGGTCCGGAAGCTGTGGGTCCACCTGTAACCCCACTTGAGGGGGAAAAACGGGAGGCCAGGAACGGGCAGAGATCTGCTCTGTGACCCTGTGCAAGCCGGCCCTGACTGTGGGGACGGGGTTAAGACCAGGGATGGGCAGGGGCTCATGGCTGAGCTCACGCCAGCAGCCCAGCCCAGCCAGAGAAACCGCATTTTGCCATCCTGCGTGCGGAGTTGGCTCTGAACGTGGGGGTGGAGTAGAGCCCAGGACAATTGGAAGTTTGCAGCTGAGTGCACGCCAGCAGCCACGCCTGGCCGAATAAACCTAGGTTTGCGACCCTGCACAGGAGGGCCCAGGCCTCGAGGGTGGGGCTAAAGCTCCAGACGGAAAAAGGCTCATAGCTGAGAGCACGTCAGAAGCCCCGTCCAACCAGCAAAATTGTGGTGAGCAGGCTTTAACCGCAGGTGCTGGGCGGAAGCCCGGAAACAGTCTGGGTTCGCAGCTGAGTAGAGGTGCTCACCTATACCCGTGGTGCTGAGGTTTATGGCTTGAGTGACAGCCACTCCCACAGAAGAGAAGTGGAAATCACAGCAACAGCTGCAGTGGGCCAGCGCTGGCAATGCCCATACCCAACCGCCCTAGAAAGCGGCAGAGGGGGTGGCGGGCCTGCAGACAAACCACACCTAGGAACACAAAGGCAACACCTACTGGACTTCAGTGGCCATAACTTGCTTATACACAGACAAAATGGGCAGGCAGAGGAATGCAAACCAAATGAATCAAGAGAAATCCCCAGAGAAGGACCTGAATGAACCAGATATAACCAAATTACCAGAAGCAGAATTTAGAATAATGATAGTTATGATGTTCAAAAAAATTAGAGCAAAAATGGATAGTCACTATGAACACCTAAATAAAGAGATAACAAGTATAAAAAACAAAATTGAAATAATAAAAAAAAATCAGACAGAAATGACAAATACAGTATTAGAACTAAAGACCACAATGGAAGAAATTGAAAGCAGGATGAATGACGCTGAGGATCAAATCGGCGAGTGAGAGGACACAATAAACAAAGGCACAGAAGCATAGAAGAAAAGGAAAAGAGACTCAAAAAATCTGAGGAAACTCTAAGGGAGCTATGTGACAACATGAAGAGAAACAACGTTTGCATCATAGGGGTTCCTGAAGAAGAGTAGAGAGAATAGAAATAGAACTTTGTTCAATCAAATCATAGCAGAAAACTTCCCTAAATTAAGGCTGGGAAACATTCCACACGTTTAAGAAGCACAAAGAACTCCATTAAAGAGAAACCCAAAAAGATCTACACCAAGACACATCATAGTTAAAATACCAAAGCTAAGAAATAAAAAGAAAATTTTAAAAGCTGCTAGAGAACAAAAGGCTATCACCTCCAAAGAGTCACCATAAGGATGACATCTGACTTCTCAACAGAAACACTTGAGGCCAGAAGGGAATGGCAAGATATATTCAAAGTAATGCAGAACAAGAACCTACAACCAATACTACTCTATCCAGCAAGGCTAATGTTTAAAATTGAAGAAGAAATAAAGAGCTTCCGAGACAAATAAAGCCTCAAGGAATTCATTAAAACCAAACCAATTCTGCAAGAGATACTAAGGGTCCTGGTGTGAACAGTTCAAAGGGAGAAAGAATATAGCAAAAGAAGAATACAGCTTTAAAGAATAAAATGGCAATAAACAACTACATATCAATAATAACCTTAAATGTAAATGGATTAAATGATCCAATCAAAAGACATAGGGTAGCTGCATCGATAAAGAAACAGGACCCATACATATGCTGTCTACAAGAGACACACCTTAAAACAAAATATGCACAAAGACTGAAAGTAAAAGAATGAAAAAAAAATTTCATGCAAATGGAATGAAAAAAGAAACTGAGGCACAAGTACTTATATCTGACAAAATAGACTTTAAAACAAGGACTGTAGTAAGAGATAAAAAGGACACTACATAATGATAAAGAGAAAAATTCAACAAGAAGATATAACTACTATAAATATTTATGAACCAAATATAGGAACCCTGACATACATAAAGCAGACTTTGATGGATATAAAGGGTGAGATTAACAGCAATACCATAATAGTATGGGATTTCAATACCCCACTAACAACACAGGATAGACACTCAAGAAAGAAAATTAATAAAGAAACAGCAGACTTAAATGATGCTCTAGATCAACTTGATTTAATAGATACCTTCAGAACTTTTCACCCTAAATCAGTAGAATATACATTCTTTTCAAGCCCTCATGGTACATTTTCTAGGATAGACCACATGTTAGGACACAAAAATGGTCTCAATAAATTTAAGAAGATTGAAATCATATCAAATATCTTCTCTGATCACAATGCCATGAAACTAGAAATTAACCACAAAAGAAAAACTGAAAAATACTAAAACACTTGGAAACTAAATAGCATGACCCTGCATCTAAAAGAACTAGAAAAACAACAGCAAATAAAACCCAGGACCAGTAGAAGGAAGGAAATAATAAAGATCAGAGCAGAAATAAATGACATAGAGGCTAAGGAAACAATACAGAGGATCAATGAAACCATGACCTGGTTCTTTGTAAAGGTAAAGAAGATTGATGAATCTTTAACTAGACTCACCAAGAAAAAAAGAGAGAGGACCCAAATAAATAAAATTAGAAATGAGAGTGGAGAAATAACAACTGACACAACAGAAATACAAAGCATTGTAAGAAAATACTATGGAGAACTCTATGCCAAAAAATTAGACAACATAGGTGAAATGGACAAATTTCTTGATTCATATAATCTTCCAAAAATTAATCTGGAAGAATCAGAACACCTAAACAGACCAATTACAACAATGGTCTGAGATGGAAACAGTTATCAAAAAACTCTCAAAAAAGAAAAGTCCTTGGCCTGATGGCTTCACAAGTGAATTCTACCAAAAACTCAAAGAAGAACTATCTCCTATCCTTCTCAAGCTATTTCAAAAAATTCAAGAGGAAGGAAGACTTCCAAACTTTTTTTATAAGGCGAGCATAATTCTGATCCCAAAACCGGGCAAAGACAACACAAAGAAAGAAAATTCTAGGCCTATATCCCTGATGAATTTAGATGCTAAAATTCTCAACAAAATATTAGTCAACTGGATCCAGCATATATGAAAAAAATCATACACCATGATCAAGTGGGATTTATTCTGGAGAGGCAAGGCTGGTTCAATATTCGCAAATCAATCAATGTGATTCATCACATAAACAAAAGGAAGGACAAAAATCACATGATAATTTCAATAGATGCAGAAAAGCATTTGATAAACTCCAGCACCCATTCATGATCAAAACTCTCAGTAAAGTGGGAATACAAGGAACATTCCTTACATGATAAAGGCCATCTATGACAAACCCACAGCAAACATCATACTAAATGGACAAAAATTAAAAGCAATCCCCTTAAGATCAGTAACCAGGCAGGGGTGCCCCTTTCACCACTTTTATTTAACAAAGTTCTGGAAGTCCTAGCTATAGCAATCAGACAAGAAGAAGAAATAAAAGGCATCCAAATTGGAAAAGAAGAAGTAAAACTGTCATTATTTGCAGATGATATGATATTGTATATAGAAAACCCTAAAGTCTCAGTCAAAAAACTACTGGACCTGATAAATGAATTCAGCAAGGTGGCAGGATATAAAATTAATACTCAGAAATCAGAGGTATTTCTATATACCAACAATGAACTGTCAGCAAAAGAAATTAAGGCAACATTCCCCTTCACTATTGCAGCCAAAAAATTCAAGTACCTATGAGTAAATTTAACCAAGGAGGTTAAGGACTTGTACTTGGAAAATTATAAAACATTGACAAAAGAAATCAAAGAAGATACAAACAAGTGGAGGTATATACCATGCTCATGGCTAAGAAGAATAAAAATCATTAAAATGTCTATATTACCCAAAGCAATTTATAAATTCAATGCAATACCAATTAAAATACCAATGACATACTTCAAAGATATAGAATACATAATCCAAAATTTTATATGTAACCAAAAAAGAACACGAATAGCCTCAGCAATCTTGAAAAAATAAAGCAGGCGGATATAAAGGTTTACTACAGGGCCATTGTACTCAAGACAGCCAGTACTGGCATAAGAACAGGCACATAGTTCAATGGAACAGAACAGAGAATCCAGAAATAAACCCACAGCTTTATGGACAACTTATATTTGACAAAGGAGGTAAGAACATACAATGGAGTAAAGACAGCCTCTTTAACAAATGGTGTAGGTAAAATTGGACATCTACCTGCAAAAAATGAAACTAGACTATCAACTTACACCATTCACAAAAACAAACTCAAAATGGATAAAAGACTTAAACGTAAGCCATGAAACCATAAGCATCTTAGAAGAAAATATAGGCAGCAATTTCTCTGACATCTGTAGCAGCAATATATTAGCCGATTTATCTCTCTGTGCAAATGAAATAAAAGGCAAGATAAACAAATGGGACTATATCAAACTAAAAAGTTTTTGCACAGGTAAAGACAATAAGAACAAAACAAAAAGACAAACCACACAATGGGAGAACATATTCGACAGCACGTCTGATAAGGGATTATTAACCAAAATTTATAAAGAATTTATAAAACTCAACACCAGGAAGACAAACAATCCAATCATAAAATGGGCAAAAGAAATGAATAGAAATTTATCCAAAGACGACATACAGATGGCCAATAGGCATATGAAAACATGCTCAACATAACTAATCATTAGAGAAATGCAAATTAAAACCACAATGAGATATCACCTCACACCAGTCAGAATGGCGCTCATCAGCAAAACAACACAGAATAAGTGCTAGCAAGGATGTGGAGAAAAGGTAACCCTCCTGCACTGATGGTGGGAATGCAGACTGGTGCAGCCACTGTGGAAAACAGTATGGAGATTCCTCAAAAAATTAAAAATCAAACTGCCTTTTGACCCAGCTATCCCACTTATAGGAATATACCCTAAGAACACCATAGCACTGTTTGAAAAGAAGAAATGCACTCCCATGTACGTGGCAGCATTGTTCACAATAGGGAAGACCTGGAAACAGCCCAAGTGTCCATCAGAGGACGAGTGGATTAAAAAGCTTTGGTTCTGTAATATATTAGAAGGACAGTCAAATCTTGATTTTGGGATCCAAGGTTGTGGTGAAGGCCATCCTTTGCATTAAGTGAAGTGTATTCTTCTGTAGTCTAAATATGAAGAGAAAATAGAGAAACACAAACACACACCTCTTATGAGGTCAATTATTCTTTTAGAATTACATTGTCCACACAGTCTTTTTAGTAACAGAGATACACAATGACAGAGAATTTCTTTAATTTTCACCTTTTTTGTTCTTTCATTCCTTTCTTCCTTTATCTCTTTTTTTCTATAAAAGTGGCAACACCATCCTTTTAATCTTCTTGCCTTTTTATAAAACTAACAAGTATTTTCTTGAACTTCATCTGTAATAAAAGAACTGCATATAGTATTATCTGTCTATGTTGAAGTCCACCTATTTTCCAAGTATTGTATATGATGACTGACCAATAAATGCTATTGCTATTGTTTTCTTAAACCAAAATAAGTTTTCTAAATTAATTTTATGTGACTGCAGTTCTATATATCAGTATAATTACATATTTATTTTCTATTTCAGTCTTGCCTCTCTGTTTGAAATCCATCATGCTAGAATAAAAAGCAATAAAGAAAAATTGGAATATAAAATATTATTGTTATTTGCGGCCTTATAGTCATTAAAAACCCCACAATTTTAGTTATACAATTACTATAAAACTAAGTGAATAATTTTAGAACATAAATAATCCTTTTGTCCCGCATATCTGAGAAGCCCAAATGTGTAATTAGTCAGTCCTATGTAGTTTCAAAATAGGAACCTTTCAAATTGAATAGGAGAGAGGCATTTTCTTGACTAATGGGTGTGTGCTATTTTGGTTTCTTTCAGCATAGAACCAACCCTGAAGAAGTCACAGGGCGTACCTTTGCATTTATACTAACTCTTTAGGCACTAGTTCCTTGCTAGCTTTAGATTATGTTTGTAATTAAAAAAAGAAACAGGTTATTCAGTAATTATGCAGGACCAGACATCTTCATGAGAGGAGGCTGGTCTTGTTTTGTACTTGTTTATTACCTTCAGATAAAGTGTCCCTAGTATCCTCAGGATATTGTCTTCAAATACTCTTGTGCACTCAGGCCAGTGTTGAAGAAGTGATTGGTAAGATATTCAAATGTTTTAAATGGAAGTATCCATTTAAATGGATGCACATTTGGAACAAATAACTATTTTCATACATTTTGAACAAGTTCATTTAATTCACAATGATTAATCACTAAAATACACTGCAAAGTTGAAGATAGTTGACCTTTGCAATGTTCAGGAGTACATTATGGGAGAGGTCTATGGTACAATGAGTGCTAGAATATGGAAATTCTAGAACAGTTAAAGAATGTGGTGAATTATCACCTAACATGAGTGTTTTCATTTAAAAGACAATTATGCATTTCAAATTTGATTTTTGAAATATAAACTTTTAAAAGGAAAGGTATGCTAATGGTATTCTAATAGGTTGGCAGAGTGGAAGAAATGGGTCAAGAAGGTTCTCTCTATGTACATTGCACAAGAGTCTACATGTTCTACATTTTGTGTATGAAAGTATGGATTTGCTTTTGCTTGTTGACATGGAGTTGAGTCCTCTAAAGACTACAAGGAGGGGTTTTTCTTTCCTCATGCCAGACATTGCAATATACTCATAGCAATTTTCCTCACCTGAACTCCACCTAATAAGATGTCATGTTATGAATATGATTTATGAATATGATTTGAGTACTTCCCAAATCAGATGGAGTGGAAAACACGTGAATTCGTGAGTTAGTGAAGAAGAATTCATTAGCTTATGATACTGTTTTCTGTCCAAAGTCTTATATTTAAAATGTTGAAATAACTTCAGCAGGACTCTGAGCTTTTGCTGTAGCTATTATAGCCATGGCACAAGTCACTTACAGACAATGGTGCTGAGTTAGCAGGCACATAGCTGCAGCTCTGCTCACCCCATAGCACCTGAGCAGAGCGAAAAAGCTCTGTTTGATCACACTTTACCTTTTCTTGCTGTTGTAAGTTCTCTCTATATTTTCCAATGTTAAGACCTACTTTTTTTTCCTGGGGGCAAACTCCTTGAGTGAGAAGTGTAATTAGAAGTGTAGCTATAGCATTTGGTTGTGCTACAAACACAACCAGACATTCCTTCCTCTTCCTTGTATAGGACTAGGTATTTAATTAGTCTCTTAAAATAAAGCATAATGTGCTATTTGGTTTTTTAACTATTACAATATGCACTAAATGAAATAGTGAAAATGGACATATACTTAGAGCAACCTAAACCTTTTAATTTTAAGTAACTGATTTTAATGAAATTGATTTTTGCCATTTTTTTAGTTTATGCAAAGAAATGTTTTGGGAAAAGATGTTTCATTTGAGACTAAGTCAGCGACCTGACCATAGATGTAGAATTAAACAATGTCTTGGTGCATGTCTCATTTGAAATGAATAAAAAAACTGAAAAATAAAATCTAATCCAAATCAGCTGATTAAAATGTGTCACCATCCTGTAAGTTTACACCATTTGTTCAAAGAAAGGAAATATTACCCTGTGAAAGTATGAGTTTTAGCAAATATTGAACTGTGATGTCCTGTTAGATAAGAGTATCTCTCAACCATGTTCAAAGACTCCAGTAATAGCATTATCACTTTGCTTCAGAGATGTAACAGGTGAACTGTAATTGTCCAGCCAAGGTTGGAATCAGTTCAATAGGAATATCCCCCAAGTTTATTCAATTGCAAATAATGTCAAGAGGTGAGATCTTTGATGAAGGGAATATGATTTCTCACCTATGAAATGCTATTCTCATTTGCTCTTTTAGGGGTATAGCTCTTGAAAGAAAAAAAAAATAAGACAAGCTAAGAAAAGAAAATCTTTACCAGAGAAGATCATAGAAATGTCTTTTTAATCTAGGTTTAAAAAGTTTATAAATCTTGATTGAAAAATTTAAGTACTGTATCTCATCCATTTTTAGTTAACCACATGTAATAAAATGTACTATTGGAGTGATCACAGGGGATTCTGTGATGAACAAGTCTGTGTTGATCAATCATTTTGAGTGCGGTAGACTGAGAGCTTTTGGGTTGTCCCATTTCATAACAAATCATGGACTCCTACTTGCTTCTAGTCTCCCAGACAAGATTTAGTTCCCTGATAGTCACAGAGAGTTATCTAGCTCTTTTAGCTTTGTAGTTCTCATGAAGTACTTTTGGGTATGGGCTCTCACAGGTAAATTTTTTATTTTACAAAATTATATGATTATAAATGATGCTATATTGATGAATAGAAAAAAAATAGGTGTGAATTTTATATAGGCAGTTAACTTATTTAGTTTCACAATTAGGCACAATCAAATGTATTTTGTATGTGAGCTGTGATTAACATTCTACAACATTGAAGAAACACAGTTTTAATATCTAATTAAAAATCAATTCAGTATTTGGACACATTTGGGAAGCATAGGCTCACCTAATTGTAAATAAGTATTTAAAAACTATTTATGATGTAAAAGACCACCTAGGCTATCTATATATATCTGGGGTACTTTTTTGGCACTTGATTATAAACACAGATTTAATTAACAAATCAGTTTCTTTCTTTTAATCATTTCCAATTAACAATATAAAGCATTTAAAGTTTTATTATAATGCTTTGCTGAAGTTTTGAAGATTAGCTGTGCTGGCAGTGATTGTTAAGCTTTCAAGCTGACCTTGAGAGAGAAACTCCACAGTAACTTTATCTTATAAGGTGGTGTGTGTGTGTGTGTGTGTGTGTGTGAGAGAGAGAGAGAGAGAGAGAGAGAGAGAGAAAGAGAGAGAGAGAAATTGCCTTTTAAATAGCACTTAATTCTAGCAATCAGCACTGACAGCAAAACAAAGCAAACCATAGAATGCCAAATGAGGAAGAAATATGTTCCCTAAATTTATAAATAAGTATTCCAATAACATAGAGGTACTGGATAGTTACAGAGGTGGTTCCTTACTGGTGTTTTCAGGACTGCTTAGGTGCTTAGTTATATATTTAATAATTATAGCATGGGGTCTACCCTATTTTTACAACTCCTCCCTCATTTTTTTGTAACTGTGTAAACCATAAATGTTAAGCATAGTTTAAAATATTTATAAAACAAAGAGTGGCATTAAATAATTTGTCGTGTGAGTAAGGTATACCCAAACAACAAATTCACTGACTCAGTGAGGGCAATCAATAATTGAAATCCTTCTAATGGATCGATTATCTACTCCTGAGAGAAAACAGAGCACTTCTTGGAAGTTACGATAAATTTTTAAATTTATGAGCAAGACTTGTTTAAGTAATGAAGTAGTAATTTAATAAAAAAGTTAACAGGAAAGGGCAAGATGGCGATGGAGTAGGTGGACATACCAGCTTCCAACTCCCAGAACCAAAGTGAATTATAACTTGATTTTAAGAACCATCATCTGGATAAACCAATGTTGAACTGGACTGAGAGGACTCTCTTCAACCAGGAAACACTGAAGAGGCAACATTGAGATTGGTAGGAAAAGCAAAAATGCGGAAAGAGCTGCCCAGCTACCTGGAGCAAAAGGCAGCCCAGAGAGACTCATGTGGCGGGAAGAGAGGCTAGTGGAAGGGTAGGGACCAGGGTCCCAGGAACAAAGCCCCAGCCTACAGCCACAGAGCCTAGAAGAGGCATATGGACAGTATTTAGCTGTGAATCATGTTAGGATATTGTTTGTGAGAAAGAGACAGTTGTCTCAGACCCAGGATTCTTCTTAAAGAAACAGTGCAGAAAACCTCTCTCACAACCACTCACCCGGGACTCTGGGAGACAGGGAGAGAGGAGATGACCAGAGCAGCAGGAAGAGAGGGCAGTCTGGAAGGCACAGGGAGAAAAGCTTAGAGGGACAACCACCCTAAACCCTGGGCTGAGTCACTCCACAAATCTGAAACAATATTTCCCCTGGAACCAGCAAGGGGAAGCAGGACACCAGCCAAACAGGCTCTCTTGTGGCAACTAGAGCACAGTCACTTAGAAGGAAGGAGCTTTCAGGATTATAGTATGGAGTGTTAGGGTCTGAGCTGCAGTGCCCCCACCCACACTGCTGAGGGCTTGCTGAAGGGTGGGCAGTGGCAGGACGCGGAAGCACAGTCTGTCGGCAGGGGCAGAGGTCAAGCTGGCTGGTGTGAGCTCGATCTAGCCCAGCGGGGTCGAAGGGGATGTGCAAAAGTGGTCTGGCGGCTGCAGGCCTGCCTGAGACCTCACCTGTGGGGAAAAGTGGGAGCCTGGAATGGGCAGAGATTCACCGCTGGGCAGGGGCATGCAGGTGTGCAGCTTTACCTGGCCTCTGAGGCTTGAAGCCCTGCACGAACCGGCTTTGCCCGCAGAGGTGGGGCGGAAGCCAGGACTCGCAGTTGAGCGCGCACCAGCAACCCAGCGGTGGAGCCGAGGTTGGCAAGGGCAGGGTGGAAACCAGGGATCACAGTTTAGCATGCACCAGCAGCCCAGCCAAGGAACCGAGGTTGGTGGGGGCGGGGCTGAAGCCCCTCTCGGGGCTGAGCATAGCAGCAGCCCCTCCCAGCCAGAGGAACAAGCTGACAGTGACCTGCAGCTGAACAAAAGTGCTCACCCTTGCCCTTGGTGCCCAGGCTTGTGGCCTGAGTGTGATGCACAATCTCACCCGTGGGAGAGGGGCAAAGACTGAGACTGGCTGAGGCTCATAAAGCCTGGCACGAGAACACAGCCCCTCCCAAGGAGGCGGGGCAGGACAGAAACCGCAACAACAGCCGCAGATGCCGGCGCGGCAACAACCACACCCAACCACCCTAGACAGCGGCAAAGGGGGTGGGGCCTGCAGACAGACCACATCTAGGGAACACAGAGGCAACACCCATTGGATTCCAGTAGCCAAACTCTTCTTACACAAAACAAAATGGGCAGGCAGAGGAATGCATCCCAAATGAATCAAGAGAAATCCACAGAGAAGGACCTGAATGAATCTGATATAAACAAACTACCCAGTAGAGAATTAAAAATGATAGTTAGGATGTTCAAAGAGCTTAGAGCAACAATGAATAGTAATTACGAACACCTAAATAAAGAGATAGCAAGTATAAAAAAGGAAATTAAAGTAATAAAAAAGAATAGACAGAAATGACAAATACAGTATCAGAATGGAAGACCACAATGGAAGGAATTAAAAGCAGGATGGATGAAGCTGAGGATTGAATCAGCGAGTTAGAGGACAAAATAAACAAAGGTACAGAAGCAGAGCAGAAAAAAGAAAAGAGACTCAAAAAATCTGAGAAAACTCTAAGGGAGCTCTGTGACAACATGAAGAGAAATAACATCTGCATCATAGGGGTTTCTGAAGAAGAAGAGAAAGAACAAGGGATAGACACTTTGTTCAATCAAATCGTAGCTGAAAACTTCCCTAAATTAAGACTGGGAAACATATCACACATTCAAGAAGCAAAGAGAACTCCATTAAAGAGAAACCCAAAGAAATCTATACCAAGACATATCATAGTTAAAATACCAAAGCTAAGTGATAAAGAGAAAATTTTAAAAGTTGCTAAAGAATAAAAGGCTATCACCTACAAAGTGGCCCCCATAAGGATGCCATCTGACTTCTCAGCAGAAACACTTGAGGCCAGAAGGGAATGGCAAGATATATTCAAAGTAGTGCAGAGCAAGAACCTACAACCAAGACTACTCTATTCAGCAAGGCTAACATTTAAAATTGAAGGAGAAATAAAGAGCTTCCCAGACAAAACAACAACAACAACAACAACAAACCTCAAGGAATTCATTAAAACCAAACCAATTCTGCAAGAGATACTAAGGGGAAAAAGATTATAGCAAAAGAAGAATACAGCTTTAAAGAATAAAATGGCAATAAACAACTACATATCAATAATAACCTTAAATGTAAACAGATTAAATGATCCAATCAAAAGACATAGGGTAGCTGTGTGGATAAAGAAACAGGACCCATACATATGCTGTCTACAAGAGACACACCTTAATACAAAAGATCAGAGCAGAAATAAATGACATAGAGGCTAAGGAAACAATACAGAGGATCAATGAAACCAGGAACTGGTTTTTTGAAAAGGTAAACAAGATCAATGGAACTTTAACTAGACTCACCAAGACTGAAGGTAAAAGGATGGAAAAAAATATTTCATGCAAATGGAAATAAAAGAAAGCCGGGGTAGCAATACTTATATCTGACAAAATGGGCTTTAAAACAAAGGCTGTAGTAAGAGATAAAAAAGAAACTACATAATGATAAAGGGAACAATTCAACAGAAAGATATAACGATTATAAATATCTACACACTGAACATAGGAACCCCGACATACATCAAGCAGACTTTGATGGATATAAAGGGCGAGATTAACAGCAATACTATCATAGTAGGGGATTTCAATACCCCACTAACAACACAGGATAGACACTCAAGAAAGAAAATTAATAAAGAAACAGCAGACTTAAAGGATACACTAGATCAACTCGATTTAATAGATATCTTCAGAACTTTTTACCCTAAAGCAGCAGAATATGCATTCTTTTCAAGCACTCATAGTACCTTCTCTAGGATAGACCACATGTTAGGACACAAAAGAGGTCTTAACAAATTTAAGAAGATTGACATCATATCAAACATTTTCTCTGATCACAATAGCATGAAACTAGAAATTAACCACAAAAGAAAATCTGAAAAATACTCAAACACTTGGAAACTAAATAGCATGTTATTAAATAACAAATGGGTTAACAATGAGATCAAAGAAGAAATAAAACAGTTTCTAGAAACGAATGATAATAAGCATACATCAACTCAAAATATATGGGACACAGCAAAAGCAGTACTGAGAGGGAAGTTCTTAGCAGTACAGGCATACCATATGAAGCTAGAAAAAGGCCAAATAAGCAACTTGATCCTGCATCTAAAAGAACTAGAAAAACAGCAAATAAAGCCCAGGACTAGTAGAAGGAAGGAAATAATAAAGATCAGAGCAGAAATAAATGACATACAGACTAAGGAAACAATACAGAGGATCAATGAAACCAGGAACTGGTTCTTTGAAAAGGTAAACAAGATCGATGGAACTTTAACTAGACTCACCAAGAAAAAAAGAGAGAGGACTCAAATAAATAAAATTAGAAATGAGAGTGAAGAAATAACAACTGACATAACAGAAATACAAAGTATTGTAAGAAAATACTATGAAGAACTTTATGCCAGAAAATTAGGCAACCTGGGTAAAATGCACAAATTTCTTGAGTCATATAATCTTCCAAAAAAAATCTGAAAGAATCAGAACACCTAGACACACCAATTACAACAAATGAGACGAAACAGTTATTAAAATCTCCCAACAAAGATAAGTCCCAGGCCTGATGGCTTCACAAGTGAATTCTATCAAAAATTCAAAGAAGAACTAACTGCTATTCTCCTCAAGCTATTTCAAAATATTCAAGAGGAAGGAAGACTTCCAAACCCTTTTTATGAGGCGAGTATTATTCTGATTTGGAAACCAGGCTAAGACAACACAAAGAAAGAAAATTATAGGCCAATATCTCTGATGAATTTATATGCTGAAATTCTCAACAAAATATTAGCCAACCAGATCCAGCAATTTATGAAAAAAATTATACACCATGATCAAGGGTGATTTATTCTGGAGAGGCAAGGCTGGTTCAATATTCACAAATCAATCAATGTGATTCATCACATGAACAAAAGGAAGGACAAAAATCACATGATAATTTCAATAGATGCAGAAAAAGCATTTGATAAAACTCAGCACCCATTCATGCTCAAAACTCTCAGTAAAGTGGGAATACAGGGAACATTCCTTAACATGATTAAGGCCATCTATGACAAACCCACAGCAAACATCATACAAAATGGGCAAAAATTAGAAGAAATCCCATTAAGATCAAGAACCAGGCAGGGGTGCCCCCTTTCACCACTCTTATTCAACATAGTTCTGGATGTCTTAGCCACAGCAATCAGACAACAAGAAGATATAAAAGGCATCCAAATTGGAAAAGAAGAAGTAAAACTGTCATTATTTGCAGATGATATGATATTGTATATAGAAAACTCTAAAGTCTTAGTCAAAAAACTACTGGACCTGATAAATGAATTCAGCAAGGTGGCAGGATATAAAATTAATACTCAGAAATCAGAGGCATTTTTGTATACTAACAATGAACTGTCAGCAAAAGAAATTAAGGAAACAATCCCCTTCACTATTGCAGCCAAAAAAATAAAGTACCTAGGAGTAAATTTAACCAACAAGGTTAAGAACTTGTACTCAGAAAATTATAAAATGTTGATAAAAGAAATCAAGGAAGATACAAACAAGTGGAAGCATATAGTGTGCTCATGGTTAGGAAGAATAAACATCATTAAAATGTCTATATTACCCAAAGCAATTTATAAATTCAATGCAATACCAATTAAAATACTAATGACATACTTCAAAGATATAGAACACATATTCCAAAAATTTATATGGAACCAAAAAAGAACATGAATAGCCTCAGCAATCTTAAAAAGAAAAAACAAAGCAGGAGGTATCACTGTTCCAGATATCAAGGCCATTGTACTCAAGTCAGCCTGGTACTGGCAAAAGAGCAGGCACATAGATCAATGGAACAGAACAGAGAACCCAGAAATAAACCCACACCTTTATGGACAACTGATATTTGACAAAGGAGGAAAGAGCATACAATGGAGTAAAGACAGCCTTTTTAACAAATGGTGTTGGGAAAATTGAACATCTACTTGCAAAAAAAATGAAACTAGACCATTAACTTACACTATTCACAAAAACAAACTCAAAATGGATAAAAGACTTAAATGTAAGCCGTGAAACCATAAGCATCCTAGAAGAAAACATAGGCAGTAAGCTCTCTGACATTTGTCGCAGAAATATATTTTCCGATTTATCTCCACGGGCTAATTAAATAAAAGCAGGATAAATAAATGGGGCTATATCAAACTAAAAAGTTTTTGCACAGCTAATGACAATAAAAACAGAGTAAAAAGACAAACCACACAATGGGAGAACATATTCCACAGCACGTCTGATAAGGGGTTAATATCCAAAATTTATAAAGAACTTATAAAACTCAGCACCAGGAAGACAAACAATCCAATCAAAAAATTGGCAAAAGAAATGAATAGAAATTTCTCCAAAGACGACATACAGATGGCCGATAGGCATATGAAAAAATGCTCAACATTACTAATCATTAGAGAAATGCAAATTAAAACCACAATGAGATATTACCTCACACCAGTCAGAATGGCACTCATTAGCAAAACAACACAGAATAAGTGCTGGGGAGGATGTGGAGAAAAGGGAACCCTCCTGCATTGCTGGTGGGTATGCAGACTGGTGCAGCCACTGTGGAAAACAGTATGGAGATTCCTCAAAAAATTAAAAATTGAACTGCCTTTTGACCCAGCTATCCCACTTTTAGGAATATATCCTAAGAACACCATAGCACTGTTCGTAAAGAAGAAATGCGCCCCTATGTTCGTGGACACAATAGCGAAGATCTGGAAACAGCCCAAGTGTCTGTCAGAAGACGAGTGGATTAAAAAGCCATGGTGCATATATACTACGGAATACTACTCAGCCATAAGAAATGATGTCATCGGATCATTTGTAACAACATGGATGGACCATGATAAGATTATACTGAGTGAAGTAAGTAAATCAGAAAAAACTAAGGACTTTATGAGTCCATACATCAATGTGACATAAAAATGATACTCAGAGCCTGACTTGTCGGTGGCGCAGTGGATAGATAGTCGAACTGGGATGCTGAGGACCCAGGTTCGAGGCCCCGAGTTCGCCAGCTTGAGCGCAGTCTCATCTGGTTTGAGCAAAGCTTACCAGCTTGGACACAAGGTCGCTGGCTCAAGCAAGGAGTCACTCTGTCTGCTGAAGGCCCGCGGTCAAGGCACATATGAGAAAGTAATCAATGAACAACTAAGGTGTTGCAACGAAAAACTGATGATTGATGCTTCTCATCTCTCTTCGTTTCTGTCTCTATCTATCCCTCTTTCTGACTCTCTCTCTGTCCCTGTAAAAAAAAAATGAGACTCAAAGACATGGACAAGAGAGTACTGGCTATCCAGTGGGAGGAGGAGGTGAGGGAGCTGTAGGGAGTGGGGAGAGGCACAAATAAACCAGATAGAAGGTGATGGAGGACAATTTGATATTGGGTGATGGGTACGCAATATAATCAAATGTCAAAATAACCTGGAAATATTTTCTCTGAACATATGTGCGCTGATTTATCAATGTCACCCCATTAAAATAAAAAAAAAAGTTAACAGGACTTCAAGAACACTTTCTTGTAGGGACTCTCTGTAAACAGCATATTAGGCAAATGATTAAGCACACACAAGATTTTTTTTTATTTTTTAAATTTAATTAAAATATTATTTTTCCTTTGTCACCTTTTATTTAGTTTTCTTTATGCCCCTCCCCTCTCCCACCCTTTCCTTTTCCTCTCTTCCCCTTCCCCCTGGTAACCACTGTACTCTTATCCATGTCCATGAGTCTCAATTTTGTGTCCCACCTATGTATGGAATCACACAGTTCTTTGTTTTTTCTGATTTACTTATTTCACTCAGTATTATGTTATCAAGATCCATCCATGTTGTGGTAAATGATCCGATGTCATCATTTCTTATGGCTGAGTAGTATTCCATAGTATATATGTACCACATTTTCTTTATTCAATCTTCTATTGAAGGGCTTTTTGGTTGTTTCCATGTCATGGCCACTGTGAACAATGCTGTGATGAACATGCATGGGGCTGCCTGTGTCTTTACCAATGTTTTTGAGTTTGGGGGGTATAATTCCAGTAGAAAGATTGCTGGGTCATATGGTAGTTCTATTCTTAATTTTTTGAGGAACCACCATACTTTCTTCCATAATGGCTGTACTACTTTACATTCCCACCAACAGTGGATGAGGGTTCCTTTTTTCCCACAGCCTCTGCAACACTTGTTTTTACCTATCTTGTTGATAATAGCTAATCTAACTGGTGTGAGGTGGTATCTCATTATAGTTTTGATTTGCATTTTTCTAATAGCTAGTGAAGATGAGCATATTTTCATATATCTTTTTGGTCTTTGTATTTCTTCCTGGGAGAAGTGTCTGTTCGTATCCTTTTTCCTTTTTTTTAACTGGATTTTTATTCCTTCTTATTAAGAGAGCACCCTAGAAAATAAATACTATAGGTGCATGTAGTTATTCCCATTCCAGAGTCAACCTTCAATAACTGGCTTTTTAAAAGTAATGTTATCACAGAAGTGAATTCTTTATCAGCTTTATAATTGAAAAAAGCCTTCCAGGAGAAGTCATAAGACCTGTGTCTTTTTGGTGGGGAAAGCATGATATCAGGCCAATGAGGGTGGAATAACTCTGTAGGTCACGGGGTTGAGGAGAATTGGAAACTAATAAATGAATAAGTAACTCTCTTAAATGTTTGAAGGATGATATAAGAAGCATGGAACCCAGCTGTTGAACACTTTTTAAGACCAGACAAGAAGGAATAGACTGAACTTGAAGTAAGAATTGACAAAGAAGGTTCTTAAGTACTGGAAACACTTATGAAAGAAGGTTCTGTACTTGTCCCCTTACACAGACACACATGCTCAGCTGTTCCTCTGTGCTGATGAAGACCAGGCTGCAAGACCTTTTGAGGCCCTTCACAGTTTTATAGAAATTCGAAAACTAACTAAACTGGATTATGTGGCATTGTGAACTAAAATTCTGGTATACTGTTCTGCATTTACAAATTTAAAATCTTAAAATCTTTTCAGTCAGTAAGGATATGCATAGTATCCCTGGAAAGACAGTATTCAGAGCTTGTTACTTTCCTCTGTTGTGAGCCAAATAGAGAGTTTATAGTTAATATATAGACATCCGGTCGTTTGCAATTAAGCTCAGCCATTCACTCACCCATTCTTTTATTCACATTCTTTTAAACATTTTCTTGCAGCGGCTATTTAACTGATAGAGTTTGACTAATTTCAGTGAAAACCCCTAAAAATTTCCAAATACATGCAGTTATATATACATATGTATATTTTTTAATAAATTATTTCTCTCATTTGTACACAGTTTTGCTCTTTGTCTCAGTTACTGTAGATGAGCGTGGAAAAAAATGTATCAACATTTAAGATTCTGTTATATAGTTTTGTATACTAATTTGTTAACAAATTTTTAAAATATTGTCTATTTCACCATCTGACATTAAAAATAAGATTTTTACTTGGTGAATGCTAATTAGTGCTATTCTCCATGTTAGAAATTAAGCTGCTTTCATTTTTTACTGTAATAACCAGTCCTTAGAATTACAACTTAGAAGGAGAGTTGCTAAGCCAAAGAATAGGAATATTTTTAATGCTTTTAAAGCTGTCAGATTGTCATCGAGAAATTCCATCAGGAGTATATAAGATTGTTTCTTTCATTACTCCCTAACCTGTATTGACTGTTAACATAATTCAAGGTTTAGAATGACATTAAATGATTTCTGATTTAAATAGGACCAATCAAATTATTCATATATAGACATGTTATCATAGGCGTATGAAACAACCTACCAAGATTTTAAATTAAATTTCTCAAAAATGCTTTTGATTTTATGTACTCCCATACATTAACTAATTTGACAAATATTAACTATGTATTTGGTAAGACCCTGCTATGTCCCAGGCTGTAACCACTATAAAAAAAATTAGTGGTGAAATTTCCAGATCTTCAGATCACTATAATGTCCTTCACAGTTTACTGTACCAACTTTCCTAGAGTTCTTCCTAGATGCAGTCTTTCTTCTTCACATTTACCACTGTGATGGTTCATTTTAGGTGTTAACTTGACTTGGCCATGGGGTGGCCCGATATTTGGCCAAATATCATTCTGCTGTCTCTGTGAGGATGTTTTTGGATGAGATTAATGTTTAAATTGATAGACTGAGTAATGCAGGTGGCCTTATCCAGTCAACTGAAGGTCTGAATAGAGCAAACAGGCTGACCCTCTCCTGAGTTAGAAGGAATTCTCCCTATCTGACAGCTGTGCACTGGAACTACATTATTTACTTCCCTGGTTCTCAGGTCTTTAGGTGTGGATTAGACCTACATTGCTTACTTTCTTGAGTCTTCAGTTTGCAGTTGATATTTTGAGACTTCCCAGCCAACCCAATTTTGTGAGCCAATTCCTTATAATTAATGTGTTTTGTCTCTGTCTCTCTGTCTCTATAACCTCTATTAAAAGAATCAATAGTGGAAGTCCCAGGTTCAATTCCCAGCCAGGGCACACAAGAAAAGTCTCCATCTTCTTCTCTACCCTTCCCTCTTTCTTCCCCTCCCACAGCCAAAACTCCATTAGAACAAAGTTGGCCTGGACGCTGAGGATGGCTCCATGGCCTCCACCTCAGGTGCTAGAATGGCTCTGGTTTCAATGGAGCAATGATCCAGATGGGCAGAGTATCAACCCCTGGTGGGCATGCCAGGTGGATTAATGTCAGGCATATGCAGGAATTGGTCTATCTGCCTCCCCCCACTTCTCACTTTGGAAAAATACAAAAAAAGAATAAAAAGAATCAGTAGTAAAACGGTCATGATCACTTAACAATGGGGATATGTTCTGAGGAAAGCAAAAATATGGTATAAGAAATAAAAAATTATATACCTGTATAGGGCACTTATTATGAATGGAGCTTTAAGGATTAGAGGAATATCTGGGTGAGTCAGTCAGTAGGTGGTGAGTGAATGTGAAGGCCTAAGATATTACTGGAAACACTATCATAGACTTTATAAACACTGTTCTATAAACCTTCCCTCTGCTTCCTTCCAATAAAGTAAGAAATAGAACATCAAAGCTGTTAATATTGCTCCATAAACAGGGATGTGGGTTGGATTAATTAAAAATATTGAGGAGAAACTGGCTAGGTAATGCATAGATCACTGTGATAGTAACTGTCAGGAGGGAGTGAAAGGTGGGTTAAGGATCACTAGAAATAGAGGGAAAGAAAAAGGGGCATAAGGTATTGTCACTGTAATGTGACTTTGGCTATTGCTTGTTGGACTAGGTGGTAAATTTAAGGAACTTTGTGGTATTCATAAAAAAGAGGGTATTTAACATGAAGAGGGTATTGAACTGAGGACTCAATATTTTGACAGTGGAAATTTGTTTTTAGTTCCACTGACCCTATTTGGCATAAAGAGCTCTCTCTGGCATTAAATTGATCGAAGAAATAGAACCTAGCAATGTTTTATTATTTTTTAAATTTATTTTTATTTTTTTAGACTTCATCCTTTAGGTACTGAGTAAAAGACAACTGATGATTACAATTTCAATTTAAGAGACCATTTAAACAAAAATGATGCCACAGCAAAGTGAGGCAGAAGGGACTTAATGTATTTCTGAGGTTTTTTTTTGTTTTTCATGTGGCTGATGGAGAAAATATGACTGATATGTTTGTTCCTAGCAAAACATTAAAGTTAGTAACACCTTGTGATCTAGTACTCTTATAACCTAGCAATGTTTTAAATCATTATGACCTTAAAATATTTTCAAAGTACAGGGACAGACTTCACAATACCACAGAAAACACTTATTAAAGTGGCAGTGGCACTTAATACTTTAACAAGATAGCTCCCTTGGACCTATGTCCTTGTAAAAGTCTTTAGGTCCTCAATACAGAATTTTCAGCAATGTACTCAGAAGACCAGCAGGTTAGATCTGAGAGGGCAGTAGTGTCCCCTGACTAGTAGTGCTGGAGGGACAGGTAGTGGCTGCCTGACTGGGATGTAATTTGTGCACTCAAATATGAAGGGCTGCGGGTTAGAGGGAATCTGCAGCCACACCTCACAGATATTGCTCTCACTAGAGAAAAATAATTTTCCTCATCAACTATGTATCTTTGTATTTTTACAGGATACTTAGCTTTCGTATAATCTCGTGAGCAACTATTATATATACAGTTCATCATTGAAATGAAATTATGCAGTGTGACTGTAGATTATATATATATAATCTATATATATTAGATTATATGTATATATCTCCTATTGGTTCTGTTTCATTGGAACACCCTGACTTTTACAACTACTGTGATCTCTGAAAAAATCTAATCCTATTTCCCGCCCTCCCCTCCCCCCTTGAAATTACTTAGGCAGTTCCCATTGCCTTCTGTATTTACCATGGTTCCTTTATGAGATAACCCCCCTGCCTAGTCTCACTTTTTTGAACATCTCCCTTGTTTACTCCACTGTAACTATGTTGTAGCGGTTCTATATTCTTGAGACTTGTGCCTTGTCACCTCTCAGGGCCCCTCTCATGCCATTCAGTGTCTTAGTCATAGTCTTTCTATCTTTCCTCTGCCTCTTTTCTGTTCATCCTTTATATCTTAGCTTAGACCTATTGTCTTTTAGGAATCTCTTTAAATCCCTCTAATTAAGGTGTCCCAACTTCTTCCCCCATGTCAGCGCCTACCAAACAGCATAGTTGCCTGTTTCCTTATCTGAATTTTCAATTAGCATTGGATGTTTCTGCTATTTTTTACCCTGGAATCCAGTTTCTAATATAGTACCTGACAGAGTCTGGGCTATTAATAGGCTCTCGTTGAATAAATGAATGAAAGCATTTCATGAGGTTTTAGGGTTTTCCTTATTTGCTACGTGAAATCATTGAGGTTGGAAATAAATTATTTTTTACTTGCTGAACCTGGTAACTATTTTTAACATACTGAGTCATGCCATTGATATTGTTCAAAACATTAAAAAAATTTAATCCCAGATAATTAGCCCCCATCTAGTAGGTGGATTTTTAGGTATAATAATATAGTACATTTTGATTTACTAGTAAGTAATTCCTTTCCTATAACCATGATCTATATCAGTGATTCTTAACTGGAGACCATTTACCACCCAGACGACATTTGGCAGTATCAGGAGTCACTTGGGCTTGGGGTTGGAGGAGTTGCTTGTCTCTAAGGCATAGAGACCAGGAATACTGCTAAACATTCAATTTTGTTTTTTTAGTGTAGTCCCCATAGCTAGCATTCATTCATCAGGCCTAACATATCGATGGAATCCTGAATAGGATACCCTAGCCTATGTGAATACAGAGATGGTTGAAGACGGACAAGTTGTTCCATGTGATGATCATGGGGTAATTGCTTGATACCTGTGGTCTTCTCCATTTATTATGTGACTAGTGAAGGAAAAACAAAGGAATAGAACCAGGCAGCCAAATGATACTCTGTATTATTGCATGGGAGCTGTTTTGGTGCTGTATTTTAACTCATTAACATTTAAAAATTGTTATGCAGCAGAAAAATAATTATGTCCTTTTAACTGTTGAAACAGAATCCATTTTTTCTGAGCATACTTTTTTAAGGGCATATTGCTAAAACACCAACTGTTTTACAAGCACAGTAATCACATTGCTGTTGAGTTTACTGTGTTTTGTTAGGATACACTTTATACTGTGGAAAATGCATTTGAAAGCAATTCTTCTGGGCACAGTTAGGGAAAAGAACAAAGGGTTGCTTTATTTTTGTAAGTGAACAATCAGCTGCATAGTGACCCCCTCTGGCAGATTAACGGTGCAATGGTTTCTCCAGGTAATTCCTGGAACAATCAGTATCTGAGTCTTTGATTTCCACTTCAAGGAATGAGGAAGTTAATGAGAGAAAAATGGGAAATGGAGAAAATTTAAGAGGCTCTGAAGACTTTAATTTCTTTCAAGAGAATAATTTATTCTGTTCAAAATCAGTAGGTCTCACTGTGATCCTTCATTTTCCACTTCCATCACCTTGAAAGGCACTTGTTCTTGACTGGGTTTTATGGACCACTATACCCACATGTGGAAATTCAGGGGGTTTCTGAATCAGTGGGAGTATATACAAGAATGTGGTATGCAATTTTAATACTTTTTCTGATAACAGGTGGTTGCAGTTTTATCAGAATTCCAAAAGTATCATGTCATGAAAAAGTTTGAGACAGTTTGTCAGGAAATTCACACATCCTACTATAAGTGGAATTTTGACATTTATGTGGCTTTAGGAGACATCGTAGAACATTTGAAAGGGAGCTCTTTACCCACTAATTGGGTCTATAGGCACTTCCCAGTTTGTAGACCTGGTGTGGGATGTTTGATACACAGTATTTACTTAGCTTTTTTTTAATTCTATCACTACACACATAGGCTCAGAGGGTCACAACCTCTACTCTGATAGATGATTATCAGAGTGTACTTCTCTGATTTACCAAAGACAAGCTCAACTCTCATGGTTCACCCAACCCTGCCTTCATCTGATTTTTTAAGTCTTGAAAATAGCTTTATTTAAATAAACACATATCTCTTATTTTTTATATGAGATGTAATATAGTTTGGGATTAAATTATAAGGCAAGTTTGTACCATAATAAAAATGACAGCAGTGCAGCTTCGTGTATTCTGTCTACAGGAAAGAATTCTGGTCTGGTCTTTTTTTTGTGTAATAGAGACAGAGAGAAACAGAGAGAGCAACAGATAGGGACAGACAGACTGGAAGGAAGAGAGATGAGAAGCATCAATTCTTCCTTGCAGCTCCTAGTTGTTCATTGATTGCTTTCTCATATGTGCCTTGACCGGAGACTTACAGCAGACCTAGTGACCCCTTGCTCAAGCTGGTGAGCCCTGCTCAAACCGTATGAGCCCTCACTCAAGCTGATGATCTTGAGGTTTCGAACCTGGGTCCTCCACATCCCAGTCTGATACTCTATCCACTACATCACCGCCTGGTCAGGCTGGTCTGGTCTTGATTACACTGTTGGCCTTAGGCTCAGATATATGTTTTCTTAAAGGATAAAGCTGGTCTCCTTCCAGCTTCATGTGGCTTTCATGTGCACCACCATCTCTACACATTGTTAGCCTGTATGTGGAACAGAGTGGGAGGCAACAATAGGTCTTGCAGTTTACTTTGAAAACATGGAAATTTGCTTTTTTCTATGTAAAATTACACAACAGCCAGGCAAATACTAATCCTTAACTTCCCTTACTTTAGAAGTTGCCAGTCTGACTCTCTACTCTCATACGGTTTGAAGTCATGTTCTCCAGACAGCTTGCAATCAGAGTAGGGCAAGGCAGAAAGTACTGATGTGTTGTTATTAATACAATCTTTTTCTACCCTCAACATTTCTGCATTCTTGAAGGAGGATTATGTAATCTACATTGGGAGAGTCACAATTCAGTGAGGGCTCCTAGACTTATGAATAGTTAACTCCAATCATCAGAAAAGAAAAGGTGGCAAATTTACTTCAAAATAAGTTTACTGTGGAAAGACCCTAAATACATATTTTGAAATGGATGCATTCTACTATGATTTATATCCATTGTAGGTTGGAATTACTTATTCAGTGCTATATTCAGAGATTTTTTTTCTTAACATTAGCTCCTGACTGTAAATCATAGATTTATAAAGTTTGATTTGTGCTGAAATAGAAAAATATAAATATTAAATGATGGTGCTAGTATAGTTCTATATTTTCCTTAATACTCTACTGAGAAAATTTCTTCTGAGGACATTGGAAGGTCAAGTACATATTCAATAGTCTAACCTGAAACTGAGAGTTATATATAGGCCATCATCATGAGGGCTTGGATACAATCTTTTTATTTTAAATATCTTTAAAAAATATTATTATTATTATTTTTACTTATAAGGGCTCATATAAAGAATACTTTATGACTCATATAAGGTATGAGACAATTTTTGTGTTTAAAAGTGACTTTAGCTTTAGACAACATTGGAGCTCTGGAGAAAACTCAGTTCCATTTTTACAGTTGAGGAAGCACTTGGAAACAAAGGTTATAGCAGCATCAGCATCAGGAAACGGGTGTTCAGGCTCCACATTATCCTGGTTGTTCCACTGGGCATTGCATCAAGTTGGTTAAACAAACATAATGGAAGCCACACCAAATTATCTACTTGAGGCCAGAACATGCCCTTTTGACGTATAATTTACATCAATAAAATAGTATATCAATAATATTAACATAATAGAATTGCAGCAATAGTAATAGTACTCACAGTCATTAGTTGGGGTTAATAAACACATTCTTTTAAATTGTATTATTCTTAAAACTAAACCAACCAAAGAAAAACCTTTTTGGAATCTTCTCTTTTTGAATGTTATAATTCCAATAAGTCCTTGGAGTATTTATTGAGTACTCACTATATAGAGTACCCATAGTGAGGCTACATAGACCACATCAACACATGGAACTTGGTCTCTCACAGCTTACAAAAGTAATTGGGAAGACAAAACAGACAACATGAAAAGCTAAATAAAGAAGCATTTTAGAGTGCTATTTAAGGTAGCAATCTTTGAGATGACAATGCAAGAAATGTGACAAAGTAAAATATTTTTAAGTGCTATGGAATTTCAGGGGATGGCAAGAGAGAAAGAGAGAGAGGAAGAGAGGAAGAGCTTCAGGCTATGTTGGAGATTTTATTGGCATGTTGAAGTAGGACTGTGGACTCTCAATAGGTGAAGTGGAAAAGAGTAGCTTTTCTATTCTAGAATAACCTGTGCAAATGGCATTGTGAGGGGTGATTGGAGGACAGTGAAGAAGGAGTTCAAGTGTGGTAAAAAATCTGTAAAGCTAATTTAGCCAAGGAAACTTGGATTCTGACTGCAGAAGATCGTGAGCGACAAGCAAAGGAGTTTGCAGTGTAGCTTCTATTCAATTCTGAGCCACTGGTGATTACTCAAATTTCCGGTGCCTACTGCTTTTCTCTTCATGACTTTATGTATTTCAATGTCTCATTTTGGTATTGGTGTGTAGGACCAAGAAAGTATGAAAGTCACTAAGCTACATGAAGTTAGGATTCCATGTCAGCAAGAAACAACTAAATTACTTTTCCTAATCTGAAACACTCGATAGCGTATCCTTCTCAAGAATGAGGTAACTATGGGTATACTGTTCTCCAGCAATCATTGTCTAAACACACTACTCCATTCACCGAAGTCTCCTGTGTACACAGTGCTGGTTAAGGTATTTGTTTTATCCCACAGTTAACTGTACATTGTGCCCGCTGTCAATCACCAGTCATAGGCGTGTTCCTTAATTGCATTTAAAGGGCTTCTGAAAGTGACTTATATATATTATTTCTTCCTTTTTTTCACAGGTGGAAGTGCTTGTTTAGATCTAGAAAAAGATATTGACTATGGATTATTATGTTCTTTTCAGACTTGCTTCCTAATTTGAAATAGTCAGGAATTGCTGGTGTTGTACCAGATTATAATTCTATTTGTAAGAGCTTGCAATAAATATCCTTAAAATTGGAGTACTGGTGTTTTCCTGATGACAAGGACCAGGTGATCTCTTTACATAATGACTGATCTTCTTCGAAAACAAGAAGATACACCTACAGATGAGAATCTGGGGACTAACCAGTTACTTCTAAACAAAATTCTAGACTCATTCCTTTGTAGTTTTGTGTGGTTAGAAGATGAACCCTTGATCTCTTTCAGCTAATTTACTAGAAATAGCTTATCTGAGACTGATCTTACAACCCATTTTTCTTTATTTAAAACTTTTTTCTCCAATTTATTTATATAATAAACAAATATTTTTAGTCCAGCTCCATACCAGGCCCAAGACAAAAACCTATATATCTTGTTGTGCAAGAGAGACCTAGCCTGTCTCCACAGGGATTTTGTTTCATGAGGAGCAATACACCCAAACAAATCCTAAACAAACAATAAGCCCACCCTGTAGAAGTGAACACACAACAACATAAAAGAATGTAAAATTACCAATATATTTATGAAGGGACCAAAAAAGGAATACGGAAAAGGTTGATAGACACCTATAGGTATAGGAGCTCAAGATCATTTGTATATTGAAAACTGTATGTTATTTAGACTCCTTGTTAAGATAAACTGGTCTGTGCTAAAAAATGGTCCCAAAATGTCTTTGATTCAACACAGTAGAAATTTCTATATAGCTCTTGTAATGGTCCTGGGCACTGTTCAGGAAGGCAGGGTTGCTCTATGCCATTGTCCAAAGACCTGGGCTCATGCAGTAATATAGCTGTCATCTCCTATACTAGAGTACAGTTCCTCAATCTCCACACTATTGACATTGTTTCAGACAATTGCTGTTGTCCTGTGCACTATAGCATGCTTAGTAGCATTCCTGGCCTCTTATCACTAGAAGCCAGCAGCAGCACCCTCATACTCCCAATCAAAAATATCTCCAGTCATTGTTAGATGTCCTCAGGGAGACAAAATATATTCACTGTTCTCAGGCCTCATTGCCATTTGCAGTCAGCTGGTAGAAGATGAAAGACAGCATAGAACAGGCACACCCATTCTCTTTCTAGCTCAGATCCAGAAATGGGAGGTATCTCTTCTACTCATGTTTCCATGCAGAGACATAAGTCATGTACCTACAACCAGCTTCAAGTAGGGCTGGGAAATATGATCTAATCACTCACCAACTATAATTTTGTTATTTTCTTTTCTCCTTCTATTCCAAGTGAGAGGAGGGAATGAGAGAAACAGACTCCTGCATGTGCCCCAACTGGAATCCACCCAGCAACCCTGTCTAGGGCCAATGTTCTGCCCATCTAGGGCCATGCTTACAACCAAGCTATTTTTAGCACCTGAGGCAGAGGCTCCATTGTATCATCCTTAGCACCCTGCCAATGTGCTTGAACAAATCAAGCCATGGCTGTGGAAGGGGAAAAAAGAGAGAAAAAAGGGGAGAAGGAGAGGGGTTGGAGAAACAGATGATTGTTTCTCCTCTGTGTCCTGACAGGCCAGCGCTCATTTTTATTATTATAAAATATTATTATAAAATATATATATATAAACAGATTTTGGTAGATTATGAGTGATTTTTGTCACATGTTTCACGGAATTGAAAGTTATAATTTTCCCATAGCTTGGGAATCTATGAACTCTCACTGTTAGCTTGTTATACTTGTAGAATATTTGTGTTCTTAGTGGAAAACAGCCGTGTCTTTGAATCATCCTCTGTTCCCATTTTATTCTTAACATTAGTGAACAGAGTCACTGGTAGGTTACATAGGTTTAGGGAAAATTGCCACAATGCTGAGTAAGTTCTCAAAAATGTATGATTCACATTGATTCAAATTTTACTTTGAATATGTCTGGTTTCAAAGGTAAGTGGAGAAAATAATACTAGCCTAGGGGACAACATTAAAAATCATTACAAAGAACAAAAATAAACTCTCTAAAAGAAGTGAAGCCTGACCTGTGGTGGTGCAGTGGATAAAGCGTCGACCTGGGAACACTGAGGTTGCCAGTTCAAAACCCTGCACTGGTCTGGTCAAGGCACTTATGGGAGTTGATGCTTCCAGCTCCTCCCCCCTTTCTCTCTCTCTCTCTCTCTCTCTCTCTCTCTCTCTCTCTCTCTCTGTCTCTCACTCTGTGTCTCCTCTCTAAAATGAATAAAATAAAAAGAAGTTTTAAAAGAAGTGAAAAGATGTTTGGTTATTTAGCTAGTAAATTGTACTTTTTAAAGGTAAAGATGTAAAGTTATTCCCCATGAAAAACTAAAGTATGATACTTATACTGTATAAATATACTTATAAAACTAAAGTATAATACAACTATTAGTGTTGGTAAAATATTTTCTTAAATTTGAATGAAAGAATTTAAATATTGTGATAATAAAACACTAAAGTTGATTATTTCTGAAAAGAAGAAAAAGAAGAAAGAGAAGGAAGAGGTGGATGAAAGAAGGAAGCAGGAGAAGGAGTAGAAAGGAGTGATGTCTTTTTGATGGTATGTTTAACTATGTATGCAGGTAGGATTAGATTATTCTTTTGTACTCCTTTCTACTTTCCTTGTATGAATATGGCAAACATATGATGACTTGAAACTGAGTTAAACTACTATTTTCATTCTGGTCCATGTGGTAATTCCACAAGTAGGTTTCTTTGAGAAAAGGAATGTTGTATAACCTTGAATATCCTGAGGATTTTTAAAATTGATTTTAATTTATTGTGTTTACATAGATACTAGTGTTCCCATGAATGCATCCCCCATCCCCCATGTTTTTTCTCCATATCCCCCTTACCCCCCTGCCTCTGACACCTTTTCCCCTGCCCTCCAGGATTTGCTTTTCTGCTCTCTATAACACTGTGTTATGTGTATATAATTTCACCAATCTCTTTCCTTTCTCTGATCCCATCTTATCATCCCCTTTCCCTCTGTTCGCTTTCCCTCTGGTCCCTTTGATCCCGCCTCTGTTTCTGAGAAATTTAGTGTAGTTCCTGTGCCTTCCAATTAGGTTACTTGGAGATAAATTTTTTTTTCAAGAAATCCCAGTCAATTACCATGGTGGAGGCAGGTAGAGGAGGGAAAGAAGGGGATAAATAGTGACACAAGGAGGTTTGTCATTGGGTAGTGAACACACTACAACCTACAAATGATATATGATAGAATTGTATACCTAAAACTTATATAATTTTATTAACCAGTATCACCCTAATAAATTCAATAAAAAATAAAAGAAATAATTTCTAGTCAAGATTTATTTTTTTATGTTAATGGAATCTTGGCATTCTGAATATTTTTATTAGGTCATTTATAAGACACACTCACTATCTGTTATCTTTTTAATGCTAAAGATTTACATTCTGGCTAAAGTGGTTTATTGTACATTTCCAAAGAAATATTTGATATCACACACATTCATAAATTCATGTGTCAGAACTTTAAAATCCACCTCAATTCCATTTTTAACGTAGTATATTCTCTTTGGCAATTTGCTTGTTCTAGAATCCTACTTCCTAGAGTTGATCTTTCATCTGGAACTAAGGTTCTTACCAAGAAACTCTGCCAGAGACCCACCCTTGGAAAACATCCCGCTTTAGGGTGTAACTTGGCAGTTGCAGACTCATGCAGAGCAACAGGATGTGACAATTTAGGACATGAAAACAATGGTATATATTGTACTAAATAGAGTTTGACATGATAGAAGCAATTTAAGGGCCAAATGTAATTTGCCAAGGCACTTGTTCTTAAGGAGTCAGCACTGATTGTCCTGATATACTGGTGACAGAATTAATTAAAGTAAGAAATGAAGACTTTAGATTTTTCTTTACTTTAAATGTAGCAGCTGGTTTGAGTAATTAATTTATTAATTTGTAGAAAAAGGAAGAATGGACAAAAGTTAATACGTAGTTGCAGAGTATAAATTTCAGAGGATTAACTTATTATCCAGGACATTAATTATCCAATGAGTTTGAAAGCAAACTAGGATCTTAAATGAAGAAAGGAATCATATGCGGGAAAATAACTTTCTGTTGGTGGGAAGACAGTGATATGAAAGTACTGAGTTAAAGTGATTGTAGAATTCCTGTACCCATAGTGCATGTTCCCAACTTCTCACTTATTTAAACATCCTCGTCTATGTCTTGTGCATCCCGCAACTCTGTTTTCTTCTCTGCAGATTACTTTAGACATTCTACCTCAATCTCTCTCAGTTTTACACTCTTGAGATATATTTTACTCCTTTCCCCACTTTCTTGGTTGTGAGAAACAACTGTTCATCCCCTCCTCCTATATTTTTGTCTCCAGTGAAATGTTTAGTGCATCTGCCAGGACACTGGCCCTTTTAACATTTGTTTTCAATGGTCTTCATCCAGTTTACAGGACAGGATGTGGAAGATTCCCCACAAATCCTTTAAGTGAACTGTTTGAAGCTACTTTGCCTTCTTTCTCACTTATTTCTTGAAGTCTGCTGCCCCCAGTACCTCACCATTCAATAATTCCTAGTCCAAATAAAATTTTATATGGTACCATTCTAGGTTTTTCATACACCTGTGAACCATTCTGTTTTATTTATTCTCCTCTTCTAATCTTCTAAAAGTAGGAGTTTTTCATTGTGGCTGGTTAGCTCAGTCAGAGCATTGTCCAGAAATGCCAAGATCATGAGTTTGATCCCCAGTCAGGGCACATATGGGAAGGGACCAATGAAGACTTAACTAAGTGTAACAACAAATGAATTCTCTCTCCCTCTCTCTCTCTCTTTTCCCCCTTTCTCTCTCTCTCTGCCCCCTTCCTCTCTCTCTTTCTGCCTGCTTCCTCTGCTCCTCTGCCTCCTTTCTCTCTCTCTTTCTCTCTGCCCCTTCTGTCTCCTTCCTTTCTCTGTCTCTCTGTATCTGCCCCATTCCTCTCCCTCTCTCTGTCTCTCTGCCCCCTTCCTTTCTCTGTCTCTCTCTGCTCCCTTCCTCTCTCTGTCTTTCTAAAATTAATAAAAAATTAAAAAAATAGATAAGTGGGAGTTTTGCAAGGTTTGGTTCTCGGTCACCATCAGCCTCTCTACTTCTTCCTATTGGCAATGTCAGACGCACTCACTCTTACCTCTAACTAGATAATGAGGGATGCTTTGACACACAACTTATATTTTACTGGAAATTCTGCTTTACACGGTCAGCAGCCTGCTGTAAATCTTTAAGTGCAGAATTTTCAAACAAGAATGCAATTTCTTCTCTAACCATTTCCCTAAACCTCCTCACATTCCCAATCCCCTCAGTTCTGATATGGAATCGCTTATATAATGTTATAACAAGTTTACCTCCACTGCCTCTCCCCCATCATCCTTTTCACCTCTCTTGGTGCATTCTTAATTAAAATTGGTACTACTTCACTGTTTTCGAAATGACCTTTCTGCCTTTTATTTATGTATATTTTTGTGTGGTTCTCTAGTCAAATTTGTCATACCAGTAAATGAGCTTGACAACTTTATCACTGAGGACAATTCTGGCCCAGGCATCAAAGACAGAGGAATAAGTATCACTGTCAAACTCACAGGAGACAGTCTATTCCTCTGTGTAGGCCAGAATGTCCTTCAAAGGGCTCTCTAATGCCTGACTTAATACCTTCCTGAGGTCACTCTATATGTTTGCTTTTTCCAGACTGCATGTCACATTCATGTCGGACATGTTGGGAGTAGAGATAGAGAAGACCATTCCAATGAGATTCCCATTCAGTGCAGAAATCACCTTGTTCTATATCCTTTTCCTTCCAATTTAGTTTTTCACTCTTTATCAAATTAGATTTCTGTGTATTATTTCAATGGACATTTGCTACACAAAGTTTCCATGGACCTTTGCTATCCACCGAGTATAATTGAAAACTTCTTAGCTTGGCATCGAAGTTGTCCTTTCTTGCCACAGTAGGAGAGAATCGTACTTCCTAAATGCCCTGAGGAGATTAACTGACCCACTGTGAAATCACGAAAACAGCATTTGATTTGACCGGGACTATTTGCTCTCCTCGCTCATGTGGAGTGGTTGTTATAATTCTGTTTTGAAATTCTTTATAAAACCTTTGAGTATAGATTTTATTTGCAATTGCTGTCAGTTTGGTAGAGATTTTCAGTGTTTATAAGTTTAGATGGATGAGTTACTATTTGTCCTCAAATATCATAGAAACTACTTAAATTCCTTTCAAAGTATAAAAACAAAACATTCTTTCTGCTAGTTAGGAAGGTTGTCTTTATTTGAAATAAAAACCACAGCTAAGCTGATCACTCTTTCCAGGAGAATTAACAATGATAAAAGTAATAAATGATACTTGGATTATAATCAGATAATTTTTCTACTGGTTATAATGAATTATGATTTTGGTAACTGCTGCATTGGCACTTAAAAGTCCACTAATCCAAAAAGTAGAAAATGTCTATAGACACATACAATCTTCATTGCCAGTTTATTTCAAGACAGGCTCTTAGAGAGGTCATTTAGAAAAGATAACAATCATTATTACTTCCAAGCCTTCTGCACCTTCTTAACCAGCCAATTTTCTAAGCAGACAATACTAGAAACATAACCTGAAAAGGAATACCTTTCTAAATAAATCCCATGAAGTATTTAATTCACTCTGCTTTTTGGTAAATGAGTTGGAATATTTGTCTCGGGTTGTCACTGCCTAAAAATGTTCTTGTCCTAGACAGGTTGCTGAAGCCACGGTTAAGAGCTCACATCTTGGGAGAGGTTTACAGTGGAAGCCAGGGTGCATCTGATTCAGCCCTGAGGCAGAAAAACTGGATGAAGCAGTTTCTCTCCCCTTCTCCTTTGCAGAGGTGTTTGATTCCTACAACAGCTTAGGCTTGACAAATAGGGAAGTGTCAGCATTAAATCAGCTCTACTCTAAGGGCACAGTGTGCCTGTGTTTCTCAACCCTGATACTCCAGTCCAGGACCATTTTACTTCAAGTGGAATGCACACACAGAGCAAACAAACATTCTCAAGGTCAGGTATACGTGTTCTTTATTTTCCACCTCAAGAACAATTTTCCTTGTTCAGAAAGAGGCATAGTACTCATTCATACTTCAGAACAGTAAACTCCATAAAAAAAAACTGCTCAAAGAACCACTTTGTTTTTTAAGAAATGTTATGCAATCAGTGTTACAGGATAATAAAATGTGTGGAGGGGTGGCAGCTGGGTTACCTTCCTGAGCCGTTGTTCTGTGGAATGGCCAGATGTCCACAGAATAAGACAGTGAACAATTGAAATAAGTAACTATGTCACTCAAACGATATTCCATGAATTTTCTTCAATTACAATATTTCAAGCAGCAATAGGGTTGGGAACTGGGAGTAATTCAGATTATTCCTTCTTTTTCTATTTCCTTTTGGTGGGATAAGTTGCAGTTAAATAACATCATATATTATTGTTATTATTATTTTGCAGTTCAACACAGCTTATTTTGTGTGGAAACAAGATTCAGTAACTTGATAGAGAAGAACCGATTTGTCCAGCTGCCTGTTTCAGAATGAAGTGTGGATTTTTCTTTCCTTTATCTTATGCTACTAGAGACAGATTCACAGTTATAGATGGATTGTTGCTTTTTCACGTGCAGAGGCTTAGTAAATACCTCTGGGTTCCCCTCCGCTTCCCAGTAATGAGTGCTAGCCTATTGTTTTCTTTCCAGTTATGCCACTTCACATCTTTTACCTTTTTCCCCTTAGTTTTATGTAAATTATGTGTGGATAATGGAATGAAAGGGTTTCCATGGAGCTGAACAAATATAGGTCATAGGGTAAAGAACTCTTCCTCTCTTGAAGTACACAGGTGAATTTGCATATAATTTTAATTATTTAGTTTTATAAGTAGGACTGAAACCGTGAACAAGGTTGAGCTTCTTGTGAGGAAAACCTTCACTTTCCCTCATAAAATATGTATGAACAGGTGTAATAAAAACTCAAACTACACAAAAACATTAGAAATTAGTAGAGAGAAAAACCCAATGTGAAGTCTATTTTTTAAAATACGTTTTTATTTCCTATTAGCTGAGGGATTTCTTGCTTTATGTTTTGGTGCACCAGCTTTAAATCCCAAAATGCACTTTTTAAGGATCTTATATATTTAGGCTAATATCTCACTTATTTATGCATTAATTAATTCATTTAATAAATACAGAAGCTTTGGATCCAGATAGACCTGGAGTTGAATCTTAGTTCTGCTCCACAGTAGCATTTATTTGGGAAAGTTGGAGAATCTTGCTGAATGTGAATTTCTTCATGGATGAAGATGGGATGATCATACTATTATTATACAAGGTGCTGTGATGCAGAAAGACACTTATAGGTAAACTACCTGATGCAGGGCCTGCCTCCTGATAGAGATGCTAAAGTGACAATTAGAAGGCGACCT
The DNA here is from genome assembly GCA_037038555.1 of Rhynchonycteris naso. NCBI lineage: Eukaryota > Metazoa > Chordata > Mammalia > Chiroptera > Emballonuridae > Rhynchonycteris > Rhynchonycteris naso. The sequence goes on from CM072997.1 coordinate 79,397,063, forward strand.
GCAGATCTCCAGTGACAGGTAGCTGGACTGATCAAGAGCATCAGCTTCTGTGATCTGAAATCCACCAATGCACTGGTGATGGGGCTGCTCTCAGTCAGTGACTGGGTGTTTCAGAGATAGTAAGGCAGGTGTAGTCCTGGAAGACAGGGGCCTTCTTGGCACAGTTGCTTTGGCTCAAGGACATCTTAATAGCCTTGTGCTGTTGAACCTTCCTCACACAGCAGGGCTGTCGAGGACACTCCCACCAAACTGACCATTTTTTCCCCTGTCACTTGTATTGTGGCCTGAAGACTCTCTCAGCCTTTCTTGGCTCCCTCTTCTTGTTCTCTCACAGGTATTTCTCCTAAAGCACCCTGGTGTCTGCTGCTTAGAGAACCTGCACTAGTACAGATGCTCATTAATGATGGTTGTTTTAAAGATTATGTTTATTAGTTATTATGTGCAAAGCACTTTCTTGAGCTCAGTGCTTGATACAAAGATGAATTAAGCATATTTGATTATTTCAAAGAAGTGGGAGCATGCTACTCATGAGTGGTGTTATAAGGTTAAAAGATATAAAACAGAAAACTTTTATCCCTTAGGTAAGTTCTATAAAATTAATAATGGAAAAGATAAAATGAAAGGATACCTTTTAAAATAATGTCATTTAGAAACATGACACTACTGTCCTAATATAAATTTGCTCTAGCATAATTCCTTAGGCAAATGTTTGTGAAGGAAATATACAATGAGGTATTTATAGCATAGGTTTAATTTACTCTAAAATATGCTCTATATTTTGATAATCATAGTTCTGTATCAGAACAATGAGCAGGTTAGTAGTGGAAAGATAAAGAGATATTTATTAAACAGCCTTCTCCCATTTTATTGTGATTTTGGGTCCTCTGTGAGATCCTTATATTTCTTATTTGTCAAGGTAACTAGATGAGCAAAAGGACTCAACGTTCTCTGAACTTCTGAGTCCAGTAGTTCCACATTATTTTTTTTTCTTTTACAGAGACAGAGAGAGAAAGTCAGTGAGAGGGATAGAAAGGGACAGAAAGACAGGAACGGAGAGAGATGACAAGCATCAATCATCAGTTTTTTGTGGCCGTTGCGACATCTTAGTTGTTCATTGATTGCTTTCTCGTATGTGCCTTGACTGCGGGCCTTCAGCAGACCAAGTAACCCCTTGCTGGAGTCAGCGACCTTGGACTCAAGCTGGTGAGCTTTTGTTCAAACCAGATGAGCTCATGCTCAAGCTGGCGACCTCGGGGTCTCGAACCTGGGTCTTCCGACACTCTATTCATTGCGCTACTGCCTGGTCAGCCACATTCTTTTAGATAGATTAATAGGGCCATGATTGGAATATTGAAATGCCTCATTTGACTAAATATTCTATAACTGAACTGACCATCTCACCACTAAAATTTGGTAAATAGTTTTGGAAGAAAAATTATCTTTTCTTTTTACTGTCTCTTAACAAACAGGTGTGTGTGTGTTTCTGTGTGTGTGTGTGTGTGTGTGTGTGTGTGTGTGTGTGTATTGGCATGAATGTGTGTATGTGTCTGTATTGGAAGTAAGTAAGAATTTACTTTTAGTTTGTTAGAAATAAGTCACTGAGTATTGCTCTTAAATTTCGGTCATGTTTTACTTTTTAATAATTATTTTTAAAAACCTTATTAACATAACATTAATTTTCACTCTCCCAGGCAACGTAAGAGGGAGGCATATGTGATTATTACAATTTTATAGATTAGAATCTTAAGAAATGTAAATTTGAGTGACTTTTTCAGCTTGAGGAATAGATCTGACACATGCTGGTTTCCAATTTCCATTTGACTCTATAGATATTTCCAAATATACTGAATTGTTGCCTTTAATCACAATTCTGCTCGATACCAGAGAAAGATAGTAATTGCTTGACTGTGTAACACACATACCAAAAGTGTGAATGAATGAAAATTATCATCTATGATGAGAAATAATTTAGTTATTTCAATTAGTGCAATGATTCTTTCTTTTTCACACCAAAGTTTATAAATATACTGTTCAGTAAATTTATGTGTGAGACAGAAAATTTTCAGTTGCGGTCTTTCTCTGCAAATACAATATAATATTTCACACAAAACCTGAGATTGTTCTTGGTGCTTTGTGAATGGGTGAGTCCTAGGACTATTGAGGCTGGGGCATGAGTTCATGTCAGCTTTCTCCTTCTCACTGCATCTCTCTTGACCAGACTCCAGTGAACCCATAGCCCTAGACTGACCACCTGCTTCTCTCTGCCCTTATCATCCTTATAGACTTTTCTTGGGCTACTTCACATGATCCAAACTTTTTCACACAAAATATTAAAGTTTTGTACTTTCCAAATCCTCCTCCTGATTCAGCCTGATATCCCATTATATAAAGCATCTATGGGCTGACCCTATTACCCCAGCACTGATGTTTAGGACCAAATTGTTTAAGACAATCATTTTGTGAACCTAGTTCTTCTTAAATATGTCAATAAAGATTTTTTTCAATGAATGTGTGAAACCAGAAATACATCTGAGGGCTATCAGCTTAATTCTGCTTTAAAATTATGTCCCTTATTCCCTCAGGTTTTGATGTCATTCCAGAACTTTCATATATTCTCTTTCTAAAGCTTTTATGTCCACCTTAAAAATTCCAGTATCTGCTTTTATGCTTAATAAACCTCCAGACTTTTCTGCCCCATCAATAGGTAGGCAGAAAAGTGATAAGTATAGCCTTTCTCAATTTTAAGTTTTCTTCTATCTTCTATAAATATTCCTGAACTTATATCATCTGTCCTTGCTTGAATTTGTGAGATGAGGTCTGATTCTGCACAAAATCACACTAGTCATTTAAAGTTTAACATCTCAACAGTTCCTGGTGTTCCACATAGAACCACAACTTCAGGGACTCTGCTTTCTGAAGGCAGAGTACCTATTAATTGGAGAAGTGAGGATGTCTGGCAATTTTTCCACCTTCACAGGCTTGACATGTTTCTCTGAATACTTACAGATCAGGTCTTGGGCTATTCCAGGAGGAAGAAAAAGAAGTTTCCATGGCCAAATCACTTTAGGAAGTGTTGCATATTTGAACTTTTCATGCCTTTTCTTTTATTTTTTTTTTCAGGTGGACCTGCCCTCAAAACTTGGTCAGAAAAAAGTAAGTTACAATAGCCTATTTTCTAGAAATTTTGGGGAAAAGTTTCTATGGGCTCCTTTTTATAATATATTCTGTCATTTCAAAAAACTTGATGGCCAAAGATTCTAAAATTTAACTTAGACACCCCCTGTTTTGAACCCTATTGTTGACTCCAATTTGCCATTGATTAAATGTTGTTATTTAGGTTATTAGTTTCTTGAGGGAAGAGGAAGTATCTTTATTTGGCTGTGACATGTTGACATGCATTAAATATGTGAATAATATTAGTACTTCTATCAAGTATATTAGTGTAAACCAAATAAAAAGCAGAACGCTCATGTTATGTATGTTGCTACCTGGGTAGTAAGAAAGGACAACATCTTTTTGTAAAGACCCTAGGCCTTAGCTTGGCAGTTCTTAATCCTGCTGTATAATAGAATCACTTGGAGTGCTTTAAAACAATTGAGATGCCCTCATCCCACCCCAAACTAGTTAAATTAAAGAGAAGCAAAAGATAGTGAAATATTAACTTATTTCTTTCTTTTTTTTTTTCTTTTTTACAAGGACAGTGAGAGAGTCAGAGAGAGGGATAGACAGGGACAGAGACAGGAACGGAGAGAGGTGAGAAGCATCAGTCATTAGTTTTTCGTTGCCATTGCGACACCTAGTTGTTCATTGATTGCTTTCTCACATGTGCCTTGACCGCGGGCCTTCAGCAAGCCGAGCAACCCCTTGCTGAAGCCAACGACCTTGGGTCTAAGCTGGCGAGCTTTTGCTCAAGCCAGATGGGCCCGCACTAAAGCTGGCAACCTTGGGGTCTTGAACCTGGGTCTTCCGCATCCCAGTCTGACACTCTATTATCCACTGTGCCACCGCCTGGTCAGGCTTAACTTATTTCTGATGGTTTTCTTTATGAGTATAAGTTGTTGCCAAATACTTGAATTTCTCTGCTTCTGGATAATCTGAAGAATTATTATGTGCTCCTGAGATTTCAATTCCACAAGGCACAACTGGGGTATATGATGACCTCTGTGTATATTGCCACAGAGTTGACCTGACCGGTTGGTTAAGTCAATTCAAAGGAAAAGAGAAACCTATGATTATCCCAGGACCACTGTTCTCTAAACTTCAGGTTACCAAGAATGAAGGGAAAGCTGTCTGGACTCCCACAGGCTTCAGCATCTGGAACAGAGCATCCAGAGGAAATAATCCATGGGTCAGCCCTCCCCTTCATTCACATACTTGTGGATATCTCTTTCTATAACCTCAGGGTCCAGGCCACTCATTTAGCTCTCCAGGGCCCCTTTGGCAGTAAGCTCTGGTTAATATCTACTGGCCAGTTGAATATATAAATGTTATGCCAACATTATAAATTATTAACAATATAATGAGTTTACATGCAACTCCCCTATAAAAATTTCTTTGCAATCCATTAACACCTGAATAATATACATTTGGATGAGTAAGTGAGTGGATAGTTCACATCAGAATTACTCTTGTGAAATCACTGCCTTTCTCCTGTCAGTGCTGCTAAGTTAGTCCTTTTTTAGGGGCCTGATCTTGGTTCTGAGTGTGTTTGGGCTGGTTTATCTTAGTCTGATCACTGAGACCTGTCAGTTTCATGCTTCTTGTAGGCAAAACCGAGGTCACATGGCAGAGGTGGCTGACTGAGATTTTGATCTCCTCAGCTCCCAAGGAGGCTGGATGACCTCGGCAGGCAGATACCCCAGGGCAACCTTCTACGGGTCCCCCAGTACGTGCTGCAGATATGATCACTTTCTATGTGTCCCACAACATGAAACATTTATAAGATATATGTTTTCATGTCTGAAGCTGAATTATTTTTTATTTGTATATAATATAAAATATCATGTCTACTTAAAACATTTCATTTACTAGGAAACAAAAGCTCTAAATTTTATTTTTATTACTTAAATCTTGGTATATATTGACTAAGCGACGGGCTATTATGAGACCTAATTTCCATGAAGAAATTTATTGCCAACCTTTCTCAAAAAATATTTGTTTTTTGAATCCCGAATCCTCAGAAAAATCAGCTGAGATAGAAAAATGGCAAAAGGCATTGTAATTCCCCTGTGAGAATTAAAGTTTAATAATAAAAAAGTTACTGGTTGGGAGAAGCCCACTGATGTTATGTCAAAAACAGGAGCGAGGAGAAATGATCCCCAGCTAGTCAATAAGTCTGGCTTGTAGTTGCTTCCTATTTATAAATGTGTGCTGGTGGTTCTATCCATTGCAGAGGTAGTCATTCTTGAAAAATATATTCATAAGTTTATGCACAGATTATATTTTATACAAATCCTATGAGTGGTGTTCCATGAGATAAGACATTTTGAAAAAAGAACTCTTCAAATTGGAAATTTTCACAGTGCTTCTGTGTAGTGCTATTAACTTTGTTAGGAAATTCAAATATTACCAAATAATGTTCTCTGAAGTGTTTCAGTGTTTGAATATTTGTTGAGATCTGCCACTCTCGAAAGTACTTTAATAGCAAAACAATACAAAGGAAAAAGAAGTGAATTCAATACTCAGAAAGAAAATAAATACCAATCTAAATTAGCAAAAGCAATATTAATTTCAGTAGCAAAAGTAAACTCAGAGCAAGCAGAAAATAATTTTTTCTTATTAAAATAATTAGTTCATATGAAATAATATGCAACTTAACACCAGCTTGAATGTCCTTTTGGATGCATTCTGAACAATGCAAAGTGAAAGCAACTTTTCTATATCTGGAATGTTTGTCATAGAACAAAGTTCAAGACTATTGGATAGGATAATTAATGCTTTGTATAATTAAAATTTAATTTTAAGCATAACTACTTTTAAATATTAAAACTTTAAGGTGTTGTCTTTTTAATTTATAAAATAATTTTCATTGGCATTTTTGTACTAATGATTCATTTCAATATTTTTAATTATTGTGTTGAGATTATCTTTATGTCATTAAATTTTATAATATATTGTTCCATAATAAATTCATGAATTTATTACATTTTTAAACAGAAAACCTCTGAAAGTTTAATAGAAAACTTCTATCACAAAAATGATTTGGTGTTTATTATTATGGTCATTTATTTTTATTTAAAAACACATAAAGTGTTATGACAAATACGCAAAGCTATGATATTGGGAACTCCAGAGAATTTTTTGTGTCCTAATCCTGAAGATTATTAATATTAGAAGTATTCAGTGATACAGTATAAACCAGGTATATCCTGGGGGCCAGTACCAGGGAAAGAGAAGATCAACATGAAGCTTTGGAAGCAGGAGAAATGTTAGAGGGTTAAGCCAAGTTCAATTACAGGGTGTCAGGACAGAAGAAACACACCAGGAGTATAATGGCGTGAATACCAGAATTGGAATCCTGAAGACACATCAAAGTCAGGAAACATCAGAGGCAAATGAGGGGGCAGAAGAAGGGAACTTAAAAAGGAAACTAATTCCAGGGGTCAACATCTTCTGGAATCAAAATTGCTTTAAAATGGCTGAGCATGGATCTCTGTCTTCCCTGAGACAAGAGATTTTAAAGCAATAGCCTATTGTCAAGTGCTGCCTCCTGCAGAGTTTAAGGATTTAAGGATGCACATTTGATAAATTCACCTTTTGGTAATAGACTAATGGGAAATGGTGATAGACTAGAAATCCATTTCTGTAATCAGTGCTCTTACAGAGCTATGAATTATAAATGCATGACTCTTCCTCTCCTCTCCTAATTTATAAGCAAAAGACAAAGAAGCTTGAAGATATAGAAAAGAGGGGACAAGGTTGAGGGAGAGGGACAGGGCTGAAACAAGAGATGAAATGTGTGAAAGTAGAGTCATTCATTAATCTGAGAAGGAGAGTTGAGGTTTCGTAGTATGAAGTCATTTTTTCCCCTTTCTTTCTTTTTTTTCTTCTTTTTCCAAGTGAGAGAAGAGAAGATAGAGAGACAGACTCCCGCATGTACCCTGACTGGGATCTACCTCAAGGCATTCACTTGTGACCCAGGGAGCACCAGCATTTGTGCATTGGCCACTGTGAAGGTTCCATGTAGCAAAAGCAGCAGAGTTGATTCTAATTGCACATGTAGGTTCCTTTCTCTTTAAAAAGTATTTCTAAGTAATTCATGGGTCTTTTTTGACATTCCAACTGCACTGTTATAGTTCTTTAAACACACTTCAATCCCTTTTGATTTTGGGCTCTTGCACATGCTATTTCATTTGCTCACAACACTTTTCCTCTTGCTCAGTGGCTTACTAATGCCCATGAATGCTTTCAGATTCTCAATTTAAAAGTTATGTCTTTAGAGAAGTATTCCTTCAATCCCGCATAGTATCATCCTCCTATAATATGCTTTCTTCTCACCACGAAATTTTCCCTTTTTTTTTGTATTTTTCTGAAGTGAGAAGCAGGGAGGCAGAGAGACAGACCCCTGCATGTGCCTGACCAGGATCCACCTAGCATGTCCACTAGGGGGTGATGCTCTGCTCATCTGGGCCATTGCTTTGTTGCAACCAGAGCCATTATAGTGCCTAAGGGTTGAGGCCATGGAGACATACTCAGCACCCTGGCCAACATTGCTCTAATGGAGTCTTGGCTGCAGGAGGGGAAAAGAGAGTAGAGAGAAAGGAGAGAGAGAAGGGTGGAGAAGCAGATGAGTGCCTCTCCTGTGTGCCCTGGCTGGGAATTAAACCCAGGACATCCACATGCTGGGTCGATGCTCTACCACTGAGCCAACTGACCAGGGCTGTAATTTCCCCTTTTGACAAATATGTCAGTGATGCAGCATTGGTGGTATAGTGAGTGGTGAGTATAGCTTCCTTCTAAACTGTACTCCAGGACCTACCACTGAGCTTAGTGGATGGGTGATTCATGTATATTCCTTGTTTCAACAAATGGGGGAAAGTAACCATGGCCAAAGGGCAGAATGAGGAAACTGGACTTATACTATGTATGAATAGAAATATACTATAGGCCATTTGTATTTTTGGAAGCATTATCTATAGCCTAATAAAAGTCAGTTAAGTTTATCTCTAATCATTTATCTGTAGGCAGTCAGATTCATATATTAGCATTGACAATATTTATTTTGATGACTTTATTACTATTTTTGGTATGGTACAGGAGTAGAAAAATTCTGTGGCTTTACTCAGGTAGACTGTTTACAGAGACAGAGTGAGTCGTGGTTTATGTGGGATGGTATGAATAATCTTAAGGTATCACTTATCTTAAAGATCTCTACTCCATTGGCCCACACTGTGCCAGAATTAACACAATTAAAAAAAATAGGAGTGATGCATTTTTAGGGTGGTGTTAGGACTAATATGGATTGTGAAGCAGATATCTTTTGGTCAACTTGTGTTCACATGTCATTCTACTAAGGTCTATATCTCCTCCTCCAGTTAGATAGTCTTGTCTGGTGAACAATAAACAGAAATGGAGGCCTAGTATACACTAGGGCTTCCTTAGCTTCCTTATAAGGAGAGGAGGTGCATGGCATAGTTAATCTCCAAGGTTCCTATTAGTATTGGCAATCCATGATTTCATCTAAAAATGGGGCAGTTTATTGTAATAAAACAGCACTGGACTGGGTGTCAAAAGATCAAGGCTTTTATTGTTAACAATCTCAGATGTCAGTTAACTTTTCAAGTTTTAGTTTCTTTTACTGAAAATTAAGAATTATAATTTATGATGGCTCAGGCCTTTTCCTACCTTAACATTGAATATTTATAATTATTCCTAATCACAGAGAATATGGAGGGATACTCTGAGAATTCTCTTTTACAATAATGCAATAACTACTTCTGCATTATAAGGATGAGCAATGGCTAATCAATATATTTAAAAGGGAGAGGGAAATTTATCTAGAACCTACCAAAGTATTTTAAAGAAAAAATCTCCTAAATTGGGATTTTTATTGCAATGTTCATCTTCCCTCTCTAGGAAATTTAAGGAAGCGTCAAATATTTTAGAAAGATGATCTAAAGAGCAAAGTCTCTGGCAGGTTATGGGAAGGGGTGGGAGAACAAAATTACTTTTATGAAACACGTTTAAGAAAGAAATTCTAGATGACCTTGGCTTTGGCAAAAATCTTCCCAGGCATTAGAGGTCATATGAATTTCTCCGATATATCTAAAAATAGATTGATGTGTTACTGTATTTCTATTACTTCATGAGTGAACCTGGCTAACTCCAGGTCCTTTACTTCCATATTGTGAGTTGAAAGGGATAAGAGGGATTAAGAAAAAGCACAATTGCCATTTACTCTTTGTAAAATTTTCGAACCAAGTTTGCTTCTGCCATGTACAAAGCAGCATTAGCGAGGGGTTTACTCCTTGCATCAGAAGTGCTGCACGCAGCAGAAATCCGTGACTGGGCTCTCTAGATGGCCCCTTTATGGGTCCCATTTCTCCTGAAATTCAAAGGTGTGCTATATGAGAGAAGCATGCAGGGAAGATATTCCTCTATAAAAGGTCGGAATTGGCCCCTCATCTGAGACAGATACCATCATAGGGCAACAGGGGGCTCAAGATCAGTAGGTTGAATTTTCTGCCACTATTTAAGGGCCTTCAAACTTACAAAAATTAATCCCTTTGATTGACTCTGTCTCCTAATCTTGAAGATAAGCTCAGAACACCTACCAGTTTTCAACACTGCTTACCAGGCCAAGTCTTAGCACCAAATTATGAATTTTGTCATCACTGACCTTTCCAATCTTTTCTTTTTACCTGCCCACTTGGTAGCTCAGTCCACCTCCTTCATTCTTTGTAGAAATCTATGTCGAAGTGTTTGGGATTGTTAGAGAATTAAAGAGATCAAATCATTCAAACTTGATTTTCAAAATACCAAGATACAAAGAGGTTGGGTGACTTTCCTAAAGATATTCCTTTAAATTGTCTTGGATTTCAATATAAAGCATCAGAGTTATTCCCATATGTTGGGAGAATTACTTATTAATTCCACATGTAGGTCACAAAAATTTTAATTTGGTACCACCCGTTATTTCCAGATATTCAAGTGTCAATGTAGGTGTGTTTCAAGATAATTTCAATATTATGAAACATATAAATCATGTTCAATCATTCATTTTTAAAAATTCTTAGCAAAAAGCTTTTGGGAGACAAAAGCTATTTTCTATGATTCTGAAGATTATGTTAAAGTATGAAAATAAAAATTGGCTTCTATTTAAAGAGCACAAATCTAAAAAGACAGTCAGTGGAGAATCAGTTTGTGAGCCAACATTAATGAGACTTTAGCAATTCAAATACTGTAGAGTCTGAAGACAATTGTCAGGTGGACTCCTGTGAAAATCAAGGTTGCCTGCTTTTCAGGGTAAGCATGTAGGTAAGTCTATTCAGGAATACTATGCCAAGATGAATAGACTGGAAGGTATTAAAGTAAAGTGCTATAAATCTTGCTCAAGACAGCTACTACCATGACCTCAAATTTTTAGTAATACTGTTCAGTGCAAAATGGTTTGAAGGGGCTTCCACCTGCCAGAGAAGCTTCAGCTGTTCTGTAAAACCACTGATGTGGGAAATCTTATGAACAAGCAATCTCAATTAAAATTTTTTTTAATCATCAACATGTTGGCACCAACACAGGGTTTTCTCTCTCCTTGTTCTTGCTCTCAAAGTAAAGATTTCACAATACGCTGATTTGTTTTTCTTCATTTATTCTGTCAACTTTGTGAAAGAGAATTTTGGTACATTTTTACTGTGAAAAAAAGTTTGTTAAATTTTGAGGTAAATGACACATTTTGGCATATATATGGCTCACAAAAATTAAGTAATATTTTATCAATTCATATTCACTTTGAAATATCCCCTAATGTTTGTGAGCAGTATATTTGCCAAAAGAAATTAAATAAATAAATAAAACAGTAAGACTTTTGTGAACTTAATACATCCTCTAGATGTCAAGTATTGTTTTATTTAAAATAAACTTTAAAAATTTTTTATAAGTAATTGAAAATATATTCTTAAAACAATGAGAAATACTAGTTTAACACTAAAGGAAATATATATATTTTTAAATTTTTTAAATTTTATTTAGAAAATTAACTTTGACAGGGTGACATTGATCAATATGAGTACATAGGTTTCAGGTGAAGATTTTTATAGCATTTGAAGTCTTGATTATGTTGTATACCCATCATCCAAAGTCAAATCATTTTGTGTCACCTTATATTTGTCCCTCTTTACACCCTTACCTTCACCCCCCACTCCCCATTCACTAAAGTCCCCTTTCCCCTTCCCCTTGTACCCTTTCTCCCTGGTAACCACTTCACTTTTATCTATGTCCATAAGTCTCAGTTTTATACCTCACCTATGTGTAAAACCATACAGCTCTTAGCTTTTTCTGATTGTTATGTCACTCAGTATAATATTCTCAAGCTCCATTCATGTTGTTGTAAATGTTACTATGTCATCATTTCTATGGCTGAGTAGTATTCCATTGTGTATATGTACCACAGCCTCTTTATCCAATCCTCTATCATGGGACAGTTTTGTTGTTTCCATGCCTTAGCCACTGTGAATAATGCTGTGATGAACTTGGGGGTGCATGTGTCTTTATGTACCAATGTTTCCAAGTTTTTGGAGTAGATGCCCAATAGATGGATTACTGGGTCATATGGTAACTCTATTCTTAAATTTTCAAGGAACCACCATACTTCCTTTCAGCACGGTTATACTAAATTTGTGTTCCCACCAGCAGTGAATGAGGGTTTAAAAGAAATATTAAACATCAGCAGAGTATGTGATTCTTCATAATTTAATGATTGGTTTATACTTATTTTTAACACTTCTTTCCCTAAAAATCCATATATAAGCTGTTGACTAACATAATTTTTAATGAAGAACCAATACACTCAGGTCTCTTGTATTCACCATACTTACTCTTCATGCGCTATTCTTTTCCTTAGCACAGTGATTTAGGAGATGTAACTTCACAGTGGAAACATTTTCTACTTGCTATGCCCACATCTGCCATTTACATCCTTTGAACAATCTTGTACCAATTTTCAGTAGTCATCTTCAAGAAATTATTATTTTTTTATGAAGTGGATAACACTTGAAAAGAAAAATGCATACAATGAAAAAAATAGCCTGACCAGATGGTGACAAAGTAGATAGAGCATCGGACTGGTATGCGGAGGACCCAGGTTCGAAAACCCAAGGTCGCCAGCTTGAACGTGGGCTCATCTTGTTTGAGCAAGGCTCACCAGCTTGAGCCCAAGGTTGCTGGCTTAAGCAAGGAGTCATTTGGTCTGCTGTAGTCCCTCCCCCTCCCCCATCAAGGCACATATGAGAAAGTAATTGAATCACTAAAATGCTGCAACAAAGAATTAATGCTTTTCATTTGTCTCCTTTCCTGTCTGTCTGTCCCCATCTGTCCATCCCTATCTGTTCATCTCTCTGTCTCTGTCAAAAATAAATAAATAAATAAAATAAAAAATGAAAGCTTGTCGTATAAGACCATGAGCTTTTTGCTTTAGGTCCATATCTGTTAAGAAGACTCCTCCCTTCTTTCACTCTTGCTACTAGTGAAATGTGCTTGTGTGACTTATATTTATATTACTCTCCTTGAACTCATCATCTTTTCATCCAATATCTTGTGATGCGTGTGGAGCCTATGCTAGGTCTAATGTTGTGGATTAGCTGCTGCATGTATGATCTTGTTGTACTTTATTGGGAGCATATGAACACAATGTTCTGCATGCATTCATCACTGAGAACAACAGAAGGGTAGTCCTCTCTACTAAAGTGTTTTTAAATGCCATTCCATGAAAAAGAGGTTTCCCCACTCAGAACTGCCAAGAACCAAATTCTACCTTCAAAGATTTAAAAAACTAAACATGTTCCCATTTGTGATTAACTTCAGTGGTGCTGGCTCTCCATAGAAAGGCTGATGGTGAGGCATCCAGAAATCTTGGTTCATGTGCAATGCCAAGGAGCCAGTATTAATGAAATCAATAACATAAGCTTTTCCCTTTTTATGCAGAAAAAATGGTACCTTTAGGTCAGATCTTATGCCTCAAGCCACAGAACAACCTTAAATATAAAGGCAACTGGGATATGGTCAGGGACAGGACTTCAAATTGTTGCTGTTCCTGTATTGGGGCTGTGCCACACTCGTCTTTTCCTTCTTATGTTCTGGTGTGTGTGAGTGTGTGTGTGCATGCGTGTGTGTGTGTACGTGTGTGTGTGTGCATGCGTGTGTGTGTGTGTGTGTATGTGTGTGTGTGTTTATTCCTTCTCTGAAACTAGAGCATCATCTTCTTGTATAATACCTGGAGCCCTTACAAAGAAAAAAAACAACAACCTAAGAATTCTAAATAATTAGAATTTGTCCCTGTATATTATGCATATTCTGGTAATTCAAAAGTACCCATTATATGCAAAGTGCTCAGCTAAGGGTTGGGGTTCAAATGGTAATAAGATATTTCTGCCCTTGTGAGATATTATAATCTAGGATGGGGAGACAGACAAGCAAATGTACAAGCATTTCTTGTGCAGAGTACCTATACTAAGTGATCTATTAGCAGTGGGATAAAGCAAGGAGAACATAGGGTCCAGCTCCAGACTTTAGGACAAATTTAGCTTTTACTGCTTAACATACTGTGATCTTGGGAAAATTATTTCCTCTCTGGAATCTCAATTTCTTCATCTGAGAAATAGCAATTAAAATGGGACCTACCTCCAGGAGTCATTGAGAGGATTAAATATGATAATTTATGTTAAAGTTCCTATTGGAAAACACTGTCTGCCAACCAAAAGTCTTATGACTCAATAAATGTTAGCTATCATTATAAACAAAGTCTCTCGGGAATAAAGGTGAGATAAAACACAAACGCCACTTAAAGAGTTAAAAAAGAAATCTATCTCCATAGAGGATTATAAATTAAGATTACTTAGACATGGCTTTAATTTACACATACTGGTAAGTTATGCAGGTTTTACACATCTGCTCCTTCTGTTTCTCAGTGACAAAATATGTACTTACAATGGCAATTAAAGCAATTTAAAGTACCACTGTAATACATCACAGATACCTCTGTAAGGAAACACAGTTGCTATAGATAATTTGAGATGGTTATGATTGTATGAATATTTTAAGAAGTAAAGAAAAAAAGCCAACCCATCTGTAGGTGTACTACTGTTAATTTTAAATACATATCTCAAAAATCTAAAACTATGCCATAGAAGAGCTCTAAAAAGCTCTTTTAATAAAAAAAGATGTCTTTCACTGAATGAAAGATTTACCTTTGAGTATGCTGATGACTGACTGACTGAATGAAATTTTGTAGTGTTAAAAAGAATACACATTAAGCATTGTTTTCAATATAAATTTGCAGATATTGGCTTTTTTTTTTTTTTTTTTTTTTGTACACAAAGATTGTGACCAGGGTAAAGCACAGTGGGACAGATAATTTTGAGATGATATCAATAAATATTTGTTTTCTTAAAGTTTCCCCAGGAAGAAGTCTAAAAAGGAAGTCCAACAGTTATGTGAACTCTATCACACTGAGAATTACTAGTGATAGAAGACACTAGGAAAAGTAGGTTTGTTTTCAGTTGTGTTTGAGGCAAAGGAACTCACCTTCCTCAGAAATTAATGGGGGCTTTCAATCTTGCTGGCACTGCTACTTTATCATTCATATGACTAAACAGACAATCAATTTAGCAACAATGTATGGGAATGAAGGGAAGGAACAAATAAGCTGTGAATGATGAGAAGAGAAATATCAAAACCCCCGCCCTTATTCTTTTTTAATGGCTAATACCAACAGGGACAAGACCAGTAAAAAGAGGTTAATGAATTGCAAAGATCCTTTAGAAAGTGATTGACTGGTATTGAAGCACAGTCAAATCAGTCATAAATATTTACTTTTATTAGCAACAGTGGGTTGCCTGTTATTTTCCATTGATTTTTAAAGCTGGCAAAAATCTACCACTGTGATTATCATCAAATGTTCCCAATTTTGTCAATATTTCCCTGCTCTCAATAATTCCAAAGCACACAGCCTCCTAAACCTTTATTTCAAATGTATTTTCTTTTCCGGCACAATTTCCTAATGATTGCAAATGACAAGTTAAAGTGAGGTTCTCTATATCATTAAGAATAATTATAATCTTTTCATTTTGACATTTGTTCAAATGGATGGAATGGCAGCAATTGTGGGATTAATGTTCTTTGATAATCTATATTCCACTAACATTGACTTGCTAACCTGCAGTTGTGTTATTTGTTTTACCAAGTGAGAATGATCTATAATAAAAAGCTCTCTCTCCATCTCTCTTTTTTCTTTTTTTAATTTCCAGTCAGTGTAGCAGCTATGAGAACTATAAGAGTTAACAGGGCAACGTTGTTCCAATTTTTAAACAGTGTGCAATATTTCTGTTTACGTCATTGAATAAAATGCTGCTCTGTTTTGTAAAATCCCATTCAAAATAAGGACATTACCCTGAAACTTGCTGTCTAGACTATCAAAAAGATGAAAATCAGTTTTAACACAATGTTTGTAATATTAAGATCCAATAATTTAAAAGAACATAACAAAAGGAATTTCCTACAGATAACAACAAAGAGTTAATATTTCCTAGGGCAGACAAGTTTCCAATTCAATTAGTTTTAATGAACCTTCTGCTCACTGGTTACTGAACTAGAAAGAACAGCAATAAATGCCCAGAGGAAAGAGAGAGAGGATATTAAAGGAGGGTTAGTGTATAGTATATAAATTTCCAAGTTGACTAAAAGAGTAGCCTTGATGTAGTTTTAGGAGTTAAAGGCATAGAATCAGATCTGTCTTCCGAGTTTAGCGTACGGGGGCAGCAAATCTTAACTGTTCCGTGTGATGAAACAAACACACTAGTTCATCTCCTAGCTGTGATAATAAAATAGATAATACAATAGATAATACAATGATATAGTTCCTTAAAAGAGCTGAACATATTCCATAAGGAAAAACATAGTGTAAATTCTTTTGCTAATAGTCAGTAAACCAGATTTGTTAGTTTATATGTATATAATTGTATACATATACCTGTGTATAAAAATGTGTACCTTTCAATATATTTTCTCAGATAATTTATATAGGAACTTTTTTCAGTTTGTACTTGCCAGGAATTATATATTCACTCACACGGGAAATAGCACTGATATACAATTTTGAAGGTAAAGTGCTGTCACACACAAACAATTTCCTGCTTAAGATACAGAAACTGTTTTAATTCAATGCACTTAATATTTTTATTTGATTTTGATGGTCACCTTAAACCTATAATATAGCACAGCAAACTTTCATTTCCAGGATCAAGCTGCAAGTCATACATATAGTTAAGCATGACTACCATCACAAATATGATTGTATAAATATACAAATCCACTGCTGTTAAATATCTGATATAAATAATAGAGTCTAGATAAAGCCTCCATGTTGACTACTGTTTCAGGTAAGCATTGCCAGGTGTTTCTCCATTTTCTGAACTTCTAAAAATATTTTTGTTTCTAGTCTCATTCATTATTTTGAACTATATTTTTTTTCTTAGCTGAAGCTGAGTTCACACCAACATTTTGAAAGTCTTTTTCTGGATGCTGAATATGAAAAGTTCTAAATGTATGTTATTAGATGGAACCGATATATTCCATACTGCAGTAAGTTCC
This sequence comes from Rhynchonycteris naso, assembly GCA_037038555.1. Classification (NCBI taxonomy): domain Eukaryota; kingdom Metazoa; phylum Chordata; class Mammalia; order Chiroptera; family Emballonuridae; genus Rhynchonycteris; species Rhynchonycteris naso. Next base: position 79,413,863 of record CM072997.1, read on the forward strand.
ACCTAACTAAAGAGATGCCCATGTTTTTCTGTGCAAGTGTTAAAAGAGCACAAATGTGTTTTAAAGGTAACATGAAGCTTGGATCACTCAGTCGGCTTATAAGGATAGGACTTGAGAATATGGCTGCAAATGTGATCAGCAGCTATAGCATTTCATTGATTCATATTTTTCCTTGCAGATGCATTTCTTTGATTGAGTTTAAAGTCAGACTTGTGTTTGTGGATGGCTGCTTTATCTGAGAACGGTTAGATTAAAAAATGCAGCATCTGAATTGGTTTTGAGAGAAACATGATTTTAACTTCATAATCATACATTTAACCATTACCACAACAAAATTAGGATGAAATAGAACCAAATCAAATGCAAAGCGTTTAATAGTGCAGTGTATCTCTTAAATAATCTTTTAAAGACCACCAAATAATTGACAGCAGCATTAAAAGAAGTGAACTTTCTGAAATGCTATGGAATCTATATGCTCTGTTGTCCAGTTGAAGCGAAGGCTGTTTTGATACTTTAAGAGCTGTTATCAACATTTTGATGGTTATTTAATAGAATTATTTTATTTATTTGCTACATTTCTTTTAACACGAAGAGATAATATCAACTCATTGCATACTTCCTAAGAGATGCTTACTTTAGGTAGAAATGAAAAAGAATAGGAAACAAAATGAAATCTAGAGCACTGGTTTTTAGCACAAATCCTTTGTTTCACAATTTTCCCTGTTCTAGCCATATAGGAAATTATTACAAATAACCAACAATTCCCAAGTGGTCTCACTGTAGATTAAAAAAAGAATATGATAGGGCTAACATCTTTGAAAATATAAGTATTCCTGTTTCTACAAAGAGGTTTTTTCCAGAGCTGGAGTTTAAAATATTTATTTCTACTTTGGGTAAATGTTTTACTTTGTCTAATTCACTTGAGGTTTTTGTTGTGCATAAGTGGTTTTGAAAGAAAAGGTTTGGGAAAAATAAAATTCACATTTGCACTCTATAGGAAATGAAATTTTAGGGAAATGGAAAATTTTTTATCACTTGATAACTATAATCTGAAGTGTGATTATGAACACATTAATGGCAAAACAACCTTCCTTACAAGAGGGGTGTTGCCAAGTTGTAGAATTAAGAGCATATGGTTGGATGGTGGAACAAAAGCAGAGGAACTCCTCCCTCAGAACAATAGGAACACATGAATAGGCAAGGGTAGCATAAAAGGAAGTAGTATCTTAGTCCAAGGCATTAAATCGCATAACTAGAATATGAGTGTGCAAAACACTAAGAATCTCTGATTCCTGGTTTTCTTAAATAGCTAAAGAAACTCTAGAACTTTGCCTCTAAGGTATTACAAGAACTTTGTCAAGTTGCACATGAGAAAATAGAGCCCACAGCCATACAGTAAGCAAAAAAATTCTGTTTGAGTATTGACATGACAGTTTTTGAAAGTTCAAGCAGAAAACCAATTATAATGAGCACTGGAAAGCCTGGAGCCCTGCTGTTCAATAAATAAAAAGTACAACAAACTATTTTCCAAAAAGGTTCTAGAGAGTTTCTTCTTGTCCCACTACTTACAATCTGATTACATAAATAGTCTCTATTTGCTGTTGAATTGCCAGGCAGCTGTATTAAAGTACAAATCAAATCAAGTCAGGATTACAAAGTAAAAGAGCATGGTTTAAAGTAATCTATCCCCCAGGAACTGTGCTCAGATTCATCAAACAGAGCTTAAAGTACAGTATATCTTATACCCTCGTGTTTCCATGCTGCATTGCCGCAAAACCAGCTATTATTTTTGATATCCAGAGAATGTTGCTTGTTGCTGAAGAAGGCTCACTTGCTTATTTAAAGGTACTATTCCTACGTGCCACTTATTTATTACTTTTTTTGGTTAAGATTCCTGGGAAGGACAGAAGCATGAAAGGCTAGTAGGCTTTTTATTGATCAAATCCTATCTGCCTCAGCTGTGAATTGTCAGGACTATTTCTTTTAGCTAGAACAATGACTAATTTATTCCAGATTTCTGGTGATACACAGTTGTGATATTAAAGAAAACCTAGGAGTCCTTAGATGCTATTGGCTAATAAAGTGTTATGTGCACCTGCCCTTGCAAATCCTGCTCTATCCAATTATTACCAAAGAAGGCGATTTAGTCGTTTCAGCCTGTAATTGCTTTTGATGGAAAGCTCTGTATGTAATTGTCAATGTCATCATCCTAGCCATAATTTTTTGTTTTTTACAGAATTGTTGTCGTCTTAAAGTAGAATGAAAAAAATTCAATAATTATGTGTAGTTTTATCAGTGATCTTTTTCTTCTTTTGTTACCTTAAAGAAAAACGTATTTAAGTCTACAAACAGGATCTTAGATTTCATCACATGTCTTGTACTTATATAATAGTTAAATAACTATTTAGAGATGTTTTAGTGGCTTCGATTATCATATTCTACATTTATCTCCAAAGGGCATAAATGTAGCCTGTGAAGATAACTAGATATTGATTTATAGTGATGAATATATATTTTATTTGTAACTTCGAGGGGTAAACAGGCAAAAGTGTTATTTCTGTGAGCTGAACGGCTTCAAGAGAATGGGTAATGTGTGTTTTAACCAGGCAGCCCAATGATCATTTTTCTTCCTACATCCCTAAGCTAGGAAAGAAAAAGTCAACTGGTTGCCATTTGTTAACATTTCTCATGTTAAGTAGTTCTACACGCAAACTGTGCCACATTAAAACAAGCATTCAGTGTCATCCTTGTGCACCAGGATGTTAGAAACTCTGGCACCTCTCCATTGCAGTCTGAAGCGTCTCAGCCCAATTTAAACTTTCGTTCTTCTGCACTTTGCTAACCTCATCATTACCACTGGCACAGATTACCTGTAGTACTATGTAGCCAGGTGACTTGGGTAGCAATGGGAAGGAACCTACATTCACGAAGGACACTTGGAGCTTTCTCTCTAAGGGGACAGAGATTTCTGTGTGAATTGTTTAGAAAAAAAAGTGGGAGATTTAATAACCTTCCCTTCATCATCCTCTTCTAGACTTATCATGGAAAGGTCAGAATTGAAATTTGCTATTTATAGCCCTTCTGAACCACATATTATGAGTAAGGACCTTGCCAATTTATTAGGGAGGTAACTGCAGACCGAGATCTCCACACAAGGTATTAGCGGGGTAAGTGGGTGCTCATGGAGACTTTTACTTGCAGAGTCAGGCAAAACGTTGCTTCTAAGAAACTGCCTGCCAAATTGGTCTGGCTCTGTGTTTGAAACAAACAATTTTTGAAAATCTTTTAATGAAATACTGATTTTTATCAAGCAGTCAAACTAAAAGCAAACGTACCATGGTGTCATGATTAAAAAATAACAATATACTACAGGTAAACCAAGATAAATGAGTTAAATGCTCAGTTTATGGTGCAAATTGAAACCATATATCACAACCTTTCATTATATTACATTGCTGCTAGAGTACAGACTATGGAAGCCGATTGAATGGTAATATCTAATTAGGGAGCTTTTCTTGCCCTGCTTCAGCTGATTTTGCCTTTGGAGCTGAAAGAGATTATTTCCATAACAAAAGTTTCTTAAAAATATTTTTTAAGTGAATGTGACATAATCAGGAAGACTATGGCACCCTGAAATTGCCCTTCCCAGATCTCGCATGAGGAAGTGTAGGGATCTGTATTAATTTTAAACCTCCCTTTGATTGGGTGAACCTGTCTCCGTTTTGTATGACATTGTTGCCACAGGTCATTGCCTGGTGCGGTGTACCATGAAACAAACAAATAGAAAAAGGCACCTTCTGGCACTTTAAGTCTCACTGCCATCTGACTACTACCCTAGTGGTTCAGAATGATGAAAAGCAGAGGCTAGGAGAAATCTTCCTATGGTTAGATTGGGAAAAATGAGCATGATGATCACATGTGCTGGGAAGGGCAGGAGAGACAGCCAAAGTCATCTCAGAACTCAAGAGAAAAGGAGAAGACAAGAGGTCACAATTATATTCTAGTATCACACTCCCTTTCACAGAGATCTGATATATTCAGTTTGTTCTTGTATGGTGCTTAGGGAAGTTCTAATTAAGGGAAGAAAGAATTTTGACACATGTGAAGTAGAGATCAATATTTAGCACTATAATCAGCAATTCCTGATGGTTTGACAATGTCACTATACACATTGTAACTATCCATTATTTTCTCAGAGAAGAGAGCCAGGCAGAGGCTAACAGGCTTACGGCAAGCTATCATGAATCACATAAAGCAGTGTCTCATTCGCTTCTATTTGTCTTGCTTTTTATCTTCATTCATCCTTGTAAAGAAGGCTGTACTGCCACCAGCCCCGAAATGCCACCCTACCTCTGAACTGCAACAACAAAAAGCAAAAAGCTGTTTCTAAAATTGTCTACCATATGAAGTACAATAACTACTTTCCAGAGAAATTTTAAAAAAAGTGACTGTTTACTCTCTGAAAATGTACATGGCAGACTCTCTTCACATTTAACCTATAGGGACTCTATTAGCTACTAGAAAAATATTAATTTAAAACACTTTGGGATGAGGTTATGTTTATAGTAAGTTACAGGTTTAGAATATATTGATCTCATTTTTCACCAGACTAAACAGTGTCTGTCTGCTCTTATAACAAAGAAAATTTCATTATCACAGAGCTGAACCAAATTCTGTTTCAAATTTTGTTTTTGGCTGTAGAGAGGGAATTATAACAAAATATCAGAATAGCTAGCTAGCTTAACTTTAGGGGTGTGAGTATGTGATAGAGGTCCACATTCAGGTTTTCAACCCACAAGAGCTTTGTCAAGCTACAAATCTTCCTTTATGTTCATGGATATAAAAAGTTTAAGTACCTAAGGTATCTCCCCCACTCAGATTTTGGCAAAGAAGTGTGTTATTTCTGAAGTTTACTTGTATATAGCTTGTTTACTGTTTATTAAGTTCTGATATCATAATAATTAATAATCATTTTAACACATTCATTGTCAATACAAAATAAAATACAAATTCTAAGGCTATTGCTCACTTGATTTTAAATTAATTGCATTCTGTTATACCTTTCAATAAATTATAAACTGCTATTCTCTGTTTTCTTTTAAATATGAAATGTTGTCTCAAGTCTAGTTAATTTTTAGAAATTGTCAGAAAAGTAATTTCAAGATTTCTTTTATTTATTTTTGCACATTAGCTTTTGATTGGAGAACATGTACCTGGATAACTTAAAGAAATAAACACTGTAAAATGTGATGGGATAATTTGACCCCAATTTACATACAGAACATTATTTCCAACATTTTTCATAACATTCTTGGTTGTGCAGCATGCAATGTATGACTGTAGGTGGAAGTGGAAGACTTAGTGTCTTGCATTTCAAACTGTCAGCTGATTCTCACTGCTCTATTCCTGTTTAAGTGAGATGCTGACACAGGCTCACACCCTGACTATCACAAGTAGCACTAATTAAGGGCTGTCCAACTGCGCTTTCTGTTGAGCAGTTTGCTCCAGTGGGTGACAGGAAACAGCCTGAGCTCTTTCTGCAGAATGACATAACAAAGAAGGTTTTCTTTTTTTCAAGAATACAGATCTGCAGGACTGGATAAAAAGACCTAAGAGAGATCTAACTTCCCTATTTGTTGCTATGAATATATAATTTTAGATTAAGAAAACTTGCTAAGTCATTGTTTATTTTCAGTTTATTAGGGCTTGTCTTGCTAGAATTAGTAATAATTATAGGAGGAGAATGTGAATTAATAGGGAACTTGGGGACCAAGCATTCCTCTTATTCAAAAGGTTATCAATAAATCTCTTTTTAAAAATGGTGGTCAAATGTTGTCATTATAGTATAATGATATTGTTTGTAACTTAGAGAATTTAGCTTAAAAAGCAAAAAGACATGAAAGGAATGTCTCCCATGGGTATGACAGTGAAAGTTAATTTATCTAGCAGCCAAGTTGATTAAGAAAGTGTTATATATAGATAAAAGGACAAACAAAACCAAAACAAAATTTCCCACACCTGAGGAAAAGAATAGAGCAGCCTTAGCTTTGTTTCTTCCCTGCATTTGTTTTCCTTAAAACTCCAATTAATTTAAATCTGAAATTTAGTGTCTTTTTCTACTCCCTCTAAAAATAGCCCCATGTAAAGAGTCTTAAGTAAAGTATATGTAAATGAGTAAACTACTCCCTTGGGTATGATATCATTACTTGGATGGTCAAAACTATAAGAAAAGAAAAGCACCAAATTGTGTTCTCAGGGTGTTACTATATATTCTAATGAGGATATTATCACTGTTCTCAACATCTACCAGAAGACATGGCACTCGGAGACAGGACCTAGTGCAGAGTGGATTTCTTGACAGCACTAAGCGATAACGCCTCCTGGCTGCTGCTGTGTGCTTGAGAAATTGGCTGGCCCACTACTGTCCTTTTACAATGGTTTCATTTAATTGTAATCCAAAGATCAAAGGTCTGTAACTCTTTAACTAAATTCCAATGTCTGCCAAATTCAATAGCTGTCATTCTTATAGAAAAAGGCAGTGTAATATGTGTGTCCTGATCTAATTTTATAGAAAAAGACACAATTTACATACTGTTTATTTAGTTAAGTCTCTAAAATCAATACCTTTGTCTGTACCTCTTTTGTTTAAAATACATCATGACATAGCAAACGGCTCTATAAATTAATTTTTCTAAACCACACGCATTGTTAATGTTTCTGTATTGCACAATCAAAAAAGAACAGTTGAACTCATAGTTTTTTAGAGATCAACCTAAATGTATTTTAATATTGGATTACTAAAGAATGTTAAATTTTACATTTCTAAAATTATAAATTTTGTTTGAAAAGGTCAGTCATATTCCTGAGCCATATTTACCAAGAGGAGAACATATTTCAACCAATGAAATAAAAGAAAAAGTGATTATGTTTACTATTAAGAGAAAATTATTCTTAAAAGAGTGTCTCTGTAATAAGCATGAAAACCCAAACAACAATGAGCTCCTAAAAAAAGCCTCAGGACAGAACAGAAATATTTTTAAAGGGAAAAGGAAAAACCACTTAAGGCTGTTTAGAAACAAATCCATTCAACTAATTATTTTATAGATTACTCTGAAATTCATTGCACTTAAGGAAGAACACAAGGGTTTTACTTTTAGTGTTACAGTCACAGATATCTCTTTACTGACATTCCAATGGTCATGGTGATATTTCTTTAAAATGTGAAGCAAATGACTATCTTTAGAACAATTTCTTCCCAACTCGAAGGATAGCTATTTATGTGTTAAATTTGCATTTTTAATGACATGTGGCTTTTATATTTTGATTAGCTCTTTAGAATAATTTTCTTCCTTCATTGTCTCTGGCATGTAACCATAATTAGTTAGCAAGATTAAGCAGGATGGATCTAAGTGACACATACATTGTGGTGGTGACCACGTGACAGTGAATATTTAAACGTGAGTGTGAAGACCCACACAGTTACTCTTTTGGTAAAATTTGATAATTTTGTGCTTTAAAAGCCAAAGTTTAATGTTGTTCCCATTTCAATTCATCAGACTTAAAAGGCCAATGTATTTATATATGTTCTTTTTTCACATGAGATATTGCACATTTAGTTTCCTGTTAACTTGATTTTTCTAGGAAGAATTTTTCCAAGTTGATGTGAGACTAAATCTTTCTAAGATATGAAACCTAAACCTTGTATCTTCCACATAAGGCAATTACTAAAATTAAATACTGTCTTTTTCTCATGAGAGGAAGAAGGACTTGAAGATTCTTGATGAAGGCAGGGGTATAGGGGTCCCAAATCAGAGGTCTTAAAGTTCTTTATTTATATTTAATTGTATTTCTTTGCACTTCAGTTTGGTGAAACTGTTTTACATTTCAGTTTACTTTTACAGACTGTACCCTCTTACCATATTTTAGTCCCTTCATTTTGGTGCATTGGGTCTTGGTATTTTTAAGTTCATACTCTGACTGTAGGTATCCTATGGGCTAGACTGGACATCAGAAAACTTTTCATCCTTCACTAAAATAAATCTCTTAGGAATTTTCATGCTTCAGGGAAGAAAGTTTGCCTAGAAACATAAAAAATTAAGTAATTTCTCTTATTTACAGGATATTTTTATATAACTCTCATTGCTACGGCTCATCCATGAATATTTATTTATACATTCTTCTTCCTTCCCATCCATCCATCTCACATATATTGAATATCTACATATATTGAAAATCTTCTATACGCCATAGGCACCAAGCTTAGAATTTCATAACAAAGATGACTATGTTGAACTCTCTGCTTTCATGGTGTTCTTGTTACAGTGGGGAATTGTCTAAGAACAAACAAACAAACAAACTGACAACACCAAACCAAAAACATCCAAAACAAAACAAAAAACCCCTCAAACTCTGTTTCTATGTAATTAAATAAATATTTTATATTTTTTGGTAAAGTACCAAAGTAGCCTGAAAACCTGGTGCATATACTGCCTTTTTAAAATAATTTTTTCTTCAGTTAAAAAGATTGTATTTATTGACTTTGCAGAGAGAGGAGAGAGAGAGGCATGGGGGAGCAAGAATTATCTCATAGTTGCTTCACTTTAGTTGTTCATTGATTGCTCCTCATGTGTACCTTGACTCAGCAAGCCCAGGGTTTCAAACCTGCAATGTCAGCATTCCAGGTTGCTGCTCTACCCACTGCGCTACCATAGGCTAGGCTCCTTCCTTGAATTTGAAAGGCTGAATGAGACTAATATTGGAGAAAAGTTTGCTGATTGTTCATCACGAATGCTGACCTATTTTGAAAAATGAATATCTCATGGTAACTTGAGTAGAAACAGTAGCTCTGAAGTAAATCTAACAGGTTGCTATTTTCCCCAGCCTCACATTGGAGAAGCATTTTCCTAAGGCTGCAGAGCTGTGGTGTTCATCATTTGTCATTTGAAGTTTCCATGTCAGTCTTCACATAAACAGTACAGCCCTGTCCTCACTTTCTGCCCTCTTCCAGCTGCCTCCTCATAGCACTGTGGCTTCTTCCTGCTGCCACACAGCAACCCCAAGGGCAGGGCGGGGCAGGCTCCTGCAACCCATCTTTCTGTGACTGTCCTAGCTGTCACAGATTATGCATAGTTCTCTCCACCTCTCCACCCCCCTTCTACCCAACAACTTTCTATCCCTGTCCTGTACATGGTCTGGAATCTGGAACCTATTTTGTTTTGTTGTAATTTATGACTTTGTTTAAAGAAAATAAATATTTACCAACTTTAAGAAAAATTTTCCTGGAAAAATACATTGTCCAAGTGTAACAGTGGTGTGCTAAGAGTCATACAATTGTCCCTGGCTTTTGATTTTATTACATTTGACATGCATATATTTTGTTTAAAACATTTTGCTAGGGAAAAAGTTGTAGTTCTTCCCTGCTGGTTTCTTACAATCTCGTGAGTGACAAAGAGAAATAGTTCCCCTGCCCTGCAAAAAAAGCAGATTATGAAAATGCAGATTACATTATTTTTACAGTCTCAATGAAACTCCCAAGTGCTCTATGTATTTGTTGATAATTGATTTATATTCTTTTTTTTATTTTAGACCCTGGAACATGAACAGCACACTCTTCTCCAAGAGCCCACTGCCTCCTAAACTCAAAGCAATGTTTCATTCATTAGACCTCACAGCCTTTTTTTGTTATCTAGTGCCTTCTCTTTCCTCTTCCTCCTTTTATTTCTTTCTTTTCCCTTCAGGGATCCATGTTCCTTTTATTAGACATGTTTCCTTGAATTTTTTCAAAGCTTACTTGGTGAAGTGAATTATCTCTTATGGCTTTGTCTGGGACCAATCCATCAGATGACTGAGAGTGGCAATAAGAATGAAATAACTAACATCACTTAAAATATTTTTTCTTTGGAAATTAATTCACACTTTAATTTTGCATGATATAGACTATTTGTCTATTACTTTGATATAATACCATCATTATTTAGACCTTGAATTAATATTTGAAATAAGAAGTACAAAATTAAGTTTACTGACATAACCAGGAAAGATCTTTTTCTGTCACCATTAATAATTTTAAACAGAGTACCATGTTAAATGAGAAGATGTTGTTCTGAGGGTAAAAGTAGGGGCCCAAACACCTCCATTTATTTCATTTTTCACAGATTGTTTCAAATCTAAAGTCCTGAGATTTTGCTAATTACAAACTCATATTCAAGCTGCAAAACTGTTTTCCTTTTTTTTTTTTTTTTTACAGGGACAGAGTGAGAGAGAGAGGGATAGATAGGGACAGGCAGACAGGAAAGGAGAGAGGTGAGAAGCATCAATCATTAGTTTTTCATTGCCCTTACAACACCTTAGTTGTTCATTGATTGCTTTCTCACATGTGCCTTGACCACGGGCCTTCAGCAGACCGAGCAACCCCTTGCTGGAGCCAGCGACCTTGGATCCAAGCTGGTGAGCTTTTGCTCAACCCAGATGGGCCCGCGCTCAAGCTGAGCGAGTTCGAGGTCTCAAATCTGGGTCTTCCGCATCCCAGCCCGATGCTCTATCCACTGCTCCACTGAACTGCAAAAATGTTTTAATCTAGATCTGGAATTCTAGCACATAATTATTACAATCTGATTACACACTTCATTTATATTAAAGGAAAGAAAACAAGAAGAAAGAAAGGGAAGAAGAAAGGGAGGAAAGGAGGAAGGAAGGAGGAAGGAAATAGGAAGGAAGGAAAGAAGGAAGGAAAGAAGGAAGGAAGGAAGGAAGGAAGGAAAGAAGGAAGGAAGGAAGAAAGGAAGGAAGGAAGGAAGGAAGGAAGGAAGGAAGGAAGGAAGGAAGGAAGGAAGAAAGGAAGAAAGGAAAAAGGAAGGGAGAAAATAGAGAAGTAGGTAAGCTATTGAGCTAGGTGTTCCACTGGTATTATTTTTATGTAAGGCAGATATTGTATTCACTTCACATATAAAGAAAGACTAGATAAATTAAGTACTTTGCCCAGGTTGCTTGCAGTCATTGCTTAACCGATCTTTAAATTCCGGTTTGTCTAACTTCAGTTAACATACCCCTTTCTTTAATACTAGAACTAATGAGTAAATTCTTTGAGCGGCCTGGCGAATGAAATAGGTGTGTGAAGTGCTCAGTCTAAACAATAACAGTGCAGTATATTGCAGAATTCTGAATAAAGACATTTGATTTAAAAACTTTAAAAATCCTGTGTTGGTCAGTAATAAAATTCAAATAATAGCAATAACAACAATAGCAGCAGCAGGAGCAAAAAGCAGTTATGGGACCCATTTTTTACATTTCAAATGTTTCCTGTTTTATGCTAAACTCTTCCTTTAAATAATTGCCCTGTTTTCTAGATCTTTATTTCAGAAACTCCTGACTAGAGAAACTACTTATTCCCTTTCAGTGATCTTTTATTTTCCTTACTGTATAATTTTCTATGTGTAAGTGGGGTTGGAATAAGATGATGATGGCTCAAGTCATGTGAGAATTTACAGATGTAGGAGGGACAAATGACAGATGCAGCAAGTTGGGGAAAGGACTGTTTCACCTTCATTTACATAATTCCTTAGTAGTGCCTGTTATGATTTTGATCTTGGTTTAGATGTAAATTCCTCCAAGAAGCATTCCTTAATCCTTCTATGTTTGTATACTTCTGCAGCACCTCATACTTACCCTTTGGTAGAATTTTAAACTGTATTTAATTGCCTTTATTCTCCTCTTACAGCCAGTTATATGTTGGTGGAAATCACATCTGGGCTGCTCATCATTGCATCTCTGCTATTGTGTATGACATCTCTGAGAGAGCAGGAGCTCAATAAATATTTGTTGAATGAATGAGGGAATAAATAAACATTAGATGTTATGCTTTTTAAGCACATCTATTTATATTGCTTTGGAAAATATTTAATGCTTCCTATGACTCTTAATTACAGAAATGAGAACCTTGTGAAGCTTTTGGAAGCAAAATATTTTATGTTCACTCTAAGTAAGTTGTGGGACATTCAGAGCTTGGATGTTATTAGGGAAGGTTTAGTCAGGAAAATAACACTCTAGGCATTTCAAACAGGAGGGTTGGGTTATTTATTTAAATATTTTTTTAGAAAGGGTTTCAGGAGATCAAAATTGGTTGGAAAAGTTGAGGATGCGGTGGAAGTCATGGAAAGCTGTTGATAGGATTCAGAATGTCAAAAATGCACAGGAATTGCAGATAACCACTGTTAATGGACTTAGTTTGCTTCAGTATGAAAGAGAGTGAGATATAAGAGAAACCTGGGAAGCCACTGCCAATTCCCCTGTGCCCGCTGGAAGGAAAATAATGGCTTGGATTCTCTTCCATCTTCCCAATTTTATGTGATTGCCCATGATCAAGACAGAGTGTTTTAGTTTCCTGTGACCACTGTAACAAATTATCTACCATGTGATGCTTTAAAATAACATATGTTATTTTCTCATAATTCTGGAGGCCAGATGACTGAACTGTGTTTCTGTGGGCCGCAAGCTATATGTTGCCAGGGCCACAATTCTTAATAACATTTTCAACATTTCTGTTGCTATATAAGGTAATACAAGTACCATGTATCAGGAGCTTGATATTGGGGGTAGAAGTGGGGTAAGAGTTAGGAGTACAGAGTAAATTTAAGAAGTATAAGGGAGAGCAAACACTAAGTGAAAATGAATGCTGCTTCTCAAACAATCAATATCCAGCATAGAGTTCAATAACAGTATGTTGTCAATAAAGTTAATGAACTTTGATCTTTGGGCATTAATAGAAGATATGTCTCCTAAAAAAGAAGGTCATTTTCTGTTCTAGTCTGTATTGGTTGAATCACCTAGAGAACAGTGGGTTTAACTGTGGGTATAACTGTTTAAAAAACATGTTCTTTTTTCCCCCCTCTCTGAATGATTCTAAGGTAAGCTGGAAGTAACCAGTAGTTTCAGTACAAATGAAAGAAGGTCTTTCAAGCATGAATTTTTTTTTAATATAATGGAATATGCTGCCTTGTAAAATAATGACAAAAACATTGATTAACATAATATTATAGGGCATTATTTTACTGTCTATGAAATCCTTAATGTTCTATCAATGCTAGTTTTACTTAATGAACTATAATTCATATTTTAAAAATAGTTTTGGATTTATTTAGATTTTCAACTTTACCATTTTTGAACTTCTAATGATTTCATTATATTTATTATTAACTGAGATAACTGTAATTTCTCTTTTAGTTTGCTCTAAATTTAATGGGCTCTAATTTCAATGGATATCTCATGCCCTATTAGTTCTGAATTGTGCAAAGATCATTACTATCAAGTAATCTCTCAAAGTTATACAGAGCTCCTCTCTTATGTTATACACACTATTTTCAGCAAAGCCTATGGTTTCTATTTATTAAATCTATATTTATTCAATTTATATATTTTATGAATTAATATAATTTTATTAGTGCATTCCATCAGTTCTCACTTATCCAAATAAAAGTGTGTAATTCTTTCAGTTTTATTTTGCTAGAGACTGAATGTTTGTATACCTCTACAATTCATATGTTGAATCCCTTTCCCCTATGTGATGGTGTTTGAAGGTGGGCTGTTTTGGAGAAATTAGATTGAGAGGGTGGAACCCTCACGAATAAAATTAGTTGATTTATAAAAAAGATCCTAAACAGCTCCCTTGTCCCTTCTGCCATGTAAGGAGACAAGAAGAAGATGGCCATCTATGAACCAGGAAGTGGGCCTCTCAAATACCTAATCTACTAACACTTTGATCTTGGAATTCTCAGCCTTTAAATCTGTGAGAAATAAATTTCTGTTGTATCTAAGCTACTGAATCTATGATATTCTGTTATAGCAGCCTGAACAGACTAAGACAAATTTCTTTCCCCCACTTCAATCTGTGCTTTAATTAATCTTTAAATTTATTCTGGTTTCACTACATCATTCTTGAAGTGAAAAGATAGTATTCTAGAAGAATATTCAGTGTGACTTATTTTAAATGTTTGTGTTTTGTTTCAGTACTTCTTGACATATATGGACCTGTTAAGCAAGGAAGTGTACTATAATATGTTTCAGGTTGTAGCTACAGAGAAAGGCTCATAGTTAAGAGGTCTTTTTATTGAAATGTTTACAAAGCTCAGATGAAAGAATGACTGAAGTCCTGATTTGAAGTAAATCTGTGAAATTTTGTGGGTTGTATTGTGCAATACCATTTTAGAACTTTTCAGATAAAGGATTTTCTCCTCCCTCCTCAAATCCTTTCCTTTTTCTGATACTTCCTAGTTACAGTGATTACTGTAATTAAGTGCATGCACCTAAATGGAGTGAGAGAGACAATGAATCATTTCTTGTTTTGATCTTAGGATAGAACCTATTACATTTTTTTCAATTAAAATTAAACATCTTGTGACACCAAAGACATAGACAATAAAAGAAAAGTTAGATAATTGGTTCATGAAAATTTTAAAATATTGTTCATTAAGAGATACTATTGTCAAAGTAAGAAGGCTACTCACAGAATGGGAGAAAATATATATTTTCAAATTACATATCTGATGATGCATTAATAAAGGAAAATATAGAGAACTCTGAAAACTCAACAACAAAAATCACATTATTAAATTAATGAGCAAGAAATGATAATATATTGCGATTTATAACATGGATGAAGCTTAAGAACATTATGCTAAGTAAAATAAGTAAATCAGAAAAAGCTATGAACTATATGATTATTTCACACATAGATGGGATATAAAAGTGAGACTCATGGACATAGTGAAAAGTAAAGTGGTTGCCAGAGGGAAGGAGTTTTGGAGAAAGTGAATAAAGAAGGATAAGTATACAGTGATGAAAAAGAATTTGACTTTGGGTGATAGGCACACAATGAATGCAATCAACAGTTCAAATGCTATGAAGATGTTTACATGAAGCCAATGTATTTTTATCGACCAATGTCACCCCATTAAATTTAATTTCTAAAGAAAATAAAAAAATAATAAAATAATGAGCAAAGTACTTCAATAGACATTTCTCTAAAGAACATATACAAGTGGCCAAAAACCACATGAAAAGATGTTCATCACTGGTCATTAGGGAAGTGCAAATCAAACTATAATGAGATGCCACCTTACCTCATTAGGATTACTACTATAAAAAATAACCAGAAAATAACAACTGTTGGTAAGAATGTGAAAAAGATGGAAAGCTGTGTGTGATTGGGAATGTAAAATTTTAAAGTGGTACAGTTGCTGTGAAAAATGATATGGTTGTTCTTTAAAAAATTAAAAATATAATTGCCATATGATCCAGCAATTTTACTTCTGTGTATATATCCAAAAGAATTGAAAGCAGGATCTTGAAGAGATATTTGCATACCCATGTTTGTAACAGCACTATTCATAATAAGTGAACTGTGGAACCTAAGTATCCATTGATGAATAAATGAATACACAAAGTCGTATATACATAAAGTATTATTCAGACTTAAAAAGGAAGAAAATTCTGACATATGCTACAACCTGGATGAACAATTAGGACAGCTAAGCCATCACAAAAGGGCAAATATTGTATTATTGCACTTATATGAGGTACTTATAATAGTAAAAATCATAGAGTCAAAAAGAATTGTGGTTGCCAGGGGCTGGGGGAAAAGGGATAATGGGGAGTTACTATTTAATGAGTATGGAGTTTCAGTTTCACAAGACAAAACGAGTTTTGGAGATGGATGATGGTGATGATAGCACAATATTAAGAGTGTATTTAATACTACTGAAATGTACGCTTAAATTGGCTAAGATACTAAATTTTACATTATATGTATTTTATCACAATAAAAATTGGAAAAATTAAGAAGAGTTCAAATGTTCAAATAAGAACAGAAGATAAAATACTAAAATAAAGGTATACAACTAAAAAAAAAATTAAACATCTCTTAATCACAGAGAAAGCCTTAGGCCGTCAAAAATCAACAAGTTGAGCCTGACCTGTGGTGGCGCAGTGGATAAAGCATCGACCTGGGAACACTGAGGTCGCCAGTTCAAAACCCTGCACTGGTCTGGTCAAGGCACATATGGGAGTTGAGCTTCCAGCTCCTCCCCCCTTTCTCTCTTTCTCTCTCTCTCTCACTCTGTGTGTCCTCTCTAAAATGAATAAAATAAAAATTAAAAAAAAAATGTCAACAAGTTGCTCCTAGTAATCAGAGCCAGAGAAATAGAAAGCAGAGAAATGGGAAAAACCTGCTCGCAATAACATCATTCAAACATCTGAACTTCTGCTATGTCTGAAAAGCCCAATATATTCCTTAAATCTTTCAGTCATGTGAGCTAATAAGTAATTTTGCATGAACCAGTTTAAATTAGGTTTTTAAAATAAAAAGACTTAATGGATACATCCAAGTAGATATCTACATCATTGTGTGTAGATCTACTGTATGTCACAGCTCTATTTAGGCTTCCTCTTCAGTTTTCTACTTACTGTCTTTCTGGCCTGTCTTCCCCAGGATTTAGATAGCTATGTTTCTCTCTCACTCTGTGTCTCCTCTCTAAAATGAATAAAAATAAAATAAAATAAAATAAATTTAAAAAATTCTTTTGTTGAATTTATTGTTTTACTTCCCGCCTCACCACATCTCTGCAGTTGGCATCCGAGTCCTCCTCTGTGTCGTTCTATCTAACCATATTCACACAGCATCTTTACTTTTCTGGCATCATTCATTTCAATAGAAATAAGCAAAGGAAAGTTCCTTTTACTTATCTCTGGCACTTCTTCCCTCTGAAGTCAAGTGTTGCTTATAAGTCCTAAAAAATTTTATAGAACATTTGAAAACAGAAATTGTGTCGTAGTGTATAACTAGTTACAGTAGTTATGGGAGTTTCTACCAGGGAGGTTTGGGTTCTCAAGAGTTTCATTAAAGATGAATGATGGTTTATTAGGGCTGAATTTCTTGAGATGGTAGTGATCACTCAATGGCCCTTTCTTACTGATATGAATTCTGACCCATTTCCAATGAAGATGCTGTGCTTATTTTATGCAAGGTGTCACTGAAAGATGGGCATTATTTACTGTACATCATGCATGAGAGGCTGGTGCTCAGCTTCAAGAACCACATAAGAACCTGTTGTTTTGTACTCTCAACTTTAAAATGTGTTGTTGCTTTGGAGTATTGGTTTGGACAAAGCTCCTCTATTTCTCATGACAACTTTTCCTGGGGATATTAGAGCTGCTACTTGTTCAAATGCCATGCTGTTTGAATCTATCACTTATGGCAGAGGTCCCCAAACTAAAGCCCGCGGGCCAAATTACAGCCACCTGAGGCCATTTATCCAGCCCCCCCCCCACTTCCGTAAGGAGCACCTCTTTCATTGGTGGTTAGTGTATGGAGTACTGTGTGTGGCGGCCCTCCAACGGTCTGAGGGACAGTGAACTGGCCCCCTGTGTAAAAAGTTTGGGGACCCCTGATTTATGGGTTTCACTTATGTTCTGCTCTCCTCTTTCTTGTACTTGGCTTATGTCTGTTTGCTATTCAACAATTTGTTGAAAGAATTTTTCTTTCTGCAGTGGCTGGGTCTTTAAACATCTTTATTCTTCATTCATTCCTAGGAAGTTTATCCTTCTGCTATAAGGTACTTCAATGAGGAACATTCTTTGGCCCATTTTTCCATCCTTTACTACCAAGTATGGAGTATGTGCTCCTTCTATTAGTTCCACAGCACACTGTATTCTCCCATTTTAAAGCTACACTGTAATGTAGCTATCTATTGACTTACCTCTACTATCCATTGACTGCAAGCCTACTGAGGACAAGAAATTTTTTTGTGTGTCCTATTTGTGCCTGTGACAGATGCAAGTCTTGACCTATTGTATTTTCTGAATGAAGAAATGATTATTCGAGTATCCTAAAATTATTTAATCTCTATTACAAGGAATTGGGTACAGTGGGCATTTTTAAGACTTTGGTTACTTGTCAAATTTTTTCAGAGAATTCATTTGTAGAAAAGTCATATTTTTGGGTTTAAAGCAAACTATTAAATGTTAAAAGATTTCTTAGAATTTAATTTAGTATTCTCAAGGTACTTTATGGGTTATCTTGTTGCTTAATCAAATTTCTCCTTTTATGTTTATGAAACTATCATTAATTAGCTTACCACACAAGCTAGACAGCGCTTATAAATAGCCAAGAGTTTAGTTACTGGCAAGGCCTAAATGTGTGTGTGTTTTAATTGAGTCAACATAAAACGTTGGAAGGTTTCACATCAAATACAGATTTCCATCTTATCTTGGAAAAGTGAAAAATTTATGAAGATTAAATCCTTATTTGTTCAGAACAAAAGTTAGGTGAATATGATGAGTGAATTTCTACTTTGAATGGAGCACGTGTTCATTGTTAGTCATGACCCAAAAATTCACATGAAACATATCTTTCATATGAAAATGTTATAGATGTTAGTCAGGGTCCCAGGACAACCCTTATAAACCCATAACATACTTGAAATATAAATAGTGGTTTTGTTTCTATTGAAGGCAATTCAAAATGAAGTTTCCAAAGAAAATAAATGTTCATTTCTACTCATTCTATAGAAACTAACACAAGACAGGTGTTTAGAAAAGTTGTCAGAAGAGAAAAGATACAATATTTTAATATCATTTTTGTATATTGCTGGCATTGTTTCCTATCAGCATCGCTTCTACTCATACCCTCCTCTAAACTCTCTAGGATGTAAGGCTTTCATATCATAAATTTGAAAACGTTATTCATCTGATTAAAACAATTGGCTTCAAGGAGATCCATGCAGTAACTCATACTTCGTTGTCCATCTTTTCTTTTTTAAGAATTGTTCTCCCCATTTCTTACCAAGCTTTAACTACTGACCTTTTAGTTTCACAAATAAGTCACATAATTCCCCAGTGAGGTCTTCACACTTGCTTTAGTCCCCAAATTTGCTAAAAAGCTTCTTAAACTCCTGGATGCATTTTAATTACTCTTCATCCTACAGATTTTTTTTGACCACACACTCTGAAGTAAGCCTCCTCCCTTTAGGCTCATTATAATTTTTATTGTATCTATCAGAATTTGTAGTGAGATAATTATTAATGTATTCACTTTTTACACTATTCTACTTCAAGCTATATAAAGGTAAGGCTCACGTGTTTTATGCACTGCTTTATGAACAGTCATGTCTAGCATATTATATGTTCAATAATATGTTAAATAAATGAATAGTATATGTTATATGGACATAAACTTTGGAACTCAAAACAGTTAGTTTTGCATAATTTTGGGTTTGAGTTGTTAATATTTTTCACCATAAATTCAAATGATTTCTAAGATTTGAGTATAGAGTGCAAAAAGCACTTATTTTGAAATGTGTGAAATAAGCAAATGCATATTGAAGTAATTCTCATTTGAAGACGTAGGATATACTGAGTCCCAGAATATTATTTTTCAGATTAATACAGTTCTGTGAATCTTCTTCAAACAGGAAATATAATCACACTTAGGAAATATATTGCAGTTTATAAGCATGTAAAATGTCAATTACAATCTGTCTGGTTGTGCTCATAGGGGTGAATATAGTCTTTGGAATTAGTGTTTTGAGATTCATAAGATATATTCCCAGAAGTGGGATTGCTGGATCAAAAGGCAGCTATCCACTTCTGGGAATATATCTTAAGAATTCCAAAATACTAACTGGATAAAATATATGCATCCCTATGTTCATTGCTACGTTATTTACAATAGTCAAGGTCTGGAAATAGCCCAGGTGCCCATCAGTAGACAAATAGATAAAAAAGCAGTGGTGGTGTATTTACACAATGGAATACTATGTGCCTATAGAAAAGAAAGAAATCTTTTCCTTTACAACAGCATGGATGGACCTGGAGATCATTATGCTAAACGAAAAAGCCAGTCAGAGAAAGATAGGTACCATATGATTTCACTCATATGTAGAATCTAATGGAAAAAAAAATGAAGCAATAAGCAAAAGAGAGAAAGACTCCAACATTGAGAGCAGACTAATAGTTATGAGGAGGGGTTGAGTGAGGGAGGTGGAGAGATGGAGCAGAAAAGGATAAAAACAAACTCATGGACATAGGCAACAGTGGGGTCACTGCTGGGAGGTGGGAAGGTGGGAAAGGGTATGGGTGATGGACAAAGACTTGACTTGGAGGGGTGAAAACACAAGAAAGTGTACAGAGATGTGTTGTAGAATTGGACACCTGAAACCCATGTAATTATGTTATAACTAATGTTACCCTAATAAATTCAATTAAAAATTTTAAAAAAATATTGTTTCAATTTAGCAAATAGGTAGATATTCCTTTCCTAATGCTTGGAATTTTTGTGTTATAAAACTGAAAATTTTCTTTTCAGGAGAGGTAAATTCAATTAAGGATAACTATGCATTTTGATATTTTGTAGTTTTCATTTTTCAAAATCCCATGGTGATGGGATTTTGAAACAACTTGGCTGGGCTAGAGTTCTCATGATGGGTTTGCTGATCAGCATTGATCCTTGAATTCTGTAAAATTACATCATGGCATGTAGAATCAGTTTTTCAAGGATAGTGGCAATGGATGAAACATTACAACATGTGTATTTTCTGGGATAAAACTATATACAGGTATATATGTGTTTAGGTTTAAGGTTTTAGTGTCAAATACAAAATATAAATCTTGATAATCTTGATTAAAGTTTTCTATTGATACCTAAATGTATTTAAGTGTCTTTGTTTTTCATGTCTAAATTTGGAATTAGAGGATTTAAGTTTAAATTCTAAATAAAAGAAAATTCAAATAAAAGACAATCTTTTTCACTTTGTTGCTAGCAGGTTCCATTTCATTTAATACATGCTGCTGACCCTGCACTTTCTCATGCATGCATACACAACTGTACACAGTCATATCTGTAATATTCTTTTCTGGGTTTTGTACCATGAAGCATTTTCAATAAAAATTAAAGTGATTTAAGACGTTCATCTGGGGTAAAGCTGTCAGAAAACTGGTTAGTACTTCTTTTTGTTTCTATTTTGACAGTATTCTAAAGTAAGAATAGTATGAGAAAAATCAACATACTTGGTGACCTCAATTTTAGACTGCTATTGTAGAGTTTGAATGTAAACTTGGGCAATGAAAGATATATAAACATCATGTGAGCAGTGGCTTGGTTTTGTTCACTACTACAGTCTCACTGCATAGGAGAATGTTTGGAACATAGAAACCACTCAACATTATATATATCTCAAATGAATGCATTTTTTGACTATTGCCAAGACTGCCCATATTTGTGAGTGATACTGTGTGATGGTGACAGCAGCATAACTGAGAAAATGAGTCCTGTTAGTGGACTGACCAAGTTCTCCATAGATAATAAGATCAGGTTGAATTGGACTGAGTAAACAACCCTGGGAATCTTTAGGAACATTTGGAGAGAGAGTGCTAATCTTTGCTAATGCTTGTGTAGCAATTTACTCTTCTAAGGGCTTATGTTAACTCATATTATACTCACAACATCTAAAACTAAAGGTAGGAAACGTTGCTCACTTTACATAAGAGAAACTGAAACACAGAAAAACTCGCCCAAGGTCTTATGTCTAGTAATAGACTGAAGCTGGCTCTAGAATCTGCATTTTAGACTTACTGTGCTGTTGTACCTCTCCAATATGAGGAATCGGGGGTTTGAAAATGTATTAAAAATATTTTTTAAAAAGTGGGTGTATTTTGAACCCTAGGGACAGGTCAGTTACAGGCATTTTTGAATGAAAAAAGAAACAGATAACTTTGATGATGTTGTATCATCATGTTCATTTGTGTTGATCCAGACATGCTGGATATAAACACAGGCCTGCACAGCCATACATACAAAATCACATGTTATATTTTTCAATTAAATGTTTGACCATATATATATATATTTTAGTTTTCCTTTATATGTTATGTGTGTATAACATTTATTAGTTTGCAAAGAGCATTTAGACACAGATTTGCAGAGAGAAAAAAAAAGCTATAATCACTATGCCTAAATAATCAATTATTTTATTAAAAAATATTAAAACAATAATTGAATATATTTAGAAAATTGAAATGGTTCAGAAAGTTAAATAAGAATTAAAAACTTCCCTTTTTCTCACTACAAACCAGAAACTTCTCCATAAAAAAACTTAGTTGCCCTGGCTAGGTGGTCATTTGGTGAAAGTATCGTCCTCCTATGCCAAGTTAGTGCATATGATCCTGGGTCAGAGCACATAGAAGAATCAACCAATGGATGCGTGAATAGGTGAAACAACTAATCGATGTATCTCATGGTCTCTCCCTTTCTCTCTCAAATCGATCAATAAAAAAAATTTAAAAAGACTTATTTACTCTGTTTAACAAAGCATTATCAATTTTGTTTGTTTGTTTTAGATAAATAAATAATAAAATTAAAAAATTTAAATTTTATCAGAAAAGAATCACTATAACAGATACAAATTTACATAAATATATTGTGTGTTTTTCAATTTCCCTCTTAAGAGAATATTTAAAGAGTGTCTCATTGTATGGATATGTCACATTATATATCCAATCTTTTACTAATTGTCATTTTTGGTTTTTTAATTTTATAAAATTAGCTGCAATATTATAATCATTCTTTTGGGTGCACCTGTGTATAAATATGTTGCAAATTCTTACAATAGATTTTCTGTGTAGTATTAAATACGCTTTAATTTTATTTACTTTTATTTTTGTGGAATTTATTTGGGTGACATTGGATAATAAAATTATATAGGTTTCAGGTGTACAACTTTATAACACATCATCTGTATATTGTATTGGTGTTCATTAACCCCAACTCCTTCCGTTACCATTTATTCTCCTTTGACCCCCTTCTAGTTACCCTTTATACTTTCAATTTTAAGAGATATTGCCAAATTACTCTTAAAAGGTGACATTGATATATATGCTCACCAATAAAATATGGGAATCTTCATTTCCCCACACCTGAGTTATTAATAAATTTAAAATAAACTCTCTGATAGACAAAACTTAGTACCCTATTTTAATTATTTAATTGTGAATGAGTTTGGACACCTTACATGTTTTTTTTTTCTTGCTATAAAAATCCCATTTTTATTGGGCTCTACATTATCTTTCTGAATTTTTTGAGTTATTATTTCTTTCCTTAATGTTTTCCTTTTACAAAAGATTCTTGGTTATAATTTTGGCCTTACAGTAAAAAACTTTGTTAGCAGGTCTGTAAAATAGTAAAATGTTATAAACATATTTTTAATTTCTTATTAAAATCTTTGCTCAAAAATTTACCAGAGAGGACTTTATAAGAGAAATAATGATAATATATGCTCCCAAGAAAATACAGTAAGTAAGAGGGAGACAAGGTAAATTGAAGAAGGTCTTATTACATAATTCTTTTTGGTAGTCTTTTGTTTTATAGGTTTTACTACCACTTATATTTAAAGGGTTTGGCAAAAGCTGTTCATATGAAAAATAATAAAATAATAATTCAAGAAAAAGCTCTGTGTTTTGGGTACTCACAACAGTAACTGTATTTTGTCACACCCTATATTTTGGCATGTCGCTTTATGAGGTAATCCCCACTTTGCCATGTTATCTCTACAACTGTTATTTTTTAAGCTCAGCCCTTGCTGAGTAATTCCTCCATGTTTTTGCTTTTCTTTTTAACTTAACTTTTGGGAAACCAGAATCAAAGAGAGAATTTGAAAAAAATATTTAATGAGTAAGACATGAACATAAATATTCCATACTGTGCCCTGAGTATATATAATTAAAATAAATGTTCTCCCTTTTACTTACAATTTTAGTTTGGAAGAAACAACAGACTAAACTGAATCATTTCCTTTTTCTTCATTTTTATGCACCATAAAAATTTCCATATACCAAAAGTATATTTACTGAACGCTTAATTTATATAGTTGTCTCTTTTTTCAATCTTTAAATCATTTTTATTTTTCAATTACTGTTGACATACAGTATGTTCATAAAGTCATGGTGCACTTTTGACTGGTCACAGGTCAAAAGTGCACCATAACTTTACAGACACACTATATATTATTATATTAGTTTCAGGTGTACATCTCAGTGATTAGACATTACATAACTTACTAAGTGATCATCTCTATAAATCTCACAATACTAAATTTTTAACAGTAATTTTGTGTGTGTGAGTGTGTGTGTGTGAGTGTGTGTGTGTGTGACAGAGACAGAGAGAGGGACAACAGACAGGAAGGGAGAGTGATGAGAATCATTAATTCTTCGTTTCGGCACCCTACTTGTTCATTGACTGCTTTCTCATATGTGCCTTGACTGGGAGGCTACAGCAGACCAAGTGTCGCGACCTTGGGGTTTTGAGCCTGGGTCCTCCACATCCCAGTCTGATGCTCTATCCACTGTGCCACCATCTGGTCAGGCTTTATTGTAAACATTTTAAAAACTCATGGAAATATAAATTTAAATCTGTGGTTGGTATTAATTACCTACAAATAAAGATAATTTGGAGTTAATGTGGCTCTTAAAGTTCTTTAGTAAAAATATTTATGTAGCATATATACATTTCAATTTATATATATTTTAAAAATTCCTTTTTTATATGGAGAAATTTCAGATAATCTATTATTTAATATTAATATTGGGAATTTTTATTGCCATAGTATATTATTTTTTAAAATTTCACTGGGATCTGAAGGTTAACTATTTTTTTTTAAGTTTTTTTTTAAATTTTATTTATTTATTTTAGAGAGGAGACACAGAGTGAGAGAGAGAGAGGGGGAGAAAGAGAGAAAGGGGGGAGGAGCTGGAAGCATCAACTCCCATATGTGCCTTGACCAGACCAGTGCAGGGTCTTGAACTGGCGACCTCAGGGTTCCCAGGTCGACGCTTTATCCACTGCGCCACCACTGGTCAGGCAGGTTAACTATTTTTAAGTGGTATATTTTAAAATCTTTAGTTGTTTTCCTATATTACTACAATATGAATTTTATCCTTCTTTAAGCTAAAAAGTATTTTTTTCTCTTATTGTCCATGTTGCCATTGGCAGTTTCTTAATTTTTTTTTTTTTAACAGGGACAGAGAGAGAGTCAGAGAGAGGGATAGGTAGGGACAGACAGACAGGAACAGAGGGAAATGAGAAGCATCAATCTTTAGTTTTTCATTGCCTTTGCGACACCCTAGTTGTTCATTGATTACTTTCTCACATGTGCCTTGACCGTGGGCCTTCAGCAGACAGCCACCCCTTGCCAGAGCCAGTGACCTTGGGTACGCTTTTGCTCAAGCCAGATGGGCCTGCGGTCAAGCTGGCAACCTCGAAGTCTCAAACCTGGGTCTTTTGCATCCTAGTCCAATGCTCTATCCACTGTGCCACCACCTGGTCAGGCAGCAGTTTCTTAATTTAAAGACATTAAATTTATTTTAAAAATTGGATCTTTTGGCCTGTTGTAAATTATTCTAAATGTATTTTTTATATAGAGACAACTAATTGGTGCTACACTGTCCAGATTATTTAATGTGTCCCTACCATGTTGATTATCTTTGATTTAAAAAAGTATGATATTAAGGAGCTCAAATTTTTAGTATTATTAAAATAAGAATGTAAATTTTTTGTACTAATCCACATCATTGAACAAATGATCCCTCTAATTACAAAACATCATATTTTAAATGTACCACTGATTGTTTTATTCATTCATTCATTCTACTAATATTTACTTATTTATCTAATGGTTACAAAGCACATGCTATGTACAATATATTGGGAATATTGACCAAATAAAAGATTTCTCAATTTATAGAAAAAAATATAAATACTTCAGATAATAATATAGAGCAATGACAGAAGTATTAATGGGGCAATAGGAACCATGGATATACATAATCCAGCTTTACCAACAACAGTAAATATTATATACAGGCAATTGAAAGGTGAGGCATGAGAGTAGATGCAATGATGTTTTGTGTTTCAGAGAAATATCTAATAATTCTGCAATACAGGAGGCAATTAACAAGTTTTAGGAGGAAAAAAGGACACAAAGAAATAGAAAAATTATTAAGTGCAAATTAAAACACTATTTTAAAGATGGGGAAAATTGTCCTCCATAATTTTGAGAGCATTACCTCAAGTACTGGCTCATTATTAAAAGTTTTTACTCACAAAATTGGAGTAATGTTTTCTCCCTAAGAGACTAAATTTTTAGTTCTTTATTTATAGTTCTTTATTCAGCTGGCTTAATAAAAAATGTTAGTAAGGATGTAGGTAATCATTTTAGCTTTGGGACTTCAGAGCTTAGAAACTTTCACCTTAAAGAAATAAAATGTCAAAATGTACTATGAGAGTTAGCTAAGTCAAAGTGGGAAGATTATATCCAGTTAACTTAGACAAGAAGTCAAAATTCTCAAGTTATGAGACCACATAATCCTGCTGCTCAGCTCTTTGTAATGTTCTTTTGTTCTCAAATAAAATATGCTTCAAGCTCACAACTAATTTTTTTGATATTTGAGAAAACCAAAGTATTTGTAAAGATACATTTTACCTACTGACTTTTTCCAGTAATAACCAATGACTCAGACTAGGTGTGTATTTTTGTTTGTTTGTTTGTTTTAAAATTGTGCTCCTTCAATCAAAAGCTGACACAACTGTCAAAATACAGTCACTATTACACTAGTCAGTCACACTCCGATAATGTGTCTGTCATCATGTTAAAACAGTCATTTGTTGACATAGTTTATGGCCATGAACATGTTTCAGAAACCAGCAAAAAGGATTGGCCTTTAAAAAATAAGCTAGAGTAGCGTTTTCTTCTAGTGAAACGACATATAATTTGAAATAATAATGTGTCAATAGTGACTATAGGAAATTGCTAGAAAGTGAACATTTCCAAATTCACCTTTATCGGGGAAAAAGTAGTCCTTTTTAAACCAGCAAACACTTTATTAAGTTAAAAACTTTCTTTTTCAGATTCTGAAAATGTTTATTGCACAAGGTTTGGAGTTCTGAACTTCTCTAAATATGTAAAATAGCACTTTTGTAAAGAATAAATGTTAATGTTATACAAGAGAGCATTGTACTTCCAATATCTCTTCATTTATATTAGAGCATGTACAAATTGGCTTTTTCATATAATAACCTTTTTGGACAGTGTAAGAATAATCATAGAAAATTTATAAATAGAAACATATACCAGGCAGTGGCGCAGTGGATAGAGCGTCGGACTGGGAAGTGGAGGACCCTGGTTCGAAATCCTGAGGTCACCAGCTTGAGCGTGGGCTCATCTGGTTTGAGCAAGGCTCACCAGCTTGAGCCCAAGGTCACTGGCTTGAGCAAGGGGTCACTTGATCTGCTGTAGCCCCCCAGTCAAGACACATATGAGAAAGCAATCAATGAACAACTAAGGTACTCCAACAAAGAATTGATGCTTCTCATCTCCCTTCCTGTCTGTCTGTCCCTCTGGCTCTGTAAAAAAAAAAAAAAGAAAGAAGGAAAAAATGAATCACCTTGTATCCAATGGTTTATCCTGAAAGTTCAAAATATGCCATAAACCCCTATTATTTAACAGGTAGAAAACAATTTGAAAATAATGAAGCATAGAGAAATCCAACAACTTTTTGTACAAATGCACACTAACTTTTTACATGCCATTGAAACTGGCAAATGGATATTTTAGTCAATCTCTAAGTAGCAATAAGAATAGCATTTCTTAGTGGTGTTTACCTGCTAGTTCTTACACTGCATTCAACTTTATACAAAGAAAAGCTCACATTTTCTTCATAATACTATTATATTTTGATTCATTAGAATATTATAGATAACCTTAAGATCTTATTGTTGAAATATAAAAATTATTAAATATAAAATTATGGAAATGATTTATTTTCTAGATTTCTTGCTAACTTAAGAAACTGATCATGTTCTTGAAAACTAATCAGCATTGGCATACTATTGGAGTCGTGGGTAAAAAGATCATATATTTCTATGCTAAGCATCCTGAATTATAGTGAATCTTGTAGCCAACAAGATTTGTTACTTCTTTTTAAGCAATTTTTAAATAGCATTTCAGTGTTTCCTATTAACATAGACATTTAAATCTAGTATTATCAGCTCCCTAGATGCACGAAAGCCAAACTGTCTTACAGATGCTTATGTCCACAGAAGCAATTTTTACAGAAGAAACATTATTTCACTTACTTGGCTTCTTTGTTCATTAAGCTAATTACTCTAGTCTACATTCATGCCTTTCATCTACCTTGTTTCTTGAGCTTGATCCTTTCCCAACCCTAAATCGACTGCTACTGAACAGTTGAAGCTGAACAGGAAGGAATTGCAGGTGTCAACTCACAGTTTACAAATATGACATCTCCTCTGGCATAGCTGGAAATATGAAATATTGATTTATGTGCAGTAAAAGGTCTTATAAAAATGATCACATACACATGAGAGATTAATGCGCAGGAGATCAATAGAAATTTCATTCTTGACGCTAGACTGTCACCTATGGTGAAATGCTAAAATACAGAAATCAATATTATCTATGAAATGTCAAATTTATTATAATTATGAGGATGAAAGCTGGCCAAGTGGCTCCCAGGAGAGAAGGAAGGATAGGTTACTGTGCTGAAGCATCCTTCATGTCCCTTGTTCACTTGCTGCCAATTTGAGAGCAATATTAGTGCAGGGGTTTTTCAGGCATTATGTACCGCTGTGTAGTAACAAATTCCTGCTGGAATATTTAACTCTTGAAAATGACAATAATACAAGTGTCCACATAGTCAAAAGGTGCAGAACTTTTAGTTCCAAAATAAAAAGAACACTTTAACATAGATTTTAATGTGGTATATGTACCACAGCCCATTGCTTAGGAAAATTGAGCTTTTACAGACAGAAGATTAATAAGATCTTGGTGCAATTTTATTCAAACTCATGTTCTGTTCTCTCTAGTGGTAGGGGGGAAAGGGGGAAATCCTAAATTATCTATTAGTAGGCTTCACATTTTCTATAGTTTAAGCCATTAGCTTGATTTTTAGAAATTGCCATTCAATTTCCACTGCTAGGCAGCAATCCTTCGAAAAGAATTTTATGAGTTTGTGGCAGTCTACCAGTCTCATGTATCAAATTTAATAGAGTCTTTGAAAAAGTAACACAAAGCTAAAATTTTATGAGCCTATAAGAAAACAATAAAATGAGAGTATTTTGTCTTTTCTTTTAAGTGGATAGGGGGATTTTCAGAAGTTGAAGGTAAGAGCATAAAAGAAAAAAATACTTCTTTTTACATACTCTCTATACCTACAGAAAAGCAAGGTACAGTATTAAACTCTTGTTAATACTGTTATTGTTCCTTCTAATAAGTGTACATTTTACTAATGAATGATAATGATGTTACATTGTGATTCTTGGAGCAATTGGGACTTGGTGTAGGTACAAGGGAGAATAAATACAACTGACCAACTAGTGAACTAGGAAAATCAGATTCTGTTGTAGGTGGTATAGGTGATGTATAGATTGTGCTATTCTCTGTCAATAATACTATTCATTAAGTTATTTTTATACAAATTTTAATGACTCACATTTTTAAATAGGGTGGTGTGCTCTGCCAACCAAACCTAGAGGACATCATGGAAAACTTGTTCCTTTTGCTACTTGGGTACCTCCACATATACAGTCCTCCAAAATTCATGAAATGAATGAATGAGTTAATGAAACATTAATTCCTCCCAGGTTACTCTACTGCCACATGAGTTGTAGGGGATGGAATTTCTTCTCACTTGAACTTAATATTCTGTTGTCCTCTCTTATGATTCTTTTTTCTCTCTCTCTCCTTCTCAGAGCTAGACAGCTCTTTGGTAACCAATACTTCTGGTTAGAACATGGACTTGAGTACTAATTGCTACATAACAAAATCTCAAAACATAAAATCTGCCTAGTACAGACACCTTTCATTATACAGTCCTCACTATTTTTTTCTACTGGAATTAAACACAATGTGGGAAATTTACCTTCAATATTACTAATATTAAATTGTTTATAACTATTAAGAATTTCTTAACAGTCTTATTTGTTTAGTTTCTTGCATCTTATCTCTAAATTTATTTTAGAGCTTTGTTTTTAATTCTGAAGGAGTTGTTTCTTGTCTAGACAGATTAGTTGATGATATCTTGACTGAAGAGATATCTAAACCGTAATATCACCATTTATTCTCAAATTTTAGGGGTTGGTATAAAAATTGAGCAGCACCATTTAATTAGTGATAATCAGATCCCCTTCCCACAAGTAAATTACCACTTTACTAGGGTTTCAGTTTTTAAGTTCTTTTGTGTGAAGCTATTGTTTTATTTGTGACATATGTTTTCCAAGTATTATTTATTATTCATGAAAGAGCACCTATTATAGGTGCCACAGTGCTGACAGAATAAGACATCTCTCACAGAGGAACACAAGAAGAAGTCAAAGAGAGGGATTGTAAATGCTGAACAAGACCCCATGAGATTGTCATTTAAATCAACGAACAGTAGTTGTACATTTACTATATGCAGGAAACTGCAAAAAATAAAATAAAATGGCATAGAAAGAGTTCTTTAAAACGTACAAATTGGGCCTGACCAGGTGGTGGTGCAGCGCAGTGGGTAGAGTGTGGGACTGAAATGTGGAAGACCCAGGTTCGAGACCCTGAGGTTGACAGCTTGAGCGTGGGCTCATCTGGTTTGAGCAAAGCTCACCAGCTTGGACCCAAGGTCACTGGCTCTAGCAAGGGGTTACTCGGTCTGCTGTAGCCCCCTGGTCAAGGCACATATGAGAAATCCATCAATGAATAACTAAGGAGCCACAATGAAGAATTGATGTTTTTCATTTCTCCCTTCCTGTCTGTCTGTCCTTATCTCTCCCTCTCTCTGACTCTCTCTCTGTCTCAGCCACAAAAAAAGTACAAATTGGGTAATATTTAGAAGTGGGAAATATTTATAAAATAAAATTTCAAGACTTAGAACCTATAAAGCTGTCTCAAATCCTTGGGTTGGTGCATTCTCAGCTCAACTAAAAACCCATGTCCATACCCTTTAGAAGAGTTGGTCCTCATACATGCCCAAGACATAAAATATAAAGTTTTTTCTCATCTATCATTATAAAATTATTTACTCTTCTTAAATATTATCTCTTTTGACCAGAATTGTAGGATTATTATTACTGCCGAAGATGGTGGAGACTTCATAAACTTTCCTCCAGTCGGTAATATAAACTTTTTTTTAATCTGAAAAAGAGATAAAAATTTATTTACTTTTTAAAAAACGCTATAGCATTTACACAATTTATAAATAAAGATTTGGGAAGATTTTCCACTCTACAGAGCTTCTTAAGGCCTTTTTTCCCCTCTTCTTCTGTACCTCAAGTACCCAGAGCAGTTAAAGTTAATACTTAATGCAACCCAGTTGAAGAGATAGGCATTTCTTGCAGTCAGGTCTCAATTAAGAGATAAAAGACAAAAACTGAAAAGCGCTTGATAAAGCTAAGAATACAAGGACAGCCATGGATGTGCTTGAAGCTGTCCATAGCGATAACTGGATAGTCAGCTGGAATCTTCTTGAATTGAAGTGGGTGCTCTAACTTATCAAATTCCACATATGGGGAAATTATTGGTGCCTACAGTGGTGATTAACACTTACCCACTGGGTCAGAAACAAGCTGGGATAAAGGTGAAAACTGTATCTGACTATCAACACCAAATACATCCATTTAGAGAAAGATAGCAGAGGGTTTTTTTCTTTTTTTATATCTTCAGTTGTGCAGGTTGTCAGGCTGGTCACACAGTTAACGCTGCATATAGAGTGCTTTCTATAATGTGCAAATTGCAATGCACATTAAAATGTAATCTACTTTAATAAGTCACATGAAGATTACATTTTAAGATAATTGTTTGTGTGTTTATGCTACACACCAAAAATATTTCCCTGCTTTGTTTACAGTGTTTTCTCTTTGCCTTTAAAACATAATGATCACCACTATTAGCACTAAATAGCTCTCTCCTTCAAATGGTTGGGGGTGAAGTTACATAGATTCAAATTTTGGATTTCCCGTATTACAGATCATAATACACTGTTCAAATTGTTTGATCTTATTGAATTGCCCAAAGTTAAAATTGTTATTATGTTATAATAATCAAAAACCTCACTCTTCACCAATAATTAACTTGAATTATGTAGATAGTTTTACAAAGTTGCTCGCTTCCCAATTCCTGTGTAGACAATTTTTGCAATACTTATAGTAAACATCATAACGTGGGCTTTCTGACAAATCTATTCACTTAGAATATGGTCAGTTACCAATGTTTTATTAAAATGGGCGAGAAAGATATTAGAGGAAAATAGAAATGACAAATAATCTCAAAATTTCACATTGTCCATCCATTTAAAAGTGTTTTTCCACTCAGCCCCCAGTAAAATCATTACAAGTGTTGACATTTAATTGAAAAGATTTTCATCTCTTTTTCCCCCTCTTATTCCTCTTGTGCATAAAGTACCAATGAATATTAAAATAACCCACTGAAGTCAAGAGTTCTCATTAGTCCTTATAGAGATTGTGCACTCAGCAAGAAGCAAATGACTAACCCAGAGTTGGTAACCAATGAATATTTCTTAAATGAATAAATAAATAAAGAATTTAAAATATAACTGAATTATGAGTTGACAACTATGAATTTTTAAAATCTGGAAATTATAATGCTTACAACTTGCTGCATTATTCTGGTTTGTTTTGTGGAGAGCCTATCATTGAAGAACAGACACATGGCCTAATCATATATGACCACTTATTTAATTATATTAATGTCACTAATATTTGTCATGTTACCCAGAAAAATTTTAATAGCCTTTCTCTGGAGCCATGGGACACTAGGTTAATGTATGTTTCCTCAGTAAATATTTGGATTAATGGGTGGAACTTCCAAAATACTTTTTATTGAAATAATTCAGTGATCTTTATTTTTATCAGCTTGAATACTATGACATAAGATTCTGACATTCTGAAAAAATAATGAAACAATGTATTGAGAAAAAACTTTCAGTTTTAAGTGATATAAAACTCAAATGAAATAGGCTGCAGAAAAGAGAAATATTAGTTTATATATGTAACTGAAAATTTGGCAGGTGGTCTTCAGGCATCGTTAAATATAAGACTCCAAATAATATGATAAAAATTTAGAATTTCCTTATCCCTTGACTATGATTTCCTCTGAGTTGACTTCCTATTCAGGTAGCTCCCCCACAGGAAGGTTATGTACCCTCAGCAACTTAAAACTGCATTGATACTAATCTCAATCCAATGGAAAGAGAATTTCCATTCCAATATTTCTACTAAAAGCTTGCAAGTTGAGCTTCATTGACATACTTGGGTCCTGTGTTCATCCTTGACCCGAGCACTCTGGCCAGACATGTGGAATATGCCATGTGTAATGTCTGGATCACATGGGCTAGCCTAATTCACTTTGTATTGTCAACAGTGAGTTGTGAGGCTCTACCATGGGTCCTACATTTAACATTGGGTTCAGGAGTAGGATTAGTATGAACTGAATCACAGAAACTGGTTGTGAAGGAAGATGGTTTTCTAGGAACATAAATGTACATTTCCAGAAAAAGAGTGGATCTTGAAGTGACAGGAACCATAGATATACATTGCAAGAAGTGTAGATGCAAAAATG
Organism: Rhynchonycteris naso; assembly: GCA_037038555.1. Lineage (NCBI taxonomy): Eukaryota > Metazoa > Chordata > Mammalia > Chiroptera > Emballonuridae > Rhynchonycteris > Rhynchonycteris naso. Next base: position 79,447,528 of record CM072997.1, read on the forward strand.
GAAATATTAGAAAAAGGATTACAAAGAATAAAAGCCAATGTAAACTAAAAAAATCATAACTACTAAATTAATGGAGTTTCCTTAAAGTTATTGTGTCAGATACTGTATAGCATTACTCAAAAATACAGGTTTATCAAAATATTTTGGGACATATGCAATTCTGCAGTTGAGAAATGTGGTCAATACATATTTTCGATGTTGGTCAAAATAGGAGAAGACTCAATATATACAGACTTTTTTGCTTTTAATTTAATGTGGATATTGGATTTGAAAGCAGTTTAGAATCAAAGCTGGTGATGAGCAAAAGTGGAACATTTCCCCCCATATAGGAGACTCGTCAGCTAGGGGCATATGCAGGCTGTTCACACCACGTTGAAATCCTCTGCCCCTAGAGGACATTATTTTTAATGCCAGGAATAAAATTACAATATTAAATCAGAATGGAAAGAGGAAAAAAATGATTGCCTTGATGAGTTTCAGTAGATTAGCTGAAATAATATTCAACTATAAAATCTCATCGATAACATTAGCAGCATTTTATTCTAGACTCTTAACATGACTTAATTGGTTAAGTAAAAGATAGCATCTGAAAAAGTTGGAGTGTAGAATAAATTAAACTAATTTAATATAATTTGTGAATAAAATAATTTATACTTTATACTTGATTCAGAACCTTGTCTTGTTCATCTTTGTTCTGTACTTTGGCAGCTACTACTGGAAGACAAAATTATTCTTTATATTTATAATCTATTGCTTTTAGCAAAAGATGTTCTTCTTTCCATCATAATTTTTTTGTTGTTGTTTTTAAGTGAGAGGTGGGGAGGCAGGGAGGTGGGGAGGCAAAGAGATAGACTCCTGCATGCACCCTGAGCAAAATCTCCCTGGAAAGCCCCCTACAGGGCAATGCTCTGCCCATTTGGTTCTTATATATATTTTTTAATTTTTTATTTTATTCATTTTAGAGAGGAGACACAGAGTGAGAGAGAGAGAGAGAGAGAGAGAGAGAGAGAGGAGGAGCTGGAAGCATCAACTCCCATATGTGCCTTGACCAGACCAGTGCAGTGTTTTGAACTGGCGACCTCAGTGTTCCCAGGTCGACGCTTTATCCACTGCGCCACCACAGGTCAGGCAATGCTCTGCCCATTTGGGACCCCTGCTTCACTGCTCAGCAACTGCGCTATTTCAGCACCTGGGTGAAAGCTATGGAGCTATCTATCCTCAGTGTCGGGGCCAACATGCTTGAACATTACAGCTATGGCTGCCAGAGGGGAAGAGAGAGAGAGAGAAAGAGAAGGGGAAGGGGGAGGGATGAAGAAGCAGATGGTCACTTCTCCTGTGTGCCCTGACTGGAAATTGAACCCAGGACTTCCACACAGTGGGCCAACACTCTGCTAATGAGCCAACTGCCCAGGGCCTCCATAATAATTTTAAACACTATTTTATGAGGATTTCTAAATTCTAGACTTTAAAAAAATAGTGAAGCCCCTGTGATCTTAGTATGATTCAACAGACTCAGGATTATAAATCTATTTTGTAAATGATTCTCCAAAATTTCTTCTTAACCCTTTGAGTCATGATATTTTTCATGCTCGCTGACCAGGGAGTGAGTTTTATTATTTTCAAAAAATGAAATTAGTACCAGTTTTATTAACTTAAAATCATGTTTGTTTTATAGCCAATTTATGGAAACAAGAACATACATTTGCTTTTTTTTTAATATTGTCTTACACATTTTTAAAATAAATCGATTGTACTCAAGACGAGCAGGAGGTACGAGGATGTACATGAACGTTCATACTACTCAAAGGGTTAATCTGTTATTACAGATAGGTAGTATTTCTCTTCAGGAAATCATCAGATTACCTTAAATTGTGACAATCCTGGTAGCCTATTGCATTTTTAAAATTATTTTCTAAAATATCTCAAATTAAAATATGTATGCTTTTGGAGCATTTTGTATATGATATTAAGATGATATTAAAGATTTGTGTTGAGTTTTAGAAAAGGTATTACATTTTAGTTTATCATGAATTGTTTTCACATTTTTGCAGCTGGCTTGTCTGAATTGACTGTAGAAGCAGGCATCTTTGTGCTATAGTTGAGGTGCAGCCAAAAGGCCCTTAGAACCTACTAAACTTCCTGCATCACAGAGTCTCATGAAGCAAGTACTGTAATTCCTATCAAGTGAGCCACCTTATCATTAACTCATTATTCCTAGAAAGGCCCATGAGGATAACATATAGAGTCATTAACAGAGCCATTAACATTTGAAGCCAGCAAAGGTATGGTGGCTGGAAAGGGAATGGGTGAAGGATAGGGTCTCAAGCCTTGTGGTTTGCAGAGGAAGATCCTGTTTAATTGCAGAAACAGAAATAATTTCACTATTTTGCCTTACTCATCATTTTGTATGGACTAGACTCTAAGTTGATATATTATAACCAAGAGAAACTGGCTTGAGATATAAAAACTTTATACAACATTTGATACATATAATTTTGGGTTTCTGTTTATTCATCTGTTCATTCTTTTATGTAAAATAGGTATTTTTTAGGTTTACTACGTGCCAAATGTCCTAATTGTGTTACCTGTGGTATCTCAATTAAGTGTTCTAAACAACCCTTCAAGGGAGGTATTATTATGATTTATGTTTTAAAAAATTAAACAGCTAATATAGACATTAAATTAGCAAGGGAGTAGCTAGTAAATGATGTGTATAGGAGTTGAGGGAGATTGAAGCACAGCAAATTACTAACACGTACATGAAAATCTACTCCATATAAAAATTAAAATGAGAGGGTGTGGGTGTAGGAAGGTAGGAATCATGTTGCATCTGGTGGTTAGGGAAGGATTTGGGAAGAGGTGAAATTTGAGAGAAACCCTGTAAGATGAATAGCATTGAGCTATGAAAATGCAGTGTAAAGAAATTTCTAACAAAAACGAGCTTGTTTAGTTTGATGAAAATAGAAAGGATTCCCTGTTAGCAGTGTCTCAAGTATAATTATTCTAAAAGCCTAATCTATTTAGAGGTCTAGCAAGATGAGAGGAATAACAGAGAGTTGTTATTTTTAAGTTCTATTTAATTTGCTCATTCTCTCTGGAATCAGCAGGTCTTGGGTACTAGAGTGTCTTTCTTACCTTTTGTGTCTGGCATAGAATTTCTCTTTCCAGCCTTTTTCATCCTAGAAAAGCTAAATTTTCTGATTGGTATACACACTAAATCTCCACAGCATTTAACTGAGAAGCAAGTTCTTTCTGTATTCAGTCTTTATTAAAATTAGAGTGTGGATGTGAGTAAAAAAGACAAGTTTATTTAATTCACAAGTTTATTGAAATACTAATCAAGGGCATACTATATATACTTTAGGTAATGTCAAAATGAGTTTTTCATTGACAGTATCTTTATAAAGTTTAAAGTCTAATATACTGTGTATATTTAAAAAAATATATGTATTATTTTAAAAACATTTGCCTTATTTATTTTTTATATCCCATCAATCTTTTTGCCTTGCGATTTTACTCTCTCTGGAGCTCCTGGACCACACAGAGAAAACAAGAAAGTCCTTATTTAGGTTTAAATTTTAAACACAATTTTAAGTTAAGAAGACAAGAGTATTAAAAATCAAGCTTTATTGAGAAAGAAAATGGCAATCAAAATTCAAAAAATTTGTCCGTATATAGCAGGAGCAAAACTTGGTGATCTTAGTGTCTTGTTATAAAGTATAATGTATAGAGATTATAAAACATGATGTAAAAAAGTCCTTAACCAAGTACCTGGGAAGAACATTTTTGTTTTACAGAAACGATGGCACAGAAATATGAAAGAACTGGCAAGAAGTTCTTACCTGGGTGGTTCAAATATTCTTTTTTTGTCTTGGCCCTAAAAGGTGGTTATAGAAAGAGGGAAGAGATGAAAACAATATATAATTGAGATAGAAGCTAAAAGTATGGAGTTTTGAGTTTTTTTCCTTTTTGGAAGTCTGAGAAGAAGACTGTCACAGTGGGTCACCATGTACCTGTGAACACAATGCATCTTTAAGGAGTGTTAGTCAAATTATAGTCTATCTCAATTTTGCCCTTGAAGTTGTACATTGCTCGACCGATTTATGAATATGGCATCTTTGACTATTGTCTTAGCATTGGAAAGAAATGGTTTCATGGGATGTTAAGGCAAATAAGGGCCTGAAACAATTCTGGTTAGTCTCCTTCTTTCTATGTATGATGGAAAGGATCTAAAAATTTTCCACACATCTGCAGTTAAGGAATGTAAATGGAAGCTATTAATGATGAGAATTAAATGAGAATCATGTCCAAACCAAAGGAGATTTGTAACATCAATGAGAAAAGAGTAGTAGTCCTGGACAGTAGGTAAATGGATAAGTTTCCTGGGAGAAATCACAATTCTTTCTTCTAAGGAGAAAGTAAAATAGACAACTTAAACTTCAGCCACTTCAGTACTTAAGCCTGCAGGATGGAGGCTGCTTGCTTCCACAAGCTAATGCGACGGGAACACGAAAAATGAAGCAGACAAGTTTCTTCCTCTATGCAATGAGGCATAGTTAGCTCTTCCTCATACCCAGATGCCATTTTGGGAAGAAAAATAGGTACATAGCCCTGGCCTGTTGGCCCAGTATGGGCCAACATATATAGAGTGTTGGCCAGCATAAGGAAGTCCTGGGTTCAATTCCTGGTCAGGGCACACAGGAGAAGTGACCATCTGCTTCTTCCCCCTCCCCATTCTCTCTCTCTCTCTCTCTCTCTCTGTTTCTTTCTCGCTCTATTCTCCTCCCGTAGCCATGGCTCTATTGGCTCAAGTGAGTTGGCCTCAGCAATGAGGATGGCTGCATGGTCTCACCTCAGGCACTAAAAAATGTTTCTGGTTGCAATGGAGCAACCACCCCAGATGGGCAGAGCATCACCCCCTAGTGGATTTACCAGGTGGATTCCAGTCAGAGCCCATGCAGGATTCTGTCTCTCTGCTCCCCGCCCATTAATATAAAAAGAAAAAGAAAAAAAGGTACCTGAAAGGGAGTTAAAATTTTAATTGTCTTTGTAGTTACCAGAAATGGATGATTCTGAATCAGAGGAGACATAATTAATATAATTTGATAAGATAGAGGACTGTATTGATTTTTTCCCTGGATCTTTATATATATATATACACACACACACATTGTTTTTATTTTAAGAAAATTACTTTATGTCCTAGACAGTTAGCTCAGTCAGCTGAAGCATTGTCCTAAGATGCCAACGTTGCAGGTTTTATCCCTGGTAAGGGTGCATATGGGAAGCAACCAGTGGATGCATGGCCAAGTGGAATAAGTGGTAGGTGCTTTTCTCTCTTTCTCCCTTTCTCTCTGTGCCTTCCTTTCTCTGTCTCTAAAGTCAATAATAAAAAAAATCTAAAAAAAGGAAAAAATTATAAAAAATAAAATGACTTAATTTTTTCCCTGATTCTAAGTTTGTAGCTTAGAAAATATATTTTTTCTCTCTATACATATATGGGACTATTTATAAAGCAAGACATTCAACAAAGTTTCAATGAAGTGGTTTTGAATTCAGAAGAGAACCAGATTCTTTACGGCTAAAGTAACTTAGTTTTGGTAAAAACCTGTGTACTGTTTTCGTTTTCTTAACTCTAAAAAGAGTATCCCCATGGATACTTAGTTAATTTATGTGGTTGGAGCTCTTATGCTTTACTGATCACTTCCAAGATTCATTTAGGTTTTTAGCACATAGTACTTTCAACAATTAAAGAATTAGTTTTATTACTATGAGTTGGAGTCTATTTTGCTTCCCAAATATATTAGGTTTCTCCACTGTGTACCAAAAGTAGAGGCCTGGATGTTTTTCGTTGACTCAATGTATTAGCTGCCTAGTGCCAACAAAAGTTTTTTGAGGTTTTCCATACATAATGGGGTAAATGAAATCTTCAATGGGTATCTGCACTTAAATCAATTTCTATCAATAATTTAAATGTTGGATCACTTTGGTAAGCTTTTGGTTTTAGCTCTTGTTTTTTTGTTAACTCTTTTAAAAACTCTCCTCCACAACTGTGTCCCTAAAGTTAGCCTCATGGAATTCTTAAAAAGTTTATCAATTGCTTTATCTTCCCATCAACCAACTAGGACCACAATAGACTGAAGCCAACCATATTGCTCCCCTGATAATGGCCAGTAGATAATCAGCCTTGGTTTAGGCCAGTGGTTCTTAAGCTTTTTTGAGGTACCGAACCCACCAGTTTCATATGCACATTCACCGAACACTTCTTTAGTGATAAATAAAATATGATTTTTTTTCCAAATTCAAGACATAGGTATATGTTTTTTTATTGGTGCACAAAATGAGCCGTGCATGAACATCACCTTGCTCAAAGAACAAAAGCAACAAAGTGCATGAACTCACAACAAATTACTGTATTACTTTATTCTGGCCTCCGCGGCAGAGGCTTCTCCGAACCCCTGAGACCGATTCATCAAACCCTTAGGATTCGATAGAACCCAGGTTAAGAATCACTGGTTTAGGTTAAATAACTTCTGCTTGATTTATCCTTTATTAGCATTAACACTAGTGGTACTAAAGGTCATATTATTATAAAAATGAGGTTTTCTGATAATCTCTCCTCCCTTTTTGGGGGGAGGGAAGCAGTAGCATAGCAAGGGGAGGGCAAAGGGGTCTATCATACCCTGGGCACCACTCACAGAGGGGTGCCAAATGGTCTCCAAGACAAGAAAAGCGGACTATGCCCTCATGGGGGCGCCAATAAAGTGTCGTGCCCGGGGTGCCAGTTATGTTCCCTATGCCACTGGGGAAAAGGCATATATTCACCTCATTTCTGAGGCCTTGGTCCATACACTCCTAAGATCATAGAGTTACTTTATTTATTTGTTCTTTGTTTAGTTTGAGAATGCAGGCGAAAGAGAAATATATTTTGGTAGAATAATGATAGAGGGGTTATGCAATTGGGACAGAAATTTTCAGCAAGTGAGGGTTTGGTTTGTGTTAAAAATTATTTCCATGAGGTTAGACTGAGAAGGACTTTTATCCTCCAATGCCTTCACCAGAATCTGGAAGTCTGCTTTTTTCCCTTCCTCTCACTTCAGAATGGACTACTGTATATGGATCAAAGTGTAGAGAAAGAAGACAAACCTTGGTTACTTCAAAGGAAATCAAGTATGAGGATATTTAGGAGTGCCAGGAGAGGAGAGGTCAGAGGGGAGGTGCTCCTTAATGTCCATAGAAAACAGACGGAGTGTGACAGGCAACTACTGGTACAAATAATTATTTTGCTCCAGGTCTTGGACACTTTGCTTGCTTGATTGTACCATATTAGTGCTTTATGTATGGACTGTGCATTTTTATTCTTTCTAACATTAAGGGCATAGCTTAATATTTGTGTGTTTGTGGTCCTTCTTCCCTAATGCAAACCATTAGAGTTCCAGGAGTATGCTACATTTCTTTCCACCAGTACCTACTATAGAATTTGACACATTCTCAGTGAATGAACAAATTACAGTGGGAGAATTTCTGGAGAAGGTGTACAAATGGCCAACATTCCAATAAAAAGATGCTTAACATCATTAGTTATTAAGAAAATACAAATCAAAACCACAATGAGGTACTACTGCATACCTGCTAAGATGGCTATAAAATAAAAAATAAAATCAACCAAAAAAATCCCCAACCCTGGATATTAACAAGCGTTGGTGAGGATGTGAAGAAATTATATCCTTGTGTATTCCTGGAGGGAATATAAAATGGTACAGCCACTGTAAAAAGCAATTTGGCAATCCTTCAAAAAGTTAAATATAGAAGTACCGTATGATCCATCAATTTCATTCTTAGGTGTACATCTGCAACAATTGAAAACAGGTGTTCAAATAAAACTTATGCACAAATGTTTATAGTGTTATTCAAAATAGCCAAAAGGTGAAAATAACATAAATGCCTACTAATAAACAGAGGAAGAAAATGTGATGTTAGTACAATGAAATATAGTATTATTAAGCCACAAAGAGGAATGTAGTGATAAATACTGCAATATATATAGACTTTGAAAATATTAGTTTAAGTGAAAAAAGACAGACACAAAAGACTACATATTCTATGAATCAATTTATATTTATTTATTTTTTTTAGAGAAAAGAGACAGAAAGAGATAGAGAGAGAAGGGGGGAGGAGCAGGAAGCATCAACTCCCATATGTTCCTTGACTGGGCAAGCCCAGGGTTTTGAACCGGCAACCTCAGCATTCCAGGTCGATGCTTGATCCACTGCACCACCACAGGTCAGGCTGAATCAATTTATATAAAATAAACAAAATAGAGTATAGAATACAGAATAGAATTTCATGATGGATTATGTGTTATATTAGAAAAAACAGAATGAGTGACCATAATTTTTCTGGGGTGAACAACTGGGAAAAGGGAGTTGCCATTTGCTGAGCTAAGGAAGATGGAAAAGGAGGTTTGGGGAAAGAGCAAAAGCTTGGTTTTATTTCTTTTTTTATTTTATTCATTTTTGAGAGGAGATACAGAGAGAGAGAGAGAGAGAGAGAGAGAGAGAGAGAGAGAGAGAGAGAGGAGCTGGAAGCATCAACTCCCATATGTGCCTTGACCAGACCAGTGCAGGGTTTTGAACTGGCGACCTCAGTGTTCCCAGGTCGACGCTTTATCCACTGCACCACCACAGGTCAGACCAAAAGCTTGGTTTTAAAGAAAACTAAAAAAGATCTATTTGACACTAGTAGGTAGTTTTGAGTAGATAGCTGAATGTACTCGTCTGGTGTTCAGGGAGTGGTCTAGAATCAACAAAACGATAGCACTTAAAACTGTGAGACTTGAAGGAGATCACCAGAGTGTGGTTAGACATGAGAAGAGTTACAACATCTAAACCTAACATAAACATCAATGTTTAGATATTGGGGCAATGAGAGGCTGTAAAGGAGCCTGAGAAAAAGCAAACCAGGATGTCACCCCATTCTGAAGACTCTGTCATTTTTATTCAGGTAATTACTATATCTGAATCACCAGCCCCAACCTTTCCTGAGCCCTCAACTGCATTTTCCTCTGTTATTTTAGCACCATACTTTACTTATTATGGCAGAACCTCTGAGTCAGTACACTATGTTGTCAATTTTCCTCCAACCACTGTGTCCAATTTAGTCCTCACTCCTACTTTTTATATATATCTTTTATTATTAATTTTAATGGGGTGACATAGATTAATCAGGGTACATAGATTCAGGAAAAACATCTCCAGATTATTTTGACATTTAAGTATGTTGCATACCCATCACCCAAAGTCAGATTGTTTTCCGTCACCTTCTATCTGGTTTTCTTTGTGCCCCTCCTCCCCATTTTCTCCCCCCCCCCCATATCCACCACACTCTAGTCTATGTCCCTGAGTCTCATTTTTATGTCCCACATATGTATGGAATCATATAGTTCTTAGTTTTTTCTGATTCACTATTTCACTCAGTATAATGTTATCAAGGTCCATCCATGTTGTTATAAATGATCCGATGTCATCATTTCTTATGGCTGAGTAGCATTCCATGGTATATATGTACCACATCTTCTTTATCCAATCATCTATTGAAGGGCTTTTTGGTTGTTTTCATGTCTTGGCCATTATGAACAATGCAGCAACGAACACGGGGCTGCATGTGTCTTTACGTGCCAGTGTTTTTGAGTTTTGGGGGTATATACCCAGTAGAGGGATTGCTGGGTCATATGGTAGCTCTATTTTTAATTTTCTGAGGAGCCACCATACTTTCTTCCATAATGATTGTACTACTTTACATTCCCAACAACAGTGGATGAGAGTTTCTTTTTCTCCACAGCCTCTCCAACACTTGTTATTACCTGTCTTGATGATAGCTAATCTAACAGGTGTGAGGTGGTATCTCATTGTAGTTTTGGTTTGCATTTCTCTAATAGCTAATGAAGATGAGCATCTATTCATGTATCTGTTGGCCATTTGCATTTCTTCCTGGGAGAAGTGTCTGTTCATGTGCTCTTTCCATTTTTTTATGTGATTGTTTGTTTGTTGAGTTTTATGTGTTCTTTGTATATTTTGGACATTAGACCCTTATGTGAGCTGTTGTTTGAAAGTATCATCTCCCATTTAGTTGGCTATCTGTTTGTTATGTTGTCAGTTCCTATTGCTGTACAAAAGCTTCTTAGTCTGATGTAGTCCCATTCATTTATCTTTGCCTTCACTTCCCTTGCCTTTGGAGTCAAATTCATAAAGTGCTTTTTGTAACCAAGATCCATGAGTTTAGTACCTATGTTTTCTTCTATGTACTTTATTGTTTCAGGTCTTATAGGTAGGTCTTTGATCCATTTTTGATTAATTTTAGTACAGGGGGAAAAATATAGTCAAGTTTCATTCTTTTGTATGTGGCTTTCCAGTTTTCCCAGCACCATTTGTTGAAGAGGCTTTCTTTTTCCATTGCATGTTCTTGTCCCCTTTATCAAAAATTATTTGACCATTTATATGTGGTTTTATTTCTGGGCTTTCTATTCTGTTACATTGATCTGTATGTCTATTTTTCTGCCAATACCATGCTGTTTTGATTATTGTGGCTCTATAATATAATTTGAAGTCAGATATTGTAATGCCCCAGCTTTGTTCTTTTTCCTTAGGATTGCTTTGGCTATTTGGGGTTTTTTATAGTTCCATATAAACCTGATGATTTTTTGTTCCATTTCTTTAAAAAAAGACATTGGAATTTTGATGGGAATTGCATTACATTTGTATGTTGCTTTGGGTAATATAATCATTTTGACTATATTTATTCTTCCTATCCAAGAACAAGGAATATTTTTTCCATTTCATTGTATCTTTTTAAATTTTCCTTAACAATGCTTTGTAGTTTTTTGTTATATAGGTCCTTTACATTCTTTGTTATGTTTATTCCTAGGTATTTTTTTCTTTTTGTTGCAGTCATGAAGGGAGTTATTTTTTTGAGTTAATTTTCTGATGTGTCATTGATGGCATATAGGAAAGCAATGGACTTTTGTATATTAATTTTGTATCCTGCTACCTTACTTTATTGGTTTATTGTTTCTAGTAGTCTTTTTGTGGAGTCTTGGAGGTTTTCAATGTATAGGATCATATTATCTGCAAAAAGTGAAGCCTTTACTTCTTCTTTCCCAATATGAGTGCCTTTTATTTCTTTCTCTTGTCTCATTTATAAGGCCAACATAACCCTTATACCGAAACCTGGCAAAAACAACACAGAAAAAGAAAACTACAGACCAATATCTCTAATGAATACAGATGCTAATATACTAAACAAAATACTAGCAAATCAAATACAATAACACATTAAAAAAATAATTCATCACGATCAAGTGGGATTCATCCCAGAATCACAAGGATGGTTCAACATACATAAAACAGTTAACATAATTCACCATAACAATAAAACAAAGAACAAAAACCATATGATCCTATCAATAGATGCAAAACAGGCATTGGATAAAATACAACACCATTTTATGTTTAAAACACTCAACAAAATGGGTATAGAAGGAAAATATCTCAACATAATAAAGGCCATTTATGATAAACCATCAACTAACATCATATTAAGTGGCATAAAACTGAGGACTTTTCCCCTAAAATCACTAACAAGACAAAGTTGTCCACTCTCCCTGCTCTCTTATTCAATGTAGTGCTGGAAGTTCTAGCCAATGCTTTCTATATTCTGACTATGGCAGCACCATTCCCTCAGTGACCCATGACTGAGACATCAAAAACACCTATGATTTCTTCTCTGTTGGTCCTGACAATATCGTAGTTCAGATTCTCATAACCCCCACCTGGACCATTGAAATACCATATTTCCCCATGTATAAGACACTTCCATGTTGCACCTGAATTTAGGGCCTGAAATTTGAAAAAAATATGTATTACATAAAGTTATTGAACTCAAGTTTTATTCATCATAAAATTCAAACAACTCCTCATCTGTGAAAAAAAGTGAAAAATGCAAGTAAAAGAATTCTACAACTACTATATAAGATGTACCCAGTTTTTAGACCCAAAATTTTTAGAAAAATGGTGCATCTTATACATGGAAAAATATAATAGGTTTTCTAGCTATCTTACTGCTTTGTCTAGCGTTTCCTTCAAACCAATCTGTGCAGAGTTGTAAGTTTAAACCTTCCTAAAGCATATCTCAGTAATGTTATTCTCTTCTCGAAGTCTTCAATGTCTTTTTTTGACCATCCAAGTGACCATTTCAAGGCCTTTCCAAGTGCAACCACATCTTAATTTACAATCATGTGCTTATTACCTATGCAAACTCCTGCAAATACCAAACTCATTGTTCCTTTACTGTCAGTTACCTTCCTTCCTAGTATTTGTGTAAATCCTTGTTATTTAAAGGCCCATCTCATATGTGGCACTCAAACATGAACTACATAACTTTTATTAATCTCTAGTCCACATGAACTACCTTATGCTCCTGAGAAAGTTTAACACAAACTTTTCTTATGATCCAGTGGGCTTTGGTTAGTTTGTAAGATGAGAAGCCATATCTTCTTCTAGTAAAACCATCTTCAGTTTCTCTTGGCAGACCTATTGATTCCATATTCTTCTCTTGGATGATTTGGATGGTATCGAGGGCATTCCTCTTGATACAGACATAGTCATGTGTTCCAGGCCTACCCAAACAGTCTGATTAAATGCTTGAGGGATGGACAAGTGACACAAGCTGGGGAGGTGAGTTACTCTTTCCATTATCCAGATTTCATTTTCTTTATAACTCTTATTCTAAATAATATTGTATATGTATTTCTATATTTGTATAAGGTCTATTGTCCCCATTAGCATATGAGTTCCATGAGGGCAGGAGCTTTGTCTGTTTTGCTCACTACTATATCCTTTCATCTCAGAACTACCTAATACTTAGTATGTGCTTAATGTTTAAGTGACTGAACAAATCAATGATACCAGCCCAATTCTATTGCATGACTTGGAAAAGGCTTGCTTAGCTCTGGATTTGACAATGTGGAAGAAGAAAAGTGTGGAACTAGTGGTTATTTTGTCACCACAGAGGAGAAATAAGCTAATCCTGGGCCAAGGGGAACTAGGAATTAACCAAAGACATATTTCTATCAACATGATTTGAATACCTGGACCCAGCTTGTCTGGAATTATTAATACCTATGGAATTTGCAGTTTGTGAAACAGTATATTTTTTCTTACCAACCCTTTTCTATCCCTTAAGTCAGTTTTAGTCATTTGGAATATAGAGTACTAATACATGGCTTTTATTGTATTTTTATTGTACAGTGTTTTATAGATTTAGAAATATTTTAGCTATTTTGTAGGACTGTACGATTCCTGAGAGTAAAGAATATGAGGTATACTCATCTTTACACTTCACATAGTATTGACAAACTGATTTCTTGTGATCACTTGATAAATATTTGATAAATACTGTTGGATTAAAATGAAATCATGTCTTTATTTAAAAGTCAAAAAAAAATTTCTTGCATAATATTTTTGAAGAAAGATATGATATTCCTGAAAAAATGTTTATAGTATGTCTACTTTTCAGTGTTCTTTAAAAGATAAACTTTAAAAACATACTCATATATTATACTATATTCTATAATAATAAATTAATCATATCAGAATTTCAGATTAAAGTCTGTAAAGAAGCTTGATAAAATTTGGCTCCTTATCAAAAGCCTAGGGAAAACTATTGCAGCATCTCTTTTTGAATTTATAACTTGTTTTGAGTGCTTCTTTGGTATGCATTGATTAAAAAATAAATGGTGGTTCTACTCATTTAACAGATGGCATGACGTGTTTTTGGAGTTGCAGACATATCTATCAATAATCCTAATGATTTGCTATCTATACTCTCATCTTTAAGCTTATATTTCTGCCTAGGAAATTTGGGTCAAATAAAAGGGTATAGATATGCCCAAGTCCATTCATCCTCTTTCCCTCAATCTTCCTAGTGACCAGCAATACTGACAGGTCTGCTGGTGAGAGTTAGAAACCAAATGATCTTCCTGGTCAAGGAATAAGCAGTTATGATCTCCAGATCTCAGGATTTTAAATTAATGGAAATAAGCAGACAAGAATATAAGGTAGTCTATTCTGGTTCAGTGGGATTTCAGGGAGAAGAAAACAAAGACCATCTATTTTCCTTTGTATTTTTTTGATGGAGACATAAACTCCAACATGCCTGCAGGCCAGAGCCTTGAAGGCAATTCTTTGCATACTTTTCATTCAAACTTTAATACAAATGTCCCTGAAACTATATTCTAGTCAGGAAGTCAGAGTCAGAGAAATGTTTGATCCAGCAGAAGATGAGTGTAAGAGCACAGAACTGGTCTGCAAGAGACATTCTTGCTCTTGTAAGCAGCCTGAGACATGGGACCAAGCTTTCTCTATGTGCTCACACATACAGGGTGTGACACAGAGTAGAGGCTCAGCAATCTATTCTATTGACCAATACATAAAGAAAGAGTCAGTGGTCATTCCTGAGACAGAATTATGATCCATAAAACTCAGTAAGTTCTTTGGTTTGTTTGTTTTATTCTTTGAGACTTTCATTCACTGATTAATAATACTTAGTCTAGATTTTGGGGGATAGTTTCACGATATAACCATCTATTATTGTCTGTCAAGATTTTTTTTAAGTTCAGTGCTCTGTAGAATAAGAGAACAACTGCTCAACACCTTCTCTATAATTTCAATTCATTAATGTAGAAAACTTTTAGACTTATTTTTCCTCTCTAAGTAGCCTTAACTTCTACAAAAATACCAAGCATTAATCTTTACCCCTAATTACCTTTCTCTGGATAATCTCCAGTTTTTCCATGGGCCCTTTTTAAGGGTGTAAAAAGCAATACCACAGGCTTTCCTGGGCAATAACAATTCTGTTCCTTGCTCTTTGGTTGACACGGTAACATGCCCAACATTATGGTAATATAAGGGCTGAGGGATCTGAGTAATGTTTTCTCCCCCTGTTCAGTGACCAATTTAAATACTATCAATATTTCCAAATATACTACAGAGTGATCACACAATAATTGAGAAAATTCTTACATGGAAACTGAAGTTTCTATCATTGTTCTCAATCCTTTTAATAGAAGAGAGGCAATTTTCCAATTCTTGCAAACACATCTGGAGGCTGGTGCCCCAATGTCAGATGCCACAGGTCAAACTTGTTTAAACCGACAAAGCTGGTCAAGTACCGAGCACCTGTTCTAAGCATTCCATATGGTTTTACTCCCAGAAGGAATGTCCAATCTGAAACAGCTGTGGGTAATTTTATTGGACAAAACAAGTTGGAACCAAAAGGAAAAAAGAACATAATTAAAATCTTAAATGGAACCCAGTACAATCTCATTAATAAGCTACAAAGCACTTACATAACTAGTGTGTATATGTGCTTGCCAGTATTGTCACATCATCAAGAAAGTAAAAAATGGAATACATGTTATGCATTAAATTCTTAAAGGTAGAAAACTTGTGGACTTATTAATTCAAAAAGGTAAATGAAGCCAAGAAGTATGGATCACTTGATGGAAAATAATCAGCCCATTACTTAGCTCACCTGTCTGCTTGCATGATAGTGAAGAGTTATGGAGTAAAGGGTGCTACCAGAAAATAATAAATGTTAATTCTTGGAGAAAACTCAGAGAAAAAATGTAGGGGTTACTAAGATCAGGGAATAATTCTTGAATTTCCACTCACTATAGTGTTTCAGCCATATTGTTGATTGCTGAAAGTACTCACTAAACTTTGGAGTGCTAAAAATAAAAGTAAATATCAATCAATCAATCAAATTGCAAGAATATCTAAGCCAGAAGCAATGTTTAGTAGATAACTGAAACCTTCCCCCAATTGTATATATACATCCATTTTAACAGCGTGACTTTTGCTATCTGTCGTGGTTAATTTTACGTGCAACTTTCGGGGGCTAAGAGATGCTTAGATAGCAGGTAAATATTATTTCTATGTGTGTCTGTAAGGGTGTTTCCAGAAGAGATGAGCATACGGTCCTCCTAGCTTCCAGGAGAGAGACTGGAGAGAGAGATTCTAACATTCTATTCTCTCTACAACAATGCAGACAGAGACAATCTGATGTTCCAGTCATACTGCACATTTAATGCCTCAGACATTTGTGGGAAGCCAAATTAGACCAGCCAGTCCTCAGCTTAACCACCCCAGACCAGAGCTGCCAAGCCTCCCCAGAAATGTGAGAAATAATATTTTTTTTTGTTTTAAGACCACTATATCAGCAGCAAAGACTAACTGATACACAATGAGGTAAATATTTATATAATTAAAATTTAACTGTAAAATGTGATATGTGGTGAAATGAATAGAGAAGTTATACAAGGGTGAGTCCAGGATAGAAAAATCTCAAAAACCAATGAGGTTTGGTGGTTTTGTGCAGAGTGTTTTGCAAGGATCATTTTCTGCTTCACTTTTAGTAGCACCAAATCTTGTATGCAAATTCTGGTCACTTTGTATTTAAATTCTTTCAAACACCTTCTTCTGCATCTTTCATCTTGTTTTGTCCATAATCCAAATAAGTATGCTTAGAGCCATTTGAGTTCTATTCAAATTCTTTGAGGACTGGAATTATACTTAGTATCAAGATTTTTTGATTGTTCAAATAAATTATCAACTTGGAAGCTAAATACTTACTGTGGTACTTATAAAATATTTCCACACATTCTTTGACCCTCCCCTTTCCTTCAAAAGGTGGAGCCCATTATCTAACTAGTTTTCTGATCAGGTTAGTCTGTTCAATAGGTCTCTCTATGAAATGCCATTTGCCTCTTTTTCAAATAAACAAGGCCAGACTTAGAGTGATTTGCTTCTAACAAATAGATTGTAGTGGAAGAAATTCCAAGTGACTTCTGAGGCTAGGCTGTTAAAATGATAGTTTCTACTTGGTTCTCTCTCTCTCTCGGATCAGTCATTTTGGATGAGGTCAGTAAACATGTGAAGATAATCAAACAGTACTTTGGAGAGGCCAATCTGGCTAGTAACTAGTAAATGTGTTTTACACCATCTACCAGCACCAATTTATTGGTTATGTGACTACATTACCTCAGAAAAGGAATATCCAGTCCAAGTCAACAGTTCCAGTCAACATTCTGACGGAAACATGAGTGATCCCAGGTCAGAGCCACCCAGCTCAGTTGCTCCTGAATTCTTAACCCTAAAAAACTCTGAGAGTTAAAATATTTCTTGTTGTCTTAATCTAAGTTTCAGGGTATTTATTTCACAGGAATAGATAACTATTACAGATAATAAGGAAATGATAAAATTTACATACCGTTTTTTTTACAATAAAGCAAATCAAGCAAATTTTGGTTCAACTACAAGATCAAGGAAAATTATTTTTTAATTCCTCACTTAGGAACCGAATGTGGAGCCACATACATTGTTCATATTTTACAATGGTATAACAATGATATTATCTAAAAAGCAAACCTTATGACAACTGTGGCAAATGTAATAACTTTCTTTATTGAAGGACATTGATTGCACATTACAATCATGTATCATGTCTCGTTAATGCCTTTTTATATTCCAACAGTTACAAAACCTTTTTAACATTTAAGATACACCCTCTTTTGAAAAACCTGGGTCTAAAAACTGGTTGTGTCTTATACAGTGGTTGTAGATTTTTACTTGCATTTCTGCTTTTTTGTGCTTGTTTTTGTGCTCATTATTGAAAACAGTGATTTGTCATTAGATGTAGATGAGGACAAGCTAATGGATGGTAGTTTTTACAGTGATGAGGAATTGTATAAATTTTTATGATGAATAAAACTTGAGTTCAATAACTTTATATAATACATTTTTTTTTCAAATTTCGGAACCCAAAATTAAGGTGAGTCTTATACATGGGAACGTCTAATACATGGAGAAATATGGTGTATGTTTTATTTTTCAATTTTATTAAGGTAATTTAATATGCAATTTTTAAAATATATTTAACACACACACATACACATATATATTTTGAGTTTGGATATATGCATACACCCATGATAGCATCACTACAAAGAAGATAATAAACATATTCATCACTTCCAAAAACATTTTTTAGTCTCCTTGCTTTCTCTTCTTTTTGTGTGTGTGTGATAAGAAGACTTAGCAAGAGATCTCTCTTAATAAGCTTTTAAGTGCACAACACCATATTTTTATAGGCATTATGTTGTACAGCAGATCACTAGAACTTATTTATTTTGTTTAACTGTAATCTTTTGTGTACCTTAAACTTTTGTTTGTAAATTTTAGTTAACAAATCCAATGTTATCCACGTCATTTAAAGAATCTATGGGATCATGATAGTACATTTTATTTCTTTTTATCACCAATGAAATTGGCTTGATTTTATGCCTTTAACATCCTATTATCCATCCTCTGTTCTGTTTTTAAGTTAGAAAATATAGAATATTGAGGAACTTAAGCCTTCAATCTGCAAGTAATTTTTCTAAAAGGTATTATTTACAAGATTCCATCTTAACTCTTGCTTGTCCATGCTCACAATGGCATGGCCCCTGGATAGCTCTACAATAGCATGTTTTGTTCCTACCAGGCTCATGTTATGATATAACTGATTACAGATCTCCAATCAAACAAGCTGGTGTCCCACTTCTAATAGGCCTTTGCTTAGCATGCTGTTTTTCACTTGTGCAACATTTCTTCTGTATTTGCTGCGAATTAAAAAAAATCATTCACATTCTTTAATTGCTAAATGTTGACTTGTTCTGGAAGAAAATTTGATAATCTGGAAGGAGGAGGTGAATAAATAATCTGAAACAGAAAATCACCAGATATAATTGCTATTTTTTAAAAATTCAGAATAAAGATATTTATGTAATTAAAACTTTGGCACAATTGCTGTCAAATGGTAGTAGAAATAAAGATCATTTGGTGAATATGTTAGTATGCAGTTATCTATCACTGGAGATTCTGAGTATGTTGGTCTAGGGACCAAAGATAGACTAGCTTTTTATTTTTTTTTACAAGTTTTACAAGGAAATTAAGACAAAAAAGGTTGGCTTATATTGTTTAGGGCAGATAATCAATAATGACTAATTTTTAATCAAAAATAGATATATTTAGGATCTAAAGAAAAATCTCAGCAGCATAAACTAACTGAACTATAAGAAAATTGTCATGGCTTAATTCCTAATATCAGGCAAAATAGTATTCAAAAATTTTACTAGAGATAAAGAAGGGTAGTTTATATTGATTAAGTGGTCAATCTTTTAGAAGTATAAAATAATTATAAACATATATGCACCTAACAGCAGGAAACTAAAATACAAGCAGAAGCAAAAAATAGATAAATTTTAATTAATCAAAATTTTAATTATTTGTACATCAAAGAACATTACCATAAAAGTGAAAAGACAGTTGACACATGGGGAAAATGTTTGTAAATCATATATCTCATAAGAGACATTTATCTGGAATATATCAAGAACCCTTACGCTCAATAAAAAAAAGACAGTCTAATTATAGAAGACATTTTTTCAAAGAAGATATGCAAATGGTCAACTGCACATGAAAATGTACTCAACATTATTATTCACCAGAGAAATGCAAGTTAAAACTCCTATGAGATGACACTTAAACATACTAGGATGGCTACAATAAAAATGTCAGCTAATACTAAATGTTGACAAGTGAGTAGAGAAATAAGAACCCTTATACACTGTTGGTGGGAATATAAAATAATACAGTCACTATGGGAAATAACTTGGCAGTTTCTCAAAAAGTTAAACATAAAGATACCATTTGATCCAAAAACTTTATTCCTTGTTATATATTAAATTAAAACATATGTTTTCACAAAAAATCTGTATAAATGTTTATGGTAGCATTATTCATAATGGCCTAAAGGCAGAAATAAACCAAATATCCATTGTCTTATGAATGAAAAAACAGTGTGCCATATCTATAGAATGAAATACTATATGCCATAAAAATACTTAAGTACTGATACAAGCTAAAGTATGATTTTTGAAAACATTATGCTAAGAAAATAGACACAATAGACCCTATATTATATAATTTATATTATATGACATATACAGAATAGGCAAATATATAAGGATAGAAAATAGATTAGTGGTTACTTAAGACTTGGAGGGCAGGGATAGAAGGATTGGTTTTCTTTTTGAGGTGATAAAAATGTATAGATTATTATGGTGACAGTTGCACATCTGTGTCAAATCATACACTTTAAATGGGTGAATTGTGTATCAACAGGACTGTTACAAGAAAGCACAACTAACTGAACACTGACATCATGCTTTCAGAGTCTTAATTAATATATATTGTGTAGTTACAAATGATTTTATCTAATGTTAACTTTCAAGTGTATGCTGCATGTTAGATTCGGTGAAAGTATATATAAGCTCATCTTACCAAAGAAAGTTTCATAAGAATCATGAGAACAGAGTAACGTTAAGCAGAGAAGGCTGGGGATTGGAGTTTTGCTCAAAGTGAACCTAGACTGACCCTCTGCATACAAGACATCATAATATCACAAGACCAAAGCCAGCTGAATCATCAGCTAAACAAATAAAATCTTGAAAAGTTATAGACTCTTTTTATTCTTTGAAATGAAACAGAGGCAACAATATACCTGAACTTTGGGGATAAAAATTTCAGAAGTCAGGTTTTTTTTTTTATTAATTTTAATGGGGTGACACCAATAAATCAGGGTACATATGTACAACAAAAACATCTCCAGGTTATCTTATCATTGAATTATGTTGCATACCTGTCACCCAAAGTCAAATTGTCCTCTGTCACCTTCTGTCTGGTTTTCCCTGTGCCCCTCCCCTCCTCCCTATCCCACTCTCTCCTCCCTCCCCCCACCCCGTAACCATCACTCTCTTGTCCATGTCTCATAGTCTCACTTTTATGTCCCACCTATGTATGAAATCATGCTGTTCTCAGTTTTTTTTCTGATTTACTTATTTCACTCCATATAATGTTATCAAGGTCCATCCATTTTGTTGTAAATGATCCGATGTCATCATTTCTTCTGGCTGAGTAGTATTCCATAGTATATATGTATCCTCTGACGGACACTTGGGCTGTTTTGATGTTGTTATATAAACATGGTTAAGCACACATGCGTGTGTGTCTGCCCCACTCACCACCAACCAGCCCCACCCCACCCCGGATACTTTCCTGAAGAGGTTCCCTGTGTATTTTTGTCTGTATTTTTTTCTTCTTTACCTTCTACAAGCTATCACTAAGAATTATTTATTATTTCTTAATCATGAATTTGAGTCTGTTATATTTTGTCAATCCACAAATATGTAGAATATTTTCATGTTGAATGACAGCTTATCTTGGAGTATTATTGCCCAAGCATGATAAGTTTACTTACAATTTAAACTCATGTAGGATTGGGGGTTCTTTAAATTAGTACAAGTTTAGGGGAAGAGGTGGACATAGCTAAAAGGACAAGCAGAGTGGTCTTGAGGAAGACTTGAGAGAAGAGGAAGGGAGGGAAAGAGGAGCAGAGAGGGGCAGGGCTGTGGTGGAGTGGGGCATAGCAGGCAGCTGATATTGGTGGTGGTTTCTTTTTCTTTCCCTCACTACAGACAATTAACGCTGGTGAAAACATCCTGCCAATACACCCTTCCTGCACTATCAATCTTTCAGGCTACAATGGAGATTTTTTAGCAGGGTGAACCAGTAGAGGTGATAATCCTCAGGAATACAGGTATTCCTGAATGCCAGAGCGCCCAACAGCCTGAAGAGGATGGCAAGATACATCACCAAGATCAGGTGCTTAGAGTATGCAGTCAGATGCCTTGAGGGGCCTGGACAAGCTGTAGCCTCCCAAACCCACACAGCTGTCCTGGGGCTTAAGAGGTGGTCTGGAAGCAGGTCTTTGTTGGAGTAATAGCTTTATTTCTTACTAGCTCTATGATCTTGCGCAAATCACTTTACATCGTTGAAACCAATTTGCTTTAACTGTAAAACGGGGAAAATAGTAATATCTATCTCCTATAGTTGTGAGAATAGTGGTTAATTTTCACAATTTAATAATAATAAAACTAGAATAGTATTTGATACATAGTTAGCAGCGAATAAATTATAGACATTATTGTTATTGTGTTCAGACACCACACATGCAAAGCACTGGAATTGAGGCTCCAAACTTTATTTTTTTCACTCAGCCAATGAACGAATGTTGACAACTCTTTGATCATCTTAACATCATGACTATATAGTCATTTGGATTATTCACTGGACATACTTTAAAAGAGTTGGTAAAAAGCTCATCATAATATTTTTCCCCCAGTAAAATGACAGATAAGAATTGATAAGAAACTCTTTCCCATTACTTTTTTCCCCCACTTTGTAACCCACTTCAGTGCCTGCAGCCTCTGGGTGGAGGCCGGGAAGTGGTTCGGAGCCACAGTTTGCTCTGGCACAGGGCAGTAAGAGAGACTCAGGGAAGGCGCCTGCCATAAAACCAAGCCTATGCATCCCATCACGTTTTGAATAAAGTAATGAACGTTTTCAGAAGAAGAACAAATTCTGAAAGTCACTTTAGATAGCTACTTTATTTACTGAGCAAATACTATACCATTTGGTTATTAATTTTCAGCATTTTACTTTTAAGAAAAGGAAGGTATCTTTTGAACTTTTCTCCTGTGTACCCACAGGATTTGGGATTTCTTGGTACTGATTAAACGGAACCTAAAAGAGTAATAATCTTATTGACATAGCAGCTTTATATTATATCAAAATAATGATGAGTAGTTACAAAAAGCCCTTTTCATTAAGAAACTTATTTTCTGTTATACATTATTTGAATTCCTATTTTGTGTATTGGCAAGGTAACTGGTTTTAATTTATGTCAAGGACCTAAAAAATTAAAAAAAAAAACTATCTTTAAAGCACGAGTTAGCTGAAAAAACAAAGGAAACAAATATAAGACAGTTAGTATGTGGCCATGGAATGACAGAACCTAGGTATACATTCATATCCCTGGTTTTCAGTGTCTACATTTTATGTGCTTGATGAATGCTTGTGACTAAGTGTGTGCAGTTCCTTCCGCCTTGCTTTCCAGAGCATCCTGCCCTGTTCCCAAGTTCTAAGAAATGTGCTTTCCCTGAATCTGCCATTTGTGTGCTCATATACCTCTGGGGTTTACATCTCTTTTTGAGTTTTTATTTATTCTATATTATTTTCAACATTCTTGACCACTTTGCAGTCTAGGACAGCTCTGGATTTTCTTTATCTTTGCTCTTTACCCTTTCTTTCCCCACCATTGGGATCTCCAATCTCCTGTTTCAGGGACCTTTCCTGCTATATGCTTCTTGTGTCCTCCAGCACACGGCACAATGCCTGATGTTTAGGTACTGAACACAGGTTTAAGATTGATCATAG
Source organism: Rhynchonycteris naso (assembly GCA_037038555.1). Classification (NCBI taxonomy): domain Eukaryota; kingdom Metazoa; phylum Chordata; class Mammalia; order Chiroptera; family Emballonuridae; genus Rhynchonycteris; species Rhynchonycteris naso. The sequence goes on from CM072997.1 coordinate 79,470,960, forward strand.
AAGTAATTCAGTGGCTTTGTAAAGTTAAAATCTGCTAAGACAGTATGAGTTGCTTGCATATGTCATCTCTCAGTCCTCATCTTTCTTCATCTTCTTATCACTTGTCAACTCTTCCTTGTTATTTCTTTCTTAGGACACAGTTTTTACTTTTCCTACAGAAAACCTTATTCTCCTGGCCTTCCACCCCCCACACTTGATGCTCCTTCTCCATCTCCTATGTGGTTTTCCTGTTCCTTGCAAGTTGTTGATGTCGGTGTGTGCCAGAGCTCAGGATTTGCACCTACTCTTTCTTTATATCCACATTTGTCAAAAACTTACAAATGCAATTTTTTTTTTCAGTTGTTAAGGCCAAAAGGCTTAGAGTCATTCTTGAGCCCTTTCTATTTCTCACTTTACATATCTAATCCTTGAGAAATTTTTTCTGTCTTTAAAATATATTTAGATTTCAATCACTTTTCTCTACCATACTTCTATAATTCTGATACAAGCAACAATTTTTTTATAAGCCTAGATTATTGCATTAGCCCTTAATGCAAATGTTACTTTTACACTCATCTACCTTTAGTTTATTTTTAAAATAGTTATTTAAAAAATAAATATCATGTCATTTTTCTTTTACTTTCACATCTTTAATATCCGTTTTAAATGTTTTTTCAGTTCTTTTATCATATTTATTTTTAGCATTACTACTGATGTATAATTGATGTACAATAATCTGTACATATTTAAATTGTTCAATTTGATAAGTTTTGACATGTGTACACCCATGAAACAATCACCACAGTCAAGATAATCAAGACAGTGTTACCCCTGAAGTGTTCTCCTGCTCTCTTGTATTCCATCCCTCCTGTTCTTTCTTCACCCACCCTCATTTTCCAGCTTAAAACTGATCTGATTTTCCATTGCAATAGGTTTGAATTTTCCAGAATTTTATAAATGGAATAATATGGTATGTATTTTTTGTTCTAATTTTATCCAGCATAATTATTTTGATATTCACCCATCTTATTCTGTGTACCAAACACCTATTTATTTTTATTGCTGAACACTATTCTGTTATATGAGTTTGCCATAGTTTGTTTTTTCATTCATCTTTCAATGAACATTTGAGTTGTTTCCAATTTTTTTTGAGAGAGAAAAAAAGAGAGACAGAAAAACAGGAAGAGAGAGAGATGAGGAACATCAACTTGTAGTTGCATCACTTTTAGTTGTTCATTGATTGCTTCTCATACGTGCCTTGACCAGGAGGCTCCAGTAGATCCAGTGAGCCCTAGCTCAAGCCAGCAACCTTGGGCTTCAGGCAGAGGTGAATTTAACGGCGGGTACACCAGGCATGCGCCCTGGGCCCCGACTTCTGAAGGGCCTGCAAAACCCCAAATTGACATTTTTTTCTAATGACACCAAATTTGGCTTCATATGTGCTATTTTAACATTAATAGTATATAATATTTTTTATTTACTTAAAAATATAGTTAACATGTGTTTTTATTTTTTCTGTCTCCCTCTTTTTTTTTAAGGGGCTCAATATTTTCTTCTGTATCCAGGGCCTCAACTGAACTTAATCTGCCTCTGGCTTTAGGCCAGAGACTTTTGGGTTTAGGTCAGTGACTTTTGGGATTTAGCCAGTGACCTTGGGGTCATGTTAATGATCCCATGCTCAAGCTAGGGATCCTGCCATCAGGTTGGCGATCTTGGGGTTTTGAACCTGGAACCTCAGCATCCCAAGGCTACGATCTCTCCACTGTACTTCCCCCAGTAAGGCTGTTGTTTCCTTTTTTTTTTTTTTTACTGGGACAGAGAGAGAGCCAGAGAGAGGAATAGATAGGGACAGATAGGAATGAAGAAAGATGAGATGCATCAATCATCAGTTTTTCCTTGTGACACCTTAGTTGTTCATTGATTGCTTTCTCACATGTGACTTGACCATGAGCCTTCAGCAGACCAAGCAACCCCTTGCTGGAGCCAGCGACCTTGGGTCCAAGCTGACAAACTTTTGCTCAAGCCAGATGGGCCCGCGCTCAAGCTGGTGACCTCGGGGTCTCGAACCTGGGTCCTCTACATCCCAGTCTGACACACTATCCATTGCGCCACTGCCTGGTCAGGCTGTTTCCAATTTTTGATGCCAGTATATAAGCTAAGCTGTGATGAACATTCTTGTGCAAGTGTGTACATGGTTATAGGCTTCATTTCTTTGGAGTAAATACTTAGGAGTAGATGGTCAGATCATATGGTAAATGGATGTTTTGCTATTAAAATTCCTGACATACTGTTTTCCAAAGTGTTTTACTACTTTACCTTCCCACCAGTAGCATGTAAGAGTTCTAACTCTTCCACATTCTCACTAACATGTGATGTGGCCAGTCATTTAATTTTAGTCATTCTAATTTGTCTGAGAAACCCAGTCAGTGGTTTCTGCCTGGCATGAAGAGTAGACAAGGCAACATTTCCTTCTTGAAGGTGTTTGGTGTATGAGACTATGTGTGCTGCTGGTCTCTGCTACTTGTCCCCGTTTAAAACTCAATCTACTAGCTTGACATCTGGCTGAGGCATGATTCCTTTCTATCATTTCACTCGGGCTTGATCTTCCAATTGGCCTTTGACTGCTGACTTCTGTATTCTTCTTGGTTCCAGACTGTCTGCTTGGCCTGACCCTGTGCTTAATTCCTGACCTCTCTATGACTCTTAGGAACCAATGCTTGAACCCTAGTTGGACTGCTGTCCACAATTCAGTCAGAGGATGGAAGCCTTTAGAATAAATGAATTCTCAAACTGAGGAGTATATATATTAATATAAATATAGGTCTTTGGGTCAAACCCTGTGAAATGCTGAAAGTAGGGGAAAGAGAGAAGAGAATAAAAAGGGAATAAGACACAGAAAAGGTGCAAGAAATGGTGGAGAGTAAATATTTTCGTGACGAAAAGAATTAGTCAACTGAATGAAATATTTTTGTGAAGAAAAGAATTAGTCAACTGAATGAAATTCTCAGAATGAATTCTGAGTCAAGTCCACTGGATTGTGCAAACAAGAAGCCATCGGTGACCTTTAGTGCAGCTGGAATTTACATGCTAGGTTATTTTGGAACCGGTTAGAATGTGCTTCTTCACCATTTAGAAATGAACATATGTTTCTGTATGTGTGAGTGTTAGTTTTTCAAAGAGGTGATTTGGCTTAATCCTTACTAAAGGTAAGAAGGTGTGTGTGTGTGTGTGTGTGTGTGTGTGTGTATGTAGGTGATTATATGAAGGAGAAACACTTGGATTTAAATAGTTTTTTTTGCCTGTTTCTCTTATAACAAATCTAAATAGCATAAAAGGAGGAGGTCATGGTCTCGTTTGAGGAGTATGCTCGGTGTCAGGCAAGTATTTTTATGTTTGCTGTAAAGAAAAAAACCCAGCTTTTCATTTGCCCATCTCATTTAGTGCTCTTTAAGGCTAGCAGTATTTAGATATCTTTGTTCTACTTCATTCAATGATCTCAGAATGGTATCACACAGTTCTTTCAAAAGTTCATGTCTGGGCTTAAGAAGCTGAAGCTGGCAGTGAGCCGTGATTAGTGCAGCAGAAGGACAAAGATGGTCCCATGTTTCCACAATAGCCAGAGTTTAAAGGGGCTTGATCCAGAAATATGTATATAGCATTATACATATTCATATATTGTATCTATATGAATATTATATGTAATACACACATATATATACAAGTTCTAGCTTTCACTTTAATGAAAATATTACTACTTGATAATGTAAGCCGATAATTTATCAAAAGCCAAAAATATTTGGAAAAGTACATCTTAGTTTCTGTCATTGACAGATGCTTTTGACCAAAATTTTATTGACCCAATTTGTAGATTGTTTTGTACAATCTACAAACACTTTCTCTCTCTGTCACACACACACACACACACACACACACACACATATACCCCCCCCCCCACGATAAGGGCTAAGAGAAAAGCTAGTAGTTTTTGGGACCCTGTTTGAAAGCATGCCACAATTCAAGGTAAGCAGGTGGCCTAGTGAAATATAAAGGGTTTGCTAAACAAATAATTTTATTTCCTGGTTGGTGCCTGCAGGGGAGAAATTATGAAAGGAAAGCAGAAACCTGACATCCAAAGAGAATCCAGAATTTTAAAATGAAGTGTTTTTACTGATTTTAAAAGTATGCAAATTAATTATAATCTGCAAATAAACCTAAACTTTTGAATATGATAGATTATTTAAAAATAATAGTTGAAAAAATACTTTATTATACCCTATAGGAAATCATAGCTCTAGCTCAAAAGAAGGGTATAACTATTTTATCATAGATGACAGATTTTGTAAGAAGTAAAAAATTATAACAGTTTGAAAGAGTGGTATAATGTTTAGTTATCTATTCTTTTGCATAAACTATTAATGAATACCTCAAACAGAAAAAAGCCCTTTGGGGAATCACATTATGCCAAATTTTAAGGTATTTTGTGCCACATATTCTAGTTTCAAATTATTTCTAAATAGGAAAAATAAGCTACCTCAAACTAAATAAAATCTTTGTTTTAGTAGACATGCTAAATAAACACTATGTGCTCCTCACATTTCTGAAATTAATAGTTACTTGGAGCCACCGATACCCACATTTGTTTTGTTATTTTCATAGATGATTACACTAAGCAGAAGCCCTTGTTAATGCTACATTCACATAGATAGAAGGTCAGAGTTGGTCAGTGAGCCAAGAAATACCATATCAGGGTTTCTTTCCTCTTCAATTGAAGAAGTTATAAATTGTAGAATTAGTGTATTGATTGAAGGCTACAACTTCAAGCAATCAGTTTTTCTGGCTTGACAAGATTATTTTATCCTACTTTTCTTTTATTATTATGTGTAGTATTTGAGTCATCCTTCAGGCAGATGAAGCGACAGCTTGATTTAACTCAATAAAACCCACCAGTTAGGTAACCTACTGAGCCGAACAAAAGATGAAAACGCCTGCAAGGGGGCAGGTGCGCTGTTAGTATGAGCGAGCAGAGGAGTCAGAAAAAGAAAATATGAATGGAAATTATGCCCTAATCAATCCATTTCTATGGAAGCTTGAGAGAAATTTGTAAAAATCTTCTTGCTGGGCAATTGAGCAGCAAGAATTGCCTTTGCTTTAAAAACAAAACAAAATAAACAAATCTTTAAAACTAAACTACGTGCATGAAACACATATCCCCATAATAGCTGTGCTTTTGTTTAATTGCAGCAAGACAAATAATCTTTAATTTCTTGGTGTATTTGAGATGAAAAGGATACATAATAGATTTAGAGTAGTTTGAAAATTAAAATTATGGTATCTTTCATTGAATCTGTGCTTTCTTACATCATATTCAATTGATGTCTTATGATATTTTGAAATCAGAATATCTGAACATTTACAAATAATATCTATTTAAATTTTTCTAAGAAGACTAAATGCATAGGCCTTAGTGGATATTTTGTTTACAGAAATAGAAAAAGAGTCTTATAATTTTAAATGACCTCTTAATGGGACTGAAGACTCTATTTAAATTCCTTCAGATCTAAGTATGCTCACTGCTCTTTGGTTACAGATACAGATTTTATTACAGTGGAAATAGCTCTTTGTCATTTGGGAAGAATTTTATAAGCAGAAGTTCATTTTTAAATTAGCAATTTCATTAATACTCAATTTTTAGAGCTTTCATGGCCATGTTGTATTCTGCATTATTTAGTGAGTTGACTCAAATAACTATGAGTTAGAAATCCTAGAGAAATGTATTGATGTGATGATGTCTGTGGTATAGATGTAGGGTGAAAGATGGAGAGAGTTTCATAATTATTATACAAAAAAGTTGGAAATTCCTTTCATTGGTGGCACTTTTAGGTGTAAAATGGATCTGATCTGGTCCGTACAGTAAGAGTCATTTCCTCTGTAACCCAGGTACATGGGTTACAGACTTTTCCTCAGTAAACAATACCAGAATTCAATAGCTTTCTGAAATACTTTTTGTAAAGTTAACATAAAACTCTCAAGGGATTGGCAAGTAGATTTTTCCTTGCATATGAATTTTGGCCAGTTTGTTGCGTTTTCCTGATGTTGTGAGCTAAGGATGATTCTGAAGTTTTATCCAGGAGAAATATAATGAGGCAATAGTGACAACTGCCTTAAGAGCATGATGGAAAATTCATGGAACATGGCTGCTTTTTCTTTTTGAAGTTTTATTTATTGATTATAGAAAGAGAAGAGAGAAAGAGAGAAAGGTGGTGGTGGGGTGGGGAGCAGGAAGAATCAACTAGCAGTAGTTGCTTTTTGTATGTGTCTTGACCAAGCAAGCTCAGGGTTTTGAACTGGCAAACTCAACATTCCAGGCTGATGCTTTTATTCACTGTACCACCACAGGTCCGGCTGGGCTGATATTTAGCTACTTTTTTTTTTTTTTAAGTATAGGTTCTTTTATTATTTATTTATTTATTTTAACAGGGACAGAGAGAGAGTCAGAGACAGGGACAGATAGGGACAGACAGACAGGAATGGAGAGAGGTGAGAAGATGAGAATCAATCATTAGTTTTTCGTTGCCATTGCGACACCTTAGTTGTTCATTGATTGCTTTCTCACATGTGCCTTGACCGCGGACCTTCAGCAGACCAAGCAACCCCTTGCTGGAGCCAGCGACCTTGGGTCCAAGCTGGTGAGCCTTTGCTCAAGCCAGATGGGCCCGCACTCAAGTTGGCGAGCTTGGGGTCTCAAACTGGGGTCCTCCGCATCCCAGTCCGACGCTCTATCCACTGCACCACCTCCTGGTCAGGCTAACTACTTTTTTTTCCCCAAAGAGACAGGTCATATTTATCTACAAAATTAATATTTTTTTCTGTAGCTCTTATCTTTGATCTTCTCTGACTTTTCTCTTCCACACAGATCTGTTTCACCAGAACTTTCTACAGTGAAGGGGACTTTCTGATAGGTAACGTAAATGGTCTGAGACAGCGGCATTGCTTAGCTTGCCAGCTCTGCATTCACACCACTGGTACAATGATGAGCTTGGCAAATTAAAGCAACTTTTAAGGAAACAGGCTCGTGGTACTATGCGGCAGGTGCCCATTTACTTGAGGCACTAACATTACGAAGATTGATTATTTTCGAACACTTTGCACTCCTTTATGACCCAAGGAATTGGAAGTGTTTCTGAAAAGCTGTGGTTAACATAAAGGAAATTAAAATCTCATGCCTAAGGCTGTAAGCTTTTTATACCCTTAAGTTTACCAGGCAGAAAAAGAAAGGAAATATTCTGTTTCAGAATTTATACAGGATTGTCTTCTTAGAGTCAATATAGTGGGTTTATCTGAGATATAATTTAGAAGGTGACCAATTTTCCTCCTTTAGGGAGGACAGTCCTTCTTTTGTAAGTTCCGTCCTCCCTCAAAAAGTGTCCTCCTACATGTCCTCCTTTTTGATAGTGGAAGACTAATCTTTAAATTTCCATATTCGATCAATGCAGTGTTAATCCATTTCATGTGATGTGACCTATTTCTAAAGGAGTACTTTTTTCTTACAATTATTATTAAATATTAATAGGCATGTAAGTATAATTACAATATAAAATATTACAAATATTTTTATTATGCATTTATCATATTATAGTGTATTATTATTGCAATGAATAAATTGTTTCTTTTATTAATGTATTGTTCAATTTATTTTTGTTCTTTTCAAAGTAAAAAAGTCGGTCACCTTGTTAGAAGGTACTATCAGATGTCCAAAATATAATTCAGCTCTTATTAGTTCAAGATATTGAGACTAATTAAGTTAGCATTATTTTAATAAGCTATATTCAGGGAATAACTTGTCAGGGAATTCATGTCTAATGTTGACTTTTTGGTCCACATTTTCTCATATGTACTTTATTTTATTTGTGGTTCTTGTGGGAATGAAGAAATTATAGTAGATCCAATTTAATAACAACATTTCTATAGATTTTCTTTTTAGTTTGTTGTATTTTATACTGATGTATATATCACATGTTCAGTTTGATGGGTTTTGACAATTATATACACACATGTTACTTTTACCCAACCAGGATATATATATATATATATATATATATATATATATATATATATATATATATATATTTTCAAAAGTCCCCTCAATTTTCTTTTAAAATTAATTTTAGATTTCCCCCAATGTCCATAAGGAACCAATGTTTTGATTTCTAGTGTCACTCACATCCATATCCACCTACACACACACACACACACACACAATTTTTGAACTTGTATAAATGGAATCATATTTTATGCATGTGTTCTATATTTTTATATAGCTCGTTTTGCATCAGTATTTTTGTAATTCATTCATGTGATTCCTTTTTATTTCTGAGAAGTATTTTATAATATAAAAGTACTATACAATTTGTTAATTCAATTTTAGGCTATCTGGGCTGTTTTTAGTCTCTGGTTGCTCTGGGGCAGGCAATTAAGTACAAACCTTTTGTGAACATGTTTTTATTTACTTCATAAATACTAATGAGTGATTGGTATTGCTGAGTAATAGGTTAGATGTCTGTTTTTTAAAAAATTACTAGAATATTTACATATGAATTAAATGTTATTTTACTTTTTGGTGTATAGTTCTATGATTTTCTGCATAGACACACACATGTATATATTTGTGTAACCACCACAATATTCAGGATAAAGAATGGTTCCATTGCTCAAAAATTTGTTGTCAGATACATCTCCCTACTCTACCTCTGTTAACCTAGTACAGAATGTCATACAAAAAGAGTTATATAGTTTATAAAAATTGATTCTGGCTTCTTTTAGTTTGCCTACTACCTTTCAGATTCATCCAGGTGGTGTGTGCAACTATACTTCGTTTCTTTTTATTGCTGTATAGTATTCCATTGCATAGTTGTACAGAGGTTTTTGTTTTCATTCAGTGAAGGACATTGCAACTGTTTTATTAGTTTTGGGATAATATTAATCAAGTTTCTGTAAGTATTCAGGTACTTTTATTTTGTAAATATACATCTTTGTGTTTTAATGTTGATGTTTTATCCCATGAACTTGCTAAACTTACTTTTTAGTTAGAGGAATTTATTTTTTTATTCCTTGGGATTGCTACAGAGAGAATAATATAATCAATAAATAGGCATAATTTTATTTTTTCTCAACTCTACTCATTTTACTTTATTTTATTTTTACTTGTTTTTACTAATTAGAACTTCCAAAAAATGTTGAATAGAAGTAATAAAAATGTCATCCATGTTTTATATTTGATGTTAATGTAAAAGCAGTTACCATTTACTACCAAAAATGATGTTAGTATGTTTGTTTTATTTTATTATTATTTTTTTATATTTTCTTTATCAGGTTAAGGAAGTTTAATCCTTGTGTGCTGAGAGGTTTTTTTAAATAATAAATGATTATTAATGTTTTGTCAGATTTTGTCTGCATCAATTGATATAATCACATAGGCTTCATTAACTCTGTTAATATGATGGACTAAAAAAAGTGATTTTCAATTATCAAACCTTGCATTCTTGAGATAAACCTCATTGGATCATGAGGTATTATTTTTTAATGTATTGCTGGATTAAATCTATTAATATTTTGTTAACTTGTAAATATTCATAAGGTATATTGGCCACTACGTATGTTTCTTCTTTTTTGGTCTGTTTTTGTGTAATGTCGGCTAGATAAGAGTTGTATTATAATCTATCCTCTTCTGTTTTCCTGGAGAAATTGTTTAAAATCGTTAACATATTTTTCTTTAAATGTTTTGTACACTTCAACAGTGAAAATTTCTGCTTGCAAGGCAATTCTCTCTTGAAGAATATTTTTAATAGCTGATATAATTTTTTTGTCTGGTAAATCCAATATGATAACATCTTAATTTTGACATCTGTTGATTATATTAAGTGTAAGAAGTCAAATCTTTTCTGTACTTGTCAATTAAGTTATTTTAGATTATATTTTGGTCATTTTGATATGTTATGTGACTCCAGTTCATATTTAATCTTATGGACAATATTTCTTGGTTTTGTTTGAGCAAGTCCAGGTCCATGTATGTGCAGTTCACTGGTGACCCAGGAGTTCACATGCCACTTTATGAAGTGGCTTTCTTCAGCCTCACCTCTTGGTAACATCCCCAGCAATGTTCTCTTTTCCTCAACTGAAAATGTTGGGTTTTAATATCCTTTGTTTGTCATGTCCCTGGTGTGACTATGTCTATCTCTGTAACTAAGCAGTAAAGCAAAAAAGAGGAGTAAAATAGTATTTCTTCATTTGATTTTGAATTTGATTGATGAATAATAATTTTAAACAGTTTTTCATATTCTTATTTGTCACCCATATGCATATTATTGTAATGTGTTTATTTGAGAGGTAATGATAGAGTATCTGAATTTTATTATATTTGCAATGGATAACATAAATATTAAAGAACATGATGAAGACAGAAGGCTTTACTTTGGTAAAAATATATTAGCCCTAAAAATAAAAGTAAATCAGATGCCACGAGAGTGGCTATATAACAGACTGGTTAAACCATGTGTCCTTTGAAAAAATTACTTAAACTCTGTGTGTCTCAGTTGCATCCCTGTAAAATGGGGGCAATGTAAGTTCGAGTTCTAACTTCATAGAGTTGTTGTAAGAATTAAAAAAATGTAACATTTGGAAATTCCCTAGATTAGTGTAGTGTTAGGTCCATTTTGAATGCTCTGTAATCTTGCAAAGTAAGTAATGTATAAACAGAAGTGAAATACAAAGCACAATAGCTTGATCAGAGTGATAAAACTATTATGTTATTGTAAAACTATTTTATATTATACTATTTTAATTGCTTCTCTTTCCAGAGACTATATACTTGTTTTTGTTTCTTATTTATGATTTATATGACTACTGAGAGATCACAGAAATATGTTTTTTTCTCATATTTTGGATCTATGAGAATGAGCAACAAATTCTCCACTGATTTAAAACTGTTACATTATAACAGCTACAATAATGAAACTATTTTGTCACTCTGATCAAGCTATTGTGCTTTTCTATTAAGTTCTTCAGACTGTATCAAATAGTGCTCAGCCTTCCCAGGCTATCAACTTCTTAGACATTTTGAACAAATTCATTACATCTGCCTGGCTAACTCTGATTATAAATAAATTTTGCACTTCAACTTTTATAAAGCATCTATGATGAACTAACACTGTACTTCATGTTTCACTATACACATTTCATTTAATCCTCATGATGGTTTTTGGGAGGTATCTACTAAACATTATTTTTTTTATAAATTAGGCAGTCTTAGTCCATTTAGGATGCTATAACAAAATATCATAGACTAGGTGGCTTAAAAACAACGGAAATTTATTTCTCACAGTCCTAGTGGTAAGAAAATTCAAATTCAAGGTATCAGCCAATTCCATATTAAGGATTCATTTCCTGGATCAAAGACATTCATCATCATTTCCCTGTGTTTTTACATAGGAGCAGGGAGGAGAAACCTTTCTGAGGTTTCTTTTATAAGGACACTAATTCCATTCACTAGGACTCTGCCCTCATAAACTAATCATTTGCCAAAGGCCCCACCTTCAAATACTATCCCATTGAGGATTGGGTTTCAAATATGAATTTTGGGTAACACATTCAGTCTATAGCACTAACTTACCTAAAAGTGATTTTCTTCTACTTAAATATTTTACCTTTGTTAAAATTTTGAAGTTAATTTAGTAAAATTTTGTTTTATTTTATTTGTATTTATTTTTAATTTTTTTAGTGAGAGGAGGGGAGATAGGCAAACTCTTGCATGCAGCCCTACCAGGATCTACCTGCCAATCCTAGCCCATGCTCGAATTAACCATTTTTAGTGCCTGAGTCTGATACACTGGGGACAACCAAGCTATCTTCAACACCCAGACCATCACTGAAACCAATCTAGCCGCTGGCTACAGGAGAAAAAGAGGGAGAGAGGGGGGAAAGAAAAAGGGGAGAAACAGATGAGCACCTTTCCTGTGTTCCCTGACCAGGAATCAAACCTGCAACATCCATATGCTGGGCCGACACTCTATCCACTGAGCCACTGCCAGGGCCTATAAAATTTTATTTTATGGAATAATTTAGCAATAGATTGAGCCACAAATAATTATTTGAAAATATCCCAAATTGTTGATTCATTCTAGTTAACTAAATAAACATAAAAATTTTAAAAATGACTAATATTCCATAGAGTGTCATAGTTAGGAATTAATTTAACAGAAACAGAAAAAAATAAAAGCAGTGAAATTAAGCAAAGCACACAGAGGAAAACACATTGATGTGGGTGATAGAATATATTAGTAAAAAAGGAAGGAAGTATAGAAATATGTCCTCTCAGTTTAATAAGTGAAATTAGTGTTTTTAATATAAACTTAAAATGAGGGAGATCAGTATATCTTTAAGGTTTGACCCCGACCACTGAACGATCAGCACAGACCAAACCAATAGAAAGCACATTGTGCAAGTGTGGGCTTTGGGCTTGGAACACATGAAGAATATAAATCTGAGTGCATTAAACCAAAAACTTCTGTGTCTACAGTCATGAATAAAATATGGCACATGCAAAACACAGAAAAAAAAATTGGGCATTTAGACAAAAGAAAAAGTTATCAGTTTAATTTTTTCATATTGTCTTCTGTTAATTTAATGCTAGTCAATAGGGTTTGCAAAACAGTACACGTGAGGAAAAAAGAGCAATGTTTTATCTGGGTAATAGAAATTACATGTGCGTCATATATCCAAGTGTGATAGTCACAATAATCAGAATTTGCAAAATTTATGAAGCAGTAGTTAGCAAAAGGTTAAAGCCCTAGGAAGCTTACTTAAAAACAAATGTCTGCTTTAGTAATGACAGGTTATAAAGCATGTCATATACTCATCATTTGTCCCCCAATTTATAATAAATTATAAGAGTATAAGTTTAATGAAAAAGACATAAAATGCTTGTAATAATTCACACATTATATTTTGATTAGTAATATTCTTTTCATAAAAGTGAACTTCCTGATAAAAAGGTAAGTAAAAAATAAACAAGATTATACTTTTTTCTTTTATTTGAATTTTTTTCATAATTATGAAATTTGAGTTCATTCTATAGCATAATACTAATTGTTTAAATTTCATTTTCATTCATTCCTTTATATATTTTTCAGGTAGTGATTTATGATGAACCTTGTGACATGCACTATTTCAGTGTCTGAAAGTATAGTGGTGAATAACAGAAAAATCCTAACCCTTATGGAGCTTACCTTAAGAGGGGGAAGACACATACATAGGTAAAATGTAAAATATGTCAGAAAATGATTAAAGCAGGCTAAGAAGAGAAGTACTGGTGTAGGATATGTTTGTTTCTTTTGAATAGGTGAGTCAGGAAAAACCTCACTGATACAGACACATTTGCACTGAAGCCTGAAGGAGAGGTTATGAGCCATGCCGATACTGGAAGGAAGGACTTTCAGACAAAATGACCAGCATGTTTATAGGCTTAAGAATGTGATTAGTTTGGTTGAGGAAGAATGAGGGACCAGTATTGTCAGAGCAAATTAAGTGCAAGGGATATGGCAGCAGGTGAGATCACTAAGGTAGTAGAAGTCACGACATGTAAGAAATTATTTTACTCTGAGTCAGATAGAAACCATTACAGATTTTTGAAGAGAAGAGGCATGTGATCTAACAAATGTTTTTTAAAAGATCCTGTGTAGCTGCTATATTAGTGTGTGTGTATGTGTGTGGTGGGGAGTGGTAAGGATGAAAACAAGTAGATACATTAAAAGGCTGTTGTAGTTTTCTAGTTGGCAAAATATGGGACCAGATTGTTAATAGTTGAGATTGTGTAAAGTGGTTGGATTCTAGATATATTTTGTTTATTAACCTAATATAATTTAATGATGATTATGGGTATGAAGGAAAGAAAAGAGTTAAACTTGCTTGTATGGTTTTGGCTTGAGGGAATGGGAATTCCCTGAAGATGAATAAGACTACAGGGAGATCAAGCCTGGGTATGATATCCTTGAAATATTTCTTGGACAACTAAGTGGAAATGCCAAGTGGATAGGTTGATATATGTCTGGATTAAAAGAAAAAGATTTACTTTAAAGGTATACATTTTGAAGATATCAACATCTAGAAGCTAGAGGAGGTTATCTTAGAAGTGTGTGCAAATAACAAAGAGAATATTTAGTGTCAGAGACTAGGAGTAAGAAACAAGGAGACTGAAAAAAGAGCAGACTGATGAAAGGGAAGTAAAAAGTCTGTGTTCGTGTGTTCTCTTAACTTTTTCCCCCTTCTTTGCTCTAACACTGCACCTTCTTCACTGAGGGCCCCCACCACGTGACACCTGTCAGTTTGTTCTCTATGAGTCTATCTCTGTTTTGCTTGTTAGTTCATTATTTCTTTTTTCATTAGATACCACATATGAGTGAAATCACATGGACTTGTCCTTCTCTGCATGGCTTATTTCACTTAGCATAATGTCTCCCAGTCCATCCATGCTATCGCAAAGGGTAAGGTTTTCTTCTTTTTTATGGCTGAGAACTACTTTATTGTGTAAATATACCTCAGCTTTCTAATATACTCATCGGCTAATGGAGGCATGGGCACCTGAAATTGGTACTAAAAATCCCAAAAAACCCAGAATGGTCTGCTCAACTATAAGCCAGAAATGCTAGGAAATTGATATAAACCTCCCATTTAAGAGCCCTTAACCAATGACTACTGGGAGTTGGTTTATAAATATGCCAGCTTTAGATGCATAGGTGGAATTAATGTTGAGGTGAGTGTTTCTATTGTTTATGAGTTTCTTCACAGGACTAAATTCCAATAAAGGGATTTTAATTATTTATCCTTTATTGGCTTGCTTCCCTTTCCTGTTCCAGCTTCCATTCACCCATTAGTATTCCATGCAATTCCTAAATAAATGCTTGCATTTGAATCCTTGTCTCAGGGTCTATAACAGAAAACAAAATAACATACTAACACTACTGAAAAGTAAAATTAGTGCTGTGTTTGATGTTTGAAGTTAGCATTAGTGGCCTTAACAAAATGGGCTTTAGTGGAATATTTAGACAATAGTTTCATTAAATTGCTTTCAAGAAGAAAATAATAAAATAAAATAGGAATATCAGTTACACTCTACTCTTTAGGGAATTTTGTGGCAAAGAGAAACAGACAAGCAAAAAAGGTATTTGGAGGATAATATGAAATTGGGGGTATTTCTGTTTTATTCTAAAATGAGAGAAATCCCAGTGTGTTTGTGTGTTGATGGCACTGATCTAGTAGAGAGGGGAAAGTGGTGGTGTAGGAAAAGAAAGGGACAACTCCAAGAATAATGCACTTGAGTTGTCTAAAAGGAAAGAAACTGAGTGGATAAATTGTTAGAGAGGAACATGGGTAGTAGCCATCTATAGAAAGCAAAGATAAACAGTATAAGGGCATAAATTTGGGAAAGTGGGTAGATGTAGTAGAAGTATGTAAAATGCCATTTCTAATTATTTCTATTTTAACTCATTTCTGAAAGGGAAGGTGGTATGTATGGTAGTTGTAAAAAGATGGAAAAAATATAATATAGGCATCAAGGAGATAAATTGTTTAGGGAAAGAACACAAGTTTTTGTTTTTGTTTTTGTTTTTACTTTTTAAGTTTAAGTTTTGTGATCATAAAGTGAAAAAGACACCAGTGGACACGGTTTTATATTTTCTGTCATTTGTATTCAATTGCAAATTTAGAGGCATGAAGCAGATGGTTAATTTCAATTATTCAAGATTGACAATTTTCTCTGTGAATATATCTGTTGAAGAGAAAAAGAATGTATGTTGGATCATGGTATATAAGGTGGGTTAGGAATGAAAGGAAGAATTTAGTAAAATGAAATGGATGTTGGATCAGTAGATTGAAAGTTCCAAGGAGTCATATAATTATTGGAGTCAGGAGTCTAGAGGAAGAAATCTGGGAAGACAGGAGGTATAGGAGGTAGAGTTCAAGAAAGTAAGATGCCCGCTATTTGGATTATGGGGAAAGAGTGTAATTACAGGCAGTGTAATAAATATTTTAGAGTTTCAGGCCATAGGGTCTCTGTCACAATGACTCAACTCTGCTGTTGTAGCTGAAAAGCAGTTCCAGATAATAAATAAACTAACGGGGATGGTTATGTTTCAGTAAAATGTATTTATTAAAAAAATAAAACATACAAAGCTTTAGGATCCAGACTAGTAAGGCAAATTAATAGAAGTCAATTATTTTTCTATATACCAGCAAAAAACAATTAGAGATTGAAATTAATAACAAATACCATTTACATTGGTACCTCCAAAATGGAATACTTTGATATAAATCTAATGAAATATGTGCAAGAGTATATGAGGAAGAGTACAAAAACTGGTAAAAGAAGAACTAAATTAACAGAGAGATATTTTATGTTAATGGGTAGAAAAGCAGTATTGTCAAAATGTTGGTTCTTCCCAACTTGCTCTACAGATTCAGTGTAATCCCAGTGAAAACCTCAGCAATAGTTTTTTGTAGATATCAACAATCTGATTTTAAGATTTATATTGAGGAACAAAAGATCCACAATAGCCAACACAATTTTGAAGGAGAAATACAAATTGAAGGGACTTATACTATACAACCTCAAGACTTACTATCAATCTACACTAATTAAGAATGTGTAGTATTGGCAAAAAAATAAAAAAATAAAAGGGAAAAATTGAAAGAAAAAATAATCGATAGAGCAGAATAAAAAACCCAGAAGTAGACCCACATAAATATAGAAAACTGACCTTTGACAAAGGAACAAAGACAATACAAAAAAGAAAAGATAGTTCTTTCAACAAATACTGCTAGAGCAACTGGACATCCTATGCGAAACAAAAATCTAGATTCAGACCTTACACCATTTACAAAAATTAACTCAAACTGAATATAGACCTATATATAAAACACAAAATTATAAAATTTAGAGATTAACATAGGAAAATACCTAGATGACCTTGGATTTAGTGATGACTTTTTAGATATTATTCTAAAAGTATGATCCATGAAAGTCATAACTGATAAACTGGACTTCATTAAAAATAAAAAAAAAATTATGTGAAAGGCAATGTTAAGAGAATGAGAAGAATGCTACAATCTGAGAGAAAATGTTTGCAAAAGACATATTTGGTAAAGGACTTTACTGAAAGTCTACACAAAACTCTTAAAACTCAACAGTATGAAAACAAGCAACCCTATTAGAAAATGAACCAAAGACCTGAGCAGATACTTTATCAAAAGATGATACACAAAAAGCAAGTAAGATATGAAAATGTTCAACTTCACGTGTTATTACGGAATTGCAAATTAAAACAATGAGATATCAGTACACCCTTATTAGAATGGCCAAAATGCAGTACACTTCAACTCCTAATGCTGATGAGGATGTGAAGCAACAGGAACTCTCACCATTGGGGAATGCAAAAATGGTACAGAAGAGAAAACTTTCGAAGAGAGTTTGGCAGTTTTTACTAAGTTAAACAAACTCTTACCATATGATGTAATAATTGCACTCCTTGGCATTTACTTAAAAGAATTGAAAACTTACATCTATACAAAAACCTTCACACAGATGTTTATAGCATCTTTATTAATAACTGCTAAAACTTAGAAGCACCCAACTGTACTTCAGTAGATGAGTAAATAAACTGCAATACATCCAAATAATGGAATATTATTCAGCATGAAAAAAATGATCAATCAAGCCATGAAAAGACATATAAGAAACTTAAGTGTTTATTATTAAGTGAAAGAAACCAGTCTGAGAGAACTACATACTATATGATCTCAACTACATAATATTCTGGAGAAAGCAAAATTATGAAGACTAGCGATTACTGGGGATTAAGGGTGTAATGCAGGAGATCCAGAATCAGAAAATCGGTCCATTGGTGTTGTGGATCCCACAGAAATCAAAAGGAAGACTAGATGAAGTGGACACAGCTTTATTATTTACTTACAAAGGCAGCACTGATGGTGGTTGCTGGGTGAAAGCTTCTTGCCCCATTGGATGGGAGTGCGGTTTAAATAGCTCAGTCCTGGGTGTTACTCTAATGAAATTAAACCTGTAATCAGGGGGTAGAGGGAAGGGCATGTATGTGCCTCATCTGTGTTGCCCTTTCATGATATATATCTGGTGACTCAATTCCATTGTTTCATTTTTCTTAGTAAAACCTTAGTTTCAGTTAGACTACCCTTTATCTCATGGCCCAAGGTCAGTATCCGTGACCACAGTGTATGTAGCATGGGAGGAAAAAGGGCCATGTCTAGCATTGACCCTACTGGGGTGAGCACAGAGGACTTTTAGGACAGTGAAACGATTCTGTACAATACTACAATGGTGAATGCATGACACTATAAATTTGTCAAAACTCATATAATTCATAATACCCAGTATAAACCCTATGTAAACTATGGCCTGGGTGATAACTGACATGTGTATGGCCAGGGGCCGCCATCGTGGCCATGCACATGCATGTTCTCATTGAATTAGGGCAGATGGTAAAGAAACAGTAGAGTCAGAGGATGGTGGGCCATTCTGTTTATTGGTTTCTCACCAAGATAGGCAAGCAATGAGAAAAGCCAAGGGAAAGCAGAAAACTTGTTTTTCCCATGGAAGGCAAGGGATCAGGGAGGAGAGGAAAAGAAATCCTCCTGCATCTTTCAATGGTGGGGGCAGAATCTACCTTTCAGTAAACATAGGCATAACAATGGCCCTTCCCAAGCAGGAAGGTAATTAGCCCTTTCACCTGGGCAGCAGCCATTTTTAACAATAAAAGTGAGCAAAACCAGAAAATACAGATTTTACAAACTTATTTTTCCAAAAACATGTCAATGTAGGTTCATTGGAAAAAAATGTATCACACTGGTGAGAAATGTTGATAAGAGGGGAGGCTGTGCTATGTGGGGACAGGAGATATACATACAGTAAGTCTCTATATTTTGCTCAATATTCTGTGAGCCTAAAACTGCTCTTAAAATAGTTCATGAAAAGAAAAACTAATGGCTGGCCCATGGGCAAAATTTGCCAACTTATGCTCTATGGTTATGTCTGAGTTTGAGTTGCTGGAGCAGAAGTGAAAACAAGATTGTTGAAGAAGAGGAAGTCAAGATATGAAGTACTTGCCTATGCAAGGTAAAGTTGAACAACCTGAGACGAACTTCAGAGAAATCACCAAGAGCCCATCTGTGGACAGTCTTTATGCCCGCGGGTGAAACGTAGCCAGAGACATTTGAATCACAGCACAGGAGAATCTGTCAGACTATCACTGTGTGCCTTCATTCCATTTGAAGATGATTTGAGGCAGACATCTAGAAATCTTGACTGTCTGTCTTCAGAACTCAGAAACAAAGATTATAGTCAGCTGCAATGATTAACCTTTATTTTTCTTTTGTTTCCATAGAGATGCCTCAGGTTAAATACCCAATTGTTTGCACCATAGGCTTAATTTTGGGAGCCTCCTGGCATCACAGCATCTTGAAATGAGACCCAACTGTTTAACTGAACTGAACTTTTCTCAAGGCTGATAATAATAGAGTGGTCTACCAGCCTAGCTTTTGGAATATGACACTTCTAGGGAAGCTTCAGTGGAGGGAACTGGGATTTCAGAACAAGCCATCCCAAAATGTGCCTCAGTGGAATGCAGATTATTTTCAGCAGAAGGCAATTTTAGCTTCAGGCTCAAGAGAAACTGTTGCTCCTCCCTTTACATAGAAGAACTTTAATTAGGAGCCTTAACCATAAGAGATGATCTTGGGTAATCTCCTTCTGACTCACCTAGATGGCAGGGCAAACCTCTGTTTACTAACTGCTCTTCTTATTATCCTGCAGTGATCCTTGGAAACCCCCAAGGGGTGTTACCTTCATCCTTAGCTCAAAGTGTCTTATAAACATCACCCCCTTTCTATTTCTGAACCTGTGCTGCATGCGTGGTTTCTGACTCTTTCATGTATGTGGGGTTTCCATACAATGTAGGGATTAAATTTGGTTATTTTCTCTTGAAAAAAAAAAAGAAAGAAAAAGAGGATCTGAGTGTTAAAAAAGCCATTGATGTGGACACTGACATTACTTACACACATGAAAGTAACCCAGGGGCAAGTAGCAATGAGCCTGAAATTGAAGTGTTTAAAAAATGAAGGGAAGCAACTCTGGTGGTGACAGAACAATTTTGTGTTTTGTTTTGTTTTTTGTTATTGTTTGTTTTGTTTTAAGTGAGAGGCGGGGAGGCAGGGAGGCAAAGAGACAGACTCCTGCATGTGCTGGAACCCACCTGGCAAACCCCCTATGGGCAATGCTCTGCCTGTCTGAGGCAGAGGCTCTGTTCTGAGGAGCCTGAGGTGAGGCCATGGAGCCATCCTCAGCACCCAGGGCCAAATTGCTTGAACCATTTGAGTGATGGCTGCAGGAGGGGAAGTGAGGAAGAAAGAGAGAAAGAGAGAGAGAGAGAGAAAGGGGAGGCATGGAGAAACATATGGTTGCTTCTCCTGTGTGCCCTAACCAATAATCAAACCCAGGACTTCTACACGCCAGCCCAACACTACCACTGAGCCAACTGGGCAAGGGCTTGTTTGTTTTTTTAAAGGAACACACAAACTTTCTAGTGTTCTGAATATCTGATTTTGAGTATCATTATTTAAATGACATACAAAGACAAAATGTATTTTATTAAGGATTAAAGAATTATGAAAATACAGCCAAGAAATCAAACTTATCTTAAAGCAAAATACTTAATAGTTATGAATTTGTCATATATAAGACTGCCTCTGTCCAAAGCACTGATATCTATGTACTGATTAACCTTGGTAAACACTGATGTCAGACTTGTTTGGTAAAACACTGTTTTCGATGCATTTGGTATTAATTTTATTTATTTATTTATTTATTTTTATGACAGAGACAGAGAGAGGGACAGGTAGGGACAAACAGGAAAGGAGAGAGAAAAGCATCAATTCTTTGTTGTGGCACCTTAGTTCAATGATTTCTTTCTTACATGTGCCTTGCCGGGAGTGAGGTAGGGGGGCTACAGCAGAGCAAGTGACCCCTTGCTCAAGCCAGCAACCTTGGGCTCAAGCCAGCGACCTTTGGACTTAAGCTGGTGAGCCTTGCTCAAATCAGATAAGCCCGCGCTCAAGCTGGCGACCTTGAGATTTTGAACCTGGGTCCTCCACATTCCAGTCCGAGGCTCTATTCATTGCACCACTGCCTGATCAGGCTCAGTATTAATTCTTAATAAACTATATATGTGATTACTTTTCCTCTTTGAAGTTTATATTAATTTCATTAAATTAACAATACATAAAATAATTTTAAAAACCATAACTAAACTCACTCCTTTCTGTGTTAGGTAATATGCTTGCATTTCGGTACTCCATCAGAATTTGTTTGATTGGCTGACAATATGTGTCTCTTTATACAGCCTCTGATTTGCAGAAACGTGGCTTCTTCCTAAGCTGATGGCAGCTACAGCTGGTTAGGTACTGTGAGGGCAGGAAAAGGACAAGAACTACTTAGAGGAGTTTTTATTTCCAAATGATTACTCATAACCATAGATTGTAACATTAAGATGCCTGAGATTGTAGATTAATCTTTTTATCAATCTGTGTTCTTTAGTCCACCCATCCCTTCTTTACCATATAAAGTTCTTGATATTCTTTGTCAGAATCACATTACAATGTCACAAAATTATAGCTTGGTAAATTACTTGTTCTGAATTTAAGTGAAAGCATTTATAAATAAATACACAGTAGTTTTCTTGTGTTTCTCACTTAGAAGTCTTTACTTGAACTAAATTTACTTAAACCATTTTAACCTTTCAGAAAAAGTCCAGTTCTTATTTTATATATATATATATATATTTTAATACTCAGCTGACATTCTGATTTAGCAAAAGGACATCACTGTTTTTTTTCAAAGTGCATCTGTTCAAAATCAGAAGAAGAAAGAGTAAAAGCTTTCATTTTCTCTTTTTATTTTTTCTCTTTATTTTAAGGGATTGGAAATTATAATGTAGGTGATTCATAAAGATCTTAAATTCCATAATTCTATAGGTTAAACCTACAATTTACCAAATGCTGTGACTTGTATTAATAAAAAGAGTCATTCAATATCAAAATAGTCATTGCTTTTTCATCATGCATATTTAAATCTGTATAATGAGTACCTCACCCATTAATTCAATGGTATATTGACCTGTGCTTTAGAGGAAGATGCTCCTGTCCCATTAGGGGAGGGGTAGGCTCCTGGAACAGTGTTTTCAGGACCCTTCCTGTGTATAACCATATATAATTTTTAAGGTTCTCCTGTGACCAGTATTTAGACCAGGTGTCTGGCTAGGATTTCAAAAACTTTCAAGAATTCTTTTCTCTTTTGGAAGGTGATTTTTTTATTTTTGTAGTAGATGTTTTTAATTAACAAGTTATTTTACCTTTTCGGATAATGTTTTTTATTATATAATAAAAGTTATTTCACTATTCATTTACTATTCATTTTAGAATGAACATGATATAATAAATGGAAGTACATTTGCTCTTATTTTATACAAAGAAATATTTTTGCTGTTATTTTATAAAAAAGAATGTACTCATCTCATCTTTATAGTTGAGACTGGACATTAAGAGAGAAAATTATACCTTTATGATGAACTAATAATCTATGGTAAATATAAGTTTCAGGTTACTTATTGCAAGTGTCTTATGAAAATGGTTTAATATCTAGCCTACTTCATATTCTGCCTTCATTCTATACTTGTTAGAATTAGATTAATAAAACATTAATTTTGATTTGGTAATAAGGAGGTAAGTAAGCTGCAACCCGTACCTCAAACACTGCTGTAGCTACGGGTATGCAATTCAGGGACACCTGCATCACAGTGTCTTTCTAACCGGGACTGGACATGGAATGGGGAGTTGGGTTTGAACTAAAGAAAACAGGCTACTGCAGCACAACATTTCCCAATGTTTGTTCCATTAAATAGAAGTTGCTGCAGAAATTAATAGTACTCATTGGATTAAATACTTACTCAATTTACCTTGTACAGTGCATGACAAAGGACAGCATGCTCATTGTTTCAATTACCTGTTATTCAGAAAAAGAATATATAAAGCCATCATGATGTATATGGTAAGCGTTAAGTTAAGATGGCATTTCTAAAGGGTGCATTACATTCTAAGAATGTGTAATGTGTGCATTAGTGTATATATAGTACTTATTTTTATTTAGTATTTAGTATTATTCATGGACTAACTACTGAGAATGATTTTGTATATTGTACAATCTAGAATCTGTATAGAAGGAAACAGAATGCTTAGAGTCATACCTCGTGTCTCTTTTTTATTTGAGGATTCTATCTTTCTCTAGTATTTTATAGAGTGTAAGGCAAAAGTAGGTTTACAGTTGTTCATATGGAAAATAATACAGTAATTAATAAATATTAATACAAAAATGAAGTCTGTGTTTTATGTACTCACAACTGTAAACCTACTTTTGTTCATCCCTCCATATTAAGGTAAAACCTTAATTGGTCTTAACTAGTCTTTGTTAGACAGGAAGTTATTTGAAGAATTGGGAAGATACATTTATTTATTTATTTTTACTCAAAACACCATGTGAGGTGCTAGGATTGCAAGAGATAAAACAAAGTATAATAAAAAACTTTACTACAGAGCAGGTCTCACATAGCATTAGGAAATTGAGCATATTATATGACACCTTTGCAAATTAGTAATAAAAAGGAGCATATTAAAAGTTCTGATGATCTCTGAGGGAAATATATCTGTTCAAATTTGTAGAAGACCCGTTTCCCAAGGATTCTTCCTTTGTAAAACAACCATTAGGTTCTCTAGAGAACTTTATTTGGTGGAACTGAGTTTGCAGACTACCATAGCCTCTGTACCTTAAACTACATACCAAATTTAAATTAAAGCTGTCATTACTTTGTTTCCGAATTCTGATTTAAGACTCTGTCTATACATTTTGCAACATTTATCAGATGTATAGATGGGACTTAAATTATTAGTAAGTTCTTATCCTCCCTCTAAGTTCTGAGAATATTCACAGTGAGCTTGTAGTGCCAACATGCTACAATGATCACCTATTAGAGATCTGGAGGAAGACAAGGCATTATAGAGGCCTAATTCAAAGATGCATGTATAGTTCACATCTTGGCCTAAATCTCCAACTTGCCCTGTAGATTTTTTATTTGGCAATCTCTTTGCCAAGCTGATTTGCAAATGGAACAAACAATTTTTTATTCAACAAAATATATTTACAACAGCTTTTACCCTCAGTGGTAGAGTACCCATTGTCTCTCATCCAAATTATGCAAAATTTCTTAACTGATTCAATGTTTCCATCCATATGCTCATAGCCAAAGAGATTTTATAAAACAACTTAAATCACTTACTCCTCTACTCACAATCCTCACATGGATCCCCATTTCAGAGAAAAGCAGCCAACATCCCCACCATGTTCAACAAGGCCCCATATATCCTGAAATCTTCATCCCATTTCATGTCCTCCCTCTTTCCTCCTTATTCTATTTTACCCTGTCACACTGGCCTTGCTCCATACTCTCTCCTAATGAAATGTTCTTCTACAAAAATAACTCATGGCTAACTTTCTCACTTCTTTAAGGTAATTGATCAAATATTAGTTTCTCAATAAGAACTACAGTGACCAATTATTTAAATTTGCAACTCCTCCCAAAACTTTCAATCCTCCTTATTCCACTTAACTTTTGTCCAGAGAATATATTATTTTTTAAAATATTGCATAATTTACTTATTTATTATATCTCTTTCTTTATCATCTTTATACTGTTAGAATTTGAAGTCAGTGAGGCCAAGGGTTTTAATGTTTGCCTGATTGGTGTTTTGTATCTTTTGTTTGCCGTTGTCTGCTGAGACCTGGAATACTGATGACATGTAACAGTGGTTAATAAACATTTGTTGGCCAAATGAGCACATGAATAGATGAATCAAAATAAAACATTTTGTACTTGTTTGATAAAACATTCATTAATGATTATATTATTTTGATAAACATATCTAGTGGTTTTCAAAATAGAAAAATCTAGCTTTAATTGAGTTAATTGTTTCATTTAGACAAATAATAGTTAATCACAATCTAAGTTGTTGTATAGTTAAAACATTATTTTGGTATTCACTGCTGGTTTTGAGTTGCATTCTTTAATCTCATGCCAATGTCTGACATCTAGATAAATGCTGTAGAATCGATCCTGAAACCAATGTTCTTCCTTTTTGACTTTTGCAGAAGATACTGTATTAGCCTGCAACTCGTGAAACAAAACCTCTGTATTTGGGACTATCAAACAGTTTAGGAGAATCTAAGTAAAGCTAAAAATTAACCACTGAACTAGGTATACTATGATAATAAATAACTCAAAATAAATCCAAAAACATTTGTTTTAGCTCATGCTGTATGTCCATTATGGATACATTCATTGTTATTAGTTGGAGCTTCTCCTTGTCTTCATATTAGGACCTAGGCTGATGATACAACTCCTGTTGACAACACTGTTTGTGACCACAACAGAAGGAAATGAGAACAATGTGGAGAGACTGATTGAGAAGTGACACAAGTCATTTTAATCTTTATTGGCCAAAGTTAGTCATGTGCTCAGGACTGACATTAACACGTCAGGATGTATATGTCATCTACAATGGAGTACATCAATATGTGTGAAAAATAATACCATCTACATCTCCACTTCTAGGTCAAAAAAAGTCATGGAAAGAGACAGAGTGCCTGGAGGCCAGGACAATCTGAAGCCATAGAAGAGGGCTACCCAGCAGAAGAGGAAATATGGGGGACTGGGTGGTGAAGGGGTTTAGCCATTAATGAAAAGAGCTACAAAATCAGAGACCACACTTCTCCTGTATCTGCACAGGTAGTCTACTGTGGTACTGAACAGGGCAGGAAAGTGTAGATCCTGGAACTGGGGTTGGTGGGTTGGTGGTAATTACCAGTTCACAAATTAATATCATCAGTCACTTTCTTTTTTGTGTGTGTATGTGTGTGTGACAGACAGAGAAAGGGGCAGACAGGGACAGACAGACAGGAAGGGAGAGAGATGAGAAGCATCAATTTGTTGCAGCACCTTAGTTGTACATTGACTGCTTTCTCATGTGTGCCTTGACAAGGGCAGGGGTGGGGGTTCTTGCAGAGCAGGTGATTTTATGCTCAAGCTGGTGAGCCTGTACTCAAGCTGGATGAGCCCAAACTCAAGCCAGTGACCTCAGGGTTTTGAACCTGGGTCCTCTGCATCCCAGTCCAATGCTCTATCCACTGTAGCACCGCCTGGTCAGGCTCATCAGTGACTTTTGATTTACATGCTGTCTAACTGTCTGTGTACTCATGTCCCTTCTTTAGTCTGGGATTGTGAGAATCAACTATGCAGTAAAGTCTGTTTTTATATTATATATCCCACTTTATAAAGGCTTGATGTCCTGCTGAGCTCATAATTCTAATTATTTTTAATTTGACCAGTGTTTATTTCTTAATCATCGTAACTTGTTGGGTATAATTGTCATCAATATCAGAACACTTTGCCTCAATAAATTTGGATGGAAGTGGTCAGGAGACAGTGACAACTCTTAAAGCAAAGATAGCTTCTACAAGAAATGACAAAATAGCCTGACCTGTGGTGGTGCAGTGGATAAAGCATTGATCTGAAACGCTGAGGGCACCAGTTCAAAACCCTGCACTTATCTGGTCAAGGCACATATGGGAGTTGATGCTTCCTGCTCCTTCCCCCTTTTTCTCTCTTTCTCTCTCTTTCATTCTCTCTCCTCTCTAAAAACTGAATAAAAGACTAAATAAAGATAATATTAAAAAGAAAAATAAATAACAAAATAAAGAATGGTGAAAGAACAATATCTTCAACTGAGAATCAGGAACTTTTATTCTAACACTTACTTGGTCTGCTGTAGGGAGGCTATATAATTGTGAGGAAAAAACTCAGTTTATAAATCAATAAAAAGAAGTTTGGCTGAGATACTTTCTAGAATTCCTTTTAGCAACACAGTACAATATTTTAATGTCACATTTGCTTTATTATTGGGGAGATATTAACTAAAGTAAAAACAAGATAGAGTTGGCTGTCACTAATCACCATTTTTCACCAACAAAGTCTGTATGTCATAAAATGACCAGTGTTAATTTATCTTTAAAAGTTTCAATACCAGAAACTTAGTAGACATATTGTTATTTTCAAGCAAATATTTGTTGACTTGTAGCTTGGTGATAGTATTCTCTCAAAAACTGAAAGAGGAATGAACTACAATAACCCTATGAGGTTTGTTTTCTTAATCTCTATATTAAAGAGCATAAAAGAGAGTCAGAGAAAGTAGGTATGTTGAAATAGTTTGTATAGCTATGTGAAGCAACACCAGGATTTGTATGGTCTTCGCTATGTTATTTAATCCTTTGAACCTCAGTTTACTCATCTTTAAAACCAGTACTCTAATACTAATAACAGAGTAATTTTGTAAGAAGTAGAAGACATATACTATGCATGCTCCTCAGTGAAACATCTGGCATATAGCAGATTTTCTATAAATATTATTAGTTCCTCTTACCTCTTTTTGTTTATCCAAAGCACCCACTCCAATGCTTTGTGTATGACAGGTGCTTAATATATAACTGATGTTTGCTTGAGGAAACCTAGAATATCTGAATTGGTTATAGCCATTTACTAGTTGCTGTGGGTGAACATCTTCATTGAGGTATTTGTGACATTTCCAGTCACTCTTATTTCTGTTGGCCATGGTGAGTAGGAAACTGGCTGTTTGGAGTCCAGGTTTAAATCTTGATTTTGGCTGTTATTAACTATGTGACCTTTGCCAAAGTAACTGTGTCTTAGTTTTCTCATATGTAAAATGAGTACATAAATTGATAATAATGACAGTGGTAACTTTCTCATAAATTTTGTGTGTGTGTGCACATTGAAGAAGTGAACACTTTTAGACAATGCCTGGCACAGGGTCAGCACTCAAATAATGGTTAGCTTTTATTACTGTTCTGTCTTATACCAGGTACTCACATTGTTTGATAAATGCCTTTCTTTCAGCACACACATGTGTGCATACACATACATTCTCTAAAAAACTCAAACGATATCCCTGTTATGAGGGCCCTGGAAGAACAGTACCAATATTTGTAGATTTCCAAGTGACATTTTATAAATGGGCACCAAAAATTCTTAAGCAAAAGAGGGGAATTCAAATGCCCAAAACCAATTAAATAATATGAAGGGTAAAACACGAACTGACACAATCAGGCGACAGAGAATGAAGGCCAAGATAGCGTTTCAGCTGTACACTCTGGTGGCCTTTTCCCCCTTATAACGGGGTGAGTTAAGGTAGAGTGTCATCCTTAACTTTGAATTTTGCTGCTTTTGTCAGCTTGTGTCACAACCTTAACATTATTTAAATGTACATTTTTATATTTAATATTCATATTCAGGTGTTCAAGCCATAATTTCTGTTAGTAAAAGTGACATTTCTTAAAGTTCATTATTTTTTCCGCATAGAAATCTCAGACATTAAAAAAAAACAGACTTTAAATAATAGAACAGAAGTGTCTTCAGGCTAACAGCCACTTCTGTGATTTGTCATTTTAGTACTTGAGTACTTGGAAGAAATAAGTTTGATAACACCTGAGTCATTTAGCTTTGTGATTAGAAAGCCAGTAGTCAGAGCTTCACCACGTCTTAGACAGCCCTTCACATTCAGTGGAGAGCTTATATAAACTATGTTGCTTGGACCTTTTTTTTTTTTTCTTGACATTTTCAAGCCAAGATGCACTATATAAAGTGTCTATTAAATTTGCCAAGGATTTCAAGTTATCACAGCAATGTATATTGATGATAATCAAGAATGTGGCAACAATTATATGACATTAGTCTGTGAGGTTTAGGTAAAGTTATCAACTGAACTCTTCAAATTAATTCACTTACACAAAGCAAAATGAGTAATTCTTATTGCACAGGGAGAGAGAACAGAAATGAGACTTGTTGAAATGTACCAGGAGAAGAAACACACAAAAAAAATACTATTGTACTATGAGGGCAAGCAGAGGGTCTTTCCAGTCAGATTTTATTGTATATATATCATATCAATTTATCTCTTTATTTAAGTATGGCAGATAGTTTTGAACGTCTTTCTGAAGAGTTTAAAGTTTCTGCATATATATCCAATAACATTGAATGTCGGGGACTGTTTCAGAAGATATGTTATCTTCTTGTTACTTGAGTTTGATAAATACCACTTATCATTAATACTATTGGTTTATAATAATGTAGAGAAAAGAGAAATAAATTATCCAAGCTTTGATGTTATATGATACTAGAAACATACCAACATTCCCACCTTCAAATCTTCACTCACTGCTTTAATAGCCTATCATGCATATTCATAACTCATTCTTACTGAAAGGTATGTGTTTCTAGACAGTAAGTAGGAACTGTAAAGACCTATTTTTTAATGAGAGTGTTCTTCCAAATTTCTTTTACTCACTCAAATCTTATCCAATTATTTAGGCCCAGGTTCTGTTTTACCTCCTTCTTGAACTTGTCTTTAACTGTGCCACAGTCAGGATTTCAAAGGCATCAAATTTTTCCATCTACTTCTGCATATAGCTGTGTATTTATAATATTATTTACCTTTGTTAAAGCTCAAGGTATCAAGTCTCAGTGCACAATGCTAATTACTAGACCTCCAAAAGTGTCATAGGCTAATTGTTTCTTATCATAATTCAGTATTAGATTCACATAAAAGCATTATTTATATATAAAATCATAGAAAATTGCAAGCATCATTTTAAAGATGCACAGTTTCTAAAAGTTGTTTGTTGTAAATTTCCTCAAAACTCCTTTAGGACCTTTAAAAAATATTAAAGTAAAATACTGTATTTTCCTAAACAGATAATTGGGTATAATTTTCTAAAAGAGATATAGTGGCTCTTTATAAGAGGTCCAGGTAATATGTGAAAGGAGCACTGTAATTTTAATCATTTTAATTGACTAATTATATTGGATTATAGTGTGTATCTTAGAGTGAAAAATGGGTATATAGATAACAAAGATTTTTTCATTTTTTATAAAATTCATTGGGTGACATTGGTTAATAAAATTATATCACTTACAAGTATACAATTCTATGATACAGCATGTGTATATTTCATTGTAGCCCATCACTCAAAGTCATATCTTCTTCTGTCACCATATATTTGATTCCCTTTACCCCCTTTCCCTCTGATAACCACAATATTATTATCTGTATTTATGAGGCTTTTCTGTTTTTCTTGTTTGTTCATTTGTTGCTTTCAGTTTTATGCTCAAATATGAGTGAAATCATATGATTCTTAACTTTTTCAGTCTGACTTATTTTGCTTAGCATGACATGATATTCTCAAGATCCATCCATGTTGTTGCAAATGGCAGTGCTTCACCTTTACTTATGGATGAATAATATTCCATTGCATGTATGTATCACATTTTCTTTATTCAATCATCTATCAAAGATCACTGGTTGTTTCTATGTCTTGACTACAGCAACTAATGCTGCAATGAACATAAATATGCATATATCTTTATGAATAAATATTTTCAATTTTTGGGGGGGAAAGCAGATACCTAGAAGTGGGGTTACTGGTTCATATGGTAGCTCTACTCTTAATTTTCTGAAGAGCCTCCATACTGTTTTCCACAGTGACTGTGCCAGTTTATATTTCTACTGGGAGGGAATGAGGGTTCCTTTTTTTGCCGTAACTTCTCAAACATTTTTTATTACTTGTCTTGTTGATAATAGCCATTCTAAGAGGTGTGTGGTGGTATCTCATAGTTTTGATATGCACATCCCTAATAGCTAAAGGAACTTGAACATCTTTTCATATATCTGTTGGCCATTTGTATACCTTATTGAAAGATATGTCTTTTCAGGGCCTCTGCCCATTTTTTAATTGGATTATTTGTTTATTTGGTGTTGAGTTGTATGAGTTATTTATATATTTTCATTATTAATTTGTTGAAGCTGTTGTTTGCAAATATATCCCATTCTGTTGGTTGCTTTTTGGCTTTGTTGATGATTTATTTTGCTGTGAAGAATCTTTTTAGTTTGATATAGTCCCTTTCATTTATTTTGCTTTTACTTCCCTTACCTTTGGGGCCAAATTAAAAAAATACTTTCTAGGACCAAAGAGATATTTAATTAACATTTAGAAATATTTAACCCTTCACATCATGCAGATAGTTTAAGTCATATTATTTGATGCAAAGTTGGGTTTTAGATTATTCAGATTCTAAACCCCCAGGAGTTTGCAAGCAGAGTGAACCTCTAAGCTATGAACCTCAGATGACTAAACTCTTTGAAACAGATTTATATGTTATCCTACTCAGTGTCAACTATTGGTGATTAATCCCATTAACCATGGAACTGGCCAGAAAAAGAATTTTTTACTCTTAGAAATCAGAACAGAGATGGTTTTAACACATTCCACTGAGGCAAAGAAATTAAAGCTCCTTGTTAAGCAATAGCCCCCTGCAGTACATGTTCAAGCAGTTCCTGAATGAAATGTCTTTATTAACTTGAGCCCAATATGCTTTTGAGAGTTTATTTTTGACCCAGTTAACCTTAATATGACCAAATTCCTCATATATGGTTAGAATTTTTTATTGTGATTCATAGGTTTGTTGTGATAAGATATTGTTGGGTAAAATCACTAGGCCCCCGTGGAAAATAATGGTAATCAAGATTATGATAAGTTATTTTTCCACAAACTTTAACTGATTGAACAATATCAGACTTTAAGAAATGCATGTCATTGATTATTTTTGGTTTCTAATAGCCTCAAAAAGTGATTTTTGTTTGTGTATGTGACCAGTGAGCCCCTATGGCATAAAATAATGTGTCTAAGAACTCAGCAATGTAACAATAAATAACTTCAACAACAATAGCATTTATAAAATATTTATAGGGATTTAAAGTATTTAGAGTTTTGACATATATTATCTCACTTGTTTTTCTAATATCCTTATGAAATGAATGGGACATACTGTATTCCTAAATAACACAAGAGAAAAGTACAGCTCAGAGAGTTGATGCAGCTGGACAAAGACTAATATATGAAGGAACTAGCTCAAACACAGACCTCTGAAATATATCTTATGTTATTTCTGTACTAATGTGTAATCCTTATGCTCCATCCATGAAAGTCTGCAAAGAAAACTGAGTACATCAGGCAAAAATGAAGTTCAAAAAATTTACTGAGCTTTAGCAAATATAAGACAGAATAGATTTTAAAATTTTGAAAACCATCCTATTTTCTTAGTTCCAAAGTGCATCTCATCATCTAGTATCAATAGCATCACTTGTTAGAGATGAAGAATCAGAGCCCTGGCTTCCTGAATCAGAATTTGAATTTTCAATAACATCATAGATGTCTTATTAAAGTTTGAGAGCACTAGTATGGATGACAAAGCAAATATCGCCATACAGGTTAAATAGTTTCTTGGCATTTGCACTATTTCTACTAGTTAATGTTTCAAACAGCAGTCTCAATTAGAATATCTCCTTCATATTCATAAAAATCCGAAGACAATAAATATTGTTATTCATTGGTTTACCACTGTGTAAAAGAAAATAGTTTATTATGTTTAAATTTAGTAATTAGCTAGTTTTAAAGTAATATTTACCCAATTTAACTGCACAATATCACAACCCAAAGATTACAAATTCAATATAAACTATGGGAAGATTGGCTGACTATTAAATATTTGGTTCTTTCAGAATTTGTAAATGGATATATGAAAAGTTATAAATTATAGTTAGAGCTTCATGTTATTTCTTTCTTAGAATATGAACATGGGCAAATTTTTAAAAAAAGCACCCACAGAGAGATGGCCCTAGAGTGTGTTTTCCTAAATTATGATGTACTTCACCATGCTTCCAATACTCATTAGGGTTTTTTTCCCCCATCAAGTTTGAAAAAGAAATATTTATAAAGTTGGTTGGTGGTTTATTTAAACTCACTGCACTTTTATAAATTTCAAGTGACAAGTATGTTCTTCCATTAATCGAGTTTTTGGAGCCTTTCACACAAATGTGCCAGTACATGCAAAAGCCACACATTCTTTGTTAAACTAAACAGTCCTGAGAGCATTGTGTGGACTCCTGGCATAGTATGGCTAAATATTCGGACACATGCCTATATAGTACTGTGTGTTTTGCCAAATAGAGGGAAAACAAAAGAAAAAATTCATATAAATATACTGGTAAACATTGATTTGTAAAAAACAGCATAAGCTGCTTTGGAAAAAAAATGTACAGCATGATTCAAAGAATACATTTAAATCCTTTCCCTTAGGAAAATGTATCTAATTTTTTTTTCATTAAAACATGTATTTAGTGGTGGGGAGTTTTTCATTGGCTATGATATTTTTTCATATTTATGTTGTAAAGGTGATTGGAATAATATTTGCATTCATTTTTCACTGAAATTTGAAACTGGTATAAGATATACACTTTGTAACATAAAATCATTGCCAGTCAGGATATACTCCCTTTTAAGAAGGCATAATTTAGTACATGAAAATTCAAAGTGACTAACCTATAAATATGGGGGCATTATTCATGTTACCAAAGGATCCTTCCTTTACCATGCATCTATAATAGGATATCTTTAAATAACTAATTTCCTTTTAGGGAATTTAAAAGTCACAGATTTAAATTTTTTGATGTTCAAAGAATATGAAAGAACATATCTATTATATAAGACATTAGCCTAAATAGAAGATTTTACAAGTCCTTAATGATCTTAATTTATGCTATATTATGAATTGTTACCAGCCAAAGACTGAAAGGCTAATGACCAAGCCAATGAAATGTTTTCTCAAATACCTTCCTTACCCACAGAAGGATACACATGAGTTCTTTTCCCCTCTCCTCATGTGATGATTATTTAAATTACATTCTATTATGCTTATAATGATTTATTCCAGTGCAGGTGCCAACTTTTTAAGGACTATTTGAAAGTTCAATCTGTTTCCATAAAAATCAATGCTTTGCTCTCCTTTCTTTTTAAACACTTTTCATAAAATTACACAATCATATCATTTTTTGACCAGACTAACTCAATTTTCTCTATGTTCTCTCATAAGCTGTACTGTATTCTGGCAGGAGGTTCTAAATGATAGAGCTTGTATTGACTGTTGTTAATTATATTGAATTTCCCTTTCTCATTGGCTTTGGATAAACTATTATCAGTAATCAGTTATTAACTTCTCATTCATGAATTTACCCTTGTACAAACCATCATCTGTCATGTTACTTTTTGTCACCCTCTATGTATCATAAAGTCTAGTGGTTCTTTCCATTCCAGGCCTTTTTAAAAAATTGTCACCAGTGTTTATGTTCTAAGAAATCAGTCTGGCCATACCTTTGTCTTTTTTAAAGGTATTCCAAGATATCCCATTTAGTATGGGAATTTTCTACCTGCAGAGAAATGATCCAATGAACAAACCAAATTAGGTGTAGGTACAAATAGTCTTAGATTTAAGCTCTTAGAGTCGATTACATGGTTTTATATTAGCCCCACCCCAAACAATAGGAAAAAAACAGACAATAGCCTTTTGTCTAGGCTCAAGAAACATAAGAAAGTTCCCATTTATATATTATTATTTTTCCCTTTTCAAATACTTGTTATTGTGTCCAGCTGCATTGACTCAATTTAGTGCATCCAATGCTAATTCCAGGTAATAATGTTTCTTCCTCTATTTAAATTCATATTGGCTTGTAATTATGTGGTCTCAACCATCATTTCCTCTTATGTTTTCTAGTGCATAACTGGTCAGAAAGGCTTATCATTTCTTAATTACACTGGACCCTTTTAGGCCCACATGTGTTTGCACATACTATATCTCAGATTTGATCATCTTTTTCCCTTTTGTTTAACCAAAAAAATTCCTATTCATGCTTCAGAGCTCAAATGTCATCTCTTTAGTGAAGTCTTCTAAATCTCTCTGGGCAGAATTATTCTTTATCCTTTGTGTTGTGGTATTCTAAAATGCACATTAATGTTCATTAAAAAATTTTAATATGACAATATCACATTCACATTAATATACATAGCAATGGGTTACAGAAAAGCTGAGGACCCTGGTCATAATACAATCAGAATAAAAATAGAGAATTAAAGAGAAATTTTGAACATTTTGTTCATCTCTTACAAAGAGTTCTCTAACCTTTGGAGAAAGACCAAGAAACACTAAATGACACCACATGTATAATTTAGAGAACATTATGTGCTAAAATTATTTAGTTGTGCAGCTATCAAGAAAAATCCAGAAAAAGATGTAACCTATTGCAACAAGGGAATAGCTCATATTCTTATTTGCATTGACAGGCTACAAACCTCAAACATCACCTTTAACATTTCAACCAATACATTAGATGTTCCTGAGCCAATTTTTTTCCTAGATAACAATTTCATTGAGTTACACACAGGTTGGGAACTTGTCTCATCAATATTTCATAAGGGTGTACTATATAAAGCTTCCTGATATTTAGTATTTGCAGACATACAAAAATGTACTTTTTCAAGGAATAAGGCACATGCTTTTCCTTAATCTGCTTCCAGACATTACCATCTAACTTATTTTAGGGAGAATTCCATTATCTCTGAAAGAAGCATTGGGAAATTTTCAAAAGGAACTAATGGTTTTTAAGATAACAAATGATTAACCCAATGAAATTGTATATTGGGATTTCTATCTAATAAAAGTAATTAGAATCCTCTTGAATTAGAACTTAAGGAAATGTTTCTCTCTTTAGGAGATATTTAAAACCTTGGGAACTATTTGACTATTTCAACCTGTAAACATTTTATTGGCCTGAGTGCATTTTACCTAATTTGCTTAGGTTATAGCAACTAAAGCAGATTTTGTTGGGTAGGCATTTGATTCAGCTACAATTTGTTCTTACAGATCTGTTATTTTTTAGTTTGTTAAACATATTTCCCATAGTACTGTGTTTGATTAGGCAGCCTACAATCTATATTTTCAGGACAAGTCAGTAAAAATAAATTATTTATTTGTTTTTAACACAATTTTTCAGGTGGTTGGTGCAATTATTTTACTCTTCGAAGGTGCCAAAATATTTTGAAAAGAAAGCTTATTTCTGCCATGTGTGATTTCTGATGTGTGATTTCTTTGGAGGTCATTTTGCATTGCTTGTGAGACAGCTATTTTTTATTTCTTGATGTCTCTTGCACCCAAAGGAAATCTGTATTTTGCATTCTGTAAGAAAAGAGCAACTGGGTGGCATCGGAAAAACTTCCACCCACTAACATGGAAAAATATTTAATCTGTCCCATTACATTGCAGTCGGAGACTTTAAAGGGCAGCATACCCAGTTAAGGAAGATATATTTCCACCTGTGATCAATAACACGTAGAGAACAGCTCCTCTTTGAGCTCTATCCAGAACAAAATTGCCCTAGTGGTTCCTGGACCGTGGACACTCGACAAGTTTCTAAGGCTGAGCAGCCATGGAAAGCCATACCTGATTCCAATGGGGAGACTGTTCTCTCTGTGAGGTTCATGGAATATGACTTTTCACTATTCCCCAGAACTGCAGGGAAGCTTTTAGAGACTGTATTTTTTATATCGACTACATTAATAAGCAAGAGATAAATAGGTCCCAGAAAGCATTAGAGTAGGGGTAGCATGACAAATGTTTTCTCATTCCCATCTGCTCTCCCATTCGTCTTTACAGAGAAATAATTTGGTTTCCTGATTGGTTGGAGGAAATTGAATATGTTTCCCATAAAAGAATCAAAGCATGTATCTCCCTTTAGTCAAAAGAAACTGTTTTATCCTGGACCAGGTACTTACACCTCATCTTGCTTTTTGAATATTTTTATTCTCTGAGACATTTAAGAATATATAAAAAATTTAAATGCAATAAATGTCTTACAATGAGGTTTCTTTTTAAAGCTATATATAATATCCCACTTTTTAATAGTAAAGTCCCTATAAATTCTGAGATCTCTATTTGATATCATTTATTAGTTTTCTTCCTTCTCTTCTTCTTTTCTTTTTTCCTTCCTTTCATTTTCTTCCATTTGTTCTCTCTTCCTTCCTCCTTTTTTACCTCCTTCCTCCATCCTTCTTTCTTTTACTCCTATTGAAGAGAACAGACTTAGCCATGAAAAAGATTTTATTCATTTGAGATAGTAGTTTCTTGTTATAGTGCATTAACTAAATCAGATATTAGCAGGTACATATAATTTAATCTGAATTTCTCCAGTTGGTCTAGTAAAATGCAAATCAAAAAATGGCACAAAAGTTATTTTTGTTATCTTTGTAGTATATCAATTTTAAGTTAGTTTTGAGTTCTTCTTAAGAAAGATTTTTCTTCCTAGGTTGCTGGCCATTAGGGATGATGACAATGTTATCTTCTCTAAACAATTGAACCTATGTGTCTTTGAGAACATTCTAATTGTTTCCTCAATAAATAAGAAATTAGGATTGGTTACTGGTGTTCCTTTGGGATAACATTAATTCTCTTAAAGGTTACCTTTGAGTGGCATTCTTCTGAAGATGACAAATTGGGAGGATGTATAGAACCACTCAGAAGGTGGAAAAAGAACTGGTTAAGGGAAGTGTTTGAATCCAGATAATGCTTAGAACCCAGAGTTCAAAATAGAGCAACATTGAAGACAAACAATGTAGTAGTCAAAAGAATATTGAAGAAGGACATAAAGACAAGTTTTTTTTTTTTTCTTATCTTCAGCTCCAATTTTTTTTTAATTTATTTTTTATTAACTTTAATGGGGTGACACCAATAAATCAGGGTACATATGTACAATGAAAACATCTCCAGATTATCCCATCATTCAATTGTGCTGCATACCCATTACCCAAAGTCAAATTGTCCTCTGTCACCTTCTATCTGGTTTTCCCTGTGTCCCTCCCCTTCTCCCTATCCCACCCTCCCCTCCCTCCCCCCATCCCGTAACCACCACACTCTTGTCTGTGTCTTGTAGTCTCACTTTAATGTCCCACCTATGTATGAAATCATGCTGTTCTCAGTTTTTCTTTTTTTCTGATTTACTTATTTCACTCCGTATAATGTTATCAAGGTACATCCATTTTGTTATAAATGATCCGATGTCATCATTTCTTATGGCTGAATATTGTTCCATAGTATATATATACCAAAGCTTTTTAATCCACTCGTCTTCTGACGGACACTTGGGCTGTTTCCAGCTCTTCGCTATTGTGAACAATGCTGCCACAAACATGGGAGCGCATTTCTTCTTTTCGAACAGTGTTATGGTGTTCTTAGGGTATATTCCTATAAGTGGGATAGCTGGGTCAAAAGGCAGTTCGACTTTTAATTTTTTGAGGAATCTCCAAACTGTTTTCCACAGTGACTGCACCAGTCTGCATTCCCACCAGCAATGCAGAAGGGTTCCCTTTTCTCCACATCCTCGCCAGCACTTGTTCTGTGTTGTTTTGCTGATGAGTGCCATTCTGACTGGTGTGAGGTGATATCTCATTGTGGTTTTAATTTGCATTTCTCTAATAATTAGTGATGTTGAACATTTTTTCATATGTCTTTTGGCCATCTGTATGTCTTCTTTGGTAAAATTTCTATTCATTTCTTTTGCCCATTTTTTGATTGGGTTGTTTGTCTTCCTGGTGTTGAGTTTTATAAGTTCTTTATAAATTTTGGTTATTAACCCCTTATCAGACGTGCTGTCGAATATGTTCTCCCATTGTGTAGTTTGTCTTTGTATTCTGTTCTTATTGTCTTTAGCTGTGCAAAAGCTTTTTAGTTTGATGTAGTCCCATTTGTTTATCTAGCCTTTTATTTCATTTGCTCGTGGAGATAAATCAGCAAATAAATTGCTGCTACAGATGTCGGAGAGCTTGCTGCCTATGTTTTCTTCTACGATGCTTATAGTTTCACGGCTTATGTTTAAGTCCTTTATCCATTTTGAATTTGTTTTTGTGCATGGTGTAAGTTGATGGTCTAGTTTCATTTTTTTGCAGGTAGATGTCCAATTTTCCCAACACCATTTGTTAAAGAGGCTGTCTTTACTCCATTGTATGTTCTTTCCTCCTTTGTCAAATATCAGTTGTCCATAAAGCTGTGGGTTTATTTCTGGGTTCTCTGTTCTGTTCCATTGATCACTGTGCCTGTTCTTATGCCAGTACCAGGCAGTCTTGAGTATAATGGTCTTGTAGTAAACCTTGATATCCGGAAGAGTGATGCCTCCTGCTTTATTTTTTCTTTTTAAGATTGCTGAGGCTATTCGTGTTCTTTTTTGGTTCCATATAAATTTTTGGAATATGTTTTCTATATCTTTGAAGTATGTCATTGGTATTTTAATTGGTATTGCATTGAATTTATAAATTGCTTTCGGTAATATACACATTTTAATGATGTTTATTCTTCCTAGCCATGAGTACGGTATATGCTTCCACTTGTTTGTATCTTCCTTGATTTCTTTTATCAATGTTTTATAATTTTCCGAATACAAGTCCTTAACCTCCTTGGTTAAATTTACTCCTAGGTATTTTATTTTTTTGGCTGCAATAGTGAAGGGGATTGATTTCTTAATTTCTTTTGCTGACAGTTCATTGTTTGTATATAGAAATGCCTCTGATTTCTGGGTATTAATTTTATATCCTGCCACCTTGCTGAATTCATTTATAAGGTCCAGTAGTTTTTTAACTGAGACTTTAGGGTTTTCTATGTACAATATCATATCATCTGCAAATAGTGACAGTTTTACTTCTTCTTTTCCAATTTGGATGCCTTTTATTTCTTCTTTTTGTCTGATTGCTGTAGCTAGGACTTCCAGAACTATGTTGAATAAAAGTGGTGAAAGTGGGCAACCCTGCCTGGTTCCTGATCTTAAGGGGATTGCTTTTAATTTTTGTCCATTTAGTATGATGTTTGCTGTGGGTTTGTCGTAGATGGCCTTTATCATGTTAAGGAATGTTTCTTGTATTCCCACTTTATTGAGAGTTTTAAGCATGAATGGGTGCTGGATTTTATCAAATGCCTTTTCTGCATCTATTGAAATTATCATGTGATTTTTGTCCTTCCTTTTGTTTATGTGATGAATCACATTGATTGATTTGCGAATATTGAACCAGCCTTGCCTCTCCAGAATAAATCCCACTTGGTCATGGTGTATGATTTTTTTCATATATTGCTGGATCCGGTTGGCTAATATTTTGTTGAGAATTTTAGCGTCTAAATTCATCAGGGATATAGGCCTATAATTTTCTTTCTTTGTGTTGTCTTTGCCCGGTTTGGGGATCAGAATTATGCTCACCTCATAAAAGGAGTTTGAAAGTCTGCCTTCCTCTTGAATTTTTTGAAATAGCTTGAGAAGGATAGGAGTTAGTTCTTCTTTGAATTTTTGATAGAATTCACTTGTGAAGCCATCAGGCCCAGGACTTTTCTTTTTTGGGAGTTTTTTGATAACTGTTTCAATCTCCTCTGTTGTAATTGGTCTGTTTAGGTGCTCTGATTCTTCCAGATTGATTTTTGGAAGTTTATATGATTCAAGAAATTTGTCCATTTCATCTAGATTGTCTAATTTTTTGGCATAGAGTTCTTCATAGTATTTTCTTACAATGCTTTGTATCTCTGTTGTATTAGTTGTAATTTCTCCAGTGTCCTTTCTAATTTTATCTATTTGAGACCTCTCTCTTTTTTTCTTGATGAGTCTAGTTAAGGGTTCATCAATCTTGTTTACCTTTTCGAAGAACCAGCTTCTGGTTTCATTGATCCTCTGTATTGTTTCCTTAGCCTCTATGTCATTTATTTCTGCTCTGATCTTTATTATTTCTTTCCTTCTACTTGTCCTGCATTTTATTTGTTGTTGTTTTTCAAGTTCTTTTAGCTGCAGGGTTAAGTTGCTTATATGTTCTTTTTCTAGCTTCTTATGATATGCCTGTAGTGCAATAAACTTCCCTCTCAGAACTGCTTTTGCTGTGTCCCATAGATTTTGAGTTGACGTATGCTCATTATCATTTGTTTCTAGAAACTTTTTTATGTCTTCTTTGATCTCAATGTTAATCCATTCATTATTTAATAACATGCTATTTAGTTTCCAAGTGTTTGAGTATTTTTCAGTTTTTCTTTTGTGGTTGATTTCTAGTTTCATGGCATTGTGATCAGAGAAAATGCTTGATATAATTTCAATCTTCTTAAATGTGTTGAGGCCTTTTTTGTGTCCTAACATGTGGTCTATCCTAGAAAACGTACCATGAGCGCTTGAGAAGAATGTATATTATACTGCTTTAGGGTGAAAAGTTCTGAATATATCTATTAAATCAAGTTGATCTAGTGTATCCTTTAAGTCTGCTGTTTCTTTATTGATTTTCTTTCTTGTGGATCTATCCAGTGTTGTTAGTGGGGTATTGAAATCCCCTACTATGATAGTATTACTGTTAATCTCGCCCTTAATGTCCATCAAGGTCTGCTTTATGAATGTCGGGGCTCCTATATTTGGTGCATAGATATTTATAATAGTTATATCTTCCTGTTGAATTGTTCCCTTTATCATTATGTAGTGTCCTTCTTTATCTCTTACTACAGTCTTTGTTTTAAAGTCCATTTTGTCAGATATCAGTACTGCTACCCCAGCTTTTTTTTCATTTCCATTTGCATGAAATATTTTTTTCCACCCTTTTACCTTCAGTTTATGTGCATCTTTTGTTTTAATGTGTGTCTCTTGTAGACAGCATATGTATGGGTCCTGTTTCTTTATCCACGCTGCTACCCTATGTCTTTTGATTGGATCATTTAGTCCATTTACATTTAAGGTTATTATTGATATGTAGTTGTTTATTGACATTTTATTCTTTAAAGCTGTATTTTTTTTTTTTTTTGCTATATTCTTTTCTCCCTTTGATCTGTTCACACTAGGCCCCTTAAAATCTCTTGTAGGATTGGTTTGGTTTTAATGAATTCCTTGAGGTTTTCTTTGTCTGGAAAGCTCTTTATTTCTCCCTCAATTTTAAACGTTAGCCTTGCTGGATAGAGTAGTCTTGGTTGTAGGTTCTTGTTCTGCATTACTTTGATTATATCTTGCCATTCCCTTCTGGCCTCAAGTGTTTCTGTTGAGAAGTCCGATGTCATCCTAATGGGGGCTCCTTTGTAGGTGAGAGTCTTTTTTTCTCTAGCAGCTTTTAAGATTTTTTCTTTATCTATTAGCTTTGGTATTTTAAGTATGATGTGTCTTGGTGTAGATCTTTTTGGGTTTCTCTTTAATGGGGTTCTGTGTGCCTCTTGGACATGTAGAATGTTTCCCAGCCTTAATTTAGGGAAGTTTTCGGCTATGATTGGATTAAACAAAGTTTCCATTTCCTGTCCTCTTTCCTCTTCTTTAGGTACCCCTATGATGCGAATGTTGTTTCTCTTCAGGTTGTCACAGAGCTCCCTTAGAGTTTCCTCACATTTTTTGAATCTCTTTTCCTTTTTTTTCTCTGCTTCTGTAACTATGTTTATTGTGTCCTCTAACTCACTGATTCGATCCTCAGCGTGATTCATCCTGCTTTTAATTCCTTCCATTGTGGTCTTCAGTTCTGATACTGTATTTGTCATTTCTGTCTGGTTCTTTTTTATTATTTCAATTT
Source organism: Rhynchonycteris naso (assembly GCA_037038555.1). Taxonomy (NCBI): domain Eukaryota; kingdom Metazoa; phylum Chordata; class Mammalia; order Chiroptera; family Emballonuridae; genus Rhynchonycteris; species Rhynchonycteris naso. The sequence continues at coordinate 79,513,675 of CM072997.1, forward strand.
CATTTTTCATACTTGTTATCTCTTTATTTAGGTGCTCATAGTGACTATCCATTGTTGCTCTAATTTCTTTGAACATCCTAACTATCATTATTCTAAAGTCTGCTTCTGGTAGTTTGGTTATATCTGGTTCATTCAGGACCTTCTCTGGGGATTTCTCTTGGTTGATTTGGTTTGCATTCCTCTGCCTGCCCATTTTATCTGAGTGTGAGCAAGTTGTGGCCACTGGAGTCCAGTATGTGTTGCCTTTGTGTTCTCTAGGTGTGGTCTGTCTGCAGGCTTGCCACCCCCTCTGTCGCTGCCTAGGGCGGTTGGGTGTGGGTGTTGCCAGCGCCGGCTCACTGCAGCTATTGCTGTGGTTTCTGCCTCTCCTTTGCGGGAGGGGCTGTCACTCAAGTCACTAGCGTTAGCATGCAGGGCAGAGGTGAGCACCTTTGCTCAGCTGCGGACCCGGACCTTTTCCGGAAGGCTTACGCCCAGCCCCCTCAGTCCGAGCCTGCTCGCCACCGTTTTGTGGGTTGGGCGGGGCTTTTGACGTGCTCTCAGCTGTGAGCCTTTGCCCGTCCAGAATTTAGCCCCGCCCTCGAGGCCAGGGCCCTCCTGCGCAGGGACTGAAACCGAACACCGGGGATTATTGGGCCGGGCGTGTTTGCTGGCGTGCACACCGCGGCTAGCTTCCGGTCGTTCCGGCTCCTACCCCGCCCCCACGCTCGGAGAAAGCTCGCGCACGTAGAGTGGTACTCCGCAGTTTCTCCGGCCAGGCAGGGAGAGCAGCGTGATCTCAGCAGGGAACTTCCCCTGGTCTCAGTGTCTCCCTCGCCCACAACTTAGGAGCCCGCTTGCACCCGCAGATGGCACACCGAGGTTTCTCCTTCTGGGCAGGGTTGGCAGTGTGAGCCTCAGGCCCCTCGACAGTCCCTGGTCTTAGCCTGGTGCCCGCGGTCAGGGCCGGCTAGCGCAGGGTCGCAGGGCTGATCTCTGCCCGTATTTTTCCCCACAAGTGGGGTCACAGGCGGCCCGCAGCTGCCGGACAGCTTTCGCGCATCACCTCCGCCCCTGCTAGGCTAGCCCGAGCTCTCACTGTTCCGCCCACACCGACAGGACTGCATTTCGGCGTCCTGTCCTGACCATAGGCTTCAGCAACCTCAGGGGGCTAGAAGTGCCCTAAGTCTCCACACTGTAGGCTTGGGAGCTCCCTCCCTCTAAGCAGGTCTGCTCTAATTGCCGCGGGAGAGCTTGTTTGGCTAGTGTCCTGTCTCCCTTTGCTGGTATTGCTAGTTCCAGGGGAAATATTCGTTTTCGATTAGGGAAGTGACTTAGCCCATGGGTCGGGGTGGCTGTCCCTCAGAGTGTCCTCATGCCTTCAGTCCACTCTTTGTTCCCGCTGCTCTGTTCCTCTCCTCTGTCCCAGTTCCCCGGAGCCCCGGGTGCGTGGTTGTGAGAGAGGCTTTCTGAGCTGTCCCTTTAAAAAGATTTTTGGGTCTGAGAAGACTCTCTCTTTTTCCCAAATAGTATCCTCACTTGCTTCACAGCTCAATACTGTCCAATCGCCTCTTCTAGGCTCTGGGACTGCAGTCTGGGGCTTGGTTCCTGGGACCCAGGTCCCTCCCTCTCCGCCAAACTCTCCTCCCGCCACGCGGATCTCTCCGGGCTGCCGTTTGCTCCGGGGAGCTGGGCAGCCCTCTTCGCGTTTTCGCTATTCCTACCAGTCTCAATGTGGCTTCTGCAGTGTTCCTTGGTTGAAGAGTCCACTTAGTTTTGCTCAAAGTTGGTTTATCCAGATGATGGTTCTTAAAATTGAGTTATAATCCACTTTGGTTCTGGGAGTTGGAAGTTGGTACGTCTGCCTACTCCATCGCCATCTTCCCTTCTTGAAAGACAAGTTTTAAATCCAGCTCTACCGCTAATTAGCTGTGACCTCAGCCAAGGATGAACATTTAAGTTAAATAAGGCATATATTTTTACAAAGCATAGGATACACTAGTGATTAAGGATGAGTACAATTCTCTGCCTAGATAGGTAAACTATCTTATTAGAAAATATCAAGTAGATGGGAGAGACACAAGATGGCAGCGGAGTAGGCAGATGCACAGACTCCCAGCTCAAACTGGATTACAAATTAATTTAGGAATAACCATCGTGAAAAACCAACTCTGGACTACAAGAACTGCTCTCAAAAACCAAGAAGCAAATAAAAAGCCACACTGAGCCTGGTGGGGAGTGCCAAGGAGTGTTTCCTTTGTTGCTTACAGGAACAAAGGGGGGGATGAGGCTGAGAGCCCAGAAAGGCTCTCAATCCAAGGAAAACATTAGAAAATATCACCCACAGCTACTTGCTTGGGGACCTGGGAACAAGGTGTGTTGAAAGAGCTGGCTTGTTTTCCAAAAGGAAAGGTGGAGAGAGAGACAGCCAGTGACAAACAGAGGAATGCATGGAAGGACCTGAGCAACAGACTAATCCAATGCTGGAAACAGCCATACCGGGGGTGGTGCTAGAGGCGGCCATAGCTGGGGAAGGGGGTTGATCCTTCTACATAACACAAGACTAAAGTGATTCTGGGTCAACCATCTCAAGATATCTCTCCAGCTCCAATCAGCACAAGACACAGCTGAAAACAAGAAGTGGGGAAAAGGGGTAGTCACTCATGTCTCCATGGAGATCTGAGATACATTTCCCCCTACTGAAGCGGAGAAAGCACCCCACCCCCAGAGAGAGTAACTGGCAGATCAGGTTGTCAGAGTCTCAGGTTATACCCACCGCATTCCTGGATACAGTTTCAAATAAGCCCCCTGCTGAGATCAGTAAACAAGACTACCACTGAGTTAAGAAAACTTAGAAGAAAACAAACAAATAAAGACTTCAAAGGGACTCTATAAGAAAAGCCAAATTCCACAGTGATTGCAAACAACAGCTAAAGCCAACCCAAGAAGACCTAGAAATAACACAACTGAAAATTGGAGGCAGACAACACCAAGCCTAAACTCAACCAGCTCTACAAACAACACACCCAAACACACAGACATAATGAGAAGACAGAAAAGTGCAGTCCAAATGAAACCACAAGAGAATCCTCCAACAAATGAACTGAGCGATATGGAAATAACCAAACTTCCAGGTGCAGAGTTTAGAATAATAATTGTTAGGATGCTTAAGAATCACAGAACAACAATGAATGGCCATTATGAACACCTAAATAAAGAGATAGCAAGTATAAAAAAGGACATTGAAATTTAAAAAAGAATCAGTCAGAAATGACAAATACAATATCAGAAATGAAGACCACAAGGGAAGAAATTAAAAGCAGGATGGATGACGCTGAGGATTGAACCAGTGAGTTGGAAGAAAAGATGAACAAAGGCATTGAATCAGAGCAGAAAAAAGAAAAGAGACTTAAAAAGTCTAAGGAAACTCTGAGAGCTCTGTGACAACATGAAGAGAAATAATATCTGCATAATAGGGGTTCCTGAAGAAGAAGAGATAGAACAAGGGATAGAAACTTGACTCAATCAAATCATAGCTGAAAAATTTCCTAAATTAATGCAAGGAAGGGCCTCACAAGTTCAAAAAGCACAGAGATCTCCATTAAAGAGAAACACAAAGAAACCTACACCAAGACACATCATAATTAAAATACCAAAGCTAAGTGATAAAGAGAAAATATTAAAAGCTGCTAGAGAAAAATAGGCTATCACCTACAAAGGAGCCCCCATAAGGATGAAGAACTGTATGCCAAAAAATTAAACAACCTAGGTGAAATGGACAATTTCCTTGAAACATATAATCTTTCAAAAATCAATCTGGAAGAATCAGAATACCTAAACCAATGGTTCTTAACCTTTTTTGAGGTACCGAACCCACAAGTTTCATATGAACATTCTCCGAACCCTTCTTTAGTGATAAATAAAATATAATTTTTTTTTCCAAAATCAAGACATAGGTATATTTTTTTTACTGGACCACAAAATGAGCCATGCATGAATATCACCTTGCTCAAAGAACAAAACCAACAAAGTGTATGAACTCACAACAAATTACGGTATTACTTTATTCTGGCCTCTGCGACAGAGGCTTCTTTGAATCCCTGAGACTGACTCATCAAATCCCTAGGGTTCAATAGAACCCAGGTTAAGAATCACTGACCTAAACAGACCGATTACAACAAAAGCCATTGAAACAGTTATCAAAAAACTCCCAAAAAACAAAACTCCTGGGTCCAATAGATTCACTGGTGAATTCTACCAAATATTCAAAGAAGAACTAACTCCTATCCTTCTCAAGCTATCTCAAAAAATTCAAGAGGAAGGAACACTACCAAGTTCCTTTTATGAGGCAAGCATAATTCTGATACCAAAACTAGGCAAAGACAACACAAAGAAAGAAAATTATAGGCCAATATCCCTGACGAATTTAGATGCTAAAATCCTCAACAAAATATTAGCAAACTGGATCAAGCAATACATGAAAAAAATCATACATCATGATCAAGTGGGATTTATTTTGGGGAGGCAAGGATGGTACAACATATGAAAATCAATTAATGTGATTCACCACATAAACCAAAGGAAGAAGAAAAACCACATGATAATTACAATAGATGCAGAAAAAGCATTTGATAAAATTCAGCACCCATTTATGATCAAAACTTTTAGCAAAGTAGGAATACAGGGAACATACTTCAACATGATAAAGGCCATTTATGACAAACCCACAGCCAACATCATAATCAATGGACAAAAATTAAAAGCAATTTCTTTAAAATCAAGGAAAAAGGCAGGGGTGTTCCCTTTCACCACTCTTATTCAACATAGTACTGGAAGTCCTGGCTACAGCAATCAGACAAGAAGAAGAAATAAAAGGCATCCAAATTGGAAAAGAAGAAGTAAAACTGTCATTATTTGCAGATGATATGATACTGTATATAGAAAACCCTAAAGGCTCAGTCAAAAAACTACTGGACTTAATAAACGAATTCAGCAAGGTGGCAGGACATAAAATTAACACACAGAAATCAGAGGCATTTCTATACATGAACAATGAAATATCAGATAGAGAAATTAAGGAAACAATTCCCTTCATTATTGCAACAAAAAAAGTAAAGTACCTAGGAGTAAATTTAACCAAGGAGATTAAAGACTTGTACTCAGAAAATTATAAAACATTGATAAAAGAAATCAAGGAAAATACAAACAAGTGGAAGCATATACCATGTTAATGGTTAGGAAGAATAAACATCATTAATATGTTGATATTACCCAAAGCAATTTATAAATTCAATGCAATACCAATTAAAATACCAACGATATACTTCAAATATATAGAACAAATATTCCAAAGATTTATATAGAACCAAAAAAAGAACACGAATAGCCTCAGCAATCTAGAAAAAGAAGAATAAAGTGGGAGGTATCACACTTCCTGAAATCAAGTTATACTACAAGGCCATTGTATTCAAAACAGCTTGGTACTGGCTTAAGAACAGGCACATAGATTAATGGAATAGAACAGAGAACACAGAAATAAACCCACACCTTTATGGACAGTTGATATTTGATAAAGGAGGTAAGAGCATACAGTGGAGTAAAGGCAGTCTCTTTAACAAATGGTGTTGAGAAAACTGGACAGCTACCTGCAAAAAAATAAAACAAGACCACTATCTTACACCATACACAAAATAAACTCAAAATGGATAAAAGACTTAAATGTAAGCCATGAAACCATAAGCATTCTAGAAGAAAACATAGGCAGTAAACTCTCTGACATCTATTGAAGCCATATATTTGCTGATTTATCTCATTAGGCAAATGAAATAAAAGACAGGATAAACAAATGGGACTGTATCAAACTAAAATGCTTTTGCACAGCTAAAGACAATATGAACAGAATAAAAAGAGAAACCACACAATGGGAGAACATATTCGACAACACATCAGATAAAGGTTTAATAACCAAAATTTATAAAGAAATTATAAAACTCAACACCAGGAAGACAAACAATCCAATCAAAAAATGCGCCCCCATGTTCGTGGCAGCATTGTTCACAATAGCGAAGATATGGAAAGAGCTCAAGTGTCTGTCAGAGGACGAGTGGATTAAAAAGCTTTGGTACATATATACTATGGAATACTACTTAGCCATAAGAAATGATGACATCGGATCATTTACAACAAAATGGATGGACCTTGATAACATTATATGGAGTGAAATAAGTAAAATAGAAAAAGACTGAGAACAGCATGATTTCATACATAGGTGGGTCATAAAAGCGAGACTATGAGACATGGACAAGAGTGTGGTGGTTACAGGGTGAGGGAAGGGAGCAGAGGGAGGGAGAGGGGGAGAGGAGGGGCACAAATAAAACCGGATAGAAGGTGACAGAGGACAATTTGACTTTGGATGATGGGTATGCAACATAATTGCATGATAAGATAACCTGGAGATGTTTTCTTTGAACATATGTACCCTGATTTATTAATGTCACCCCATAAAAATTAATAAAAATTTTAAAAAAATGTGCACAAGAAATGAATAGACACTTTTCCAAAGAGGACATACAGATGGCAAATAGGCATATGAAAAAATGCTCAACATCACTAATCATTAGAGAAATGCAAATTAAAACCACAATGAGATACCATCTCACACCAGTCTGAATTATGCTTATTAACAAAACAACACATTTTAGGTGCTGGCGAGGATGTGGACAAAGGGGAACCTTCCTGCACTGCTGGTGGAAATGCAGACTGGTGCAGCCACTGTGGAAAACAGTATGGAGATTCCTCAAAAAATTAGAAATGTAACTACCCTTTGACCCAGCTATCCCACTTATAGGAATATATCCCAAGGACATCATATCACCAACTGAAAAAAAGAAATGCACTCCCATGTTTATGGCAGCATTGTTCACAATAGCGAAGATCTGGAAACAGCCCAAGTGTCCATCAGTAAACGAGTGGATTAAAAAGCTGTGGTACATATATGCAATGGAATACTATGGGGCCATGAAAAAGAAGGAAATATTACCTTTTGCAACAATATGGAGGGACCTGGAAACTATTATGTTGAGTGAAATAAACCAGGCAGACAAAGAAAAATATTATATGACCTCACTTATCTGAGGAATCCAACGAACATTGAGAACTAAGGAAAGGAAACAGAGGAGGGATCAAAGGGACCAGAGGAAAAGAGGACAGAGGGAAAGGGGATGATAAGATGGGATAAACATGAAGGGAATGGGGGAGGGCGCTGTAGGGAAGGGGGCAAGAGAGATGTGGAGGGTAATATGGGGTATGGGGGATGCAGTTGGGGTTACCCTAGAATCAATGTAAACACAATTAATTAAATAAAAAAAGAAGCGATATGGAAATATCTTATATAACAGTTTTATTGTTTTTTTGTCAGGTATTATTTAATATTTTAAAACTTTCTTATAACATAATCAAGTTTGTGTAGCTCTTTTATTGTTCTTATTTAAGTATTATATGCATGAAATACTAAACTACCTTTTGGTGTAAAAACAAAAAGGAAAATACCACAAGTTTATTAGTTCATAAAATTTCTAATTAGCCTTTTCTTTTCATTGGAATATCATAGATAGAATAAATATTTTATATTAAATTATTTGTTAAAGTATGTACATGCTTTAATTAAAAAAATAAGGTAAATATTTAACCTAAAGTGACAGAGGTAGGTAGAAGAGGGTAAAGGGGGATAAATGATGATGAAAAGAGAATTGACTTGGGGTGGCGAATACACAATACAATATACAGATAAAGTATTTTAGAATTTTATACCTGAGACCTGTTGGTCAAATAAGTTTGTAAATATGATATATATGTTTGCTCACTTATAGTTTACATTGGGTGTGGAAGACAGGCTGTAAGCAGGCAGAGTCGTTATACCCTAAGGTTTAGTTTAAGACTAAGCTTTTCCCCACTCCCTTGACTGTTGCATGATATGGAGTGGAAAGCTGGTGAGGTACAAATCTTTGATTCTAGAAAACTCAGATAAGTCAGTGGCTTTGGGAACCCTAAATGGAAAGGGAAGTGTCTTTCCACTGTGTGTATTTCTCGCCCACCAGGTATGAACGAGGATTAAAGGTAATGGCCCACCAGTTCTTGGCTCCTTTGTTTCATGACTGTCTGTCTGAATCAAATGCAAACCTACATGGGCCAGGCAGCTGTGATGGTGGCAGCGGCTACTGGCTTTGCAAAACCTATATAATTTTATTAATCAATTGTAGGGAATCATCCTTTTAACCTTGAACCTTCTATGACTTGGATAGGGGAGCTTTAGTTAAAAGCTCTGAGTGAATATCTCTTGGATGCAAACACCAAGAAACTGAGGAGTGACCTTTGTGTAGACACAAAGAAATGTATATGAACGAGCTTTAGAAAATTAGCCTAGAGGTTCTAGGTTGCCCCTTCCTTTGTGCTTATTAATTAGCAAAAGAAAAAGAATGTACTGATCCAAATTAGCCCATTTTCCATGTCAGCAAAGTGGCCATTAGTCCTTCTTTCCCCTTATCACCTGGCCTCCCTTCCTTGTAATCCTGTTACCTCTCTTCTGCTTCTGATTAATAAAAGCTAAGAGAGAAGGAAATTCAGGACGTATTTTTTTGCCTCCTTTGGCAGATCTCCCCCTCTTCCTCTTGACATAAATTTGCATCTTGAGTAGTTTCTTCCACGTGACAATGGTAGTTCCCAGTGGGCTGGAGTACTACAATCCACATCACCCCACTAATTCAACAAAAAGTGATAAACACATTTAAAAATAAAAGAAATAGTACATTCCTTTATGGGACAGTATCTGTTTGGGAATAACCTAATGGCAATGACTGGAAGTTATGCAAATAACTGTAACCCATTTTGGAGCTAGGATGGGGTGTCTGTGCAGAGAAGTTTGGCATTTATTTTTCAGGTGGTAAAAAGCATTTTAAATGTGGAACTGGGGTTGTTGGAAAGAGAAAAAAGGAAACTATTAACTGAAATGAGATTATTTTTATAACTCAGAAATTTTAGCTTCTCAAGTACAAAAGAAAGAAATGTACTGTTATCTCTGCCTTTTCTTTTTAATTCATTGAGAGAATGTGAGGCAGAGACAGACTCCTGTATGTGCCCCAACTAGGATCCACCTGGAAAGCCCACTAGGGGGTGATGCTCTGCCCATCAAGGGAGTTGCCCCATGCTCAGCAACTGATCTCTTCTTAGCACCTGAGGTAAGGTCATGAGCCATCCTCACCATTCTCAGAGCCTGGGGCCAACATGCTCCAATAGAACCATGGCTGCAGGAAAGGGAGAGACAGAAGAGAGAGAGAGAGAGATAGAGAGAGAGAGAGAGAGGGGGAGGGAGGGAGAGAAGCAAGAGGGGGAGGGGTGAAGAAGTAGATGGGCACTTTTCCTGTGTGCCCTGACCAGGAATTGAACCTGGGACATCCACACGCTGGCTGACACTCTACCACTGCACCAACTGGCCAGGGTTCTATCTTTACTTTTTGTTTTGTTTTTTTTCTTTTCTGATATCTTTACTTTTTAAAACACATTTTTAAAAATAAGAACAGCATGCATTAGCTTATTTATGAATTACTAATCAAATAATACTGTACAAAACCCCCAAAAACAAAGAATAGAAATTTCTAAGTGCATGTAACTGAATATCTGTTGTTTGCTCATTAATTACCTTATGAGTAAAAATAGGCTCTTAATCCCCCTACTCTTTATTAGATATTTTTCTCTTTTAAGAAATTATGAGCAACAGCTTTTCCATCAGTCTCCAATAAAGTTCTTCCTGTATTTAATTTTACTGTGGTAATCACCCAGGAGGACCTTTTGTTTGCTTTGCTCCCCGTTATCTTCTCCATTTCTGGGTAAACTGACTTCCCTTGGAAAGATGTTGGTGTCAATAGTCAACCTTTGGAAGAAGAATAAGAATGCTGTTTTCATTACAACTTAATCCCAAACATGGACACAGGCTCTGCTCCTAATTCTACAAAACACAGAGGAGACAAGGCTGTAGCCTTTAACAAATTATTCTGTTTAATTTAATTTATTGTGGTAATATTGGTTAATAAAATTATGTAGGTTTTGGGTATATGATTATATAATACATCATCTGTATATCATATTGTGTGTTTACCACCCAAAGTCTCTTATTTCATCACTATTTATCCCTCTTTATCATCTTCTGTCCCTCACCCTCTTTTCCCCTGGTAATTACTATAATGTTGTCTGTGTCTTTGAGTGTTTCTTTATTATTATTATTAATTCCTTCACCTTTAAGGTGAATTTTACCAAACATTCAGAAAAGAACTAGCACCTATCTCAAACTATTCCAAAAAATTTAAGAGGAGGGAAGACTCCCAAGCTCTTTTTATGAAGCCAACATTATCCTAATTCCCAGACCCAGATGAAGACACTACAAAGAGTGAAAATTGTAGGCCAATATCTCTAATGAACGTAGATGCTAAAATCCTCAACAAAATATTAACATTCCAAGTCCAACAATACATTACAAAGATCATTCCCCATGCTCAAGTGGGATTTATTTTGGGAATGCAAGGTTGGATCTGCAAATCAATGAATGTGATATGTCATATTTAAAAAAAGTGAAGGATAAAAATCACATCATAATATCAATAGATGCATTAAAAGCATTTAAAAGGAGACTTACTACACTGTAAACAATCATTCCAATATTTCTCAGAAGGGTACATGGACTGAGGTGTTATTTCCCACAGCACTATTTCATGCAATCATGGAGAGTAAATTGCTTTCTTAGAGCATAGAAAAATCATTCTAGGAGAGGAGCTCTGTTTTGCATTTCCTTATGTAGAAATACAACTTTGGTAGTTTTTCAATTAAAATAAAGTATGTGCCTCAAAGGTGAATTCAAGTTTCCCTTTTGTCAATGCTTGAGCTACTGTGAACCTTTGAAAATAAAGTTTTTTCTAACTTTTTACATTTCCATTCAAAATTGAAGTATTTGGGGACAAATTTGGTCAGAGATCAAGAAATTCATACTTTTTCTCCTCAAGCATTTCTTTTTTTCCAGAAAGCACCTACACAATTAAAATGATATTAGCCTTGCGATGAAGGTGATAGGCCATTGACTTTAATCTTCTTGTATGCATGTCAGTGCTTTCCTTGTTATAGACAAAATGCAAGCACAAATTTAAAATACTTTACTGTAATAACTTTGTTTTTGATGTCTCTGGATCAGTTCTTTCCTGTTTGGTCTTAAGCTTTATTTATATGTTATAAACATTTAATTATTTTTACTTTCTAGGCTGTCGTAAGCAGTAATATTTTAGTTTGGTTCCTTTTTAAACACAGGGCATCACTTTCAGTTTATTTCTGTTCTGTGTTCTTCCCTGATAGAGTATCGCTTCTTTCTGTAACAGCTCATAACAAATAGCTTCTTTATCTGAATCCACTATGCCTTGCATAGTGGTGACATGTAATGTCAATCTGTCTTATTTGATTTTGATTAATATGCCTACAGAACCTCTCTGGGTGATATGACTTTAAAGAACTCAACTGATAGGAAGAGCCATCACAAATTATACAGAATTATGTCATTCAATACCATAATATGAGTGAAACATAAACTGATATCTTCACAAATCACTTAATACCTAGGGTTATAAATAAAGGACAGATCTTATTATATTTGAGTTTTCTCCTCTTTTTCTTCCAAATGATTTTCAGAGAAACAAAAATGCTTGTAGATTTTCTATTTTTGTAGGATGAGTTTTATGTTCAAAGAAGTATCTAGCTTTTGCAGCAACCTTTAAACTATCAATATTATGTCTTTCCAATGTGTACCTAGCCTGTGTTATGGGTTGAATTGTGTCCCCCCTCCCAAAGTTATTATGTTGAAGTCCTAACCCTCAGTACCTCAGAATGTGACCTGATTTGGAATTAGTGTCATTACAGGTATTTAACACGAAGTTATACTGGCGCAATATGGGTTCCTAATCTGACTGGAGCCTTATAAAATAGGGAACTTTAGACACAGGCATACACACAAAGAGAACAGGATGTGCAGATGAAGGCAGAGATTGGGGTGCTGCTTCTACAAGCAAGGAAGTCTAAGATGTGCAGCAAACTGCCAGAAGCTATGGCGAGGCACGGGTGCTTTCTCATGGCCCTTCTAAGATGAAACTGACCATAGAAGGTGAGCCGATCCGGTGGGAGATGCTGCTGCTGGAGATGCTACCGAGAAAGAGAGTGAAACTGACCCATATCCTGGCTTCCTCAGAAGGAACCAACTCTGCTAATACCCTGATCTCAACTCCTAGTCTCCAGAATTATAAGACAAATTTCTGTTGTTTAAGCTGCTCAGTTAGAGACAGTGGTGGGATGCAGCCGGTTCGCATGGGTTTGGCAGAACAAACAACTAATTTTTTGTTGAGTTCCGTGAACTGGTTGTTAAAATAGCACTTGTAATCAGGGTTCTCTCTAAGGTGGGTACATGGGCAGCTGCCCAATGTGGAAATCACAAATTTACGTTTCTTACTCTTTTTTAACATTTATCTGCGCAACAGTGTATTCTAAGTGTTTGTAGTAATGTTCATTCTGTGCATAGATGAAAAAAATTGCAAATGAGGATACCAATCAAGTAGCAATATGGAAATATCTTAAATAACAATTTTATTGGATTTTGTCAGGTATTATTTAAGATATTTTCATTAATATTTTAAAACTCTTTCTTGTAACATAATTTATTTTGTGTACCCCTTTTATTGTTCTTATTTAAGTATTAAATGCATGAAATAATAAACTACCATTTGATATATTGTTTTTTTATACTTAAAATGGTCATAATAGTAAAGAACTAGTTGTTAAATTATTTAAATCCTACCACTGGTTAGAGGTACTCTTTGGGGGCAGCTTGAAAATATAGTTGTCTTTGGCTGCCCATGATAGAGTTGATATTTGTGACAAATTGACTCTTGCTTTTGTTAACAGAAGGAATTACTCATGGTTCCCAGCAATGTCTTAATCTTTGGAAACTATTTTAATTCTTTTTATTTTCTGTAAGCTTTGCAAACATAGGTATTTCATTTTTAGAAATAAAGTCTTAGTACAAGGGTATAAATATTTTCACATTGAGTTAATGTTATATGGAAAAAATATCATGGTTAACTTGGATAAACTTTAACTTGGCTTCATCAGGAAAGCATAGCTGATGCTATAAACTCTCATAGAGGGAATTAACAGAGACCTAATTACCTTGAATTGTTCAGAGAGCTGAAAAGAAACAAATGAAAACCAAACAAACAAGGTGAAGAACCTCAGTCCCTTAGGAGAAAACACTACGGTATCTAGGGCTGGAGGACCAAAGGAAGATACAGTGTTATTAAAGCCCCAGATTTGGGATTACCCCATGGCAGGCAGACCCGTAGTAGTGACTATCTGGGACAGCTGGACCCATGGAGGGAGTTCCTGTCTTGTGGAGGCTACTGCTGCAGCTGAAGATGTCAGTTCAGGAAGTGAGAGAAGCTGAGCTATGCCCTGACTTCCCCTTTCATCCTGCCCCCTTATGTCTTGTTAATGGTTTTATGGGCTGAACCTTGCTGTCAGCCAGCTGCCAATGGAGTTTGGAAAATGTAGTTTGCTATTAAGTATAGGAAATATATTTCCTATCTAAAAAAGCAAATAATTGTCATGGCCTCCATGGAATGATTTTCAGATGTAGTAATAGCAGTTGCCAATTTTTCAAAAATGGTACTTACATTATGCTGGAAGGTGAAATAACATTTAATGAATTCTTACTCTATGGCAGGTACTATTGGATATTTTAATATTTGCATACATTATCTCATTTCTTCTATACACAAAGCCTATGATTGAAGTATTATATATATTTAATAGATAAGATGAATAAATAGAACATTTCAATATTTTATGCATGATTATATTCCTAGTGGTTGGTAGAAGTAAGATTTTGAGCCATCTGTTTTGTCTGACTCTAACTCAAAGCCCATGCACGCTCTTTTTACCACTGCATTTTATCTCATTAAACTGGGTCATGATTTGGAGAAATTGGTAATAATGAAGAGTCAAGCTCCTCTCCATGAGAACTTAATAGACTGTCTAAAAATATATAAATGGGCTCGACAATGGAAAGGCATCTTTATGTAAATGAGATAGATACCAGATAGCGAGGTAGTTGAGAAGGAGACTTGGTATGAATAGGCAATGTTTAAAAAAACAACCAATTTATAATACTATAATAAATGCAATGGGATAAGACTTTTTAAAATTATATATTTAAGATATGTGGATTATGTAGAGAAGTTATTAAACCTGTTTTAATTTCTATTAGGGAATTTAGCAAATATGAAGAAATAGATATGTATAAGAATTTTAGCTTAAGGCTTATAAAATGTAAGATATTTATGATAATAAAGTCAGTCAAAAATTTAAGTGGATGTGAACACTGACATGCTTAGGTTCCAACTACAAAGAACCACTAGGCATTGGTATCTTTATGTGTTTCAGAGGGTCCCTGTGAGGTGGTGGCTATGGCTGAGGTAGAAAGGCCTTTGAGGCGGCCAAGTAAACCATTTTCTGTAGGATTATAATCTTCCAATAAACTTGGAAATTGATGGTCTGGAATTATAATCTGGTGGATAGAATTTCTTAGACATGTGATAAAATCTGCAAATACACAGATATACTATAGTTCTTTAAACTCCAGCTCTACTTTCACCATGAATGATAATTGCATCCATGTAGATGATCTATACACTGTCTTAAATGTTGAAAAGACTTGTAAAGTATCATATTCTTGCTTCTGTTGGAGGGGACTTTGCTCTCCCTTGCATCCTGGATGGGGCAGTTGTGGAAAGAATCTCCTCTGCTAGTTTGTGTCTCTTTAAATGGAAAAAAAAAAAAGAGACTGGCAAAACTGAGCAGATCTTGACATCCATTGAAACAAAGCTTTTCTGGTGGGTGTTCCTATTTAGTCTAAAAAATGACACATGTCCTCTCATTCTTTCATTCTCTTGCTTTCTTTCTTGTTTTCCCTCCCCTATGTCGCCCCCTTTCTCCCTCTGGCTTTCATTTCTGTTTGCTTCAAGGACTGGCAAAAAGGGAAATGGACTCTTTTCTGCTCTCTCTCTCTATATGGTAAGCATAATTAGGTCATAAAGTTACTACTCTCCTACTTTCCATTCTGCTCACACCTCACTTTGAAAGTAAAACCAGATGGGTAAGTCAGAATCTGCTTTGCAGACTTAACTCTTCCGACAGGTGGATGACAACACCTGTTTGGTGCAGGTGGTCCCAGGCCTTCCCTTTGGTTTCAGGTAGTAGCAGTATGATTCTTATTAGCTTTGTCACAAAGCTGGGCATTTGGTGGGCATGGCTCTCTTATTAATGAGCTGAGATTTTGATACCCATTGGCCTTGCTTCTATCAGCCCAAATCCTGGGGGAAGAAGAGAATAATAGGCATCCTGAACCTAACAATGACTTTTGTTGTATAGAAAGTCTCTCCTGTGGCTTTCTCCTGAACATACTCCATCATAGGAAGCTCAAATTTTAGCATACTAAACGTAGCATACTGACCTCTCAGTGGAATCACTTGTCTTCAGTTGTACCTGTTTTGCAAACATGTGAGGCCCAGAACTTTTGTGCCTATCTTACCACTTCTTATTTTTCAGTATCAAACAGTTTCAATTCCCATCTTATTCAAACTGAATCCCTTTCATTCCAACATTCTTAATTTCAATTCTTCCATGCCCTTCTGCCCATAAATGTTCTTCATTAGATTAATACAACCATCTACCTTTATATTTTCATATGATCTACTGAAAGCTACTAGCATTAATTAGTACATTGTCTCAATTTGTGTTTCTCAATTTTGCTTCACTCACTTTTTTTAAAAACTATTCATCTTAGGTTATACTATATCATACATGTAATATACATTTATAGTCTAAATCTATAGAAGGCACAGTCTGAGTTTTTCCAAGATGTTTCTAAATCTCTTTTTGCTGAAGATGCTTTCCTTTGAAGGTTCCTGTAATTAGGGTGTGCCATTTCTAATATCATGTATCTCATAGCCCCAGTCCTTCATAATCTCCGTGTGGGTAATATAATCTGAACTCTTAATTATCACTAAATTTGATAGCCTCATTCTCCCATTCAAATAGCTCTTGCAAAATCTGATGTGGCATTATTGCTATGCCTTTATTTGTGTTTTCTGAAATTTTTCCTTTTTCTCGACTGAGAGACAAGTTTTAAATTATCTTTCACATATTTTGTCCAGAATTGATTTGTTTTCTGTTTAGTCCACCTTGTTTCCAGCTTTCAATTTATTTGCACTAAAATCCTATGTTGTAATATTTCACCTCCTGTCCTAGAGATGAGAAAGTCAAGACCAAGAGGTAGAGGGACATTCCTAGCACCACATAGCTATGAAGTGGCAGAGCCAGGATTTGAACTCAGAAAGCTCATGTACTTAGCCACATACCATAGTATGAGATTTTAATTCTTCAATTCTACCTTTAGAACTCTTCATACTCTTCTATTAAAAATAGAGCTAAAAAATAGGGCCAATGTTTACTTGTTATTAAAATTTGATTTCCAAATTCTTGAATAATCTTGAGATGATTTTAAGGAATCATATCAAGGACATTAAAAATTTTGGGTGAATATTCATTTTGTATTATACATAGAGGCATAAGCTGTCTGTAAAGTACACATTTGATATTTTTCCAGGTTTAAGGTTTTAATATTTTAGGGCTGAGAAGTAAAACATATTGTCTTCAATTTATAACTCAGAGAGAAAATCTTGGATATTTACAGTACAGAGGATGAACTTAAAGAGAAGAAAGAGACACAATTTAAAAAAATCTCCAAAAATGCCATGCTGCACTTAGGAAAATATCTTGCACTTGAGGAAATCTTTCCCTGCTGTGTGTTTGGTCTTTGCTTCTGCCAGGCACCCTAGCAGTATCACTGGTCTGGGACCAATTTATATGGCTGTGGCTCTCTGTATCCTGTCCTTTAAAAAATATGGGAAAGGAAGGAATGTAGCAGTAAGAGAAGTTAAAATCATAAGCATATATTAGTATATGTAGTTAATGATATTGGACTCCACTTACCCTAGAATTGGCCCCAAAAGTTTGTGGCCAGCACTTTTTCCTGGCTAATTAGTACTGATGCTCTCAAATCAAATGGATTTTCAGCACATCAAATGACACTGAATATGTTGCCCTACATTGCTCATGACTATTTCCATAGTGAGCCTTCCATGTGAGAAATCAAACAATAAAATGACAAATGTGATAAGAAGTGAAAACTTTTTTGGGTGGGAAGCCATAATTTACATAACACACTCTGTGTATGTTCTTTCATATGTGGAGGGTGCTCAAGAATTGAAAATCTAGAACACATGAATAATTTCCTAAGAATAATAATTAGCAAAATTGATCAGTGAAATGGTAATCATGAATAGGCTATTAAATCTAAATAAAATGAATATAAAATAGGTAACAAAATTGACACTTTCAAAGAGCCCTGTCTGATGGAGAGTACTCATCAGAAGGAAAAAATACAAAAGAAAATTGACTCTGAAATTTAAATTTAGTTCAAAAATTATAAACTACAGCAAAGTTAAAAAAATGCAGTAAATACGAGGCTATCACACACCCAGATGTATCAAAACTTAACATCTTTCTAAGTCTGTTACATCTCTATAATCAGACACACAATTCCCTTTTGTCAAATCATTTGAAAGAAGGTTCCTGCCATCATTATACCTCACCCCTGAAAACTTCAGCATGCATCTGCCGAGAACTGGGACATCCTCTGACAAACACGATGCCTCCATCACACTGAAGAGTATCATCATTACTTATTGAACAACATACAGTACAATGTCCACACTAAAATACTTTCTCCCAAATATTTCATATAGTTTAAGTTTTTCCCCATTGACTGAGGATCCAGTCAGGGCTCACACATGGTAATTGAACATTATGTCTCTTTAGTTTCCCTTAGAACAGCTCCTCTACCCCACTGCCATGTCACTTTGTTCTTCTTGACTTTGAATCCTTTAAAAAGTTCAGTCCAGGTGACCTGCAGGATACCCTGCATTCTAGATTTTTTTTTTTTATTTCTTCAGAATTTAGTGTAAAGAAATCCAACATTTGGAATCATTTGTTTGTTTATAGTCTATGCTTTTATTCTTTTTGTTTTAATTGTATATTTAAGATATGTAAAACAGTTTCATACTTCCAAATCAAAACTATAGACAGGGGACATATTTGGGGAATCTTGTCCCCGTGTCCACCCCACCCATTCCAATCCTACCCATTTCCTGAATAAAACTATTGTCAGCCTCTATCTAGTTTATTTTTCCTATGTGTTTTTTTTTAAATAAGAAAAATATATTTATGTTTTAATTTTTCTCACAAAGGTACTATAGTGCATATGTCCTTTCCACCTTACTTTTTAAAATATAAGTTATTTTGGAAAAAAATATTAGACTTATAGAACAGTTGCAAAAATAGTAGCAAAAATAGTCCATTAAGGTTAAAACCTTATATTACTATTATATGTTTGTCAAAACCAAGAACCCAACATTAGTGTATTATTATTAACTTAATGGTAGACTTTCTTATTCCAAGAATGTCCTTTTTCTGATTCTGGATCTTACGAAAGATCCCACATTGCATTTAGTCACTTCATCTTCTCAGTCTCCTCTGGTCTGTGATGGTTTCTTAGTATTTTTTCTCTTTTCATGACTATGGTCCTTTCAAGGTGTACTGGTTATGTACAGTGTGTCCATAAATTTATGGTGCACTTTTGACCAGTCACAGGAAAGCAACTAAAGACAATAGAAATGGGAAATCTGCACCAAATAAAAGGAAACTCTCCCAGTTTCTGTAGGATGATGTGGCAGCATGTGTGCATGCTCAGATAATGACGTAACACCGTGTATACAGCGGAGCAGCACACGGCCATGCCAGTTGAGATGTGGACGGTACAGAGGAAAGTTCAGTGTGTTCTGTGGCTCACTAAATTCGAATTTGTGACTAAAGTGCAATGTGAATATCGGCACATTTATAATGAAGCGCCATCACATAGGAATAACATTACTTGGTGGGATAAGCAGTTGAAGGAAACAGGCAGTTTGGTGGAGAAACCCCGTCTGGTAGGCCATCAGTCAGTGACGAGGCTGTATGGAATAGCTACCTAAGGAACCCTAAAAAATCTATGCGTGCATGTGCTCGACAATTACACCTAAGCAAGACTACAGTTCAAAAGCTGTTAAAGAAATGTCTCTGTTTTACGGGGTACAAATTGCGGCTGTTGCACGCTATCAAACCGCCGGATAGACCCACACGATGCACGTTTGCTACAGATATGCTTCATGAGATAGACAATGATGCAAGATTTTTGCAGAAGATTGTGTTTAGCGATGAGGCGACCTTCCATATCTGTGGACATGTTCATTGCCATAACGTCCAAATATGGGCTGCTGCACATCCTCATGCCTACATTGAGTACGAACGTAACACCCCTAAAGTGAACTTGTAGTGTGGCCTGATGCATGATAAGGTGATAGGCCCATTTTTTTCTATGGAGCAGTCTGTGACGGCAAACACCTATCTTGACATGTTGGAATTGTATGCAGTGCCACAATTTCCAGAAGGTGTCATCTTTCAACAAGACGACGCTCCTCCACACTATGCCACCATTGTTTGTGAGTTTCTGGATAGAACATTCCCCCCGGCAGTGGATAGGCAGGGGTTCTGTCAAGCCATGGCCACCACAATCCCTGGATCTGACACCCTTAGACTTTTACTTTTGGGGTTATGTGAAGCAATATGTGTACATTGAACGTATCAACAACATTAATCACTTAAAACAGAGAATCACAGACATTATTCACTTTGTTGCACCAGACGTCCTTATCCGTGTGTGGCAAGAACTTCACTGTCGTTTGGATGTGTGTAGGGCAACAAATGTAGCCCACATCGAACTGCACTGAATAGGCATGAAACTGGGAGAGTTTTCCTTTTATTTGGTGCAGATTTCACAGTTCTATCGTCTTTGTTACTTTTCTGTGACCGGTCAAAAGTGCAACATGACTTTACAGACACACTGTATTTTGTGGAATATCCCTTAAGCAAGTTTGTTTGATTTTTTTTTTTTTCATGATTAGACTAAGGTCATAGGTTTTGAAGAAAAACATCACAAGACAAGGTGCCTTTTCAGTGCATTGTACTGGGGGACATGCCACCAATTTGATTTATCACAAGTGATAGAAGACTTGATAATTTGACTAAGGTAGTGTTTTCCAGGTTTCCCCACTATAAGCTACTATTTTTCCTTTTAGTATCTGTCTTTTGAAAGCAAGGCACTAAGTCTACCTCACATTTATAGGAGAGTGATGAATTAAGCTCCACTTTCTGGAGGGGGTGTGGCACTGTGCATTTTCACTTGTTTTTAATTTATTTATTTTAGAGAGAGAGGGATGGTAAGAGAGAGAGGGAGACAATGAGAGAGATCAATTATCGTTCCACTTATTTATATATTCATTGGTTGATTCTTATATGTGCCTTGACCAATGATAGAACCCACAACCTTAGCATTCTCTGATGACACTCAATCTAATGAGCTATTCAGCCATGGCAACTTTTTACTTTCTAATATATCTTGGAAATTACTCTATGCATCATATTCTTTTTATTCTCTTTCTTTTATGATTGTATGTTAGAATAGTTCATTGGATATACTATATCTTTTTCAAACAGTGCCCATGAATGAACATTTTAGGCTGTTTTCATTATTATTAAATAATATTAATTATAAATATTAAATCATAATAGGTTCCTTTTATCAAATTGAAGATCTTTTGTCTTCTTAGCATGTTGAAGATTCTTAAGAGGAAGGGTGTTGAACTTTATCAAATGCTTTTCCTATATTTGTTGAGATGTCATTTATTTTTTTCTCTTTTTTTTGTTTTGTTATTAAGGTGAATTACACTGATTTTCCAATAATAAACAAATCTTGCTTTCCTGGGATAAACTGTACTTGGGCATTATTATTAATATCTTTATGAATTTAATTTGTTAAACATGCCAACATTTTTGCTTATGCTATTAGCCTGCAGTTTTTGTTCTTTTTTTTTTTTTTTTTTTTTTTTTTTTTTTTTTTTTAGTTTTTGTTCTTGTTAATCAACAATTCTTCATGAGTCTCTTACACTTTTCTAGATCTGACCAGGTAATGTTGAATGTTCTCTCTTTAATTATGAAGTTAATGAACTGTCAGAAGCACAATCACCTTTACTTCTTGCCTGGTGAATGATTTCAGTTCTTGTGTCTCTTAACTTTTGATAACGCCTTTATTCCCATGACTCTCCCACCAAAGATGAAAGATTATTTTTGTGTGCAAATCAGTTTGTTTGCATGTGTTCTGAAGTAATCACAATATAACCCAAGCAAGGTAATTGTTAATTCTTCCATTATGATGCCTTTATTGATCTGTTAATAGGATTATCTGGAAAAATAACCTTATTTTTTATAGTCTAACTTCTAAGCATTTATTGAGGGACTCTTTTTTCCCACCACTTAGTCTTTTCTTAGGCAGTACAAAGCACTGCTCCAGAAGCTGAATTGATATGTGGGTGCCTTGTATATTGAACCCATTGATTACATTTGTGAATGTCTCTCCAGCTAATGTATATTGTTATTTGATTCAGAGGTCCAAACTGGGATAACTCATTAATAAGTGTATTTATTTTGACATGCAGTGTATTTTATTTTTATTTTTTTTTTTACAGAGACACAGAGAGAGTCTGAGAGAGGGATAGATAGGGACAAACAGACAGGAAGGGAGAGAGATGAGAAGCATCAACTATCAGTTTTTCATTGCAACACCACAGTTGTTCATCGATTGCTATCTCATATGTACCTTGACCGTGGGCCTTCAGCAGACTGAGTAACCCCTTGCTTGAGCCAGTGACCTTGGGTCCAAGCTGGTAAGCTTTGCTCAAACCAGATGAGCCCGAGCTCAAGCTGGTGATCTCAGGGTCTGGAACCTAGATCTTCCACATCCCAGTCCGACGCTCTATCCACTGTGCCACCGCCTGGTCAGGCGACATGCAGTGTGTTTTAAAAATGTTTAAATTGGTGACAGAATTTAAAGTCATGAAAGTTGTTTCCCCCATAAACACCTAGTATATTGACTTCTCTTGGAATATCAAAAGATTTGGCTGGTCTGGGCTCTATGTTCTTGAGTCATGGTTGCTTCTTTTATTTGGGTAAGTCATGAATTTAGTTCATTGTGGGATTAACTTCATGATCTGATTAGGAATTTGAGTTCACAATTATAACATAAATTATGTTATAATTTATGACAAATTTCTTTATTAGGACTTTTATGAACATAATTAAGCAATTTGGTTTTATATCCACAGAGATATTTGATGAGTCTCTGAAAAGAAGGACTATCTTCCTTAGCGAGATTTAGAACGTACACATCTCTCTATGAAGGACGAGATAGAAGTATGGGGCTCAAAGAGGCAGTGCACCTGTCCCTCACAGGGAAGTGGACGCTCTCCCTCCCGGAGCAGGCGACTGTTTGGGGTGGCATCGGGCCTTGCACTGCTGTGTCCATGCATCTGCCTGTCAGGCTGCTGCTTGCTCTGATGTCACTTTCTAGAACCTTCCCCAGCAGCTGCAATAAGTGTGGGTTTTTATCAAGGTGCTGGTCTTGGGGTAGAATTTTTCTTTATTTTACTGTTTAGGATAAACCAGTTATTTTGACCAGACTTTGGCTTCAATCAACAGTATGTTTCCTTTTCCTAACATGCAAATGATGGCTTTGTTCAATTCGGTGAGCGCTTTTGAATTTTGATGATTGTATAACTCAAGATCACCTTTATATCTGGCTCAAGATGTGCCTGCAAACTTGTAAAATAATAATTATGGAAAATCCTCATTCAAGGTTATATTTTCTAGAAAAAAGACAAGTGACCCACTATTAGAAGGTATACAACTAAATCTGAAAATTATTTGTTTTTTAAGAAACATGTTCAGTAGAGTTAATCTGTTTTGTATTTTATGCATTTCTAGTTGCTTATATGTAAAATATTATTAATTTCTGTTAAAGATAAGAATTGATAAATAGATATTAAATGGAACCAAAAGGTAGAAAGGAAACATGAAAAGGAATGGCAGATCAGCACATGCATTTATTAATCCAATTTCTAGACTCCAAATAAATTGCTAAAGTTTGATCCATTACTCCCTGAATATGCTGACCACAAACATCTAAGTTGATAATAGTATGGGCTAGTTGCCCTTACCATTTTATAACATTTGGTTGGCTTAAATAATGACCTTTTTCACAATAATTAAATACATAATAATGAAACAGAATATAACCAATTATTTTATTATCTATTTTTGAAGTCCATCAATGCCAACAATCTCAGAATTGTTGATATATTACATGCCAAATGAATATTTTATCAGTTAATGGACAACACAGAAAATCCATCAGAATATACCTGCTAATAAACTTGTCTAAATTTCTTTAATATATTGAATATAAATACTAAAAGCTCACATGTACTAATTATATTAAGAGCATGAATACTTTATCTGATTTACTTGTGATGAAGTGGTAGATTTTTATTCACTTAGATAAACAATGAAACTAATTGGAATTTCAGTGAAAGGCTGGTGGATAATGGAAGCATAAAGGAAAAGTGCCAGTTTATAGGGATCAAAAGAAACTGTCCCTGCAAAACATGTAATTCTTGCAATAGATTTGAATCCTCGGAAGCAAGCCTTCTCTGCAGGACAATTGTGGCCATTAAGGCCATTTTGTTTAATCTCCTTATAAACCCAATGAAAAAAAAATCCCTGTGTGATGAAACTTACTTTTTATTATTTGCTTTTGAGAACCAGGACTCAATTTCTAGGGCAGACAGTTAATGTTGCTTAATAAGAACTATGTTCAACAGACGGGGCAAGATGGCGATGGAGTAGGTGGACGTACCAACTTCTAACTCCCAGAACCAAAGTGAATTATAACTTGATTTTAAGAACCATCATCTGGATAAACCAACATTGAACTGGACTGAGAGGACTCTTCAACCGGGAAACACTGAAGAAGCCACACTGAGACTGGTAGGAAAAGCGAAAATGCGGAAAGGACCTCCCTGATCCCCGGAGCGAAAGGCAGCTGGAGATATGCGCAGGGCGGGAAGAAAGTTTAGCAGAGAGGGTGGGACCTGGGTACCAGGAACAAAGCCCCAGCCTGCAGCCCCAGAGCCTAGAAGAGGCATATGGACAGTATTTAGCTGGGAAACAGGTTAGGATACTGTTTGTGAGAAAGAGACAGTTGTCTCAGACCCAGGATTCTTCTTAAAGGGACGGCAAAGAAAACCTCCCTCACAGCCACTCACCCGAGACTCTGGGAGACAGTAATAGAGGACAGGCCTGGAGCAGCGGGTAGAGAGTATGGTCTAGAAGGCACAGGGAGAAAAGCTTTGAGGGACAGCCACCCTAAACCTGGGCTGAGTCACAATAAAAATCTGAAACAGTATTTCCCCTGGAGCCAGCAAAGGGAAGCAGGACACCAGCCAAATAGACTCCCCTGCAGCAATTAGAGCATAGTCACTTAGAAGGAGAGAGCTTTCAGCACTACAGTATGGAGTGTTAGGGTCTGAGCTGCAGTGCCCCCACCCACACTGCTGATGGCTTGCTGGAGGGTAGGAGGCTGCGGGACGTGAAAGCGCAGTTCTGCCAGCAGGGGCAGAGGCCGAGCTGGCTGGCATAAGCTAGGTCTAGCCCAGCCGAGACAAAGGGGACACGCAAAAGTGGCCCAGTGGCTGCAGGTCCGCCTGCGACGCCATCAGTGGGGGAAAAGCAGGAGCCCGAAATGGGCAGAGACCCGCAGCTGGGCTGGGGCAAGTAGGTGTGCAGCTGCACCGGCCTCCGGGGCTTGAAGCCCTGCCCAAACCGACTTTCCCCAAGGAGGTAGGGTGGAGGTGGGGCAGAATCCCAGCGTGGCTGAGCGCATAGCTACAGCACAGCCCAGCCAATGAGCCGAAGTTGGCAGGGGCGGGGCTTCCGGCCTAGGCTAGCAGCTGAGTGCACACCAAAAGCCCCTCCCAGCTGGAGGAAGAGGCTGACAGGGACCCACAGCTAAGCACAAGTGCTCACCCTTGCCCTTGATGCCCAGGCTTGTGGCCTGAGGGTGGTGCATGGTCCCACCCGTGGGAGAGGGGCAAAGACCGAGACCAGCTGAGGCTTGTAGAGCTGGGCACGAGAACACACCCCCTCCTATGGAGGTGAGGCGGAGACGTCAGCAGCCAAGGCCATGGCCGGGAACACCCATACTCATCTGCCCTAAGCAGCGGCAGAGGGGGTGGCAGGCCTATAGACAGATCAACCTAGGGAACACAGAGGCAACACCCATTGGAATCCAGAAGCCAAACTCTCCTTACACACAGACAAAATGGGCTGGCAGGGAAATGCAACCCAAATGAATCAAGAGAAATCCCCAGAGAAGGACATGAATGAATCAGATATAACCAAACTACCTGATGTTGAATTTAATAATGATAGTTAGGAAGTTCAAAGAGCTTAGAGAAACAATGGAAAGTCATTATAAACACCTAAATAAAGAGATAGCAAGTATAAAAAAGGAAGTGGAAATAAATAAAAAGAATCAAACAGAAATGAAAAATACAATATCAGAACTGAAGACCACAATGGAAGGAATTAAAAGCAGGATGGATGAAGTGGAAGATTGAATCAGCGAGTTAGGGGACAAAATAAACAAAGGCACAGAAACAGAGCAGAAAAAAGAAAAGAGACTCAAAATATCAGGAAACTCTAAGGGAGCTCTGTGACAACAGGAAGAGAAATAACATCCACAATATAGGGGTTCCAGAAGAAGAAGAGAAAGAACAAGGGATAAAAACGTTGTTCAATCAAATCATAGCTAAAAACTTCCCTAAATTAAGACTGGAAAAAGTTTCACACATGCAAGAAGCACAAAGATCTCTATTAAAGAGAAACCCAAAGAAATCTACATCAAGACACATCATAGTTAAAATACCAAAGCTAAGGGATAAAGAGAAAATTTTAAAAGCTGCTAGAGAAAAAAAGACTATCACCTACAAAGGAGCCCCCATAAGGATGACATCGGACTTCTCAACAGAAACACTTGAGGCCAGAAAGGAATGGCAAGATATAATCAAAGTAATGCAGATCAAGAACCTACAACCAAGACTACTCTATCCAGCAAGGCTAAAGTTTAAAATTGAAGGAGAAATAAAGAGCTTCCCAGACAAAGAAAACCTCAGAGAATTCATTAAAACCAAGCCAATTCTGCAGGAGATGCTAAGGGGCCAGATGTGAACAGTTCAAAGGGGGAAAAGAATATAGCAAAAGAAGAATACAGCTTTAAAGAATAAAATGGCAATAAACAACTACATATCAATAATAACCTTAAATGTAAATGCATTAAATGATCCAATCAAAAGACATAGGGTAGCTGCGTGGATAAAAAACAGGACCCATACATATGCTGTCTACAAGACACCTACCTTAAAACAAAAGATGCACATAGACTGACAATAAAAGGATGGAAAAAAATATTTCATGCAAATGGAAATGAAAAAAAAAAGCCAAGGTAGCAGTACTTATACCTGACAAAATAGACTTTAAAACAAAGGCTGTAGTAGGAGTTAAAGAAGGACACTACATAATGATAAAGGGAACAATTCAACAGGAAGATATAACCGTTATAAATTTCTATGCACCAAACATAGGAGCCTCAACATATATAAAGCAGACTTTGATGAATATAAAGGGCAAGATTAACAGCAATACTATAATAGTAGGAAATTTCAATGCCCCACTAACATCACTGGATAGATCCTCAAGAAAGAAAATTAATAAAGAAACAGCAGACTTAAAAGATACACTTGATCAACTTGATTTGATAGATATCTTCAGAACTTTTTACCCTAAAGCAGTAGAATATACATTCTTTTAAAGCGCTCATGGTACATTCTCTACGATAGACCACATGTTAGGACACAAAAGCAGTCTCAACAAATTTAAAAGGATTGAAATCATATCAAGCATTTTCTCTGATCACAATGCCATGAAACTAGAAATTAACTACAAAAGAAAAACTGAAATATACTCAAACACTTGAAAACTAAATAGCATGTTATTAAATAATGAATGGATTAACAATGAGATCAAAGAAGAAATAAAGAAGTTTCTAGAAACAAATGATAATGAGCATACATCAACTCAAAATTTATGGGACACAGCAAAAGCAGTATTGAGAGGGAAGTTCATAGCACTAAAGGCATACCATGAGAAGCTAGAAAAAGCTCAAATAAGCAACCTGACCCTGCATCTAAAAGAACTAGAAAAACAACAGTAAATAAAGCCCAGAACTAGTAGAAGGAAGGAAATAATAAAGATCAGAGCAGAAATAAATGGCATAGAGGCTAAGGAAACAATACAGAGATCAATGAAACCAGGAGCTGGTTCTTTGAAGAGGTAAATAAGATCGATGAACCTTTAACTAGACTCACCAAGATAAAAAGAGAGAGGACTCAAATAAATAAAATTAAAAATGAGAGTGGAGAAATAACAACTGACACAGCAGAAATACAAAGTATTGTAAAAAAATACCATGAAGAACTCTATGCCAAAAAATTAGGCAATCTGGGTGACATGGACAAATTTCTTGAATCATATAATCTTCCAAAAATCAATCTGGAAGAATCAGAACACCTAGACAGACAAATTATAACAAATGAGATAGAAACAGTTATCAAAAAACTCCCAACAAAGAAAAGTTCTGGACCTGATGTCTTCACAAGTGAATTCTACCAAAAATTCAAATAAGAACTAACTCTTATCCGTCTCAAGCTATTTCAAAAAATTCAAGAGGAAGGAAGACTTCCAAACTCCTTTTATGAGGTGAGCATAATTCTGATTCCAAAACCAGGAAAAGACAACACAAAGAAAGAAAATTATAGGCCAATATCTCTGATGAATTTAGATGCTAAAATTCTCAACAAAATATTAGCCAACCAGATCCAGCATATATGAAAAAAAAATCATACACCATGATCAAGTGGGATTTATTCTGGAGAGGCAAGGCTGGTTCAATATTCACAAATCAATCAATGTGATTCATCACATAAACAAAAAAAAGAACCAAAATTACATGATAATTTTAATAGATGCAGAAAAAGCATCTGATAAAATCCAGCACCCATCCATGCTCAAAACTCTCAGTAAAGTGGGAGTACAGAGAACATTTCTTAACATGATTAAGGCCATCTATGACAAACCCACAGCAAACATCAGACTAAGTGGGCAAAAATTTGAAGCAATCCCATTAAAATCAGGAACCTGTCAGGGGTGCCCCCTTTCACCATTCTTATTCACCATAGTTCTGGAAGTTCTTGCTACAGCAATCAGACAAGAAGAAGATAAAAAAGGTATCCAAATTTGAAAGGAAGAAGTAAAACTGTCATTATTTGCAGATGATATGATATTGTATGTAGAAAACCTTAAAGTCTCAGTCCAAAAACTACTGGACCTGATAAATGAATTCAGCAAGTTGGCAGGATATAAAATTAATGCTCAGAAATCAGAGGCATATTTATATACCAACAATGAACTGTCAACAAAAAAAAATTAAGGAAGCAATCCCCTTCACTATTGCAACCTATATATAGTACCTAGGAGTAAATTTAACCAAGAAGGTTAAGGACTTGTATTCGAAAAAATTTAAAACATTGATAAAAGAAATCTTGGAAGATACAAACAAATGGGCATATACCAGGCTCATTGTTAGGAAGAATAAACATCATTAAAATGTCTATATTACCCAAAGCAATTTATAAATTTAATGCAGTACCAATTAAAATACCAATGACATACTTCAAAGATATAGAACACATATTCCAAAAATTTATATGGAACCAAAAAAGAACAAGAATAGCCTCAGCAATCTTAAAAAGAAAAAATGAAGCAGGAGGCATCACTCTTCCAGATATCAAGGTATACTACAAGGCCATTATACTCAAGACAGCATGGTACTGGCATAAGAATTAATGGCACACAGAATGAGAATATAAGAATAAAGGCACATAGATTAATGGAACAGAACAGAGAACCCAGAAATAAATCCACACATTTTTGGACAAGTGATATTTGACAAAGAAGGAAATAGCATACAATGGAGCAAAGACAGCCTCTTTAACAAATGGTGTTGGGAAAATTGGTCATCTACCTGCAAAAAAATGAAACTAGACCATCAACTTACACCATTCACAAAAACAAACTCAAAATGGATAAAAGACTTAAATATAAGGCGTGAAACCATAAGCATCTTAGAAGAAAATATAGGCAGCAAGCTCTCTGACATCTGTAGCAGCAATATATTTGCCGATTTATCTCCACGGGCAAATGAAGTAAAAGGCAGGAAAAACAAATGGGATTATATCTAACTAAAAAGTTTTTGCACAGTGAAAGACAATAAGAACAGAATAAAAAGACAAACCAAACAATGGGAGAACATATTTGACAGCACATCTGATAAGGGGTTAATAACCAAAATTTATAAAGAACTTATAAAACTCAACACCAGGAAGACAAACAATCCAATCAAAAAGTGGGCAAAAGAAATGAATAGAAATTTCTCCAAAGAGGACATACAGATAGCCAATAGGCATATGAAAATATGCTCAACATCACTAATCATTAGAGAAATGCAAATTAAAACCACAATGAGATATCACCTCACACCAGTCAGAATGGCGCTCAGCAGCAAAACAACACAGAATAAGTGCTGGCAAGGATGTGGAGAAAAGGAAACCCTCCTGCATTGCTGGTGGGAATGCAGACTGGTGCAGCCACTGTGGAAAACAGTATGGAGATTCCTCAAAAAATTAGAAATCGAACTGCCTTTTGACCCAGCTATCCCACTTTTAGGAATATACCCTAAGAACACCATAGCACTGTTCGAAAAGAAGAAATGCGCACCCATGTTCGTGGCAGCATTGTTCACAATAGCGAAGATCTGGAACCAGCCCAAGTTTCCATCAGAAGAGGAGTGGATTAAAAAGCTTTGGTACATATATACATTGGAATACTACTCAGCCATAGGAAATGATGACATCAGATCATTTACAACAAAATGGATGGACCTTGATAACATTATATGGAGTGAAATAAGTAAAACGGAAAAAAACAGAACAGCATGATTTCATAATAGGTGGGACATAAAAGTGAGACTATGAGACATGGACAAGAGTGTGGTGGTTATAGGGTGATGGAGGGAGGAGATGGAGGGAGAGGGGGAAGGGAGGGGCACAAAGAAAACCAGATAGAAGGTGACAGAGCACAATTTGACTTGGGTGATGTGTATGCAACATAATTGAATGATAAGATAACCTGGAGATGTTTCTTTTGAACATATGTACCCTGATGTATTAATTTCACCTCATTAAATTTAATAAAAGAATAAAAAAAGAGAAGAACTATGTTCAATAGCTTTTTTAGGTTTTCACCTCCTCATCTACCACTTAAATGAGAAAAACAAAAACAAAACACAAAAACAGAGTTGTCCAATGACTTTGGACCTCTTTGTAAGTCACACTGAATGATTATTAGAGCTCAATGTCCACCTATTGTTGTTACCTGGACTTCCCATGGGGGAATGGATTTTTATTATCTCATCAAACCCTCAGAGTTTACCTAGGAGACTCCTGATGGGCTGAGTATAAAGTCTGTTCAATTACTCTTTTCTCACAGCTGATGATTAAGAATTTTGGGGAAACTCTAGTGCTGAAAATGTTTTAATTGCATACATTTTATATGAGAAATTATACTATGTGTTTTAATGATTGACAAGATATATCTGAAGATCTTAAGTGAAATGGAGACAAAATTTAGAATGCTGAGACATAATCATTTTGTCTCCCCATGGGCCTTTGTAATTTATACTTTAATGTTTGTCATGCTAATTAATGTACATATGATACATTAAACATACATGTGATATAATTGCTCTTAGTTGTTTGTATTTCTCAAATGTAGATGTATAAAAATACTATCAATGATTCTGTTTCAACTATTTTTATTTTTACTTTAATTTTGAATATAGTGACACTACTTATCTACTGTCAAAGTAATTCTGATAAAAAATACACATTTAGAAGACTCTCTGTTGGCCTGAATTTCTTCTTTACTATATTTTCTCTGTCTTCTGATATAATTTCCCTGATATGTGCCTTTTTTTTCCTTCAAATGTATACACTACCTATTTTAATATTTACCACATATGCTACCATTCAGATAAAAATATTATTTTTAAATTGTTTATTCACAGATTTTGTTTGAGATCCTGAAGAACAGAACCATATTGACCTCGTTTTAGTCCCTACAATTCTGACCCAATATACATCTGATCATATAGGGTCAATGGATACATTATTGTCATAATTATTTATTAAAAATATACATCTCATCCTAAAGGTAACCTTAATCTTTTTCTATTTTATCACTTTACTAGATGTGGAATATTTCTCACTCTATGTAATCACGAGGACAGTGAACAGCTTTGTTGAAAAGAATAATGTAATTGTAATACATTTCCCACATTTTTTCTCTTGTAAGAACTGTAGTAGTTTGATATGTGTATACATTTGAAATATACAAATTTATTCTCAAAACAATGTTCTTCCTAAAATCTTTCTCAAAAAGAATCATTCTTTTTTCAATTTCTGGTCTTTTTGCACAAAATAAAAGACGAATATAATTTATTGATTATCCCCCTCTCTTTGTTTATTCTTTCCTTATCTTCTTTCCCTTATGCAAAATTTAGTTAGTAGTAGACACCACTTTGCTTACCTTGATTACTTTCTGAGTAGTAAAAAATAAGAGCATATTGAACCACTTAAGTCGAATGAAAAATGATGAAAATAAAGAAATAATAGATCACACTAAGAGTTCAGCAGAGGAGCATATAAGAAAATTGCAGAGAAAAAATGGGGGGAAATAGAGATAATTCAAAACCATGGAGAGATGCAGTGTAAGAAGAGAAAACATTCTTTGTAAAAGAGAGCCTTGGACCTGAGAAATGAGGGTGCTGTTAGGTAGCCCCTGATTTTTCCTAGAAGCCCTTCCCAGTGCTGTGTTGGCTGCTGCTTGATTTGTGAGGCAGAGCGCAACAATCAGCATTTTTAAAAAGGACCCTGATTAAATTTTGTATTCTCTCATTACCTTTGTGGAGTTCCTACTCTCATTTCTATTTTCTTCATAATGTGATATAATTTATTTATTTCTAGATTAAATGTGTACCTTAGAATTGTGACATTATTGAGTTAAAATCAGAGAATTAGCAAACTTTGATAGTAATGATATCTTAAATCATAAATGTCAATACATATATAGCATTTATAATATTTTAAGCACCTTATATAAAAATGCATCTAATTCTTTCAGTGACCCTAAGAGATAGATATATATTGTCAAAATCTTCATTTTAAAGATGAAGTAAACACAAAAACATAAAGCACCAGCTAAGCAATAAAGTATTTGAAACTATGCAGTATAGCTCCAAGTGTCCATATGCTCTTCTTCTCTGCTCCACTTTACTTTGGAAATGGAAACTGAAAAGAAGCTCCTTTGATAGCCCTGAACAAGTCTTATTTTATCAAAAATGGAGCCAGTGCTATAGCTCCCTATTTACTTTTAGTGCTTCTTCATAATATTTCTGGGGTGAGTAATGACTCATAGGCTGCTGGCTCATTTCATTTGCTCAGGACTTTGTTTCTATCTTTATTTCATCCATTCCCTACAGTTTTATGCTCAATCTTTCTTTCAGTTCCCTCAAGCTACTGTAACCAATTACCATAAACATAGTGGCTTATAAAAATATGTTTGTTTGTTTTTTTCAGTTGTAGAGGCCAGAAGTTCCAAATCACATAGTCAGGCAGGGATGGTTCTTTCTGGAGGCTCAGAGGGAGAATCTATTCCATTCTTCTCTCTTTCCTTTTGGTAACTGGTAGGCAATCTTTGGCATTCCCTGTTTCGCAGTTGCATAATTCCAATCTCTGTCTTCTCAATGCTTCCTTCTTTGCATGTCTCTGTCTTTCAAATATTTTTCTTTCTCTTATAAGGACACAGGTTCTTGGATTTAGAGCCCAGGGATAAATCCAGGATGATTTCATTTTGATATCCTTAATTTAATCACATCTGCAAAGACCATTATTTATTTTCAAATAAGGTTACATGCACAGGTACCAGGCTAGGTTGGTAATATATTTTTTAAAGGCTATTTATTCAACTGACTGCATCTTCTCACCATTTACTCTACCATTCACTTCTACTTTTCATTCTTTATTATGAAGTGGATTGACTATTTGTTAAAAAGTGAACGTGCTACTAATACACCCATAAACATTCTTATATTATGCAAATTCCTTAGTTTATTGACATATATACCATGGCCCCACAGTAATTTGAAGTCTACTAAAATAGCTTTGTTAGCTTCTAGAGATGGTTATCTTCAAAAAGATGTTCCCTATCTCTGATAACCTGGATAAGAACACATAACGGACATGACACCAACTCTTATAATATTAGTGTCCCTGATAGACTATTATAATAGTAAACAAAGTTTGATTTATCCCCAGTTTTCTTATCATTGGGGTTTGACCTGACCTCTACTTAACTCAACTTACTGAGATAAGACTCTAAGGACAGTTACACTGTGACATTTATATTTTATCTGAAACATATAAAAAGCATAATTTCATAATTCATTGTTGTTTGATGCAATACCATCATCATAAACATAATTTATGTGCTTCAGTATATAGAATTAATACTACCACTAAATTGGAAATGTTAAAACATTAGTCACCTCCAAGGGTTTTGCTTCTTGTTCTTATGCCTTCAAGTCACTCATTATAATTTTAGCCAAAAATGGTTTTCTGTAAACCAGATATTGTTACTTATTTTTTGAGGTAATTTCTGATATGTAGTGTAGTATTTGAAACTTTCTTTTTAGTAGAGTGTATAACTAAAAATATTTTTTGAGTGACATTGTTTTAGATTTTTGCAAATTTTACATTTGATTTATTAAGGTGACATGGGTCAACAGGATCATACAGGTTTCAAGTGCCCATCTCCATGATACATGATCTATACATTGCATTATGTGTTCACCAAAGTCAAACCATTTTCTGTAACCATATATTTGGCTCCCTTAATCCCCCAACTCCCCACCCCTTTTCCTTTGGTAACCACCATATTGTTGTTTGTATCTATGAGTTTCAGTTTTAAATACTACATATGAGTGAAATGATAAAGTTCTTTAGCTTTTTCTGAATTATTTTGCTTAGTGTAATCTTCTCAAGGTTTATGCATGTTGTTACAAGTGGCAGCATTTCATATTTTCTTTTGGCTGAGTAATATTT
Organism: Rhynchonycteris naso; assembly: GCA_037038555.1. Lineage (NCBI taxonomy): Eukaryota > Metazoa > Chordata > Mammalia > Chiroptera > Emballonuridae > Rhynchonycteris > Rhynchonycteris naso. The sequence goes on from CM072997.1 coordinate 79,548,174, forward strand.
CATAGTATATATGTACCACACCTTTTTTATCCAGTCGTCTATCAAAGGATTCTTTGGTTGTCTCCATGTCTTGGTCATCACAAATAATACTGTGATAAAAATGGGTTGCATATGTCTTTATGAACATGTTTTTGAGTTTTTCAGGTAGATACCCAGATGAACTGCTGCTTCATATGGTAACTCTATTCTTAATTTTTGAGGAACCACCCTATAGTTTTTCATAGCACCTGTACTAGTCTACAATTCCACCAGCAGTGAATAAGCGTTTTCTTTCCTCCAAAACCTCTCGATTATTGTCTTGTTAATAGTCATTCTAACAGGTGTTGAGGTGGTATCTCATTATAATTTTGATTTGCACTGCCTAATAGCTTGTAAAGTTGAACATCTTTTCATATATCTGTTGACTGTTTATATGTCTTCTTGGGAGAGGTATCTGTTCTGCCTATTTTTAATTAGATTGTTTGTTTATTTGGTGTTGAGTTTTATTAGTCCTTTATATATTTTATATATTAACCCCTTGTTAAAGTTGTTGTTTGCAAATATAATCTCTCATCTGGTTGATTACTATTTTGTTTTGTTTCAGTTTTTTTTGCTGTGCAGAAGCTT